>JAMRXY010000011.1:0-706921 GCA_024447195.1 Panagrolaimus sp. LJ2414 | reverse complement strand
GTTTAAAAAACATACTGATAGATTATAACATCCCATATTTCAGGAATTACAGTATAATTATAAACAAAATCATCAAATATTTTCTCTTTCTCTGACACGGTCGAAGCAGTTTTAATATCGGCTTCTAAATTTTTTAAAACATTTAGATATTCAATATCAGGATGTTCGTTTGATTCAGAAAGCATTTTAGTACAAATATGAAAACATTCCATTTGTAAATAATTTATTATAATATATATTCCAAAATAACGACGAGCAGTTAGGGAGAAATTTCTTTTAAGTCACACCTAAAATTGTTTTAGAAAGATTTATTTGGAGATGACTGCAAAACCACACAAGAAAAAATAACATTGAACGACCAACATCGATTAAAAAAAAGAAAAGAAAACCGTTAAAAATTTTCTATTTTACGTGTGTGTGTGTCATTGAAAGAAGCGAACTTCGGATACTTGTTCGTCAAACTTATACCAACTCACAAGGTCGCAACACCTTTGACGTTCTAAAGTAAACTTCTCCGAGAAAAAAAATCTTCTTTGTTTACATAATTTTTAAAATAGCTATTAATTTTTTTTGGTTTGTATTTCTTTAAGAATTTTTTAGCCTTTTTTTTACGACAAATGAAAAATGTTTCTTACAAAAATCTAATAAAAGAAAATATGGATAGAAATATTCAATTTATTTACAAGATTTGTTATTCTAATTTTTTTATTAAAATATCTTTAATTTAGAATACATAAAATATAAACTTTAAAAAAATAAAAACTGTAAGCAACAAGGACAGTTTCTTAAATGTCAAAAGTTACAACAAAGTTTTATTTTGTTTATGTAATTTTTCTTGAAGCCAGTAATAAGTCGTTGAATGAGCAGTGCTTGCAAACAAATTAACAATTCCGGTTTCTTCGCAATCACAATCTGATAGTGATTGTATACCCTGAAAAAAGCGGGTAGCATTTATTACATATTTGTGTAAAATATTACATGCAAAACATATGGTTCATCGCTTCTAAATAGCGGGCCCCCAGAATCACCTTTACAGGGAGCCCCTTGACCTTCATGAGCCACTGTAAAACCTGCACACAATGCTCCTAATGGCTCATACCCTGCTGCTTCACAATCTGCCAAACCAACATAGGGAAGATACAGTCGTTTTAAAGCTTGTGAAAACATCCCAGTCTTGGATATTCTTCCCCAACCGATGAATGTCATCTCTGCCGGGGGAAATGCATCACGTGGAGGTAAATCGATTATTACAGATGGAAATTCTTCATCATGAAAATTGATAGGCTTTTTCAAACTAAAAAGATATTAACTATGACAAAATTTGTAACGCAAAAAATGAATGTATTTTTGTTAATAAAATATGTTTTTTGTGGTGGTAACTTGAAAAAATAAAACTTACTTTAGCAAAACAAGGTCGAATCTTCTTTTATCAAGGTCGGGTTCATAAAATGGATGGGGTATCATACTAAGAACTTCATATTCTCGACCACTTAAAAGTTCATGTCCGCCAACTTTAACAAAGTACGAAGTTGCACTAAAAACGTAGATATATAACCTACATTCACAAATTTTTAAATTACACATCTTTTATACAGTGACGGGCTGTAAGAATTTGATCGAAGCTTACAATGGCTCCAGCACATATCGGCATAAAATATCCTTCAGGGGTTTTCTGATAAATTTGAGCGGCAAATTTGTACAATCCACGAGGAGCAAATTCTCCAAAATGAATTGAAACAGGTTCCTAAAATGAACAACTTTGTGTTACTTATAGATACTTTTCTTCCAACATTTGCGAACAAATTTTTGTCTTTCATTGCTTTTTTCCTTCTTGCCGAAAAAAATCAATAACACCGAACTAACAAAAAAATAAGAAAGTAGAAAAATAAGACGATTTTAATTATAAGATTGACCGAACACGAAGAAATAAATTTCGAAATCTTTGTGGTCCCACATTTTTAAGCACAATTTCATCCATTTTTCGCTTTCTCTTTTTTGTTTTGGAAATGAAATTACACTAATAAGGTAAAACAAAAACTCCAAGATATTTTCATAAACATTAAAGGTTCAACAAATTCGGCCTTAGAGAGAAAAAAAAACGGAGCCATGCTGGACATAAAAAAATTAAAAAAGATTAAATGTGGATAAATTACATATGCGCATGAACGATAATTAAACGGGAAATGATAGAAAAATTATTAAATTGTGGGAATTGGAAATACTAAAACTCAAAATCCGAAATTAAATTAAAAAATAAAATTTTCAGTGAATTTCGATAGTAAAATGCTGTTCAACATAAACTTTGTGTTACTCATTGATACTTTTCTTCCAACATATTTTCGCACATTTTGGACTTTCATCGGTCTTTTCGGGGCCGGACTATCCTGCACTTTTCCCAACCTGCACACACCCAACCTGCACCGTCTGCCCAACCTGCACAACCCAACCTGCACTGAGGCCCAACCTGCACTGCCCAACCTGCACTCATCGACAACCTGCATTATATTCATGCCCAACCTGCACTTTATTGATCAATATTTTATAAAAATTGGTTGCATGAAAAAAACGAGCGGAAAAGTATTTAAACGAAGAACAAAGTAAAATTTATACAAAAACAAAGTGAAATCTAACACAAAACACAACAAACAAAAGAATATCATGTATAATTAGAGCACATTTCTCCATTTACACGCTGCGAATGAACCTTGATAATTTCAGAATTACCAAAAGTAACAAAACCGGATCGTCGAACAGGTGGCATATTTTATAAATGAAAAATCAAAAAAATGAAACTATTTTTATGAATTGAGCCTTTTTATAGATGTTTTTTGACTTTGAAAAATTTTTTACTTTTTGTTTGTGCAACTTGGGAAGTGCAAGTTGGCCTCGGGTGCAACTTGGGAAGTGCAGGTTGGCCTCGAGTGCAGGTTGACTCAATCGTCAAAAAGTGCAGGTTGGAAAAAGTGCAGGATGGTATGCGGTCGGTTTTTTCCTTTTTGCCGAAAAAAATCAATAACACCGAACTAACAAAAAAAATAAGAAAATAGAAAAAAGACGACGATTTTCATAAAAAAAGGGCGATAACGAAGAAATGAATTTCGAAATCTTTGCGGTCCTACATTTTTAAGCAAAAATTCGTTCTGTTTTTATTTTTGTGGGCAGTGTGATGACTTAAGTCACTTCGTTTGCTAAAAAATCATATAAGAACCAATTTGTCTGTCCATCAGTCCACATCACAAAAAAACCAACCCCTTTATTGAGCAGAAAATTTTCGATCAATAAAAATTTGGAAGAGAAAAGGTCGAAAACATCTTGGTTCGGCATATAAATGTCTTTCAGTTGCAATAATTAATTCTTTTTTGTTTCTTTTTTAATATTTTGTTTAAGTTTTATTCATTTTGCAAAATCATTAAAATTGATCAGAATTTTGAAGTAGTATTTTTTCAGTACAACATTAAAAACATTTTTCAACAAAAAAAAACATTAAAAAATTTCAAATCTTTAGGTACATCACTTCATTTTATTTACCAGTTACGCACACTCTTTTAACTTTCTATAATCTAAAATCAACAAGTAAGAATCGGGCAAAGAAGCCTAGTATGTCTCGGAACACTTTTTCCAAAAGACTAATAAATGAGCAAAAAAAGTCAACCAATGAAAAAACAATAAATAACAAAAATGTTGACATTGAAAACAAAATGCGCGCCAAAGATTTGCAAGCATAAAAATTTATGTAAATTTAAAAATGTAAAACAATAAGACAGAAAATTTCAACAATGTACAAGTTACAGTAACAAAAAATTTTGTTACTTGTACTTCCATTTTTTGACAAACGAGAAAATTTATAAACTTCACATTTTTATCTAATTCTGAGCAAACTATCAGGGTGTTCCATAAATTTTGTCATTTTTTTATACTTGGCAAAGGGTGCACCCTGATGTATAGCTTCTTGATGTCGAAAAATCCCATTTGTTTTATCGCCGATCATGTCTTTTCATACTAATGGACAATATCCTGTGTCCGTCGCTTTTTATTTTAAAAGTAGCGGTTTTTTGGCAAAATGTGTACAAGAATTCGAGCATTTTTTGAACCAAACTTTTTTGAGAGGTTTTTGGCGAAGAAAAAATGAACCAAACAACTTGCAGTAAAAGATGTATTTATTTTTTGTCGGGGGTCGACTTAAAAATTTTTTTAAAATAATAGCGCCAAAAAGGGCATTTTCGTGTTTTTTAAAAACGTGTCTTAATTTACGTTATTTTAATTAATTTGTAATATTTCTTAATTTAGAAAAAAAAACTAAATATCATGTTTTAGTCAGCTTCAGTATCTTGGAAGATGCAAATTAAAAATAGATTCTGTCTCAAAGATTTTACTTGTTGAAACTTTGCATGATGGTAGGATTTTATTTTTTTATTTTTTTGCGAAAAATTCAGTTTTAGAGTTTAAAATGCTTTTAGCAGATTTTAAATGCCAGTTTTTTGCAAAAGAAGTTTGTCTTTTTTCATTTTTACTTCTTGGGAAGTTAAAAATGTTAAAATTTAGAGTATTTTATTTATGTTTGGTGAAAATGATTTTCAAGATCTTGCTCTTATTTTTGATGATGCTAAAAATTGCAAGAAAGTTTATGATTTTCTTCTTAAATATAAGGTCAGTTGGTTCTTTTACATGAATATTACTTTTTTGATGCAGTTTAGATTATTTTTGTTTTTAGGCACTTTCTGGTAGCTTTGAACTTTATCGAGAACGTTTTTTACCTAAATTATTCAACACAATTTCAAAAAGCAATGATTCTAATTCAAAAATAGTGAAACATTTATTTCTAAAATGGATTGAAAATATTGACGAAAAAGATAAAACTGAAATTATTCAAATTTTGAAGGACAATAATGTTTATGATATGATTTTCTCACGTAGACCTGAAAGCAAAGGGTAAGTATTCACGAAGACTTTATACGTTTTAAAAAGATGTTGTTATTGAAATAAAATCCAACATTGGTTTTAGCCGAAATCTTCGAAAACAAAAGCCTCAAATTATTTGTGACACAAAAGAAGCTGCATTTGGACATAAAAATGCTTGCAAAAATCAATCAGTTAGCGACAAGAAGCTTTTTCAGCCAAACAATAAAAATTTAAAAAGGTAAGCGATAGAATATTTATTTTTGATCACCAATGTGTTTTCTGATTGCAAATGTAGGGCTTAAATAGTTGATCTTGTTAGGATAAGAAAAAAGTTCAGGGTCTCCATCCAGGTATTTTGGGACTTTCACAAAACTGCACCTATTTTGAATGTTTCTAGGGAAGCTTTTATCTATCATAACTTAAAGGATATCTTTTTTTTGATGTTTTGTTTGATTTCTCAGAAAGTTCGCGAAATTCAAGCGAAAGTTAATGAATTTCAATTTCTGTCAACCTCATAAACTCTGTTGCGAAATCCGAAAATGAGACACACTTTTAAAATTCTTTTGATATTGCACGTAAAAATGCTAAAGTTTTAATTAGAAAAGATTTTTTCCTACTGTAATTGTGCCACCTCTTTGATGAAATCTGTTTTTACAAAAATCTTTTTAGATCACGCTCAAATCTTAAACCTTCTGGAAACAATATCATTGAATTTCCAAACTTTGAAGTGCTCAAATATGTTATTAATGGAATTTCAAAAACGAAACTTACTGTATTTTCATCATTGAATCAAAAATTATGTCATGAATATTTTTGGTACAAATCAAAAAATTATTTTTATTGTTGTGAATGTTGGGAAAAGAAAAAGAAAAGAACAACTGCGAAAATTGTGAAACGGAATGGAAAAGAAGTTATTGAATTAAATGGAACTCCGCATATTTGTGAATTACAAGAATACAATAAAATCATTGAAAAGCCGAATTACAAAATTGTTACTTTTGAACGTGAAAAAATTTTGATGACAAGATTAATACTATTTATGGATTCTTCATCTCGAGACAAATGTTATGAGTATACTTGCAAAGTCAAAAATGGATCAAAAGTATATTATTGTTGTGGATGTTTAAGAAAGAAAATCTATCTTCGAGCAGATATTTGTCAAAAAGAAGATGAAAATGGAACAGAATTTGTTATGTTGAAATCGAAGAATCATGTTTGTAAAATGAGAAAATATAATCCAGAGAATTTTGTTGAGAAAGAAATTGTTGAAGATGGAAACTTTAAAATTTTTGAAAATATTCAATCTGAAATTGATAAATCAAAATTGGTCATTTTTGCAGATGATGAAAAGTTAACCTGTTACGAATATTATTTTGACAATTTTAAAAAAGTTTTTTGCTGTTGTGGCTGTAATAATTTGGAAAAATGTGTTGTTGCAGAATTATGCTACAAAAATGGAAATAGAAAGAAATATTTGAAATTATCCCGAGAAAAACATGTCTGTGAACCACGTGAATACAATCCTGAAAAATTTGATGCATCAAAGAAGGAAATTATTGAAGCTCCAAATTTCAAAATATTCAAATATAAACATAATGGAACCTCAACTTCAAGATTGATTATTTTTGATCCCACAAATAAGAATCTCTGTTATGAATATTACAAGATGAAAGAAACATATCATTGCAGCACATGCCCTCAGGGTAGTAAAGCAACAGCAATCTTGTATCAAAAAGAAGATTTCAAAGATTTTGTGATGTTGAACATTGAAAAGCATGTTTGCAATTTGATTGAATATGATCCAGAAAAATACAAAGATGATGCAATCGTTAACAAATCAATGTATGAAATTGCTTCAACAACTTATCGAAATTGCAAAAATAAGATTCTGAATATTTTTGTTCCTGATGAAAAGAAATTTTATTACAAATTTATTTATAAAACTGCAAAGAAATGTTTTTATTGTTCAGCATGTCTTTCATCAAGAATTCACATAACTGCAACAATCATCAATGAAGGAAAAGAAAATGAATGTGCATTTGTCAGTAATCAAAAACATATTTGTCAACCAGCTGAATATTCTTCTCAATTGCCAAAAATTATCATTTATGATATTAAAGCTCCAAATTTTCAATTTATTAAACGAAAAGCAAATGGCAAAATTGTGCAAAGAGTTGCTGTTTTTTCAAATGAAGAAAAAAGTGAATGTTATGAATATACTTGGAGTGAAAAGGATAAATACTTTTTATGTTTTGCTTGTCAACGCCAAAAAAGTTACGTTTATGCAAAAAAATTTAGCAATGATGAAAATGAAGAATGTCTTGAACTTTCTGAAAAATTGCACAAATGCAAACCAATCAAATTTATTCCTGAAAATGTTACTCCAAAGATTATCAAAGCACCTGATTTCAAATTATTCAACGCTGTCTACAATCAAAAAAAATGTTGAAAGATTAGCAATTTTGGATTCAAAGGATAGAACGTATGGATATGTTTATACCTATTCAAAACAAACCAAAACATATGTTTGTTCACGTTGTCAAAAATATAAACGTGTCTTTGCAAGATTATGTCATGATGAAAAGAATGGTGAACCTTTTGTTGAACTTGGTGAAAATGAACATGTTTGTGAATTACAAAAACTTTAATATTTTTTATTACTTTGTTTGGTCATTATTGTTTTTGTTGAATAAAATATTGTATTAGTTATTTTTATATTATTAGAATTTAAACATAGAAAATATTCAAAATAATTAAAAAACATCGACTAAATGTCATCGTTAATTTTTTAAGATTTTTTGATTCAGAATTTTTTTTAATTTTCGGATTAGGATCATCAGTATTCATCAGCAAAAAAAGGTTGTTGAAGACGAATGTCCCCCTTCTAGGAATAAATTGCTTTAATGATGGCAATATCCCCAGGTGATAAGGACCTTCCAGTGTAATTATATGAATCAGGCAAAAAATTTGTGTCACTTTTTTCAGTGATAACAGGCAAAGATTTATTGATTCTGGAATTTGTAGCACTTTATAAATTTGAATTCTGTACCATCAAAATAACTTACGCAAATTTTGAGAATTTTGGATGATGTAAAAGAGATTTGAAATCGTAGTTTTCAAAAGCTGCATCAGATGAATTTTTACAGTTTTCACATTTGTCAAAAAGTTCTTTATTCATGGGAAACATATTTTCAAATTGAATTGTGACAAATTTGTCACGGTCTTTTCGTAAATGGGGCGAAATAAAACCTAAAAATTAATAATTTTGAAAAGTCTGAATTGAAAAAAAATGTTTTTATTAAATCAATTTTAATAGTCAAAAATGCTATTTAAATTGAGCGGTTTACGTACTTTTCTTTTTTAACGTTTTTTTTTGAAAAACGAAGTACTGCCAATCAGGGTCTTTTGCCTGATTTTCAGTGCTACGATTAAGCTTAAAAATGTAAACGTCTTTCTTAAATTTTTTATTTCTTTAAAAAAATCAACAACCAACCTAAAATATTTAAAATGTGTATTAAGTGATCAGAATAATCACATTCAGGTCGGAGTGAAAGTTGAATTGTGCTTTGATGAGCTGCTGAAGGTTCGGCAAGACCACATGGAAAAGATGGATCAGCAATATTAAAAACGACATAACGGTCAAAGGTTGTAATAATATTACATGGAATTTCATTCCATTCAATCAAAGATGATCCAACATCTTTTTCAAAATTTTCTAATGTTTCATTTAAAATTTCTCGAAGTTCAGCTTGAATGGTTTCATTTCTTTCAAAAATTGTGTAAGGGATTGATTTTGTTTTCCAAAAATATTCTTCAATAAAATTCGTTTCCTGAAAATTTGGATGTTTTATAGAATTTTGTTAAATTTATAAAAACACTTACAAATGCAAAAACTGCCGATAAACCCGAAAATAATAATAAACAAAAACGAAGCCAAATCATTAAAAAACTAAAATGTTTCAACCAAAAAAACTTTATTTGAATGTAAGAAAAATAATAAATTTTGTGTGATGCGAAAAGATGAAAGAAATTAAATCTTGAGAGAGAGAAACAGCTGATACTTATGTCATGCTTTTGTTTTTGTTTTCAATTCTTTTATTCGGTCTCTTCTTTTTTTATTGCTGTTTGATTTTAACGAAAAAAGTTGATTTTTCGATTAATTGTCAGATTTAAACAAAACGCGTTAAATTTATTAACAAATTTGAAAATATTGTTAGCTTTTATTTGTTTTTTTGTTTTATTAACAAAATTTTCTGCAGAAGGAAAAACCCAGTTTTCTTTAGATTTGTTCGGTAGAACAATTTGAGCAAAAGTTGGACTTGAAAGAGAAAGAAAAAAAGATGACTGATTTTTTTGAAGTCAAAAATTGGAAAAAATTGAAAAAAATAAAAATTAAAACATCGACTCAAAATTTTAGGATTCAAGCAACCTAAACGAAATTTTTTCATTTTACTATCAAATAATTTTTTTGTCAAAACAAAACAATTTATGAGAACACAATTTGATTGACTTTTTTAAATTTCTTTAAATTTTGTGGAATGCATAAAATCCGGTTTGTTTTAAATTAATGACATAAAAATGTAATAAGTATCAGTTTGTTAAATCTGTAAATACTCTATTTTTAAAAACTTCTTTAAAAATGAATAAAAATATTTGTGTTCATTAAATATTCAAATTCTTATTTTTAAAAAAATCTAGAAACTTTTTTTGAAACAAATTTCGTCTATCTCATTTCTGCAGTGTTACAATAATATGATCATATACGAATGATTCCATCTCTCGAAATGCTGGACTTGAACTTGATCCTCGTAATTCTCGAATGGCAAAATATCAACAAATTTCTGCAGATTTACAAAAATATCAACAAGAATTTATGGCAGGAAATACTGCAATAATCCGATTCCTTGCTCTATGCTCAAATAAATTCAAATTTTGAAAATTTTGTTATTTTCATTTTTTTGTATGTATAACTATTTTATTTTTTTGTATAAAGTTATTTTTTTGTCCGCTTATTTTATTATCCGTTATTTTTTATTTTTATATTTTTGTCCGTTATTATTTTGACCTTTATTTTTTTGTCCTAGTACCGAAGTAGTGGAACGAGGCAAAAAAATAAATATTTACAATTTGAAAAATACATACATAAAAAATTTACATTTGGAAAGTTTATACAATAAAACAAAGAGTTTAAGAGTAAAAGTTTTCTATTTCGGTATTCATGAAAAATTGTTTGAAGTGTCTTTTTTGATTGAAGTTTGAAATGTTGATTTTGAGTTTGTTCATGAAGTTTGAAGTTCTTTTTGCAGTTTTTCAAATGCTGTTACTAAATAAGTTGAATAAATTTAATAGGCTATTTTTTAAGAGATGAATAAAACATTCAAAAAGACCAAAATAAAAAATTTTCTTAGTTTTAACAGACACAAAAGAAAAACATTGTAAAATAAAGTTTAATGTTAGAGAAATTTTAAAAAAGCACAACAACATCAAAACTTTTATAACATTTTTGTTTTTTAAGCTGTCTGTGATTTTTTTGTTCATTCGAAAAATTTTGCATCGATGTTTCAACATTTTGATTCTGACATTTTTCGATTTTGTTGTCACATTTTCGGCGATATTATGTTCTCTTTTTGTCTTTGAAACATGGGCATTTATTTTGATCTCTAGACTGAAGAGCTCTTTGCATATTTTAAGTTTGTCTTAAATTCAATTTAATTAACGGATTAAAATTATTTAAACAAATGAAATATATAAAATAACAATTTGTGAGCCGTTAAAACCAAAAAAAGAAGCATGATGACAGAAAGCAGGAAAACTTTTAAAAACTTTTAACTCTATATTCTAACATTTTACTTAAAAATAATGAAATTAATAAAATCCAGCAATACGAAATCGTGTTGTTTTAATTCTGAATGTTAGCCTTAACTTTGGTTCTAAAGCTGATGACGATTCTTTAGTTTTAGTTTTAGTTTTATTTATACGCTCCGACTACCGAAGCAGTGGAACGAGGCAAACAGATAAATATTTACAAATTGAGAACATAGAAAAATTTACATGGAAAAGTATATACCCGAACATGGGTTACGGTAGTGATTGGAGTATTGTTGATTGAATATTTAGCTTCTTTATTTTCAGGTCCAAATTGAATATGAAATGTTTTTGATGTTGAAGTGGTCATTGAATTTTCGGTGGACCATTCAAATACAGTATCTATAGCATTTTGAATAATTGAAGCATCAAAAGCATTTTTGTAATATGCAAAATATATTTTAAGATCATCAGCAAATAACAAGTGAAGAATTCCGGGCAATTCAGATAATTTTTGACTAAGTTCAGTAATAAAGATGATAAATAATATTGGACCAAGAACAGACCCTTGAGGAACTCCACTTGTGGATTCGAAGGTTTTGGAGAAGGTATCGCCAACTTTGACATTGAATGATCGAAATGAAAGGAGTTTTGTGATAAGTTTTAATAAATGCCCAGAAATTCCAGCTTTTTTCAGAGCACGAATGAGACGATTGAAAGGAATTTTGTCAAATGCTTTTTCGAAGTCAAAATAAATAACATCCACTGTCATCTTCTTTGAAACAGATGATATGATAAATTCTTGAAAAGGAATAAGTTGATTGATGGTAGACATTTTTGCGCGAAATCCATACTGTTGTTGAGGAAGAAAATTGTTTAAATCCAAAAATGCAACCAATACAGTTTTAATACATCTTTCCATTGTTTTTAGAATATCCGAGGTTCCAGAGATTGGACGAAAGTGCTCCACTTCGATTGGTTTTGAAATTTTTGGGATTGGTGTAACATAAGAAATTAAAAATTCGTCAGGAACATCATTATTGTCCATGATAAAGGAATATAAAATTTTAAAAGGCTTACATAAAGTTTCAGCACATCGATTCAGGACATAACCAGGAATACCATCTGGACCACGAACATTTTTACTGGAGCATTTTTTGAGTATTTTTGAAATTTCAGTTTCAGAGAAATGTATATACTTTAAAATTACATTTGGTGGTGTTGATTC
The DNA here is from genome assembly GCA_024447195.1 of Panagrolaimus sp. LJ2414. Taxonomy (NCBI): domain Eukaryota; kingdom Metazoa; phylum Nematoda; class Chromadorea; order Rhabditida; family Panagrolaimidae; genus Panagrolaimus; species Panagrolaimus sp. LJ2414. The sequence continues at coordinate 694,989 of JAMRXY010000011.1, read as the reverse complement.
AGATTCATCCATTGATGAGAGGGGATTATTGATGGATTCGAAAAATTCTCCAAAAGCATCAGCTTTTTCTTTGTTTGTGATAGCTGGTTTTTCTTTAAACAAAAATACTGGAATATTTGAGGATTTTGATTTCAAGAATGGAGAAACATAATTGAATAGATTTGCAACATTTTTTCGTTCATTCATAGAATTTTCAGTGTTTTTCAGGAATAATTTACGCTGTTGATTTCTTGTAAATCTGATAAATTCTTTGTTCAGCTTTTTCAAAGATCGGTTAACCACAGAAGTTTTTGAGGGATCATTTGAGTATTGATTGTAAAAGTTGAGAGAATTTTGAATATTTTTTGGAATATTTTTCTTTGGATCATAAATACGAGTTGGAATAAATTTGGAGATTCCATCGTTTATCTTATCACAGATAAATTGAAAAATATCATTTGAAAATGAATAATTTGAGAGAATTGTTTCCCAATTAATTGAAGCAAAATAAACATTCAAGGCATCATAATCTCCATTTTTAAAATCAAAATACGGAATAGGAGAAGAATCATTTTTGAATTGATTGTTCGTTTTGAAATGAATAACATTGTGGTCGCCAATTGGATCAGTAATTTTGATATCAGTAACACTTTGAGGATCGGATGAAATAATAAGATCAAGAATATTATTTCCTCTTGTTGGTTCTTTTATATGCTGGTGCAGATGTTTTTCAAGCATAAAATCAATGAGAGGAGAGGTAATTGGAGGTTGGTTAAGCAAATCAGAGTTCCAATTTATGTCTGGATAATTAAAGTCACCAAGAATAATAATATTTTTGATTGGAAAGATTGATGGAGCATTTGAGACTTCACGAATATTATCAAAAAGTTTGATGCTTTCGGGCTTTGAAAAAGTTGAATTTGGCGGTCGATAAACAAGAATAAAACGAGTGGATGAAGATTCATTCTCAATAATATCAATAGAAACAATGTTTTGAAAATTATGATTAACAGGAATATAATGAATGTGTGAATAAATAAAAATTGCAACACCTCCACCTTTTTTGCCAATACGATCATTTCGAATAATTGAATATGGAGATTTACCAAGGATCAATAGTAGAGTTATATTTGTATTTGATAATATATTTTTTCCTTCAATTTATAAATAAATCTAGTAAAAAATAATAATTATCCTATACAAATATAACTCTACTACAATTAGCCCTGTTTAACATTGAATCATAGCATTGCCTCCCGAGAGGAACGATTCATAATCAAAGGGGTTGCGTCATTTTGACAAAAAACTTTGACTCGATAATTTGCATCAAGAAGAATAATTTCTGCATCACTGTTGATGAGGTTAACTCTAATCACAACTGTTATACTCTGCTTCAAATGGAGGTGTATTATGTTGTGAACATTCTGCTCCATGTACTGTAATAAAAGGTCTAAGAATCCCGAGATTCAACATATCAGTACAAACATCGTCATTGCAAAATCCGGCTTGCTTACTGTCAATTGCTGGATTGTGATAATAATAATAACAGTAATGTCGTGTTCCACAATTTTGTTCCTGTTCCTTCCATTTTTACTGTTTAGTATAAACCACATTCATTATACCGATGTTGAAATTAATTACATCATTGCTTAAGTTACGTAATAATTCATTACTAATGAAAAACGAAAAGACAAGACAAAAGGCGCCGATGCCGTTTTGCTCGCTCCAATTATTTGCTTCGTTCTTCGTTTTCTTGTTTATATAGAAGCAAAGTTTATCATAATCATTTGTGTACCAATGATTAAAGAAGAGCAATAAATGATGTATGAATAATGAATACTTTTCTGCTCCAACCGTAATCACACTACAAAAATATGTTGAAGGTGAAATCGTGGATTAGTATGCAAAAATATCATTTAAAGAAATATATCGAGCTGTTCAATTCGCAATACATTAATGATTACGTTAGCTTCATTAAAAAGTAACCATACTTTAAAAATGTAGCAATTTTAGTAAAAAGCTCACACATAACCATGTCTTTGCTCTGTCTTTAAAGCTTCAATAGATAAAATCATAATACATATTTAAAGCTTCTGCTCCAACCATAATTACACTACAAATGTATGTTGGAGACGAAAACAAATAAGAGACAAATTACAAGTTCAAATTTTATTTCCACTACTGAACACCATTTTGACGACCGATGGTATTTCTTTACATTCTGTGAACCACATAGGAACTAGGGAATGTCAGAAATAGTAACTGTATTATATTTTTTTGTGTTCCGCAACACTACAGTTTAAGTCATCCATAATGATTTATTTTAGTTATCGCAGTATTGACATACCGTAATCTTCAGAGGTCAATATAGAAAGTATATTTCTTTGTGGAATCGATAAGAGGCTTTCGAACATTTCTTGCCACCATTTCAACGTAATGAAAAGATTATTTTAATATTATTTTGTTTCAAGAGTTGAGCATTTAACAGTATACATTTGAAATTATTCTTGTTGTTCGGTTGAATCCATATCGGCGTCAATTGGAGAAGGTTGTTGAAATTTTTGGGCACGAAAGGAATAATATTTTGCAGCATTTTTATTTTCATCACAATCGACAAGAGCAAGTTCACCATTTGAATGAGAATAAATTTGATTATTTTTGATGAAATATTTGGTTTCATTATTTTCACGAGAATCATAAAGAGCTTTTTTCTTTCTGGAAAGAGCCATTTGAATTTTGTGAGCAGCAGGTGATTATTTATTATTAACAAAACTTTCCATCCACTAATTACATCATTATTTTTGATTGTAGAAGGAGCATTTTTCAATAGAGATTTCTTTTGATCATTGGATTCGAGAGTTACTTCAATTGGACGATTTTTTCCATCAACTTTTTTACCCATTCTTTTGATATTCTTTATTTTTGAACCAGTATCGATTGAATTGAAGAGTGATGTAACAAATTTATCATCAGAAATAGGATTTTGAGAATCATCGACAAGTTCTTCGGGAACATTTGTGACAACAACTGAAGCCGGAATATTTTGTTGTTTTTGTTGAGGTTTTGGTGTTGTTGGAGGTTTTCGACCATTTTGACCAGATTTGGTATTTCGAGCATATGGTGAATGAGGTTGAATCGATTTTTCAGCTTCCAATTTCTTACAAGGGAACCGTCAGAAGTGATAATTGAGTTTTTAAACAAAATATGTTTTTTGGGATGGTTTTAGGTCCATAATGATCATATAAAAATATTACGTGCTGGTTTTTATGTTACGGTATTTTTTCGGCACTTTGAAGTTCTGCGATTTGCCTTACTCCCCCCTTTGGATTCAAAAAATGAAAAAAATTTGAAATTTTTTTAATTTTGCAAATTTTGCTCCAAATTGTTCCTGAGGGTCGGTAATAAGCGTATGCAAAATATTTTTTCACCAGAAGGCCGATAAATTTATTTTTGAACGCTTCAAAGTTCTTGTACTAATACATGATGCTTGCTTAAATTGCTTAAAAAAGTGGATTTCAAACGTTTTTAAGCAAAAATATTTTATAGGTATCATTAATATGCTTATTACTAACGTTTCCATCCATTTTTAACATTTTTTAAATTTTTTTATTTTTTTCACTTTTTTGAGCACGTACTCCCCCCTTTGGACATGAGGGTACAAAACTTCAAAGTGCCGAAAAAGTACCTTAACTTAAAAACCAGCACGTAATATTTTTATATGATCATTATGGACCTAAAACCATCCCAAAAAAACATATTTTGTTTAAAAACTCAATTATCACTTCTGACGGTTCCCTTGTTAATCATTTCTTTTAATTCAGAAATATAAGCATCTTTTGTTTTGTGTTGATCCATGAGATACTTGTTTTGTTCCATAAGATTTTTATTATTTTCAAGAAGATTTGCAGTAAGAGGATCCATTTGTGTTTGTTGTGGATCTTTTTCAACATCAGAAATTGTTCGTTTTGGCTGCTTTCTTGGAGGTTCCATTGTAGAATGTTGTTGAGGAGGAGCAGATTGAGATGGCATTGGTTGATGTTGAGGGTGAACTTGTTGGAATTGTTGGTGACCATTTTGTGCAAAATGATTAAAAGGAGAATAATTTTGTTGAATTGTTCCAGGGTATTGAGGCTGATGCTGGAATATCATTTGAGGTTGGAGTTGTTGTTGTTGAGAATTATAAAAATTGTTTTGATCTTGAAATTGTTGTTGATGTTGCATTTTAAATTTTAAATTAAAAAATTTAAAATTAAAAATTAAAAATCAATTTGAAAAAATATATAAATATATTTTTTTGCAGAGCAGAAAATTTGTTCACTAGCACGGACGACGAAAAAATTTGAACTGACCATTTTCAACATTGTTCGTCTTTCTATTGTTCTTTAAAATATTTTTTCAACTTCGATATCAAATGAAACATAATCGAAATGTCTTTCTTGGCACCGTTAAAATTGCATGTGTTATTGCATTTCAATGTTTTACAACTTCCATTATTTTTATTTTAACAACAATTCAACAAATTCTTCAAATCTATGCAACTGGAGCCATTGAAATACAAATTTACAATTTTTGGATTTATAAAACTTTACCGCCTTGGTTCTTCTTTTTACAGTATTATCCGACTACGACTTCTTTGAATCTTGTTCGAATTTTGTTGGATTCTTTAATTGTTTTAACACTTTTAAGTGGATATTCGTCTTGTGTAATTGGGACATGCAAATTTTTGATTTTTTGCATTTTACATCCGAAAAATGTTGCAAAATTTATAAAATCAAAGTTCAGCAAATCAAATTCGATGTTGTTCGTTTTGTCTTCTCCAAAAGCATCTTAAAAGCCATAAATTTCAATTTTGGTAGCATTTGATATTTGAGATATATTGAGAGTTTTAACAAAAAGTTGATGCGCATTCAAATTTTCAAGGGTTATAGAAAATCTTCTGTAAACAATTTTAATTATAAAGTTGAAATGTGTAACAGAGCAACACTTAAAATTAAAAATGTTCGGGAACATTACCTTGTGATGTTCTCTTTATAATTTAACTTATTTAATAATTGTAATTTTGTGTTTTAACTTTGATCATCTTTTGAAAAAAAAACTTTTAAAAATAGAAAACCAAAACATTCAAAAACGACTTTGCAAAAAATTTCGTTAAACATAAAATATGTGCAGTTGGATAAAGTGAAAGACACATTTTTTCTATTTTCGACTAAAATGTAACACCATAAAAATTTTATTGCATCAACAAAAAAATTTGTTTCCTTTCGTTTATGCCACATTCATTTTTACTTTTCTGTTGTCTTTTTTTTTAGAAAAACTTTTTTGAACTTTTAATTCTTTTTTTTGTGCAACCTATGAATTTTTATCTAACAAAAGGTGTAGAAAAATTAATAAAAAATAAACATTTTATATATTTGGCTACAGATAGTTTGCAAATTTCAATTATTGTTTTATATTTTTCACTCTTTACAGTTAATATGCTTAAAATTGTAGTGTTTTTTAAAGTTTGCTATGAAAAATAAACAAAATTAAACACATCGGTTCTTTATTGAACAAACAAAAAAATCATAAAATGAAATTTTTTTCGTGACAGCGTTTTCTGCTGTGTACATCATTGTTCTGCGTATTTTGTTTTGAATATATTATTGATGACTTTTTCCAAGATGTCCGTTGTGAAAATAAACCCATAAACAAAAAGTACAAATTATTTGTCAAAAATTTTTTTTTTCTGGATTTTATGTTTTACAAATTCATTAAAAATAAAAAAGTTCTTATTCATTCGTGGTTTTACACATGAAGATTCATTCATTATCAAAAACAATGAAAAAAATCGATAATGAAAAAAGCCTTGGATGGACTGAAACAGTTCGTTTTCCCATTCATGTCAAGCATTCGCGGGAGGAAAAAGAACAAGGAAAGGGTCAAATTGTATATGTGTTGTGTCCGAACTGGGGAACCGTCTCCAACTCCGACGGTTCCCCAGTTCGGACACAACATATGCATATGTATAAAAAACAATAAATGAAAAACTGTTTTACAACATATTTAGGGACAATTGCGTTTTGTGCAGATTAAAATTGGATTTTAAGTAGCAACAATAGATGCCATGGGTCTAAAATTTGTAAAGTATACCACAGGTCGATTTTTTTTAAAAAACGGTCAACGCAAAAAAAGAAGAAAATATTTTCCACACGGGAGCATTATCCATTTTTAAAAAAGAATTATTAACTTTAGGAATTAATTCCCAAGCCAAATAATATTCTAAACGTTTTTTCTGTATTGCTAATCGTTCTCAGCACCTTCGAGAACCTAAGTGAGCATGGAGAAAATATAAAAGTTTGTATGAGCTGAGTTATCTCAGATATTTGTTACTACACACGATTTTTCTCTAACAAAAATTTATAATGAAAATATAATGCTCCCGTGTGGAAAATATTTTCTTCTTTTTTTGCGTTGACCGTTTTTTAAAAAAAATCGACCTGTGATACGTTAGGATCAAAACAAAAATGCAATATTCTAATTTTCCAGCACTGATATTTATAAAAAAATTATCATTTTTGGCATCCCACTGGATATCACAATGCGAACAATTTTTCATTGAATTTCTAAAAACATTTAAAAGTACGATTTATTCTAACAAAAATAATTTTATGAAAAGTTGTTACGAAATTTCTGACTGTTTCTTATGTGAAAAATCAAAAGGCATCATTTTATCAGGCTGTTCATAAAGGTTTTTCGTTTTTTTTAATGAGAATGCCAAGTGTAAACGCGAAAAAACTTTCTGGACTACTTAATAATAATTAAATATTAAATTTAAGAGACGATATACGACAAGATTCGAAAATTGTGTTACATGAAATTATAAAATGAAAATTTTTGTGGTCCATTCGATTAAACTAGGTGAAAAAACATTATTCTGAAAGTTTTGGGTCAATCTATTTCGTACTTTTGATTTCGGAGTAATTGAAAATTATGATATAGTCAAAAATGGTAAAATTCGGGAAAAATCCAAAACTGAACCAATCAAAAAGTTATTTGCCATAATTATACATATAAGTAAGGGCTTTTGGTTGCATACCAGAAAAAAATTTTATCTGACCTCTAATGTCGAAATTTCGGGTACTGTAATTTTCGACACAGAAGAAAAATTTGCATATCGAAATAGATGAAGCAAAGACATATCACACCAAATAGCCCTGTTTCTGGGCTTTCCAAAAATATAAAATTTGTTGAAATCGGTGGGGTAATTTTCGCTAGCCAGTAAAAAAGGTGCGCGTGATCAATATCTCCAATATCAACCTTGGGGTAAAACTCATGTATGATTAAAGATATTGACATTTGGTGACTTGCACTATGAAATATCGTGTTATAAGAGTATTCTGGGTGACTTTCATGACATTTGGATATCGTTTAGACATATGCCATCAATATGAAATTTCGAAATTTAGCAACATTAGACTTCGAAGGGAAAATCAAAGTAATTTGAGTTTTTTGTTAAAAATAAAAGTGTTAATGCTTATAAATCATTATATAGATGTAATATAAGTAATTAAAAGCATTAAACATTGATATATTGGTCATTATTGATTTTTTCTGTCGCTTTGAAATTTACCCTATTTTTGACCATTTTTTGAGGTACCAAAACTGTATGAAATATCATTCCTATCAACTTTTTTTGCCGTTTCTAATCAAATATAACATCTTTAGAGTTAGTAGGTACAATTTCAACACCTGGGAATAACCATTTTTTATTTCCCATCATTTTAAAAATCACGGTATTTTTCACCTAAAAATTATCATTTATATCAGTATTTTTTGCATTCAAAAAGGTTCAAAATGTCTCACAATTTATTTTTATAATTAATTTTGCAAGTAAAAATCACTTAGGAACAAATTCGAAGTTTATGCAAATTTTTTAAAAATTTCGATTTTCTTAAATTTTTGTATTACTGATTTGTTATCGACTGGCTTTCTTTTTGTGTTTAAGATTACAAAAAACTGTTACTGAGTTCGAAAAATATGTTTTTGTCTTCTTTTGAGAAGAAAAACATGGATTTTGGAGAAAATATATAGGTGAAAAATACCGTGATTTTTAAAATGATGGGAAATAAAAAATGGTTATTCCCAGGTGTTGAAATTGTACCTACTAACTCTAAAGATGTTATATTTGATTAGAAACGGCAAAAAAAGTTGATAGGAATGATATTTCATACAGTTTTGGTACCTCAAAAAATGGTCAAAAATAGGGTAAATTTCAAAGCGACAGAAAAAATCAATAATGACCAATATATCAATGTTTAATGCTTTTAATTACTTATATTACATCTATATAATGATTTATAAGCATTAACACTTTTATTTTTAACAAAAAACTCAAATTACTTTGATTTTCCCTTCGAAGTCTAATGTTGCTAAATTTCGAAATTTCATATTGATGGCATATGTCTAAACGATATCCAAATGTCATGAAAGTCACCCAGAATACTCTTATAACACGATATTTCATAGTGCAAGTCACCAAATGTCAATATCTTTAATCATACATGAGTTTTACCCCAAGGTTGATATTGGAGATATTGATCACGCGCACCTTTTTTACTGGCTAGCGAAAATTACCCCACCGATTTCAACAAATTTTATATTTTTGGAAAGCCCAGAAACAGGGCTATTTGGTGTGATATGTCTTTGCTTCATCTATTTCGATATGCAAATTTTTCTTCTGTGTCGAAAATTACAGTACCCGAAATTTCGACATTAGAGGTCAGATAAAATTTTTTTCTGGTATGCAACCAAAAGCCCTTACTTATATGTATAATTATGGTAAATAACTTTTTGATTGGTTCAGTTTTGGATTTTTCCCGAATTTTACCATTTTTGACTATATCATAATTTTCAATTACTCCGAAATCAAAAGTACGAGATAGATTGACCCAAAACTTTCAGAATAACGTTTTTTCATCTAGTTTAATCGAATGGACTACAAAAAATTTCATTTAAAAATTTCATGTAACGCTCGAACTGTAAATTTTCTAATCCTGTCGTATAGTGTCTCTTAAATATCTTACAAATTGCAAACAAAAATTTGCAAAATATATTGTTTTCTGCTTTCTTTTGTCAAATTTTGAAAAATTTTATATTTTATCGTTTTATATTTTGCTCTTTCTAAAAAACAAAAAATGAAAAAGAAATTTTTTCAACCGTTGAAAATTTTTCGATGTGCAACGTTTTTTTGCTTCTTTGAATTTTTAAAATAAATCTCCAAAGAAACGATTTATAATAAGATTAAAGAATTTGACGATCAAATAATAAACAGATGTTTTAAAGGAAGAAGTATTTATTTCTACTCAAAAACAATAACAAATCGAGACATTAGAAAAAATTCTGGAGTTCCATAAATGAAATTTGGTTAAAAATCAGTAAGTTCTCGCTCAAAAAGTTTTTTTCTTCAAAAGTTTAACATGTAAAAAATTAAAAAGTGTCATTCTGTTGTTCCATTTTTAGATATTTTTAAATTAATATCTATTTAAAATTGCTATATAATTTTGTGTGTCAAATAATAAAATGTTTTGAAGAAAAAATAAATATAGTTATTAATTGTCTCTTGATCAATTTGTTCTTGTATGTGTTTAATATTTTTTATCACGTCTAAGCGATGCCACTCACTTTCCGTGTGTTAATACCGTAAATAATTAATTAAACTTTCCTTATCCCGGCTGATCCCTTCAACCACTTTCACACTTTTTATTTTCAAAAATGTATTTTTAAATAAATTTAAAACAAAAAATTCAAAAAGGTTTTTTTCTGAAAACTTTAACAAGAAAGAAAAGCAAAAAGGATCCTCTATTTTTTGCTGCAGAAAAAAAATGTTTTTAGTTAGTGGAATAAAAAGTAATCTGCCGTTTTTTGAGAGAAAAAAACGTGATAAATACATTAACCAAAACAAAACATTTGGTTTATCATAAAAGGAAAATCATCAATTTTACTGACTGAAGAAGACCAACCCAGAGGAAGCCGGAGATAAGACCCCATATTTTGCCCATATAATGGCCTTGAGTAGGGATAGATATGGGTTAAATATTAACGGCGGGATCCCACCGTTTTTGTTTAACAACAGTTTGAAAATATTGAAAATACCACTTCACTTTTTCACATTTTCAGAAGTGAAAAAAAATTTAAGACATTAAAAAAATATTTTGAATATCCACGAATGAACCCTGTAAAAAATCAGTGTAGCTTCACCTGAAAAAGGAGCAGTTTTGTGTCAAAAATGTAAAGATACTTTCTTTTTAAACCTCCTTTACCTGATTCAGCTCGGGTTTTTCCTGAAAAAATTTTTTACATTTTTATGTAAATTTTTTGATAGAATGCATGACTTGATTATGTTGATAATGACATATCCGCCCCCAAAAACTTTTTATTCTTCATTTTTGTGACGTCGTGAGAAGGTGGTGACTGTTGCAAGTTGCGGTTGCTGTATATTGATATTTCACAGAATTATGGATCCAACGAAGCTTGTAAGTTATTTTATTGGATACTTGAACATGTTTGTAAATTAGCATTAATTGTACTTTTAGATTATTGAACATCCATTTTCAATCGAAGAAAAATTCAAAAAAACTGATCTTGAAAAAATGAGGATGTCAACGAATGTATACTGTGGAGGTTCCATGAATTTTGCTTACAAAGAAGGTGGTGTTTTATATTTAGCTTTCTGTGATAAATTACCTGATACGCATATTGGAGTATTTGGAATTTATTTATTGGTTAAACTCGGAAATGTTCGCGAAATAAAAGCAAAATATCGGATCACTCTTCCATCAATCAATGATTCTTATGATTATGATCACCTTTTTAATAATTCTTCTGGAAATGGGCTCATTGTTTTGTACGACATATATTTTAAACCTGATTTCTTTGTCAATGATGAATTAATTGTAAAAATTGATGGAACTTTGATTTTTGAAAGACCTTTGATTTCAGTATGTTCTTTTTATTGCGTCTAAACGATGCCACTTACTTTCCCGTGGTAATACAGTCCAGATCTTACGTCGGATGTTTTAGGGAGAGAGAGGGGGTAAGCCGAAATCTGACGCTTCCCTTAAAAGCGGCAAACATCAAAGGAAAAAAATCTGACAGTCGGGGTTTTAAAATTTTGGGAAAATTTCAGATCTGGACAATCTCTAAAATAGTCGGTATGTGTAACCTGGGATCCCTCCGGCAGCCATTTTTAATGTCTTTGGTTTGACATAATATATAACTTTGTTATCTGGATGGGCTGGGGACACAAGTAATCATTTTTGAATGTGATAACGGGCGAGATTCAAACCAAGGAGCAATATACCGATGAGTCAACGCGCTTGAACATTCGACTACTCGGCCGTCAATTTTATTTAAAAGCCAGGCGTTCCAAAATTAATTTGAATTTGCCCTATAGGCTTTTTCACCTCGGGTGAATTTAATATTTACCTTTAAATGGGTAATTAAACAAATGGATGGAGATGTTTTATTTGTTCATTGTTTTTGATTTCGCAAGAAAGTTTGAGAAGCAAAAGTTGTTGAAAATCAGGGACTTTTGCTTTTTTCTAACTTTTTTAACACTATAAAAAGCGAAAGTTCCTGAATTTCAATAACTTTCAGCTCCGCGAACTTTCTTGTGAAATCAAAAAAAGCAGCAATTGAAACATCTCATTTAAACTCGTGTTTTATGTCATAATTCTTATCACTTTTAGATATCTTCTTTCCCAATCAATATTCGTTGGAATATTAAAGAAAAAGAACTCAAGGCAAAAATATCAACAAATGGCTATTTGATGACCTCCAAATTCAAAATTTCTCCAAATTCTACTTCAAAATATTCTCTTGTACTTTGTCCAAATGGAATCAATGATGAATCTCGTGGAAAGGTTGTAAAATTGTTGTTTGTTGAACTTGGAAAAAGCGAGAAAATTGAAGCATACAGTACTTTGTCATGTGGAAATTTATCAATAAATTATTGTCTTTTGCATGAAAAAGATGATTATGGATGTGGTCCTAAGATTTCTTCAACTGATGAATTGTTTCTTCCTTCAAAAAAATTCTTTGTAAATGGAGAAATGACTTTGAAATTGAAGACAAATTTTATTATCAAAAAAGAAGAACCTTCAATTAAATTACCTGGACTTTCGAGCAAAAAATTCAAAACTGAAAAAGATTTCAAGCTTATCGTTGATGGAAAAGATATTCCGGTATGTTTCATTACTTTCGATATTGCATTACGGTACTCTTACCCAAATTAATTTTAGGTTCATAAAAGTCTTTTGATTGAAAGTTCACAATATTTTTCATGGACGTTTAATTCAAAATCAAAAGAATCAACAAAAAAACAAATGGTCATTTCTGGATTCTCTTTCAAAACTGTCGATACTGTAATCAAACTTTTGTATGGTATTTCTCCAACTTTATCTCTTCCAGATTTAATTCCACTTTTGTACTTTTCTGATAAATATATTATCACTGATATCAAGGTTTGCATAATTTTTGTAGCTTCCACTTTCATTATTTTCAAACATTTTAGGCACTTGTTGAAAATCATTTATTGAAAAATATCTTTGAATCCAATGTTTGTCAATTAATTCATTTTTCAACAATTTTCCATGCTACAAAACTTCGTCAAAAAAGTCTTCAATTCTTGCTTCAATGTTTACGAAAATTTTCTCCTGTGAATGATTTGGATCTTCTTGATAAAGATGTATGTCTTCAACTTTTATCCAAAGCTTTCTGTCAAACTTGTCACTAAGATTTCTCGTGCTAAACAAATTTATAATTCATGATATTTGTATTAATTTGAGTTGAAAAAGGTTAAAATAAATAAATTTCAAAAAATAATTGTTAAAACTCCTCACGAATTATTATTTTGAAAGTGCTGTATTTATTTACATGACACTTTTTGGCCTTAGGAAAGTTATTGGCACGAGCTAAAGTCTTTTGGCATGCTGATTGTTGTTCACCATGCTTTTTTACATAACATAAACACTTTCGGGTAAATTTCATCATCAAATGAAAAAAATTTACCTTAATTAAGAATTCGTGAAAAATGTATTTTTAGAAAAATTACCCAAATGTCACATTCTGAAAAAATTATTGCTCAAAAATAAAGACATAAGAAATGTGTTTCCATAAATGTTTTTTTCAAATGAAACGTTATGGAAAAAAATACTGAATTATTTACCCCAGATTCATTAATGCGTGAATCATATTTACCCGAATCTATGTTTCCCAAAAATAAATACCCAAAAAAAAGTACCGTAATCTATCATACCCAAATATTTCTCCCAAATAAGGGCAGCGCCCCAGCAACAATAACAAAAATGTTGTTACTTCCATTTTTTGAGAAAAGAGAAAATCATTAACCTATTCATTTCTACTTTTATTGTAAGCAAAATCTAGCTTTTTTACGACGAAATTTTCCAATTTAATTTTATCGCCGATCATGTTCACGTATTTTTTACCCTGTGTCTTTCACTTTTAATTTTGAGGGCGGTGTCTAGTCTTTGCCAAAAAATGCTAAACTTTTAAATCTGTGCCAAAAAATCATTGCATTCTTGTGTTAAACAAATAAATCTCTTTTATACAATTGTTTGATTTCATGTTCTTTGCTAAAAAATGCTTGCCATTTCAGATTTAACTTTAAAATGTTTGCCAAATTATTCTTGCATTACATTTTTAAGATAATATTATGTTTGCGATGATTTTTTTTGAACCATATGTTTTGCATGTAATATTTTACACAAATATGTAATAAATGCTACCCGCTTTTTTCAGGGTATACAATCACTATCAGATTGTGATTGCGAAGAAACCGGAATTGTTAATTTGTTTGCAAGCACTGCTCATTCAACGACTTATTACTGGCTTCAAGAAAAATTACATAAACAAAATAAAACTTTGTTGTAACTTTTGACATTTAAGAAACTGTCCTTGTTGCTTACAGTTTTTATTTTTTTAAAGTTTATATTTTATGTATTCTAAATTAAAGATATTTTAATAAAAAAATTAGAATAACAAATCTTGTAAATAAATTGAATATTTCTATCCATATTTTCTTTTATTAGATTTTTGTAAGAAACATTTTTCATTTGTCGTAAAAAAAAGGCTAAAAAATTCTTAAAGAAATACAAACCAAAAAAAATTAATAGCTATTTTAAAAATTATGTAAACAAAGAAGATTTTTTTTCTCGGAGAAGTTTACTTTAGAACGTCAAAGGTGTTGCGACCTTGTGAGTTGGTATAAGTTTGACGAACAAGTATCCGAAGTTCGCTTCTTTCAATGACACACACACACGTAAAATAGAAAATTTTTAACGGTTTTCTTTTCTTTTTTTTAATCGATGTTGGTCGTTCAATGTTATTTTTTCTTGTGTGGTTTTGCAGTCATCTCCAAATAAATCTTTCTAAAACAATTTTAGGTGTGACTTAAAAGAAATTTCTCCCTAACTGCTCGTCGTTATTTTGGAATATATATTATAATAAATTATTTACAAATGGAATGTTTTCATATTTGTACTAAAATGCTTTCTGAATCAAACGAACATCCTGATATTGAATATCTAAATGTTTTAAAAAATTTAGAAGCCGATATTAAAACTGCTTCGACCGTGTCAGAGAAAGAGAAAATATTTGATGATTTTGTTTATAATTATACTGTAATTCCTGAAATATGGGATGTTATAATCTATCAGTATGTTTTTTAAACATTCAAGTATTCTCTATTAATACAAAATTCATTTTGTTTAAGGCGCCATTTCTATGAATTCGTAAATATTTCAAAATATTTCAAACAATCTATACCAGATTTATACTTACATATATGTGTTTTTAATAGTAAATCCATTGTAAATGGGTATGATTCTGAAAGAAAGAGAATATTATTTGGCAAAGTCTATGAATATTTACGAGATTGTGATATTAGCCAAGAATATTTTCTTAAATTCCCACATTCTCAATTGGAAAAGGAATTCAAAAAATGTGATGAATGTTCAAGTAAGGTGATAGGCTTCTTTTATAATTAAAAGATGTGATTCAAAAAAATAACAGATTCTTCAAAATCTTTAATCCGCTATCGAGATAAAAGTCATTCCATTTTTTTTTCTTTTTTTTCTTCATTTCTTAAATTTCAGATATCCCAATTTCTAAAGACATGTTACAGAAGTACGAAAAAGCTAAAACATGTGCTGAAAAATTATTGAATAATAACTTAAGCAATGAAGAATGGATTAAAATTTTGTTTGAATGGGATGATCCAAAATTTGCAATTCAAAAAATTGAAAGCAAATTAACAACACAAATTTGGAACAAAAATTTGTGGAAAGCTTATATGGATGCAATGAAAACTCGAAATTTGAAAGTATTACTAAACATTTACCATCGATACACTCGTTTATTTCTTTCCGATATTCAAATGACACAAAAATACGAAAGCATAAAAAAGAATATTTGTAAAAATGACGAGTTTCAAAATCTACAAGAATTAGAATCTTTTTTGTATGATGATATACCCCAAAAAATTCAAAATTGTAGTTTTTTGAACATCTTTAAACATGTTGAAAGACAATATTATGATTTGCCAAAAACTATTATTCAATACATCGTAAAATGTTCGAAAGCTTCGCTGCGACTGAAAGTAAGTTTTGGCTGTTAAATAAATCATAAGGCTTTTAATTAGTAGTTTTAATAAAAAAATATTCAAAAGAGACTCATAATGTTCCTATCGCTTTTCAAAAAGACATTTCGCTACAATACATTTTCAGCTTTTTAAGTCTTGTAAATCCATTTTTCTTCTAAATTCAACACCGATTTGCCATCAACTGCGTATCTCACCTGATTTTAAAGCTTCAAAATATTTATTACAGTCTTTACAAATTCGAGGTGTTAATGAAAATGATTTAAATGCGCTTTCAAACTTGTACGTCACAAATCGTTTAGAAATAAAAAATTCCAGTATTGAAACATTACAACAAATTATTGTTCCAAGATTAAGTAAATGTGATGTTCGCTTTATTTTTATTTGTCAACAAATAATATCCAAAAAAGAATTTGAATTTTTGGTTGATCCATCAAGAGTAGAACAATTTTATTTTGACAATGGTGGAATAACAAATACTGACGGAACTGTTGTCAATGTGAGATACATATTAGAGAGGTTGTCAACTGCTTATAGCGTTGGGTACGTAAAAATGTTTTTCTTTTATAGATAAATGTTAACGAATTTACTATAAAAACCGTGAGAATAACACAGAGAGTTTTCAGGATTTCCTTTAACCAGAAATACGACTTACCTGCTGTTGCATTATCAGGATTAAACAGAGCTGTTAAAATTCAATCAATGGGGTTAAAGCATTTTAGCACACTCCTAAGTCCTGGAGATTACTGTAATTTTATCTTAGTAAGTTCCTTTTTTTTAAATCTTTAAATGTACAATTTTTTATAGGAAAATGCTTCACTAGAAGCTAAATTTTATTTGGGATTTGGAGACAATGTAACAACTGAACACGCAAATGCTTTTAATAAAGCTGTCCATACATTTACTGTTTCAAATTTCAGTAAAAATTTTATTAATGATTTTGAAATTGGATACTATAAGAAATATGAGGCTGTTAATTTATCGAATATTATTCATAGAAAACAAGGTCGCCTTTGGTGAAAAGTAAAAACTATAAAAGTCGAAATGATATGTTATTGTCTGAAAAACTAAAATATTTTTTTTACTGTTGTTTTCTATGCAATGATAAAAATCTCTATTTCTACCTTTTTACCGCAACTGATATGACTTATTCCATGTTTTAGTTCCTGAAAATTTGCAACTTTATCCTTTGAAAGATAAAACAAAAACTTGTAATGGGAGAAGATGGTGAAGGTCTGATATGCTGTTTACGAACTTTAGCATGCTAATTTACCCTCGTCTATCGTCTGTGGAATGTTATTAGTCATATTTTATCTTCTATTTTTGTCCCCAACAACCAATCTACAATAACACATTCAAAATTTATTTTACTAAAGTTCAACATAAATTTACATAAAAACAAAGATATACACAAACATAACAAAATTTAAATTTTATCAATTTCCGCTCTTTTTTTGTACTGATCCACGGCCCTTTCAGTCATTATCAAAACATGTCTTAAAGCATATATCCTTTCCCATTGAGATTCATCGTATCCATAGAATTCTCGCATCTCTTTGTGAATCATCATTCTTCCACGAAGGATCATTTCTTCGCCCTCTTTTGACAGAGGTTTTTTCAAGTAAAAAGAATTCCATAAAATACAACAAAAAATATATACCGCTTCAATGATATCCGGTTCAATCTTTTGCAGAATAGGCAGCAGGGATTCCCAGGCAGCAAAGATAATCTTGAATACATTTTTTAGATTCGAAGGAATTTTGGCGTTGTTTAAAGTCTCGAATTTGTAACAGTCACCATTTTGGAGCATAATATGTTTGTCATCCAACCTTGATCCGACAGTATTCAAAGTATCATAGATTCGTTCAAACAGCAAAAACGGTTCACGAAAGCGATGAATTAAATCGGATTGATCCGAGCCAGGGAGATCCGAATATCCCCAGATGATAAGGACCGTCTTGTGTAATTATACGAATCAGGCAAAAGATTTGTGCCATTTTTTTCAGAAATAACCGGCAAAAATTTGTTGATTCTGGAGTTTTTAGTAACTAAAAAATTGAATTATGTAAAAATTACTTACGCAAATTTTGAGAATTTTGGATGATGTAAAAGAGATGTGTAATCGTAGTTTTCAAAAGCTGCATCAGATGAATTTTTACAGTTTTCACATTTGTCAAAAAGTTCTTTATTCATGGGAAACATATTTTCAAAATGAATTGTGACAAAGTTGTCACGGTCTTTTCGTAAATGAGGTGAAATAAAACCTAAAAATGAATTGTATTTGAAGATCTAAATTAAAAAAAAGAATGTTTTTTATATCAATTTTAAAAGTCAAAATTGCTATTTAAATTGAGCGGTTTACGTACTTTTCGTTTTTAACGTTTCTTTCAAAAACTGAAGTACTGACAATCGGGGTCTTTTGCCTGATTTTCAGTGCTACGTTTAAGCTTAAAAACGTAACCGTCCTTTTTTAAATTTTTTATTTCTTTTAAAAACCATCAACAACTAACCTAAAATATTTAAAATGTGTATTAAATGATCAGAATAATCACATTCAGGTCGGATTGAAAGTTGAATGGTGCTTTGATGAGCAGCTGAAGGTTCGGCAAGACCACATGGAAAAGATGGATCAGCAATATTAAAAACAACATATCTTTCAAAAGTTGTAATAACATTACATGGAATTTCATTCCATTTAATCAAAGATGATCCAACATCTTTTTTAAAATTTTCTAATGTTTCATTTAAGATTTCACGAAGTTTAGCTTGAACGGTTTCGTTTCTTTCAAAAATTGTGTAAGGGATAGATTTTGTTTCCAAAAAATATTCTTCAATAAAATTCGTTTCCTGAAAATAAGGTTGTTTTATAGAATTTGGTAAATTATAAAAAATCGCTTACAAATGCATAAATTTCCGATAAACCCAATAATAATAATAAGCAAAAACGAAGCCAAACCATTGTTAAAAAATAAATGTTTCAACCAAAACGCGTTAAATTTATTAACAAAATTGAAAGTTGTTCTTTATTTGTTTTTGTTTTATTTATTAAATTTTCTGAAGAAGGAAAAGACCAGTTTTCTGTAGACTTGTTCGTTAAAACAATTTGAGCAAAAGTTGGACTTGAAAGAGAAAGAAAAAAAGATGACTAATTTTTTTGAAGTCAAAAATTGGAAAAAATTGAAAAGAATAAAAATTAAAACATCGACTTAAAATTTTAGGATTCAAGCAACCTAAACGAAATGTTTAAATTTTACTATGAAATAATTTTTTTGTCAAAACAAAACAATTTATGAGAACACAATTTGATTAACTTTTTTAAATTTTGTTGAAAGCATAAAATCCATTTTGTTTTAAATTAATGACATGTAGAAGTAATATCACTTTGTTAAATCTGTAAATACTCTATTTTTAAATACTTATTTAAAATGAAAAAAAAAGTTTGTGTTCATTAAATATTCAAAGTTTTATTTTTTAAAAAATCTAGAAACTTTTTTTGAAACATATTTCGTCTATCTCATTTCTGCAGTGTTACAATAAAATTATTTCGAAAAAAAAGTCTTTGCAATAGCTAGACAAACAACATCTTCCCTTTTTGAAATGGTGTTGAAAGAATTTAAATCGATAACCAGAGCTTCGCTGTAAATCATCTTAATAAAAGCAAAATGTTGTTTTAGTGTAAGATATTTGCAACTAAATGATTGAAGATGCGAATCAAAAAAAAACCAAATTCAGTATTTGTTGTTTTAATTTTTTTGAAATTTCTAGAGTATTTGTTGCCGTAATTGATTCTCTTGATGTATTAAAGATCAAAAATTTAGAATTTTGCCTGCTTTAACAAAAATATTTTTTCTCAACTTTCAAGAAACTAAAAGTGTGGTGTTATTTACAGTACAAATAAAAGACGCAACCACGCAAAATTTATTCTTCAAAATAGAACAACTGTATTTGTATATTTATCATCGTTTGTTCAAAAAGGCTGCGACTAAAAAAAGTTTCACTTGCACGCGCGTCGTTCGAACCAAGTCAGTGTTTGATTTCCTTGCGTGCAAGTCGTCGCGGGTTCGAGTGCGCGCCGGGGCATCGATTTTTTTGATGTCTCCGAATTGGCTGATTTTTTGCAGGTATATGTAATCGACCATGGAGAATTTGATGGTGTTATCAGATTTTTTTTAAAAAAATTTTTTAGTGCCGAAAATAGGCAAAATATGTGAAAAAAATGGAGTCGGGCTCACTTTTGGTGTTGGATGACCCCCATACGGATCAAAATCAAATAAATGACCCATATACCATTAAAGTAGACCTATTAGGGCATGTTTTAAGACCATTTTCAAAAAGTAGGCCGGATCCTAGCATATTCAGAATCAGGTTCAAAAAAAAATTTTTTCTGTTTCGGCATGAAAAAAATTTTTTCTCAAAAAACCGAGAGTGCCATTCGATTCCCCATGGTCGAAAACCTATACAACCGCGGCATTATAAAAAACAAAGCAAAATTGGATTTTTCCCACATGGTCAAAGTTTGAGACTTCTGAATCCCAGAAATCCAGAATCCTAGCACGAAAAAATCTGAAAAAATTATTTTTGGCATTCATGGACCTATGCCAACAACCTCTGAAAATTTGAAGTCCTAATTCAAAAATTTTTTAAATTTTGTTCCCTGGCCTCCCTTATAAAGTGAAAAAATTAGCCAGACTGCGTCTTAAACTACAAAATCTTTGCTAAAAAATCTTTGATCTCAATTTCTTTGAAAAAAAATCCTTGCGTTTTTTTTTAAAAATCCAAGATCTTTGCCAACAGATTCTTGACACGAAAATGTCTTCCTTCCATTTTTCTGTGCACATTTTTTTAAACTCCTAAATCTTTGCCAAATTTTTTTTGATATCAATTTTTTTGAGAAAAAATCCTTGTAATTTTTTTTTTAAATCCAAGATCTTTGCCAAATTATCCTTGTATTGAACTTTTTTGACATCGCTTTTTTTGCTTTTATTTTTCGGGATTTTTCGATGACATTTTTTGTGCCAAAAATCATGGAAATCCGGCAAGAAAAACAACATTGGAAAAATTTTGGCAAAGACCTTGTAGTTAAAAATTAAAATTACAAGAATTTATTGTCAGAAAAATTGATATCAAAAAAAATTTGCCAAAGAATTTGCAGTTAAAAACGATAAAAGCAGAGAAATTAATATCTTAAAACTTTAATACAAGGATAATTTGGCAAAGATCTTGGATTTTTTAAAAAAATTACAAGGATTTGTTCTCAAAGAAATTGAGATCAAAGATTTTTTGGCAAAGATTTTGGAGTTTAAAAAAATGTACACAGAAAAAAGGAAGGAAGACATTTTCGTGTCAAGAATCTGTTGGCAAAGATCTTGGATTTTTTAAAAAAAACGCAAGGATTTTTTCTCAAAGAAATTGAGATCAAAGATTTTTTGGCAAAGATTTTGCATTTAAAGATATCAATTCCAAAGATTTTTTCGCAAAGAACAGTAAATCAAACAAATGTATAAATAAGATTTATTTGTTTTAGACAAGAATACAATGATTTTTTGGCACAGATTTAAAAGTTTAGCATTTTTTGGCAAAGACTAGACACCGCCATTTTGAGAGGACCGGTTTTTTGGCAAAATGTGTCGTGATCATTTTTTTGAAACAAACTTTTCTGACAATTTTTTGGTGAAGAAAAAATAAACCAAATAAGTTGAAGTAAGAGATGTAGATACTAGGATCTTTTTGGTCTCTCTTCCTTTTTTCTGACTTTTTTCGTCGTTGACAATCAGTCTAATTAAAAAATTTTAGCGCCAAAAACGGTTTTTTCGAGTTTTTTAAAAGCGTTGTCACTATTTTTGTTTTCGTTTGTTAATTTGTAATCTCTCTTAATTTATAATAGTTAATTGCATATTATATTTCAGGGAGAAGTACAAAATGGTTGTTGAACTGATAACAAGCGATAAAAATGGACAGCTCCAATGTAGTGGAAGATGCAAATTAAATATTAATTCTGTCTCAAAATTTTTACTTGTTGAACCTTTCAATGAAGGTATGATTTCCATTTATTATATGCAAATCATAAAAAATGCATTTTAGAAATGAAAATACTTTTAGCAGATTTCAAATGGCAATTTTTTGCAAAAAAGGTTTGATTTTTTTTAAATTTGTGGGGAATTTAAAAATGTTAAAATTTAGAATATTTTATTTGTGTTTGGTGAAAATGATTTTCAAGATCTTGCTCTTATTTTTGATGAAACTAAAAAATGCAATAAAGTTTATGATTTTCTTCTTAAACATACGGTCTGTTTTTGTTTTTTCAACATTAATAAACTGCTTAAGTTTTGATAATTTTTTTTATTTTTAGGCAGCTTCTGGTAGTGATGAACTTATTCGAGAACGTTTTTTGCCAAAATTATTCAGCACAATTTCAAAATCTAATTCAAAAACGATGAAACAAATATTTCTTAAATGGATTAAAGATTTGGAAGAAAAAGATAAAACTGAAATTATTCAGATTTTGAAAGACAATAATGTTTATGAGATGATTTTCACAGGAGGATCTGAAAGCAAAGGGTCAGCTTATATATATTTTTAAAACAATTAAACACTTTGTTTTTAGCCGAAATCTTCGAAAAGCAAAGCCTCAAGTTATTTATGACAAAGGAGAAGTTGAAGCTAGAAATAAAAAGGCTTGCAAGAATCAATTAGTTGTTGACAAAAAGCTTCTTCGATCAAAGAATAAAAATTTGAAAAGGTAAGTGATAGAATTTTTGTATTTGATCGTTGGGTTTAAAAAGAGGATTCAATAGGGGTAGTTTTTAAGAAGAAAAAGGATGCGTGTTTCTCCCTATAACGCGTGACCGCCGGACCATTTTTCAAGTCCTGTCCTAAGACACGATTAGACTTAAAATATGGTCGTGGTCCCGTCGTCGGGACGAAGATATTTTTCTAAAACTTGCCTTAGACATTTTTTTCAATCCAAAAAATCGAGTCCTCCTAAAGGGAATGTACTTATCGAGACTAGCCGTATCTCGGCCATGCTTATTCCCCAACCATGCATTATGGGTCTTTTACGATGGCTCAAAATAAAAATGCGTAAAACATGCTAAAGTTTTGATTACTGTAAATATGCCACCTCGTAGTGATGATGATAAAAATATAAATTTTTAGACCACGCTCAGATCTAAAATCCTCTGGAAACAAAATCATTGAATCTCCAAACTTTGAAGTGCTCAAATATGTTATTAATGGAATTTCAAAAACGAAGCTTACTGTATTTCCAACATCTAATCGAAAATTATGTCATGAATATTTTTGGTACAATTTGAAAAATTATTTTTGCTGTTGTGAATGTTGGGAAAAAGCAAAGAAAAGAACAACAGCGAAAATTGTGAAACGGAATGGAAAAGATGTTATTGAATTAAATGGAACTCCACATATTTGTAAATCACAAGAATACAATGGAATCATTGAAAAGCCATATTTTAAAATTGTTACTTTTGAACGTGAAAAAATTTTGATGACAAGATTAATCATATTTATGGATTCTTCTGAAGACAAATGTTATGAATATACTTGCAAATTCAAAAATGGATCAAAAGTATATTACTGTTGTGGATGTTTGAGAAAGAAAATCTATCTTCGAGCAGATATTTGCCAAAAAGAAGATGAAAATGAAACAGAATTTGTTATGTTGAAATCGAAGAATCATGTTTGTAAAATGAGAAAATATAATCCAGAGAATTTTGTTGAAAAGGAAATTGTAGAAGATGGAAATTTTAAAATTTTTGAAAATATTCGAGATGGAATTGATAAATCAAAGTTGGTCGTTTTTGCTGATGATGAAAAAAAAACTTGTTACGAATATTATTATGATAATTTTAAAAAAGCTTTTTGTTGTTGTTGCTGTCATAATTTGGATAAATGTGTTGTTGCAGAATTATGCTGTTGCAAAAATGGAAGCAAATATTTAAAATTATCTCGAGAGAAGCATGTTTGTGAACCACGTGAATACAATCCTGAAAAATTTGATGTCTCAAAGAAGGATATTATTGAAGCTCCAAATTTTAAAATATTCAAATATAAACATAATAAAACCTCGACGACAAGATTGATTATTTTTGATCCGACAAATAAGAATCTCTGCTATGAATATTACAAGATGAAAGAGACTTTTCATTGTAGCACATGCCCTCAGGGAAGTAAAGCAACAGCAACCTTGTATCAAAAAGAAGATTTCAAAGATTTTGTGATCTTGAACATTGAAAAACATGTTTGCAATTTGATTGAATTCGATCCTGAAAAATACAAAGATGATGCAATCGTTAACAAATCGATGTACGAAATTACTTCAACAACTTACCGAAATTGCAAAAATAAGATTCTTAATATTTTTGTATCTGATGAAAAGAAATTTTATTACAAATTCATTTATAAAACTGCAAAGAAATGTTTTTATTGTTCAGCATGTCTTTCATCAAGAATTCACATAACTGCAACAATCTTCAATGAAGGAAAAGAAAATGAATGCGCATTTGTCAGTAATCAGAAACATATTTGTCAACCTGCTGCCTATTCTCAATTTCCAAAAATTATTAAAGCTCCAAATTTTCAATTTATTAAACGAAAAGCAAATGGCAAAATTGTGCAAAGAGTTGCTGTTTTTTCAAATGAAGAAAGAAGTGAATGTTACGAATATACTTGGAGTGAAAAGGATAAATACTTTTTATGTTTTGCTTGTCAGCGCCAAAAAAGTTACGTTTATGCAAAAAAATTTAGCAACGATGAAAATGAAGAATGTCTCGAACTATCTGAAAAACTGCATAAATGCAAACCGATCAAATTTATTCCTGAAAATGTTACTCCAAAGATTATCAAAGCACCTGATTTCAAATTATTCAAAGCTGTTTATAATCAAAAAAATATTGAAAGATTAGCAATTTTTGATTCAAAGGATAGAAGTTACGGCTATGTTTACACATATTTAAAACAAACCAAAACATATGTTTGTTCACGTTGTCAAAAATATAAACGTGTCTTTGCAAGATTATGTCATGATGAAATGAATGATGAACCTTTTGTTGAACTTGGTGAAAATGAACATGTTTGTGAATTACAAAAGATTTAATTTTTTTTATTATTACTTTGTTTGGTCATTATTGTTTTTGTTGAATAAAATAAATATTGTATTAGTTATTTTTATTTTATTAGAATTTAAACATAGAAAATATTCAAAATAATTAAAAAACATCGACTAAATGTCATCATTAATTTTTTAAGATTTTTTGATTCAGATTTTTTTTAAATTTTCGGATTAGGATCATCAGTATTCATCAGCAAAAAAAGGTTGTTCAAGATGGATTTCCCTCTTTAAGAATAAATTGCTTTAATGATGGCAATATCCGCAGGTGATAAGGATCGTCCAGTATAATTATATGAATCAGGCAAAAGATTTGTGTCACTTTTTTCGGTAACAACCGGCAAAGATTTATTGATTCTGGAATTTGTAGCAATTTAAAAAATTGAATTATGTAAAAATTACTTACGCAAATTTTGAGAATTTTGGATGATGTAAAAGAGATGTGTAATCGTACTTTTCAAAAGCTGCATCAGATGAATTTTTACAGTTTTCACATTTGTCAAAAAGTTCTTTATTCATGGGAAAGATATTTTCAAAGTGAATTGTGACAAATTCGTCACGATCTTTTCGTAAATGAGGTGAAATAAAACCTAAAAATGAATTGTTTTTGAAGGTCTAAATTGAAAAAAAATGTTTTTATTAAATCAATTTTAAAAGTCAAAATTGCTATTTAAATTGAGCGGTTTACGTACTTTTCTGTTTTACCGTTTCTTTCAAAAACTGAAGTACTGACAATCAGGGTCTTTTGCCTGATTTTCAGTGCTACGATTAAGCTTAAAAATGTAAACGTCTTTCTTAAATTTTTTATTTCTTTAAAAAAATCAACAACCAACCTAAAATATTTAAAATGTGTATTAAATGATCAGAATAATCACATTCAGGTCGGAGTGAAAGTTGAATAGTGCTTTGATGAGCAGCTGAAGGTTCGGCAAGACCACATGGAAAAGATGGATCAGCAATATTAAAAACGACATAACGGTCAAAAGTTGTAATAATATTACATGGAATTTCATTCCATTCAATCAAAGATGATCCAACATCTTTTTCAAAATGTTCTAATGTTTCATTTAAAATTTCACGAAGTTCAGCTTGAATGGTTTCATTTCTTTCAAAAATTGTGTAAGGAATAGTTTTTGCTTTCCAAAAATATTCTTCAATAAAATTCGTTTCCTGAAAGAAAGGATGTTTTATAGAATTTGGGAAAGATTATGAAAATTTCTTACAAATGCAAAAATTGCAGATAAACCCAAAAATAATAATAAACAAAAACGAAACCAAAGCATTGATAAAAAATAAATGTTTCAACAAAAAAACTTTATTTGAAATGTAAGAAAAATAAATTTTGTGTGATGTGAAAAGATAAAAGGAATCAAATCATGAGAGAGAGGAACAGCTGATAGTTATGTCATGCTTTTGTTTTTGTTTTCAATTTTTTTTATTGCTGTTTGACTTTAACGAAAAAAGTTGATTTTTCGATCAATTATCAGATTTAAAAAAAACGCAAAAATTTAATAAAAAAATTGAAAATATTGTTATTTTTTTTTGTTTTATTAACAAAATTTTCTGTAAAAGGAAAAGATTAATTTTCTTTAGACTTGTTCGTTAAAGGGACTGTCCAAGGCAGTACAAAACTTTTTTTATTTTTTAGATGACGTATCTTAACACGAAAGCAGTATGATCAGGAAAAACAATGGAAAAGAAAAGAGAGAGCACAAAAAAAACCCATGTTTCACTCGCGCATCCGTTGTTTTTCCTGATCATATTGCTTTCGTGTTAAGATACGTCATCTAAAAAATAAAAAAAGCTTTGTACTGCCTTGGACAGTCCCTTTAAAACAATTTGAGCAAAAGTTGGACTTGAAAGAGAAAGAAAAAAAGATGACTAATTTTTTTGAAGTCAAAAATTGGAAAAAATTGAAAAAAATAAAAATTAAAACATCGACTCAAAATTTTAGGATTCAAGCAACCTAAACGAACTGTTTGCATTTTACTATCAAATAATTTTTTTGTCAAAACAAAACAATTTATGAAAACACAATTTGATTGACTTTTTTAAATTTCTTTAAATTTTGTTGAAAGCATAAAATCCGTTTTGTTTTAAATTAATGACATGTAGATGTAACAAGTATCCCTTTGTTAAATCTGTAAATACTCTATTTTTAAATACTTATTTAAAAATGAATAAAAATATTTGTGTTCATTAAATATTCAAAGTCTTATTTTTAAAAAAATCTAGAAACTTTTTTTGAAACAAATTTCGTCTATCTCATTTCTGCAGTGTTACAATAAAATGATTTCGAAAAAAAAGTCTTTGCAATAGCTAGACAAACAATATTCTTCCCTTTTTGAAATGGTGTTGAAAGAATTTATAAATCGATAATCAGAGCTTCGCTGTAAATCATCTTAATAAAAGCAAAATGTTGTTTTAGTGTAAGATATTTGCAACTAAATGATTGAAGATGCGAATAAAACAAAAGCAAATTCAGTATTTGTTGTTTTAATTTTTTTGAAATTTCTAGAGTATTTGTTGCCGTAATTGATTCTCTTGATGTATTAAAGATCAAAAATTTAGAATTTTGCCTGCTTTAACAAAAATATTTTTTCTCCACTTTCAAGAGACTAAAAGTGTGGTGTTATTTACAGTACAAATAAAAGACGCAACCACGCAAAATTTATTCTTCAAAACAGAACAACTGTATTTGTATGTTTATCAAAGTTTAACAAGGAAATGAAATTCTTTGCAGGGTTTCAATTTATTATTGTCAAGTGAACAAAAAAATAAATAATTTCCAATGTTGATCATTACCGAACTTTTTGCAGTTTTTCAAATGCTGTTACTAAATAAGTTGAATAAATTTAATATGCTATTTTTTAAGAGACGTTAGTTATCGTACAAATAAAAGACGCAACCATGCAAAAATTATTCTTCAAAATAGAACGAAGTTAATTGATTTAGGGAACTGTGTTTGTGTTTTTATCACAGCTTAACAAGAAAAGAGAACTCTTTGCAAGGTTCCAATATATTTTTATCAAGTGGAATGTGAACAAAAATCAATAATTTTATTATTATTGATTATTGTTAATCCGCATTTACAATGGAATAAATTTATAATTTTTCAAGTGCTGTTATTAAATAAAAAATTGAATATTTTAAATAGGTTATTTTTTAAGAGATGAATAAAACATTCAAAAAGACCAAAATAGAAAATTTTCTTAGTTTCTGACAGACACAAAAGAAAAATATTTTGTCTCTTTGATGTTAAAGAAATTTCGAAACAACACAACACCAAAACCTTTATAACATCTTTGTTTTGCAGCTGTTGGCATTATTTTTGTTCATTCGGAAGATTTTTCATCGATAAGTTTTAATATTTTGATTCTCATTTTTCTATTCACCTATAAATTTGCAGCATAATTTTCGCTGTTTCTGACTTTGATTTTTAAAAATGCGAGTTTGCAAACACCACAAAAGGTACACCCACATTCTTTAACTTGTTTAGGTGATCGAAAATAAACAATTGACAGAATGGAAACAAAAGATGTCCATAAACCTAATATATCTCTTAAAATACCGTTGAGACGAAGCGAATGTTTTGAAACTAAACCTTTTTCGTTGAACATTCTAAGCTTTTATTAATTTTTGAAGGTTTTTGATTTTGGAAGAAATGCAAATTTTATGCATGTAAATTATTTTAATTTCTGGGAAGAAAAAAGAAGGGAAAAAGTTAGAATTGTTGAACAAAAGAAAATGTGGTTAATTTTGTCAATGATGATTTTATGTTTGACAAGAAAAAAATTACAGAGCAATAACAAATCTATTAACAATAGCTTATATTATTGATTTAAATTAAACTTAAAAAATAAACGAAAGAAAAAGATTTTTGGTTTTGATCGATGCTTTTTGGTTGAGTTGAAGTCACTTTTTATTTATAATTTTGCAAATCGATTGCCCGAAAGAATCGTCGTTAGCATTAGAATCAGAGTTATATTTAAGATTCTGAACTAAAACAACACGATTTTGGTATTGCTGCGTTTTAATTTTTTTGTTGTCAAGTAAAATGAAATAGAATAAAATCAAAAATTTTTAAAAGTTTTCCTGCTTTCTGTCATCATGCTTAGATATGTGCACTGGCAATGTGTGACTTTACGTTTTTTGACGTTATAAATTCACCGCTATCTTTCGCGCATTTTTAATTTATCCTATCGAATTCAGAAAAAAATTCTGCATCTGATAGGCCTAATTTCGATTAATGGCTTGGATGCGCTCAAAATTCGGCCGAAAAAATTACGGTATTTTCGTTTTTTCTTTTCCAATTATCTTTTTTATTAGAAGGGCAACTATTATTTTTTTTACCAATTATTAATCAGAAAAAAATTCTGCATTTTTTGGTACCAAAATCATATTTTTTGCGAAACTTTCAAAAATCAGTGCACATATCTAATCATGCTTCGGTTTTTTGATTTAACAGCTCTCAATGAAAAAGAAAATTTAACTGCTAAATTTTTATTTTGTAGAAATTGGCTTATGATCATAAAATTTCATTGATTGTTAAAAAACAAAAAATAATTTTTTTGATTAATGGATTTAGAAGTTGATTCAATTTTTATCATCAACCACTCTTTTAAGAGTGCATTGAAAGCATCAAAAGTTATGTTTTTAAAGTGAAAAAAATACAACGAAAGTTTAAATTTTAATTAAATATTCAAATCTTTTACTAAAAAAATCCAAGATCAATAATATTAGTTTTGTTCCAAAACAAATAATGTTATTTCTTCTGTTTTTTCTCTATTTCGAAATGCCACAATCGTTGTGTCTAACGCATCAAAGTTGAAAGAAAAAATTTTTTAGCAGCGCATAAGTTTTTGCTGTTTTTCTTTCGTAAAAAATGATGAAATATTAGTACAAAAAAATCAATTTGTTAATTTCATAAAAAAACTTATTGCAAATACAGTCTTAGCTGAGTAAATTGAAGTGTTGGGAGAAAAAAATATTCAATGATAAAGATATTTTTCAAAGAACACAAAAATTATACATAGTTATTACTATTTTTTTTTGTTATGTTTTTTTTCAAAAACTACAGATTTATGCCCGTTGAAGCTAAAAATAGATTTTTTCCAAATATTATTAATTCCATTGATGATGTAATTGTTTAAAGTAATTTTCACTTGTTGATTTTACCATTTGACTTTTTTCATCCTGCTTTACCGTAATCTTAATCGTATTATTTGCGAAACTATTATTTTTCTTAAATAAAATTTGTTGAAGAATTATAAGAAAAAATGATAAATTATAAATCTAAAAAATATACATTTTTGTGTTTTACTCATAATCGTAGCTTTTTAAAAAAAATGACTTACAAAATGAAATACACAAAATGGCATTGTATACCCAAAAAATAATGATGCTGCAATAGACAAAATTGACGTTAATGGAGCAATTAAAGTAAAAATTAGAATTGGAACAAAAATAAGTGAAAGAACTTTAACGTTTTCAAATATCTAAAAATATTAGCATATTGGATTTGGGTTTATTTTTGTTGGCAAACCTGATGCCTGCAATGCAATGGAATTTTGTAGACATAAACTTTGTACATTTTTTTATTGATAAAAAATAAAATTCCACAAATAATTAAAGTTAAAAAATGTGTTGAAAACATAATCCATGGCAGAAAAAGGGAAATTGATTTTAGAAGAGGGGTATAATTTTCTGCAAAAATTTGCATAAGTTACAGAACTTGTAAAAAAGTTTAAACTTACCTAAAATTTTTACACATATATAAACTGCCGTTGAAATATACGAAATAAAAATTAAAAACCATGAAAAGGTTACGGTATTCGAAGATAAAGAGTATCTCTTAAAAAATACTGTAGCAATAATTCTTTCAATCACAAGAATAAAAAACGAAATTCGAATTTGCTGGGAGCAAGTTGCAACTGTAATTCGTAAAATTTGAAATAAAAAAGTGGATTCTGAATTTGTGGTAAAAAATATTACTGTTGAAGAAAGCGAAATTACATAAATAACAATTACAAATGGAAGGCAACAAGTAAATAAATATAACCTAAAATTAACAAACCTAAAATTATGCAAATTTTTTATAATCGTTTTTAAAATACCTCAAGGCTTTAGGTAATAAATTTATTCTAATTTTTAGCTTTTTCAATGAAAATCCAGCAATCGATAATGTGAATATTACCAACGCTGAACTTAAAATATAACAAATATAAATAAAAATTTCCATGAATAAGAATTTTAAGGTGTACCTTTAATTTCTGAGTACTAAATGATGAACGAAAGTACTCAAATTTTGTTAATGTCTTCATTTAATTATTAAAAAAATATTTTTTTATAACTCCGCTTTCCGCTTCATTTTCCTTTTTTTAATTGACTTTTTTTGTACTTTGTTATTATTATTTTTGTGACGTGCATCCCCCTTGTAAAAATTGTAAAAAAGTAGAAATGTCTCACACAAATGGGTTTAAAGTTGTTGTTTTATGGATTTATTACAGTTTGTAAATCTATTTTATAAAAAATTACATGAATTACTTCTTTCGAAAAATGACATCATGTATTTACAATTACGAGCACAAGAATTGCCTTATATTTATATCACTCATATACATTATCTTAAATTCTATTTTTTGTTATCCAAAAAAGTCATCAAGTTAAATGTAAATGTCTCAAGCAAATGAGTCAAGATTTGCTATAATCGTTGCTGCTTCAACACTTTGTAATGTTTAAGCATGGCAAAAAAAATTATTGCGATCAACATTGTTCATATTTTCCAACATTTTACATCTTAGTTGCAGGTGTTTGTGTGTTTTCACATAACAAAAAACTATCATTACCACAATTGAAAAGCAATTAAATTTACTTTGTTTGGTTTTTTTTCTGTTTGTTTTAGTAAGAATAAATTTGATAATCGATCTTTACCAGGTTTATGCATTCAATGTTTATTAGTCAATTTTTGTTATTTATTTTGAAAAATCTGTCACAAATTTTGATCAAATAGATTTTGGTTTTTTAATAGCTTTGTTAGAATAAGTATGTTATTGTTAGTTTTTAATAAATATAATTTTTAATTTTTCAATAAGTACGGTAATGCACCCAATTATGTTATTTTGGTTTCTCATTACTTCCATTTTCATGCACCATTTTTTATAGTATCTTTTCCTTTTAAGTTGTAATGTCTTAGATTAGAACTTCTCGCCCACAAATCCCACATTATACAAAACGTTACTGTGCCAAAATACAACTTCTTCGTCTGGTGTTTAAAAACTACTGTTTGTCATACAAAGCATGATTTGTATTTCATTAAACTTTCCATTTTATTTTTGTTTCCCTGTTCTTTGTAAAACATGTGTTACAAAATTAATTAATTTTTCCGTACATCATTTAAAATAGAATTCTCCCATACCTGGGAATATCAAAGCTGAGGAAATTGTTGGAAATTAAAACTTTTTTTATTTTAATATTTTATACCGTTTATTAAAAAATGTCTAACAACACTACTACCGTAATAAAAAATGTTACAAAACTGCAAATATCTGATATCCTTGACGATCCCATTTCAGAAATTTATTCTGTAATTATTGATATTATTGTTGTAATAACATTAATTTTAACACCATTTTATTACTATTTAATAATCAAAAAATCATCTTCAAAAATGACCAGCTATCGTAATTTTTTGTTAATTTATACAACATTTTCAATCTTGATGCCCCTTTCATTTGCTATTGTAAAATTTTGCATAATTATTCATTTACAAATTTATTTTTCTTTATCTCTGATTCCCCGATTACCAGAAATTGTGATAAAAGCAGCCTTTATTTTGACATTTATTTTCGGACAAGTTACAACTGATTTATTACTGCTAGCTTTAACCCAGCGATATTTTAGTATTTCAAGAATTATTAAACATTACAGTAATCTTTTTAAGAATAGTTGTTACATTTTTGTAATTGCAAGTAATTTTGTGATAAATTTTTTGAATCAAAGTAATCAGCTTAGCTGTATGTTGCCTCAGGCAGATCTCAAACCATATTTTGATTCAAAGTTCAAAGATGCCGATAATTTTCTTCAATCCCAGCCATTTGTGATTGTAACAACTTGTACCTTGCCAATTTGGATAAATTTATTAAATGTTTGTTTATGGGCCTCCAGATTCCTTGCCTTCGGGGTTGTTCTTTACAAAAATTTAACATTCGTCAAAAAATTCAATGCCCAAATTGGATCAAATACAGCAAAAATGCATAAAATGTTGGTGAAAGCAGTAATTATTCAAATTATTGGATGTCTATTTTGTACAAGATTAGCAATTTTTGTTGTTTGGCTTTCAACTTTCACAAAAAGTCTCTTTTATATGACCCTTGCATTTTATGCATATTTTATTGCCCTTTGTTCTTTCCCTCTCATTTACATGATAATTACGGTATTTATGGTTTTACCGTATCGAAGATTTATTTGTTCTTTAATTTTTCGAAAAAAGAAACCTCAAAATACTTTTATCATTTTTCCAGAGAGTACTACTCAAAGAATTACTGTAATTACTTAAAATAAAAAAATACTATAACTATTTATTACAAAAATGTGTAAAACTTTAAATAAATTTTTTTTAAATGTTCTTTTTGCAAGTAAATGTTCAAACGATTTGAAACAACTAAAAACCTCAAATACAAGAATAAAACTTTGTTCATTAAAATCGATGACACAAATAATTTAACCAAGCAAAATTTTCAAAACTAAGAAAAAACTCAAAGAAACATTATATTTTAAGCAATCTTTGATAAATAGGTCGTAAATATTCAGAAATTTGAAAAAGCAAATAAAAATTCAAGACCTTGAAAAATATTTTGTTCTTTTGGTGCTTTGTTTATTGCAAAAAGTGATCGAATTTGTGTAAGAAGTTAGGGCATGAATAAATTTATTATTAAGAAATATTCACTTTATCATAAAATCTTCGACGATTTTCGTTTTCATGAATTGTTTATGAATTTTTAATTTTAATTTTTTTGTGTAAACGATATAGTAATAAAATTTGTTTTTTCATATCAAAATAAATTTTATTAATTTGAACGAAAAAGAATGTTTAAAATTGCTAATTTGACTAATGGTCTCAAGAAAAAAAGAGTTTTTTTCAATTTTCTCAAATAGTGTGTTCAGTTGAAATTGTTCATTTATATTATTATTGGAATCTTATGAAATATTTTGTGGATTTTTTTTCGTTTTTTAATATTAACCTTAAATTTCAAAATTTTAAATTTAACACCTTATAAGTTTGAAGAATGCAAACTTGTACAAAACATTCAAATAAAATAGTAATATCTTGAAGGTGAAAACAAAAATGGAACATTTACATTGGCTGTATCTTTGTATCTTAGGTCTAAAATAAAAAATAAATAAAAAATCGTCGGTGTTTTGAAACCCAAAAAAAGAAAAACGAACGAACCTTGTTGCATTTTTTCATCTTTGGCAAAAAACACAATTTTTAGTTTTTTCTTTTTTTTAGTAAATTTGCAGTGCTTTTTCAATTTTTTATTCATTTGAACTTAAAAAGTGATTTAAGAAATTTTAATGTTTCAGCAAATGTTTTATAAATGATCAAATTTACGTGCAAAAATTATGAATGACAGTAATTCAAGCAGTTTTAATTAAAAAGGTATATTATTGTGTAACATATATTGACGTGAAAAATGTTTAAAAAACAAATGAAAAATTAACCCAATCCATAATTCCTTTTTTTGTTTTGCCAAATAATTTAAACTGGGCAGTTTTGACAAAATCACAGGATTGATTTTTTAAACATTGATTTTGTTAATCAAATTTTTTGTTTTTCTTTGAATTTTTGTTTCCCTCAATATTTCTTTTTTAATCAAAAATTTTGATGATAAATAATTCTAAAATAAGTGTAACGAAACGTTTAAGGTCACGATTATTATGTATGTTTTCTTATGTTGGAAAAATGTTAAAAAAGTCTACGAATATGGAAAAAAGGTTTTAATACTTTAAAAAACGAAGTACCCTTTTTGATGTTACAAATACTGCGTCCCATTGAAACTACTTCTTGACATAATAAATGATGATATTTTATTCTGTATTTGAAATTCGCCTTAATTTATAAAAGTTTTAATTTTAAAGCTTTTTAAATTTAAATAAAATTTCAAGCTTGTACGAAATATTCAAAGACAACAGAAATATCTTGGATGTGAAAGCAAAAATAGCAAATGTTTTGTTTTTGTCAAAATTAAAATCAAAAAAATCGTCGATATTTCGAAACAGAGAAAACGATACAAATTTTAGCATCGTCGCTGGTTTCATTTTTTCATCTATTGCAAAAGACATTTTTTTCGTTTTTTGCAAGGTTTTATAAATTTTTCATTTATTTTATCTATCTTCAAGAACTATTAGTTTATGAACAACAAAGTATAAATACATTAAAAAATGAATGATAAAATTTTAACGCAAAAAATGATCGAAAATTTACCCATTTTTAATTTAGAAGTTTGTGATACTGGGTAACAAAAATTGACACGAAATATATTTAAAAATGATTAAAATATTAACCCAATTTCTGCATTTTTATTTTTCCTGGATTTTTTGATCAGCGCAATATTTCATATGCACGGGCTATTTTTGCGTCCGGTTAACGCGGCCTTGGCTTAAAATGGTCCAAAATAGCTTAAAAATGATTAAAAACCATATCCCAGATGTTTTTAAGGTGTTTTATGAAGGTGCGCCAAAATTTTGAAAATTATGAAAAATGGCTGATTTTGGCGGTTTTTTGAGTATAAATGATACAAAAAATCAAGATATCAAAAAACCCTTCCACAGTTTTTTAGTACTAACTATATGCCAACTTTTAGTATCAAAAGATCCAATTTAGTGACATATCTTAAATACGTTTCAACACGCCGAAAATCTCGAAAAATAGCCTAAAAACCCGATTTTTTTCATTCTTTACGGTGCCCTGACTTTAAAACCGCCTCAAATGAAAATCTGTTCCACAGAATTGTAGTCCAGGATCTACTTTACAAGTCCCAATGACGACTACACCCATTGCTTATCAAAAAAACTGACGTTCAACAAACCGAAAATGATGCACTTTTTTGATGTTGTAGTAGTAGTAGAACTTTAATGTGCTCTATTTCAAGAACAAAGTAAAATTATGAAAAATCCTCCTGCCAAATCTTAGCTAATATATATATGATTAAAAAAAAGTAGTAGTTGAGTTTTTATCTCTTGAAATAAAAATTTGTATAAACATTTTCTAAGACACATTTTAGTGGAGAAAAAGATGTTGTAAATTTTAAATTGTTGGCAAATGAGAACCAGGTCTCCAATTGAAATTTCCTCCTGCCAAAACTTAGAAAATGTAGTTAAGAGTTGGATAAAAGCAACAGAAAACGTTTTCGGAGCATATTAAAAATTTGCATAAACTATTACGGCATACTGTCACTTTTGACACTCAAATCATTCTAGAATATGATTAAAACATCGGATACGCTTCTTTTCGCCCAGAAACTATTAAAAAACCTTAATTTTATTATTTTCAACCTATTTAGGTCAATATTTGTGCATAAATCGAAAAAAAAATTTTTGTGAGCAAAATCCACAGGGGGGACCACGTGAAAAATTCAAAAAAATGAAAATTTTTATTTTTCTATTTTTTGCTTTAAATAGTTAGAAACATGTCTGATATTGCTTATTTTTCAATATTTATGCCTAAAATCCTTAAAAAATGAAAAAAACTCATTTTATACGAAAATATTTTTTTGGGATTCTGAATCCCGCTCCAGAATCCGTAAAACTTGATGAAAACATCAGGCACTCTCTCAATATTAAACAGCGAGTATTTGGCTATCATTTGGTACCAAAATCACCTCTGCATCATCCCTCTATGCAAAATCCGCCTTAACCGGACAAAATAGGGGTAAAAAAGAGCCCGTGTATGACAGTAAAAGATGGTAAAACAAAAAGTTTAAAAAAGGCTAAAAATGGCCAATTTTGAGTGTTTCTTTGTATGTTAAAAAATGTTGAAAGCATTTTGCGAATAAAAATGAGACATGTATAAACTGATGTCGTCGGTTGTTTCATCCTCTGCAAATTCAACAATTGTTTAACATGAGAAACATTAATTATAAAATGTAAAATTTTTCCTTTGTGCAGTTTTTTTAATATTTTATTGTTTGACACTTGTAAAAAATGTAAAACTCATGTTATTCATTACGTAAATGTTTTAGCATAAATTAATTCATATAAATATAAAGTCATTAATAATTAAATAAAAATAATATTTGGTTGCAAAAACATTTGTTAAATATTTAAATTTATACCTACCGAAACATACATCACGTCACACAAGATGCCACAAAAGAAATGCTAACATTTTTCAAATATTGTCCATTCATTTCACATGCATCTAAAAATGAGATTTTATATATCCAGCTTTTTTATTCTTTTATAAATTATTTGTACAAGACTAGCAATTTTTGTTGTTTGGCTATCAGTTGCAGATAGAAATAGGCAGAATTTTTTAGTGCTGAAATTCGAATGACAGGTATTATCTTAAAATTTGCTTTCTTGTTTCAAAACACAGTATAATATATATTATTAATTTGAACAAAAAAGGAATATAAAGAATCTGTTTAATTGGGCAATGATTAAAAAACGGGCTAATTCAATTTTTTCAAATGTTTTGTCAAAATTATTTATTTTTTTCATTATTGGGTGATTTGCTTTTATTTTCGGAATTCACCATGAATTACAAAAAGGTTAATTTAATAACTTTTAAAATTTCTTAAACGCATTAATGTTGTACAAAATATTCAAATACAACAAAAATATCTTGAATGTGAAAGCAGAAATGACGCTTTTTCGTTTGTTGTGTTGTGTGTCAGAATTAAAATCAAAAAAATCGTCCATATTTCGAAACCCAAAAAAAGAAAAAGAAATGTAAGCATCAATTTTGTTTAATTTTTTTTAATTTTTTGCAAAGGAAGCAACTTTTAGTTGTTTTTTAGTAAATTTTCAATGCTTTTTTTAAATTTTTTATTTATTTGAACTTCGAAATTTATTTAAAAAATTTAAATGTCATGAAAATTAATTTATTAATGATGAAATATACATACAAACAGACTGAAGTATTGAATCAAGCATTTTTAATTAAAAAAATATTTGTTTCTTTCGATGCTTTTTTTATTGAATAAAACTGACAAAATTCGTGCAAGAAATATGTTTTTTGTTTCATTTTATCAAAAAAAACTGTGACACTTTTTAATTTTATAAATCATTTATGATTTTGTTATTTTTTTGTTGTGAACGACATAATCTTAATATTTGGTTTTTGTTAAAAAACATTTTTAATCAATTTCAAATTAAAAAGAATATGAAAAAAAGGCAAATCGGTCTAATACTTTAAAAAACAAGGTACTTTTTACTATTTTACAAAAAATACATTTCATTTATTGTCGAATAAAATTTCAACATTTTTACGTTCATTTTGTATTTTAAATTCACCATGATTTACAAAAGTTTTAATTTTATAGCTTTTTAAAGGGGCAGTTGCACATGATACAATTTGTTTCTCTTATGAAAGTTATTGAAAATCAGGGAAATGTATTGGTCTTTTTTAATCCGCTGTTTACTGAAGAATATAGAATGCAAAAGATTTTTTTCTTCAATGGGAAAAAAGAACAATATCTTTCCCTGATTATCATTAACTTTCATGGAAAAAAAAATTGTATCATGATGCCCCTTTATGACAAAAGACCATTTCAACCTTGTATAAAATATTCAAAAACAAAAGAATACCTTGAATGTAAAAGCAAAAATGACGCTTTTTGGTTTGTTGTGTCGTGTGTCAGAAATAAAATCAAAAAATCGGCGACTCAAAAAAGACAAACAAATGTAAGCATCCATCTTGTTTCATTTTTTCATCTGTTGCAAAAAAAGCAACTTTTAGTTGTTTTTTTAAGTGAATTTTCAATGATTTTTTTAATTTTTTATTTACTTGAACTTCAAAATTGATTTAAAAATTTAAATGCCATAAAAAATGTTATATTTATGGCCAAATTAAAACATAAACTGATGCAGTAAACATTTTATTTAAAAAATCAAACATTTTTAAATAAAATGTTGTAATACTGGGAAACATTGATTGACGTGAAAAGCATTTAAAAAACAACTAAACTAGGAATCACATTCCTAATTAGTTTTTTGGTAAATTATTTTAACTATGCAGTTTTTACTAAAAAACATAAATAATTACTGACAACACTGATTTTTTAAATCAAACTATTATTTTTCTTCGAATTTTTAGTTTAACGCAAAATTTTCTTTTCGATGATAAAAAATTATGAAACATGTGTAAGAACACGTTTATGGTCGTAATAATTGTCTCTGTTTTCGTATGCTGGAAAACATGTCGAAACCATTTTGTGAACACAAAAAAAGGATTTATAGACCGATGTGGGTGTTTGTTTCATCATTTGCAAAGTCAACACTTTTTTTAAAACTGAAAAACATTATTAATAAAATGTAAAATTTTTTCTTGCTGCAGTTTTTTTAATATTTTATTGTCTGATACTTTTGAGAAGTGTAAAACTAATGTAATTTATTATGTAAATTTTTTGCCATAATAAAACTTCATGAGAATTTAAAAAGCATTAATAATGAAATTAATAATCGTATTTTATTGCAAAACATTTGTTTAATATTTAATTTTAAAACTACCGAAACATCCATCAATTTACACAAAAAATTATACATTTTTCAAATATTATCCATGCATTCCACAAAAATTTAAGAATGAGATTTTGTATATCCAGCTTTTTTTATTCTTTTTTAAATTATTTTTTTTGCGGAAGCATTCTTTTTATGTGTTTCAAAAAAACACTTTAGCTTTTTGGACCATCCTCTTCTCTCCGGTATCCCTCGTCTTTTTGTATTCCTTTCTCCCTCAAAAATGAAAGCAAACAAATAATTGTTTTTTGATTTTTTTAAAACACTGCAAATTTTTCAGTCTAGATTTTTTCAAATTTGCTTTGTATTTTTGTTGAAATTAAATAAATCAATAAAAGAAAGAAAGATGTCATTTGGGGAAGAAGTCAGATTTGCTGTTAAAATTTTAGAATTGGCCGGAAATGTAAATGTTTTATTTTCTCCGGTTTCAATTTTAAATGGTCTTTCCTTGATTTATTTTGATTCAAAAAATGAAAACAAAACCGAAATGAATCATATTTTTGGGAATGGTATTGTTAAAGATGTTCAATATTTTGATTATGTTAAAAATCATAATTTTAGATAAAACAAAAGAAGAAATAAACGATTATTTTTCTAAGATTGTTAAAGAACTTGAAGAAAAAGATGGAATAAATATTAAATTTATTAATGACATTTTTGTTTCTGCCACATTTCAGTTACCACCAGATTTCACCAAAACTATTAATGAAAAATTTAATGGTGAAATTCATCAAATTAATTTTGGGGATAAACGTGATCTAAGAAATGTATGTTTTTTGAAATCTCTAAGATCAGCAATATTTTATTTCGGAGTTGGACTCCTTTGATCTTTTGCCGATGGCGGTAAAATATCAAAGGGTCACATGTCCGTGGTGTCCAACTCTGCTTCCCGTCCCTGATGACCCATTATTTTCATTTCAGGACAAAACCGAAGCAAACAATATTTCCGAGGTCGAAAATGGATCAGATTTAAGCACGAATGTAATTTTATTTACTGCTTTAAATTTCGCAGCAACATGGGAATCAAGCTTTGATAAATCACATATGCAAATTTTTTATTCTTCTGATTCACCGCGAGAAATTAAATTCATGTCAAAAACAATTACACCTTCAGATAAATGGAATTTAGTACAAAATGAAAAATGGACTTCAATTGGAATTCCATATGCAAATTATGAAGCTTGGATGTTTATTGTTTTACCAAACAAAAGCTACAGTTTGTCTGAAATGATAAAAAATTTGAACATTGATAGTTTCAAAGAATGGACAAAAAGGTAAAAAAATTTGAATATTTTATAATACATACTTTTTTTGCAGAAATTCGATTCCTGAAACTTCTGCTACCGTAACGATTCCACTTTTTACAGTATCTTCAAACTTAAAATTAAAAGAAGTTTTACAAAAAATGGGAATGAACAATGTTTTTACGGAAAATTATGAATTTGATGATGGAACAGAAGCTTCTGGAAAATTCGATAATTTGATTCATGCTTCTTATTTGACAGTATGTTTTTCCTTTAGGGGTTGTAAGATTTGAAGTTCAACACTTTTGACATAGTTTTATCTGTTTGGTTATTTTTAACAGCTTCTTCATCTTAGAAAATTGATTAAAAAATGCTCCTGAGCAAATTAATATTTACATAAAAAATGATTTTCAGATAAATGAAAGAGGAACTCGAACAAAGAAAGTCACAAAACTTCGTCGAAATTCTATTTCTTTATCAGATTATCAATTAACAGTTGATCGACCATTTTTGTATTTTGTAACGACTGTAAACGATACTATTACTCCATCTAATTTATTGTATGTTGGAACATTTTATTAAATTGTTTAATGTTCATCAAGTACACTGAAAAAAAATTCTCCGAAAGCGTACTTTTCAAGGTACGATTTTGTATCGTCCGTCCGCTTTAAAAGATGAAATCGTCCAAAAATGTATGATTACGTGGCAAATTTCCCCCGTAATCGTACTCTGACGGATGGTTTTCGTCATTATCCAAACACGTCCGGTTTTTTTTCAGTGTATATCTCTTTACTTTTTTGCCAACGATTGTGATTTTAATATTCCATAATTTTTTGCTTTCGAATTTGTTATTAATATAAAGTTCTCAAAATTGTTAAAAAAATGAAAAACTGAACGTTTCAAGGTTATTCCGGTAAAATTGTACAAGAAAATATTTATTCAAAATAAATTACGAACCAAAAAAACAAAAAAAATTAGCATAATGACATGTTTTAAATCAGATAAAGCTTCGAGACAAACGTCAACTTATTTTTAGGTTTTCAAGCCCTTTTTTGCTATTTTTTACTTCTTGATCGAAAGCATCTGATAAAATATTTTTTGGAAGATCAGCAATTTTTGAGGCATCAATTTCGGTACGGTTTTTAAATAAAATCTTTAAACATTTTTGTTTTAATTCTTCAAAATTATTTTCATATGCAATTTTAACAAATTCACAGACGTTTGTTGGATTAACATATTCTTCAAAATATAAACGACATGTTTCCTAAAAATAGTGTAGTAATAATCAAGATGTTGCTTGTGCCAAAACTAAATATACAATAAGAGATTGAAAACCGCAATATACAGCAAATTTGAACACTTCAATTTCAACATGGTCCGTTCCCTGAAAAGGCAGAGATTTTCAAAAATTTTTTAAAAATGTTTAAAAAAACTTACAACTGTAAAAGTTGGGTTCACATTTTTGCAATATTCATGATTTTCGAAACTTTTGCTCAATAAAGCAAGCGAAAATCCTTTTTTAACTGAAAGTAAAAGTATCAATTAAAA
This sequence comes from Panagrolaimus sp. LJ2414, assembly GCA_024447195.1. Taxonomy (NCBI): domain Eukaryota; kingdom Metazoa; phylum Nematoda; class Chromadorea; order Rhabditida; family Panagrolaimidae; genus Panagrolaimus; species Panagrolaimus sp. LJ2414. Next base: position 652,697 of record JAMRXY010000011.1, on the reverse strand, counting down.
AAAGGAGATAACAGAAATCCAGACATATACTGAAGGGGAAGGGGGCTGAAGACCCTATCATAAGCGACAAAATCCTTTGATCTTTTAGCCAGCTACCATCGGCGGCAAAAGATCAAAGGTCAGCCCCCGCCAAATGGATTGTCTGGATACAGCCTTGCAGAAATCCCTACCAACAAAGTTAAACAAAAAATCAGAATCCATTTTATAAAATTTAACAATCGGAAGAACTCCAATCAGTCTCATTTTAATTGAAACAAAAAGATTGAAATGTGGATCCGGAGAAGTTTCTTGCCTCCATAAAACTTGTTTTTCTGCCAATCGATAGACCTAGAAATTAAAAAATTACAACAAAATTTTAAAAAATAAATTTAAATTCACAGCTTCAAAAATGTCACTTTCGTTCATTTTGTTACATGAATTATTCGTTAAAAACTCATACAAATCAAAAAATGAAAAATAAATATCTTTTTCAACTAAAATATGTGTACTTTTAATTGTTAATTTTATGCAGTAAAGAACGTACTGATAAAATCCATTAAAAATTTTAAAGACATTTGATGAAAGTTAATATTTGGAAGAACATCAATTAGTTCATCTTTAATGGCATGGTTGAGATTGATGTTATCGCCAGGCAAGATTTCTTGTTTTTTAATCACTTCGGATTTTGCCATTTCATATAACTAAAAAAACCATAAAAAATTAACAAAAAACAAAAAATATACAATTTTAAAGCATTCATCTTCTTCTACTCCCTTGAATTTTTTGCAAGATGAAATAATTTCATATAATTCAGAGGTTGAAAAAAGTGAAAAAAGAGCACGATTTTTAACTAAAAAAGAACAAATTAGACATAAGAAAAAATAAGCCCGTATCCAGGAATTTTTTTAGGGGGGATGACCTTTTATCTTTTGCCGCCGAAAGTAGCTGGCAGCAAAAGATATAAGAATTTTTTCTATTTTTGTGGGGGCTTCATCCCATCCCTAAGTACGGGCATGAAAAGAAAAAAACTCACGAATGAATTCTTTGACATATGTAAAACTGATTTTAGAGAATTCAACATTGGAAATCACATTCTTCAATTCAGCTTTAAGTAATTCAGCGAAATCCAAACGTTGGCCTTTGCATTCTTTTCTTTTAATTGAAACTTGATGTTCTGCCCATTTATATATCTAAAAACAAATCTAAACTAAACAATCTTAAAATTTTACATACAGCGAAGAAGAAAGCGTCTTCAACAGTATCATTTGGTTTAAAAATAGAAATAAAATCAACAACAGATTTTTTACACTTCAAAAACTTGTCAGATCTGATAATTTTAAGAAATTTGTCACGCATGTATCTTTTAAGATGCCGATCGTATTCCATCAAAGAATATTTTTGAGCAAATTGAAGCAACTCTTCGATTTCAGAAATAACAACATCCATTTTAAGCAAATATTGAACACAACGATTTTTTAATGTTTGAATCCCATAAAACTCAGCCATGTCAGTTAAAGCAAAAACATTCTCATCTGTTAAATTACAGGTTCGAGAATAAATAAAGGAAAGAAATTCATAAAATCTATCGAAAGAATGATAGGGGTTTATAATTTCGATTGTTGTTGCATTTTTGTTCCAACGTTCCGAGAGCATAGAATTTAAGGTTTCAGAAGCAGCCGATACAACAGATTTATGAAAATAAAGTTTCTAAAACACATAAATGAATAAATAAAACAAGAAAAAAGGAAACCGAACCTTTCCTTCAATTTCAAAAGCAAAATCAAAGTTTCCACTTTCAGGTTTTTGAGCTTTAAAAATTTCCAATTCATCCATAACAAAAGAAATATTAAGTAGAGTTGAAATTTAATTGTTCTAAATATGGAAAAATGTGCTGCCGAGGTTTTACGAGGGAGCACTTTGCAAAAGAAAATTGACCAAAAGTTTACACGGGGGTGACATCCAAAAAATGGCAAGTTGCCATTTCTCTTTTTTGGCATGCCTTTTGTTTGTACCTGTTCAACGAACAATTTTGTCTTTTTTTAACTGACCTCTTTTATTGATCATGTTCATCCTCTAACATGCCACGGCATGATTTTTTCCCGCACTTTTTTAATTTTGTCATTGCCACACACAGCCATCACATTGTTTCTTGGGTTTTTTCCTACCCATAATTAAAGACCTCTTTTATAAAATTCTATATTATCCTAACATAAATTTCTTTTTCAGAACTATGCCGCCATCATCTGATTCATCTTCATCACAAGATGATGTTCCAACAGAAAAATACCAATTTCCTTACAGTGCCTTCATTTTTTATGCCCTTTTTACAAGTTTTTGCCTGTTTTTTGTATTCCTTTTTATTCTTTTTTTAATGCATTCTCAATTTTCTTCAAATCATTTATTCAACAGCGAATTTTATGATTCTTCTGGAATTAATACCCAAACAATGGTTTGGTTATTAAAGCATCGATCAAACATTTATGATGATCAATTGGTAAGATTTTTTAAAGCTTGGTATTGAGATTTTTTTTGATTTTTAAACTACAATAACCAATGTTGAATTATGCAAATTTGCATCCTTCATTTTTACGAAAAAAATTACAGTAACCAATGTAGAATTATGCTATAGTTTTACTCAAAAATACTCAAATCTTTGATTAACAGTGCCTAAATGGCTTATGACTTTCACATGAGATAAATTTGCATAATTTTAGGTCATTAACGAATTGGAACATGTAGATCTTGATAAAGTGTCTGAAACTGCGAAAGCTGCCATACAAAAGGAAATCATGGACAAAACCAATGCAATGAATGCAACAATCAAAGACTGTAATTTTAATGAATATTTTTGGACAACACATTTAACGAAAAATGTTAAAAATATTTTGGAAACCCAAAAACAAAATGTTAATCTTGTTTTCAAAATTTATGTTCCTCTTTCACTTTTTTTGCTTCTTGCAATTTTGGTGGCATTTGTTGAAGCAAGAAAGAACAATTTAACAATGGATCAACGAAAATGCTTTAAACTTTTTGCAATATTTTTTGCTTGTCATATTTTTGTTCATATTTTGATTGTCTACAGTGTCATCTATGATAATTCCAAAAATTTCAAGGCAAATGAAATTCCATCCATCTGCACGAATGATGATCCAACTTTAACTGATGACTGCTATATAAATGACAAAAATTGTTTAGAAATCTTTTCTTTACCTGAAATGGTATACGGTAGAGGGGCATTAACCCTGATAAATTATATCTTTTGGCAAATTTTACTTTTTGGAATTTTGGCTATTTTAATGATTTTTGGAGAAGGCCGTTCTACCACAAGAGATGGATATGAAGAAGTCTAAATTTTTTTGTGAAAGTTTTGGATGATGTTGTTAATTTTTGTACTACATTTCTTTCTTGGATATTTAACAGTTTTCTTTGATTTTATAAATAAAAGCGATCTGTACTATTTCAATAAAACCTTTTCTCTATTTTATTAAACATGACTCTGACAGATATTTGTTATTTGTTAAACAAACTCTGGCTGGAATCACTTTTGATGTAAAAAGTGAATCTATTGATGTTTTGCATTTCATGTGGAAGATGAAGTCGATAACATCTTATAATCTAAAACCTTAAGGCTTCAAAAGCTAGAGAAGGGGGCATTTGTCCCCCAACCCAGATTTCAGAAAATTATTTGATCTTTCGCAGCTTGCGGCAAAAGATAAAAAGTGTGCCACCTCCAAATCCAAATGCTCACCCCAAAGTTTTTTCTGCCTAGGGATTGTTCAGAAATCACGTGACCATGAGGGGGGATCGAGGGGGGTAAGCCAAATGGCCACCCAGCTTTGATGTTGTCGGCAAAAGGCTTTGATCTTTGGTCACTGGGGGAGGGAGGAGGTCTGAAAATCACTATTTTTTTTCTGGACAAGCCCCTACCGCCTTGTAGGCTTCCAAATGAAAGGTTCATGAACGTTTTCACAGACAAAAAGTTTTGGGTAAAAATTCTTTCTGATTTAGTTTTATTTGCGAGCTTTAAAGATCAATAATGATGCGAATTCTGTTCTATATTTTTCCCACTGCTATCTTTTTTTCCACCTTTTGTAATATGATGACCTTCTTTTTTTAAGGCACAAAATATATTTGATAAATTAAATTCTATAATTGCCATTTTATCATTTGTGATTATCAAATTCTTTCCACTGCTCACCAAAAAATGTTTTGTACGGCCGATTTTCATCAAGTTTTTCAACCTTCTGGAGTAAATGAAACTCTTGTCAAATTTGCTAAAAATATCGAATTTACTGTTCCAAAAATTTTAAATGATCATGACTTAATTGCCGTTAAAAATATCAAAGGTGATTTTGAAGTTACAAAAATTGTACAATTTTGTAAGTTATTTAAGACACAACGTTTTTGAATAAAGCAAACTATTTTTAGATGAGGGAAATTTTTATACACACATCGTAAATGGTGTTAACAGCAAAAGCTTCCGTTTCACTACCAATTCATGTTATACTTTTTATATTACTGCAAAAATTGAAATGAAAGAAATGTCAAAAGATTTATGTATTGTTGAATATCATCTTCAAATTTCATCCCGTATCCGAATCTTAAAGCCATATCATTATTTCAAATCGATGTTTGTTTTACCTGGTTATGATCATTTGAAATTTACGTATTATGTTAAGAAAATTCATGAAAATGTTAAATGGGATATTGAAATTCATATTATAAATCCATATGAAGATGTTGAAATTGAAGGTAAATTTCTTTTGAAGACACAAGTTACATATATATTGTTACAACTTTAGGTGAAAAAGGGGATTACTTATGTGAATGGTCTAACACTGCCAGTGGCAGTTTAAATTTATTGTTTGAATTCAAAGCAAGTATTTTTGCTGTTCGAAATCAAACTTCCGAATTACCTCAAACTCGTATTATTGATGAAAGTCGTCCAGAATCTGTTATTCTTTCTCAACCTTCTTCACAAACTCATAAACTTTATCGAATTGGTTCAAATATTCGTTATTGTGATGTTGTCTTTATTGCTTCTGACGGAACAAAAGTTCCTTCACATCGAAATATTCTTGCGGAACTTTCAACTATTTGTGCCAAAATCTTTGAAGATGCAAAAGAATTTCCAGTCAAAATTGACGTTCCTGATTTTGATACTGAAACAATTCGATCTGCCTTAGAATTTTGTTATGAAAAACATGATGCAATCAACGGAAAAGAAATTCAAGTATTCAAATTTGCAGTAAAATATGGTATCGAATCCCTTATTGTAAGTATTTTTTTGCATAAACATCATATTTATTATTATTACATTTAAAGGAAACATGTCGTTTTTTTATTTTGAAGAATCTGTTAATCCATCAAATGTCTGTGAATTTGTTAAAATTGCATATGAAAATAATTTTGAAGAATTAAAACAAAAATGTTTAAAGATTTTGTTTGAAAACCGTACCGAAATTGATGCCTCAGAAATTGCTGACCTTTCTAAAAATATTCTAATGTATGCCTTCCGCTTCAAATTTTAGAATTGTTACTTGTACTTGTTGTTTTTCTTTCTTTGTTGAACCATTGCGTATTTTTTTAATAAAAATGTTTTCTTATTTTCCTGTTTTTTTTAATTAAACGCCTAAATTTAAATGTGACATTGAAATTACAATATTTCTTTGTTTATTGCTTGCTTTTGTTTGATTGAATGTTGAATAATCTGAAACTCTATCAAAAATTATTGTTTTGATCTTGATTCGAATTTTAACGTTTTATGTTGGCTTAATTGTGTATTTAAATATTCAAAAAAAATTTAATTTTGTGGCAACTGCTTTTCCTTCCTAAAAAAATTTCACGAAAAAGTTTTTTAAATGTTTTGTGAAAGGAGAAATTTATTGCAATATTCTAAAATCATAAGACAACTGAAAAACCACACTTTTTGCTATCCTTTGTATTTACAATTTCAATCATCTATTTTTGAAAATTTGTTTGGACCATCTGGCGTTGACCGACATACTTGATTAGGGGGGTGGATAATTTTGAAAATCCTTATCTTTTCCCCATATTTTCGGGGATTTTGCAGCGGTCCTGTTTTAAGGCCAGACCTTATCTGAAAAATTTTTCGGCGGCGCTTCGCGCCGCGGAAAGTGTCGCGGTCCTGTTTCATGCTGGGAAGAGTACTATTCTTTGTATTTATGTTAGATATACCCTATTTTTTACTCAATTTCTTATCTTTTATAGGGTTATTACTAAGTTATTTTACTTCTGATTATGTTGTTGTGCTCATTTTAATTTATTAGTTCAATTTAGTGTATTACTTAATTGAAAGTAATCATTCTGATAAGCTTAAATTGATATCTATGCCACAACAACATAGTTTTTGCCATTAATTTATCAAATGTGTAATACAGCATAATTATTTTTTTCTATGAAGGCTATTCTTTGTATATGTGATTGTGAAAAACTTGGTTTAATTTAATAGGCTTTTAAAATAACTCTATAGTATTTTCAGTCAATAAGTTAATTAGCATATACTAGGTCGAGATTTTTTCATGTTTTGGAAAGTTGTAACTAATAACACTACACTTATTGACTTATTAAATGAACATTAGACTAAACAGAAGCATCTTCAAGGCAAAGTACATAATAACGAAGTGAACGTTATGACGAGGTTCTACTCTAATATAATGTTGAAGCTTTTATTTTTACACAAGGCCATGGCGACAATACCAAATGAGCTGCATTTTTTGAATTTTTAGGCATTTCAAAAATACTACAGGGTTAGTAGTAAACTATGCGTAACACCCATTACTTGGCCTTTTCTCTGTCACTTTAATGTACATTTTACTATTTTTTTAATTGGCTTAAGGTAGATTTCGAATGCTTTTCAGTTGCCAAAAGTATTCCCCCACTTGTGTTTTTAAACACATATTCGGGGAAGGTAGAATGATATTCGAAATATTAGCCTTATCCCCAATATTTATAAAGCTCTAATATTTTGTTGCATGCTTTTTACAATCGAACTGGCTAAAGTTTTCACACTGAAAGTTTCAATGTCCCTTTAATTAACTTAAATGTTGCCACTGTTGTATTAATAAGCATATTACTGAGACTTTCCGTTTAAGCAAACAAATTGATGAAGAAGGATTCACATTTTATGAAATCGTTTCTTTTAAATAATTACTGCGTAACACCCAATACTGAATCCATGCAACATTTAAGAATTCTGGAAATAACATCTCGAAGTGATCCGTTTTAAAACAATATCATACTTGCTAAAAAAGCTAACAATGCAACGTTTTAAGCAAACTTATGCAAATGTATGGTTCTGTAAATATCTTAACGCTTGATACAAGAAGAAGCTATGCATGAAATCATAAAAAGTCTAGCTATTTCAATTAATTAAAATTGCCGAAAAGGTGATGTTTTTCTGTGGCAGTTTTAATTAATTAATTTATAGCCCAATTTTTGAGAAACTACAGCTTTTTGAAATCATTTTGGCACAGGAGGCTGAAAGTCATGTCAGAAGGGTATAAAGTGTGTTTTCTAGGTAAACAAGGTCCAAAAACGTCATTTTCGTTGTCATTTTCGTTCTAAGTGCCCTAGTTTTCGATATGCAAATTTGTCACGTCGAAAATGAAAAATCGCCATTTTTGAAGATAAAATGACAAATGTGGTACCATTCGAAAGCCCTTGACGAGCTGAGTTCAGAAAAATTAGTAATTAAGACATTTGACCCTTTTGAAGGGGCGATAAGTGTCACAGAACGCCAAAAACAGTAAAAATTTGCAAAAATGTCGATGATGGGATTTCGAAATAAGATATGTTATGTGGTATATTATGATTTTATTAAGCACTAGTAGCCTAAACAAATATTTTAAAAGAAAATTTTGAAATTATAGTTGAAGTTTTACTTATTTTGAGATTTGTCAAAAATCACGTTTTTTTGCCTAAAAATGAGGGTTTTTAATGACCTTAAAAAATTAGGTTACCGAGAGTATATGATGTTAATATGTTAGAAATAGTTAGTAGACATACTAATGATAATTATAAAACCATCAGGACACAATAATACCTTACCGTAACCATTTTAGGGATTTTATCCCCAAAAAATGCCATTTTTATGGGTTTTGACCTAAATCGTGGTCTTAAAAATCCAAATTTGCATATTTTGATCCAAAATGTTTTGCTAAAATCATTTCTAACTATGATCTATCATTTCCCCCCAAATTTGGCAGAATTGGACCAAAAATGACGATTTTTGCATTTTTGAGTTAAATGACGCAGTACTTTCAAAAATTCAGACGACCCCCTAAACCCACCTAAATTTTTTTAATATTTTCAGTTCCTAGGGCAAAAAATGATGGAGAATCCGATTCCGTTGAGAAAACCAGGTGAGACAGTATGAAAAAACGAGTTACGACGACATTTTTGCAAATTTTTACTGTTTTTGGCGTTCTGTGACACTTATCGCCCCTTCAAAAGGGTCAAATGTCTTAATTACTAATTTTTCTGAACTCAGCTCGTCAAGGGCTTTCGAATGGTACCACATTTGTCATTTTATCTTCAAAAATGGCGATTTTTCATTTTCGACGTGACAAATTTGCATATCGAAAACTAGGGCACTTAGAACGAAAATGACAACGAAAATGACGTTTTTGGACCTTGTTTACCTAGAAAACACACTTTATACCCTTCTGACATGACTTTCAGCCTCCTGTGCCAAGGAATGTTTAAGTTTTACAAAAATCGGGCTTTATAATCTTTATCGATAAGTTATTGTATAAACCTCAACAACTGCGAATGTGTTAATTAGAATGTTACAGTAAACAGTTATAAATTAATCTGAGATAGGCAATATCGAAAATGAACAACCTTTCTAAATTTTATCAAAAATCCAAAAGGTTCACCCTTTGAAATTTTCTTTATAATTTTGAGATTTTTGGCCAAAATCAACGTACTCCCCCCTTTGCACCAAAATGGTCGACCGACCGCTCCGCGGTCGGTCGGTCATGGGGTGGAGAACTCCACCCCCTAAGAAACTATGTTGACCGATGATCATTTTTTGAAAGAAAAAAGAATTTTTTGTTTCGAAATCTTCTGTTTTTGCTCTTTGGGTCGATGACGGCTGACAAAGTACTGGAAATCCAACGACTGGAATTGTAAATGCAAAAACTTTTATATGCAATACATTTTCGTAAAAGTTTTGTTTTCTTTCTTTTTAATTTAAAAATCTTTTTTATCTTTTTTGTTTTTTAAATATTTTAAAATTTTAATGTTGCTAATTGTGATATTTTTGAAGTAATTCACTAATTATTAATGAGGGTAGTTGTTAAAGACATAATGAAATGTGCTAAAAAGAACATTAATATATTTAATTCATTGTCGAATTCACAAATAAAAACGTTATTGTTTGGTTTACCAGAAAGCTATAGCTACAATAAAATTATGAATATTTTTTGAATACACGTTTGAAGATTCTTTTAAAATTTATGGAAGATTTTTCTGTCCATCATTTTTTGAACGTTGAACTTTTGTTCAAAACAGTAACAAGATTGCTTTTGTTTTTCTTTGTAATTTTTTCATTTTTATAATTACTTATCCATCCAAATCAAATTTGAGCAAACTATTGATTTATTGATCTTCACACAAATCACAAAAGAATACTACAAAAAAGATTTTAAATTGGTCAATTGTAAGATATAATTCACCATTTTTATTACCAGCACCTGTTTTTTTTCTTATCATTGATTATTTTTGGTAGATATTTTCTTGACCTCAAAGAAAGAGAAAATGTGTATTGTTTTAGATGATAAAAATTGCAGGCGTTAAGGAACACATATTTTTTATTGATTACTGCTTTGGCAGCTGTTGTGCTTTTTTATCATTTTTTGTAGAAAAGAGTTTTGATTACGTAAAATCAATTGTTTTATTTTTGCTTTTATCACAAAAGTAGTAGCCCTGCTTCTGCAACTGTAGTAAAAACAATGATGCGTCATAAAAACTTTTTGGAGATGGATATTGAAAAAAGGGTATAAAAAGGAAATTTAACAATGGTTTTACTTTTTTTTGCGTTCAAACAGTCAAATATTTTGTTTTAAAGGAGTTTTGGTAATTTGAATAAAAAAACTGGTAAGTGCCAAATTTTAGTGCAGCACAAACCTGATAATTAGTAATAAAAAAGCTTATCAATTGTCTAGACCACCTTTAACGAATTAACAAAAATTTGAATAAATGCTTTTAAAACAATAATTTACAGATCAAATATGGTATATTTGAATATCAACAATTACAACAACACAATCAATGAAGATCCAGAAAGCTGCAAATATTTAATGACAATCCCAAAACAATGGAATTACAAAGGAACTTTTACAAGTTTTATCCAAAAACATTCATCACCCAAATCAAATGCAGTCTCTGAATTGCCAAAAGATATCCGATACAAATCATTTCCATTACTGTATCGATACCGACAAAATTTGGAGCATCTTTGGAATAATTTTGACGCCTTTTCTTTAATCACCAATCGTGGATGCCTCAAACAACTTGCAACAATGAATATTTCAAACAATGTCAAAAATTGTACTTTTAAACTTTTTAAAGCTCGAGATTCAAAAACTGGTGCAATTTTGGATAATTATATTCTTGAACTTGGAAATTTTGTTGATGTAAAAATTCTCGAAAATTATCAACAACAATATTTTATTGGAGCATGTGTTGCTGGAATGTTAACAAAAAATGGAAACTTTTCACCTCAATTTAATACATATAAACTAGCAAACTTTAAACTGAATTTTAACAATTTTGGTGAAACGTCTTCATGCCCAGTCAACATTGGCACTTCTTCAAAAAACAACGGCATGCCAAACTTTACTCAATCAAAGCAATCCATCAAAGTTTATTATACTTCTGAAATTGATGCCTTCATGAAAGAGGGATACGGTATCAAAGCCAAATATGTTCCTGTTGAAATTAAAGCTAAATATGATGTCAATAATAACATGGACATTTCGCCAAAAAAATCATTTTTAACTGCCCTGCAATGCCAACTCGCAGGTGTCAATGATATTGTGTTCGGATTTCATGATGGAGAAAGAATTCAAAATGTTAAACATTTTTCGTTGCAAGACCTTAAAGACATTGCACAAGGAAATGAAAAATTCAAAGAATTATTCAATGTTGATAAAGCAATTCAAGAAGCAAAATTCCTACTCAAAGAAATAATCAATAAATTTGATGAAAATGTTTCCAATGGATCAATGGATATTCGGGATACTTTGGTTATTGTTAAACGGTTGGAAAAGAAAGAGCATCGAACTGAACAAAAGTATTGTTTGGATTATTTTGTGAAAGAAATGTGTAAAAAAGATGGAAGAAGACGAACATGTGAATTTTGATGTGTGTATATTTGCTTTTTATATGTTTAGTTTTTGTTCATTAATGATGTCATTATTAATACAGGGGAGGGAGAAGGCCTAATTTAACCATTAACTGATTACTATGTATTTTTATTAATTGCAAAATATTTATCATGTTAAAAACGACAGAAAAAAGACAAAAAAAATAAAAAAAGCAAATTTACTCTAAAAAAAGATTTATGCAAAAAAAAAACGAAAACAAAGAATTTGTAAAAATTTTTTATTTTTAAAAAACTTTCGGGGACACTGGGACGGAGATTGATTTAAATTTTTCATGGGTCAACTGTTTTGTTGTTATTAATTTCAAGAACAAAAAAAAATTTAAAGCCACAAAATTAAAAAAAATTGATGATCGTGTATTGCATATCGGAAATTGTTTAGTTTCGTTTATTCTCTAATTATTTTGTGAATGTTTTGATTATTAAAAAACTTATTTTATAATGTGTAAAATGAAGACGCATTAATGCTTAACTGAAAATTACAAATTTTAGAAAATTATTTTACTAATTGATCAATTTAGCTACAATTAAAATATTCAAAGGATAAAACTCGTTTTGTTTGCTCGAAAAAAAAATAAAATGTTCTTTTTCTTTTTTCGCATTGGATGGTTTTACGTTTTTTACAACCGCGTTGATGAAATATTGTTTTTCACCGATTAAAATAGATACATAATGATTTTATATTTTTTTGTGATTTTAGTGTGTAAATATTATTTCAAATTTTTGCAGAGTTCGTAAAACTAAAAAAAAGATTAAAAATGTCTTTATTATGCCAACAATTTCTTCTTTCATTAATTGTTAAATTAATGAAATTATTACAATCTCATGATGTAAATAAAAAGAACACTAATTTCAATGTGACAGTAAAATAACAAAATTTTTTATTATTGATCAAGCTGCTCACATTTTGGGAAACGCTTTATCGAAATCTACCAAAAATAGTTTTTCGATGTTGCTTTTAATTTTTACCTTTCAGATGCGAGTATTTATGTATTTAAATATTCAAAAAAAATTGGTTGCCACTTTTTTTGCGTTTAAAAAAAATATATGATCACTGCTATGACTTTGTAAAAACTTTTTTTAGCCGTCATCGTCTCGCGTTATTTAAATAATAAAAAATTTCTTCTTTTTATAATTTTTTAAAAAATGTCAAGAAATTTTTAAACAATTTTAGACGACGACGGCTAAAAAAGCTGAAGCGCCCCCGCTTTGGATTGTAGACAAATATTTTTCTTTGCGATACATCTTCGGCAAATTTATTTCTCTTTTTTTTATAAAAAAAACAAGTTTTTGTTCCTTTTAAATATTTTTTTTCATTGTGGTTGGCTATGATATTTTTGGAAATTAAAATAAACTTTTGAAGACATTAAATTAAATGTTTTTATTTTCTCAACTTTCAATTATTAATAAATACTTGTTTTTTAGTATAATGCCAAATTTCTTTCAAAACATTTAAGTTCGATTGTACACAAAAAGCAACAGATCAAATAAAATTTTGTTTAATTTTATACAGTTTTGAAAATTTTTTGTAGAATCTATAATTGTATCAGTGACTGTTTTGGGGTTTCAAAAACATCCAACAAAACCATTCTTTTGTTAACGGTACTTTTCCAGCTTTCTCTCTTCCAGATTTGATTCCGCTTTTGTACTTTTCTGACAAAATACATTTTCCCTGATATCAGTTTTAACGTACTCGTGGCGTTCCTGTACGGGATGACAAAAGTGACCTCATCAACTAAAAATGATATGAGAATCAGTTTGTCTGTCCATCATTGTCTAAAATATCCTTTTTCACATAAAACCAACCCCTAAATTGAACAGAAAATTTTTACCCAATAAAAAAAGTATTTTAGTTCATGCATAAAAATATTATTGCATTTAAGGATTCTTTTTTTCTTTTGAATATTTTATAAATTTTGTGTTTGTGTTTTATTACTTATTTATTTTATTTAACAATTCTGTAAAATCGTAAAATTAGATCATAGTTTTAAATTTGATGGTAACGTTCGATACAATATAAATAAGTGTTTCAATTCTTATATCATTTCTTGTTATAGTAAGATGTGCATACTCTTTTAACTTGTTGAAATTTTAAATAAATGTTTATGAATATCAGGAGAGAAATAAATAACAAAATATTCAAAAACGACTTTTGCTTCCCTTAAAAACAAAAAACTGAAGAGAAAATCTGTTGCAAGCTGCAACAACCAAAGAAGAATTTTTATTTTGTGTAAAAAAAGCATCCTGTTTTTTTAAAAGGAAACAAAAATCGTAAAATGCAATTTTTTTTCGGCGAATACCAGCTGGCACAAAAATTTTAATGGTGCTTTCTGACAAAATGAATCATCGTCTTTTTGCTGCTTTTTTTTTCTTTCGATCACGACACTCAAAGATACACATTTTTTATTCATATAAAAAAAAGCACATCGACTTTTTCATAAAACAAAATAAAAAAAATTTTTTGCGATCGTTGAAACATTTTTGAAGTTCAACATTTTTTTTGCTCTTTTAAATTTTTTATAATTTAAGAATTTAACGAACTTGTTAAAACGTTTTGATAGAAAAAACACATATTTTTTCTAACACTTCTCTTGGAACGTGACAATTAATAAAAAAATTATAAAAACAACTTTGTAATTCGTGCTTGAACTTTTTAGTTGGTCCAAAACACAATATGTGTTTGTAAGACAAAAGTTTTTAATTTATGTTGGGCATCACAATAATTTTTGTTGATGTCAAAATTAGAAAAAAACAAAATATTCAATAGATGTGTCTGCAAAAGCTGTACTTAAATAAAAAAACATCAAAAAAGAGCAAAAAAGTTTGGTTGAAAGAAACTATCCTTATTTATTGATGTAATTTTTTGGTCGAAAATTATAAATGACCTGGCATCTTTGTATGGGATGGCACAAGTGACCTTATCAACTAAAAAAATGAGATGCGAACCAGTTTGTCCTACAAAAGTGACTAAAATAATCGACATCACGAAAGTTATACCACTATTTTTGTGCAGAATATTTTTAATCAATAAACAAGAGAGAAAAAGTCAAAAAAAATGTCTCTCATTGAAATATATTATTCATTTTTATTTCTATTTGAATTTTATATATATGTTGTATCGGATTTTGAGAACCGTCAGTTCTCAAGAACCGATATCGGTTCTTGAGAACCGATATCCGATTTTGGGAACACAAAGTTTTTTAGGGGTTTGCATAATCCGATATCGGTTCCTGAAACCCGATATCCGTTCCCAATAACCGATATCAGGTTTTGTGAACCAACTAATAAGATTTTCGTTCCCAAAATCGGATATCGGTTCTCAAGAACCGATATCCGTTCCCGAGAACCGATGTCCGTTTTTGCGAACAGATGTTACGGGAACAAAGATATTTTTAATGGGTTCGCAAAAACGGACATCGGTTCTCGGGAACGGATATCGGTTCTTGAGAACCGACGGTTCTCAAAATCCGATACAACATATATTTTATTTATTGTATGCAATCAGGGAACTCAAAATACTAAAGTGTATTTAATTTTGGTATTTTGAAGAAGAAATACGTACTTTGAACAATATAAAAAATTCGGAATTTTTAGAAAATAACACATATTTAATTGTAGTGTACCAAGAGAAACTATTTATAGCTTTTTGAAATAGAAAGAAAAACTCAAAAATGAAGCAAAAGAATACCATTTTTGAATAAATTTGTTACAAGAAAAAAATGTGTGTTTTGTATGACAGTTTCGCGTCTTTTTTTTGTTTTTATCATTGATGGTGACATTATTTTTTGAATCCTTTTCATATAAATTACAATTTGTAAAAGACTATTTTGCAAAAAAGCTAAACCGTTTAAAATAAAAACATTAAATAAATTATTTATGAAGTTGCAAGCACTGAGTTTGATTGTTTTGTTTCATTTTGTTTTCACATTGAAATTTTTATCTCACTCTTTTCAATTAACCATCACAATTTAGATAAATAAATAACCAAATATTTAAAAAACATTTTTAACAACAAAATTGCTGAAAAAATCTATAGAAAAAGGCATTGAAATTTTTCAGGATCTTAGAGTCGATGAAAATTGATCAAACAATTTTTTCCAGTTGAAAAATGATGCAAGAATTGTTTTTTTCAATAGAATAAAAACAAGAAAAAAGTTTTTGTAATAAAAGCATTTCTTTTGCGTTGCGAATGTTTCACACTGAAATATATTTATTAAGCCTACTAACAATATCTTGAATAAGGCTTCTTTTGGACAGACATTTTTCAATAAATTATCATCAAAAGGAAAAGTGGCTTTTAATTGTTGAAACTTTTTTTTTGATCTTCTTTGTACGCCACGGCAGATTCTTTTGTGTTTTTGCGCGGAGTTAAGAGTTACCGCAGAACAAAAAAGAGAAAAACAAAAGAAAGAGAACAGAGAAAAAAAGAAAACTGTTTTTTAAATTTTTTTTGCGTAAAATTTGAATAAAAACGTCTGGGAAAGAGTAATTAGGTCAGAAAATTAAAAATCTGTTCTATAATTCCTATAGAAAATATGTTTCTCTATTACCCTGGCTAGACAGATTTTAAAAATATTTAAATTAAAAAATGGGGCTGCTCTAAGACTTTTGTCAATTTTGACCAAAATGCACAGTAAAAAAGAGCTTTTTTCGCTCTTCTTTTTTTTAAAAAATAGCCCAATTTTTTCAGGGAGCTAATTAAAAAAAAAGTTTTGGGAGATCGATAGAGAATTTTGTGGAGAATCTTCTGGTATGCTTCACAAAGTAATATCTTTAATTTAAAAAATGGGGCTGCTCTAAGACTTTTTTCCATTTTCAAATTCTGTATAAAAATTTTATATGTGAAGCTGCAAAACCTTGCATGGGCTTAAAATGTTTGTAATAGTTATTTATAAAACGTTAGAATAAAAAAATAACATATTTAAATGTAATTTAGTTTTCAAATGATATAAAGGACGTTTTTTGTAACATTTGAGACTTTTTGCCGATATTTGGCATTAGGAAAAATTTTTTTTCTCAGAATCGGCTGAAAATGTGTTCCTAGGGTAATTTTGGCCCAGGAATTCGAATTTCGTCATAATATTTGACATATTTCAGGTGGATTCTGAGATTCAGAATCCAGGACCCAGAATCTGGATTCAGAAGCCAAGTTTTCAGAAAATCTCAAAAATGATACTATTCGATAGCCCTGGACGTGTTTAGTCAGGAAAATGCAAAAGTATTCATATTTGACCCTTTTAAATGGTTTTATGCCCCCGGAAAGTTCAAAAATGGCCTAAAATTACGGTATTTGGGCTCCAGAATCCCACAAACGACTTACGCAACGGCCATTCATATTTTTTTATAAACTTTAACTGATTGGGCATCCAAAAATACCTTAATCTTGAAAATCGATGAGGTAGCGAAAAAATTTTTACTGTGCTACTTTTGTCGACTTCAACAAAATTCAATATCTCCAACATAAACAAAAATTCATAACTTTGGAAAACGACTATGAATCATCTGCCGGTGACTTTTATGATGAAATATGATATATTTGTAGCATTTTTGGATAGTTTCAGCCCACCGACATCAAATCTGTACATTTGGGATCAGCTTAAAATATCTGGTTTTTACCAAAATTAACACCAAAATACAAAAAATCGCAAAACTGATTTTTTGATCTAAAAAATTTTTTTCTTGTGCTTTATTAATTTAAACTACATGTATCTGCAATAAATTAACGCATAAACAATGATATTTGGACCAATATGGATTTTTTACGAATTATTGAAAATACCTCATTTTTGGTCATTTTTCATGATTTTCGGATTTCATGAAAAATGTAAGATATTAACTTTTTTGAGTGTTTACCATGAAATATATGCTAAATAAAAATTTTGGACAAATTTTCAATCCCAAAAACGCAGTACCAACCACATAGGGATAATTTAAAAACTGTGATAACATTGCTAAAATAATTTTTGATCCCAAATATCGTGTATAGGTATTAATGGGTTAAAAATTTGTCCAAAATTTTTATTTAGCATATATTTCATGGTAAACACTCAAAAAAGTTAATATCTTACATTTTTCATGAAATCCGAAAATCATGAAAAATGACCAAAAATGAGGTATTTTCAATAATTCGTAAAAAATCCATATTGGTCCAAATATCATTGTTTATGCGTTAATTTATTGCAGATACATGTAGTTTAAATTAATAAAGCACAAGAAAAAATATTTTAGATCAAAAAATCAGTTTTGCGATTTTTTGTATTTTGGTGTTAATTTTGGTAAAAACCAGATATTTTAAGCTGATCCCAAATGTACAGATTTGATGTCGGTGGGCTGAAACTATCCAAAAATGCTACAAATATATCATATTTCATCATAAAAGTCACCGGCAGATGATTCATAGTCGTTTTCCAAAGTTATGAATTTTTGTTTATGTTGGAGATATTGAATTTTGTTGAAGTCGACAAAAGTAGCACAGTAAAAATTTTTTCGCTACCTCATCGATTTTCAAGATTAAGGTATTTTTGGATGCCCAATCAGTTAAAGTTTATAAAAAAATATGAATGGCCGTTGCGTAAGTCGTTTGTGGGATTCTGGAGCCCAAATACCGTAATTTTAGGCCATTTTTGAACTTTCCGGGGGCATAAAACCATTTAAAAGGGTCAAATATGAATACTTTTGCATTTTCCTGACTAAACACGTCCAGGGCTATCGAATAGTATCATTTTTGAGATTTTCTGAAAACTTGGCTTCTGAATCCAGATTCTGGGTCCTGGATTCTGAATCTCAGAATCCACCTGAAATATGTCAAATATTATGACGAAATTCGAATTCCTGGGCCAAAATTACCCTAGGAACACATTTTCAGCCGATTCTGAGAAAAAAAATTTTTCCTAATGCCAAGAAATTCTCGATTGTTACAAAAAACGTCCTATAATACAACGTTCATCTTTTACTTCAAAATTGAAGCATTTTCAAATAGTAGAGGCAAAATTGTCTCCCGACACGAAAATGTTTACTTCTTTGCAAACGTCTTAACTCCGCTTTGAATCTGCCGTGACGCTCTTTTGAATTTTTTAAATTAAATAAGTCAAGAAAAAATTGTAAAATGTTATGAAAGAAAAAAATTATATCTATTTCTATATTGAAATGGCGCTTTCTCAAAAATTATTCGCCCATTAAAAATTACAAAATAATGTCCTCAAAATTGCGGCTGTTGAGGTAAATGTTTTGTACAATGAAAAAAAGAACAATCAATTTTCACAAGAAAGTCACTGCTTTTGAATAAACTTTGTTTTAAAAAAGAACTGATAAATGATTTTCGTTGAAAAAAAACACAATTAAAAGCAAATAGTACTTTCATTTTTGAAAAAAAAGCTTTCTTTGTTTCTTCATTACTCATTTTTCTATACTTTTTTTTCAAGGTTTTATTTTTCTAACCAGAAAAAATATATAGAGTGATTCAAAAAAATTTGAAATAGTTTTTTTGATGACAAATCTCTCCCAAAAAGTTATAGAAGTCCAATTGTCGTCTTTTAATTATACCGGTGCTTCTATCGTTAAAAGACCTCGATTGGATTCATCTTTATTTTAAGAGATGATCACCAATATGGATATTTTTCTGAAATGGTACTTAAAAAATCTATAAAAAATTGTCAAACATTTGTCTGAATTTGACGGAAGACATTTTGAGAAATTTGTTGAAAATGGTACACCTCAAGGTGGGAAGCTTAACTGTGTAAAATAAAAACATTGTGAAAAAGCAGGAAAGCTTTTACTTTTTCTTTCCCACTTTTCAGAGATTAAAGGTTTCAATACTTTATTAACACATATTCAACATTACAATACAATTGAAGGAGCCAAAGGAACTACAATTTTAACGACAAATTTACTTTTCTTTTATACTGTTTTTCGGTCCATATTTTGAGCCCGTTATTCACCCATCTTTTTGAAAATGAGAAATAACAGCCCGTGTGCATCATCATTTCCTTCTAAAATGGTGATGCATCCTGTTTGCGGTCTGTGAATTTAAACGTTAGGAATGTTGTATCATCGATGAATCGATGATAATATTTCATCGACGTTTACGTCGACAAACATTGAATAAATAGTTAACGTGTACAGCATTGTTATCTTTCATTTTGAGTTTACGTTGAAATTTTTATCTCACTCTTTTCAATTAACAATTACTGATAAGACATATAAATAACTAAATATTCAAAAAACATTTTTAATAACAACTTTTGTTCCGAAAAAGCATTAAAATTTTGTCACTATTTTTAAGAGTCGATAATAAAATTGAACGAAATTTAGAAAAAATCTTTTTTCTGCGGTTGCAATTTATTTTAAAAAGAGCAAAAGAAGATTTCGCTTTTTTCAAAAGGAAAAAGAAGATATTATAAAAGTTTGTAATAATTTCTTTTGCTAATGTTTCACACTAAAAAATTTTAAACCAACCATTTGGCACAAAATTTTAAAGAGTGTTTTTTGACAGACATTTTTCGATGAATTATTCTTAAAACAAAATCTATTTTGGAATTAGTGAAACATTTTTGATGTTCATCGTTTTCTGCTCTTTTAAATTTTTTTAAAATTAAAAAATTTACGTAAAAAAAGTAAAATGTTTTGATAAAATAAATACATATCTTTTTCTATATTGAATTGGCGCTCTCACAAAAATTTATTCTCCCATTAAAAATTTAAAAACCTTGAATTTTATGAATTAATTAAACTTTTTTGCAAAAAAGGCAAAATTCCATTTTTCAAAGAATGTTTTGCTACTCGGAAAGGTTCTTTGCATATTTGTTTCATCCATGTTTGTTTTAATTTCAAAAATGTGGCTGTCTTAAAGATACATTCGTTATCAAAAACCATTACAGAAGCAACAAATAATAAAAATATGCCTAAATTTGCACTCTGTATATTAATATTTTATGATATTTTAACAATTTGCACAAGGTAAGAATTAAAATTAATAATAAATAATTATTGTTTGATACGCTTTTTTAACGTTGTGCATGGTCATGTTTTATAATCTTGTATCCATTTGTTAACTAAAAATTAAAACAAAAATAAGGTACCAAAAATTCAAATATAATTTTTTGGAGGAACTGTTTTTCTAAAACAAAAAACGGAATGCTGGCAATTAAATGCGTATTTTTAGTGTATTGTAAAAATTGTTGTTGTCGATAAAGATATTCAATGATTCACCATCAAAAGAAGGCGGGGTTTTTTGCTTTCTTTCTTCAGTTTGATTAAAATTTCATTTTGGTGCCTGCTTTCTTTTGATTTTTAAATATTTTATTCTCAAAAAATAAGAGATCTGTGAAATAATCTTGAATAAACAAAATACAAAATGAGATTGAAACACTGCTAGAAATGAAACTCGTCGACAATAATCCAAACAAAATATGTTTTTTGAATATCCAAAAAATGATAATTAAAATTTAATAATTTTCGATGAAAAAATCTTTGATTTTCAAGTAAGTGTTATTCAACATGCTTTTGTGTTTTAATCAACACTTTTTATAATTTTTAAACAATTTTGTTTAAAATTATAAAAACACTTATAGAACTTTTGCAAGAAGGATGCTCGAATATGTTATTAAATATCTTTTTTCTTATAAAAGAAAAGACACGAAAGAGACTATTTTCTTTTGTGTAAAAATAAACACATTTTGCACTTTCCCCAAACAATGAATTTTTTTTCGACTGTTGCAACATTTTCTAGGTTCAATATTTTTTTGTTCTTTTGAATTTTTAGAGATTTATGATGCTGACGAACAGTTAAAGATTCGTAAAATGTTTTTAAAAGAAAAAATACACTTCTATTTCTAAACATCAACAATTTCATGAAAAGCTATTTGACTGATTTCATCATTAAAAATTAAACAAAAATATTAGAATTTTATGAATAAACAGTTAAAAAAAGTTACAAAACTGTAAAATGTGACTCTCTTGAAGATTTATTTATTATCTAGAACAATTAAAGAAGGAACAAATAAAAAAAATATGCCTATATATTTGCATTGAAACTGCAAGGTACTTTTGTTGAAAGTGATTTTTAATTATAACTGTAATGTTTTTATACTTTTTGCACAAGGTTAAAATTTAAATAAACAGTTAATAATTGTTGTTTGTTTGTTTTTTAAACATACTGATATTATATTTCTTCAGTGCCATGTAAATGCTGGTTATGCTTTATAATCGTGTATCCATTTGGTTACTGAAAATTCAAACAAAAAACAAAAAATTCAAATATCCTTTTTTTCAAAAGGCGAAAATGAAATGCTGGCGACAAAACACTGAAATTGCGTTTTTTGGTGTTATTTGAAAACAGTGGTTGCTGACTAAAAGGATTCGATGATTCAACATCAAAAAAGACATTTCTTTTTTTGCTTTTTTTCTTCCGTCTGGATGAAATTTCATTTTAGTGACTGCTTTCTTCTGATTTTTGAATATTTGATTTTTTTTAAACAGATATTTGCAATTAACCTTTAAGAAACAAATTAAACACATAATTTTCACAACTTGTTGATATATAATAACTATAATAACTACATAATTTATTACAGAACTAAAAAATCATTAGCCCCGACATTGTTTTTCTATAGTTTTGGGTTTTCATCAAAAGCCCAAAACTATTGAAAATTTATTTTTTTAAACTGTTTTCAACCTTTCGAACGTGGACAAAACCAAAAAAAGACGATGAAGATACAACGTTTCGTAATCGTAAAAATTTTTAAAAATGCATTTCCATCTCCTAAAAAATAAAACAAACATTTGCACTGCTTTTCAAAATGAAAAATGATTTTAGTTGTAACATTTCTTTTATTTTTAGTAGCAAAGAGTTTGTCTTCGTTTTTATTTTTTTAACAATATTTTAACTTTTTTACAAAAAAGAACAATAACAATATAATATATCTTATTATTATAACTGACTTGAAACTACAAATTTCGTTTTTGATATGGATATTTGTTCTCATTAAAAATTTAACAATATCGGCACGAAATTAGCACAAAGGTGTAAATTGTTTATAAAGATCACAAATTAAATAACTATCCGAAATTATTTTTGAAAACATAGTTAATGAAAGGTTCAAAAAATTTAAATAAGTGATTCATAAATTTAAATGTTTATTCTGACGGTTGATGTTTACAGATTACATGACATTTTTTAATATCAAAGAAACAAACATTTTTTTGAAGAAAATTACTAATGTGTCATTTCTGAAGTTGTGTTTTGGGTTCAAAAGTTTTAAACATTTTTTGAAGAATACAAATTTTTTTATTTGCGCTGGTATTGCACAATTACGGTAGCTGCAAAGAAGTTTTAATTAAGAAACACAATTACGGTAGTTACAAAATTATTTTAATTCAGATTTTGTTTGTTACGCCTTTTTTTTAAAGTACCATTTGCGTTTCTAAATTTTTTTAAGTTGATCTCATTTTTAAACCAAAATTATGTTAATTTGTTCATTTATCACACCTTTTTTCACACCTTTTTTCACACCTTTTTGTTAATGTTGTGGTTGGTCATCTTTTATAATCTTGTATTAATTTGTTAACTAAAAGTTAAAACCATAATAAAAAACTAAAAATTTAAATATCCTTTTTTCTAAAAGACAAAAACAAAATGCTTGCAACTGATAGATGCATTTTTTAGTGTATTTTACAAAGTTTTGTTGTCGAAAATGATATTCAATGATTCACCATCAAAAAGCGGGGGGGTTTTTTTTGCTTTTTTTCTTTGCTTTGGATAAAAATTTCATTTGGTGACTGCTTTTTTGATTTTTGAATATTTTACTCTCAAAAAATACGATATCTGCAAAAATCTTGAATAATCTAAATACAAAATGAGTTTGAAAAGGTATTGATTGTTCTTTTTTTTTATTGTCAGTATTTCCGATACAATAAAAAAGAAGATTAAAGCATTCACCGACAATAATCCAAACAAAATATGTTTTTTGAATATCCAAAAAATGATAATTAAAATTTAATAATTTTGGATGAAAAAACCTTTGATTTTCATGTAAGTTTTATTCAACATGCTTTTGTGTTTTAATCAGAACTTGTCATATTTTTAAACAATTTTGTTTAAAATTATAAAAACACTTTTAAAACTTTTGCAAGAAGGATGCTCGAATATGTTATTAAATATCTTTTTTCTTATAAAAGAAAAGACACGAAAGAGACTATTTTCTTTTGTGTAAAAATAAACACATTTTGCACTTTCCGCAAACAATGAAATCTTTTTCGACTGTTGCAACATTTTCGATGTTCAATATTTGTTTACTCTTTTGAATTTTTAAAGATTAATGATGCTGACAAACAGTTAAAGATTTGTAAAATGTTTTTAGAAGAAAAAATACGTTTTTGTTTCTAAACATCAACAATTTCATGAAAAGCTATTTCATTGATTTGATCATTAAAAATTAATTAAAAATATTAGAATTTTATGAATTAATAGTTTAAAAAAAGTTTTAAATCTGAAAAATGTGACTATTTTGAAGATTTATTTATTATTGAAGACAATTAAAGATGGAACAAATAAACCAAAAATATGCCTATATATTTGCATTGAAACTGCAAGGTACTTTTGTTGAAAATAATTTTTAATTAAAACTGTTATGTATTTTTATTTTTTAGTTTAAAATTTTGCACAAGGTAACAATTTAAATAAACAATAAATAATTATTGTTTTTCTCTCTTCTGACGAAACTGATATTTCATTTTTTTCAGTTCCATGTTAATGTTGAGCTTTGTCATGTTTTACAATTGTTTCCATTTGGTTACCGAAAATTCAAACAAAAAATTAAAAAATTCAAATATTCTTTTTTTAAAAAAACGAAAAACGAAATGCTGGCGATAAAAAACTGAAATTGTGTTTTTTTGGTGTATTTTGAAAACAGTGGTTGCTGACAAAAAATTTCAATGATTCATCATCAAAAAAGACATTGCTTTTTTTCTTCACTTTGGATGAAATTTGATTTTAGTGAGTGCTCTTTTTTGATTTTTGAATATTTTTTTAAACAGATACCTGAAAAATAAATTTTGAATTAACAAAATAACATAATTTGATCGGACTATTATTTCTTACATCAAGGTGACACAACATTAACACCATCATTTATTACAGAACTATAAAATCCTTAGCCCCGACATTGTTTTTCTATAGTTTTGGGTTTTCATTAATTAAAATGATCAAAAGAAACAAGAGGTTCTTTAAAAAAATGGACAATGATCAATATGAAAATAAACAAGGAACAATTCTTTAATTGATGCTCATTGTTTTTATAATGTCGCCAACATTGATTAGTAACATAAAACTTGTTTTATTACACTAATCTTTAAATTGTTTTGGTTCAACAAAATCGATTTAATAAAAATGTTTTGTCTTTAAAAATATATTGTTATAATCAGATATAACATTTTTCTATCGATAAAAAAAAGAAATCGGGAAAAGTGATTTTCCTTCTTCTTTTTTGTCTTCGTCGACAGACATGTTGAACGTGGGAAAAAAAGAAGAAGAAGAAAAGGTGTCATCGATTTTGATCTTTATGTTAATAAAAAAGAAGAAAGAAGAAAAATAACGATTTTTAGGAATGACCTATGTTAGTATCAATATTTTTTGCCATTTTTAGGGAAAACTGATAAACAATATTTAGACGTTCGTGTAATTTTAAAGATTTCTCGTTGCCTTTTGTATGTTATTTTTTGATCTCGGGTGATTCCGACAACGATAAATACATTGAAAATTTAAAAATTTGTGATACCTAAACTTAACAGATTAACCCAAATGTTTTTGTAAGCCCTGATTGTTCAACATCATTTTTGATATGTTTTGTGGCGCTTGGGGCAAAAGATAGAAGACAGCCCCATAGAATCAAAAATGTCCAGCCTGAAATTTTTTTCTCCTAAAGCCTTGCTTTTATGCGTTAAACTTTTTTTAACTCCAACATTTCAGATCTCCAATGTCTTTTACTACCCCAGAATCCCCAAAATCAGATTTCCCACGACCTCCAATTTCGCCTTCCCCCTCTTCAAAAACCACCGAATTCAATAATCGATTTCTTCGAGGCAGTGGAAAATTTACTTCCCGGGTAAAAGATAAATCCCAAAATGATCTCGAATCAAAATGTGAAACTTTATCCACAAAAGATCAAGGGTTCCTTGAAAAATTTTCAAATTTATCTCCTCGAGAATTTGCAATGATTGGATTATTAGCCTTAGGGAATCTTTGTTCAACGACGGCATTTTCTTGTATTGCTCCATTTTATCCGGATGAAGCAAAACTGAAAGGATTGGATATCACTGAAATTGGAATTATTTTTGGCGCCTTTGATCTTGTTATGATTGTTACTTCACCACTTTTTGGAAAATATGTATGTATCAGTTTTATGCAAATTTTATCACAAAAATGCTTTTATGATTTTTTAGATGCATCTTATTGGAGCAAAAAGAATGTTTTCATTTGGTCAATTTTTTGCCGGAATAACTTCAATAGCTTTTGGATTCTTGGATTTACTTCCAAATGGTTCCACATTTTTTTGGACATCACTTTTAGTTCGATGTGCCCAAGCAATTGGAGATACTGCAATTGTGACATCAGCTTTAGTCATTTGTGCCAAATCCTTCCCTGGACAAATGTCTTTCATTGTAGTTTGTTTTTTTGTACTTTTTGCCTCAATTGCGGCAAAAGATCATAGGTATATTCTTTAGATTTTGTATAATCTGGATTTTTAGGGAATAATGGAAACATTTGTTGGCCTTGGATACACAATTGGACCATTTTTTGGTGGAGTTTTTTATGAACTTGGTGGATTTAAATTGCCATTTATTGTACTCGGGTTAATTCTGGTATTTGCAACAATTGCGGGTCTATTTTTGATAAATGATTTTAATGGTAATTTTATTTATAATTATTGTAACTTAACTATTGTTAGAATTACTGTAACGAATATATTGTTAACATCATTTGCTACAGTAATCAATTTTGCAGAAAAAGAAGGCGAAGATGAAAATGATGGTCGATTACGTGATATTTTACAAATTCCTGTAATTTGGATAATGATTTTTGCTGTAATTCTTTGTGCCACATCTTTTACTTTTGTTGATCCAACTTTATCCGATCATTTATCTGAAGTTTGTATTTCTTTTCTAATTTTTTCTTAATCTGAACCCTTATCAAAATTAAATTAGGCTAAAAGTAATGATTTTGGTTTTGGAGACAAAATTATTTAAATTTTTGTTAGAAAATAATTTATTCAATTTAAAAATTTTAATGTCAAAATCTCTGAAATTAATTACATTTATTTAGTTCCATCTTTCAACCACCGTAATCGGATTGTTATTTCTTGTCTGTGGTGGGTTATATTCTGTTACGGCACCAATTTGGGGAATATTAATTGATCGATGGAGATGTTGTAATGCTTTATTGATTTTTGGTGCAATTTTAACAATGATTTCAATGTTATTAATTGGTCCAACTCCGTTCATAAAAGTTGAAAAGAATTTAATCATTGTTTCGATTGCCTTGGCAATTTTGGGAATCGGTTCTGGGGCACTTTATATCCCAACGTTTCAAAATTGTCTTGATGCTGTTCAGTTAGTTTCATTAATTTATGCAAATTTTTTGGGTATAAAAAATATTTTTTAGAAAAAAAGGCTTCGATGATTCTTCTCGAACTTATGGCGCCGTTTCAGGGATCTTTCAATCTGCCTTTGCTTTAGGGTGACATCATGTTTAAGAAATTTGCATATTAATCAATGATGTTTCAGGTCTTTCATTGGTCCTGCAGCCGGAGGTTATGGCGTAAAATATATTGGATTTGAATGGTCAGCAACAATTATTGCATTTGCAAATTTTTTATTTGTGCTGGTTTTGTTGGGAATCGGCTTGATTGCAAGAAAATTTTAACCCAAGTATATGATTGCTGCAGTTGCAATATGATTAAGTTTTTTGTTAAGCATGCTTTTAAAAGTACCGTTCAAGGTTCTAAAGTTGTTTATGCCGATCTCAATTTTTTACCAAAGTTTTTCGATTTGTTAACTATTGCAACTATTTTTAAGTTATTAAAAGATAAAACGATTACACTTGTTTAATGTTTCAACCATATTCTTTTCATTCTGGATGAAAATATCATTTATCAGCTACAACCTTGATTTTGAAAACCTTTTTTCAATATTTTCAAGTCGAAGGATAAGTACAAGTTTTTTAGAAGCCCAAAGTATTTTTCACATACACTTTATCTCACTTAAAAAATTACATTAAAAAGAAGAATGATAATTATTTTCTTTTCTTCCAAATAAATAAATAAAAATATTCAAAGCTTTTATTTTTTTAAACTGTGTTCAACCTTACGAACTTGTACAAACCAAAAAAAAGACAATGTAGATGCAATATCTTTTTCGCTAAAACTATTTTTCGTTGTTGTTAAATATTTTAAAAGACATATTTTCATCCCTTAAAAAATGAAACAAACATTTGCAATGTTTATGTAAATGAAAAATGATTTTAGTTGTGTCATTTCTTTTTCTTTTATTTTTTAGTGCCAATAAGTTTGTCTTCTTTTTTAATTTTTAAACAATTTTTTAACTTTTTTACAAAAAAGAACAATATAATATATCTTATTATTATGATTGACTTGAAACAATGAAGTTCGTTTTAATTAATTATTTAAATCTTTTCACCCATTAAAAATTTAAAAATGTTAGCATATAATTCTTACAAAGGTGTTAAATGTTTATATCGATCACAAATTAAATAACTATTCACCATTATTTTTGAAAACGTAGTTTATGAAAGTTTCAATAAATTTAAATGTTCATTCTGACAGTTGTTGTTCACAGAATACACTACATTTTTAATGCTGAAAAACAAAGAATATTTACGGAAAGTTACTATTGTATTATTTCTGTATTTATATTTTGGGTTCAAAAGTTTAAAATGTTTTTAGAAGACTGAAAATTTATTTTTTGTGCTGGTATTGTTGAGAAGTGTCAATTACGACAATCAACATTATTTAATTTGTTTTTATGCATGTTTTTGTAGGTGCTGTTTGTGGTTCTAACAAGGGACCGTTATGAGACGATATCCTCAGATTTCATAGGTGGTGTGTGGGTTCGATAGTATCCCTTGAATGATGAAAAACCCCAAAGGGTTTTTTGCCCTTTTGGGGTTTTCTCCAGAATCCAGGCTTCTGAAGTTTTCTTCCCCATGTACCTACGACACGGGGGTCGTGGGTCAAGTGAAAAACTGAAAATTTTACAAAATTAAATAAAGCTGACCCTTAAATTCCCCATGCTCGAAAACCCATAAATCCGTGAAATTATGCAAATTTGACAAAAAATGGATTTTTCCCGAATTTTCGAAAATCAGCTTCTGATGCTCAAACTTTAAAAAGTCGGGAAAAATCCATTTTTTGTCAAATTTGCATAATTTCACGGATTTATGGGTTTTCGAGCATGGGGAATTTAATTGTCAGCTTTATTTTATTTTTTAAAATTTTCAGTTTTTCACTTGACCCACGACCCCTGGGTCGTAGGTACATGGGGAAGAAAACTTCAGAAGCCTGGATTCTGGAGAAAACCCCAAAAGGGCAAAAAACCCTTTGGGGTTTTTCATCATTCAAGGGATACTATCGAACCCACACACCACCTAAGAAATCTGAGGATATCGTCTCATAACGGTCCCTTGTAAGTTGTTTTTGTTGATCTCATTTTTAAACCGAAGTTTTTGTTAATTTGTAAATTTTTATAACTGTATTAAAATTCAATAACGCAGAACAAATTGTTAATTTGTACAACCATGTTCTCTATGTTATGTATGAAAAGAACAGTTTTCGATCACATTGATGATTTTGAAAAGCTTTTTTCATTATTGAACAAATCTTAAATGCCCAAAGTATTTTTCATAGAATAAACTGCTCTTTTTCTGATTTAACAAATTAAATTGAAAAAAAAAACATTATTTTTTTATACAAATATATAACTAGAAATATTCAAAGCAATTATTTTTTTGAAAATGCTCTTTATTAATTTAAAGGGACTGTCGCAGTCAGTTTTTTTTTCTTTTTTTGACGGACGAAGACAACAAACAACGCATTCTTTATCATTGCTTTTTTTCGTGTTAAAACCACTTTTGGCTAAATCAGGCAGCACTGCGACAGTCCCTTTAACTGAGAAAGCCCAAGCAAAAAAAAGACGACGACGACGCTGTTTCTTTTTTACTAAAACAATTTTTTCAAGTCGTAACAATTTTGGAAGATGTCGGGCCAACCTTTTACAGACAAAACAAAGATTTGCGATGATTTTTTAGGCCAGAAACATTTTGTTGTATCATCTTATTTTTTAGCTTCCATTTATTTTTAGCAGCAAACATTTTGTCTACTTTTTTGAATTTTTAAATCAAGTTTTCGTTATAACAAATTTGAAAAAGAAAAAAATAATACATTTTGATTAAAGCGTTCATTAAATTGCGAATTTTGTTTAAACAAGCAAAGAACGCATTTTGGACATTAAAAATTCCACAATTTCGGTATAAAAAACATTTGAATGTGTTAAAATATTTATAACTTTTTATGCAAATTTTATAATTGTCGTCTATTATTTTTAAAAACGTAATTATGAAAGGTCTCGACAAATTTAAAAAAAATGTGTTATTATTGTTGGAAATTGATTTGATCACACAAAATCTTCAACTCAGAAATATGATCACGATCAGGGCTGTGCAAAAATTTCGTTTCGTTTCGCGTTTCGCGAAATTTCGCACTTTTTTTCCATTTCGTTTCGTTTCGTGTTTCGCGAAAATTTTAACGAAATTTCGCACATTTTTGCATGTTTTTAAGCCGTTTTTATTTAAGAAAAGTTCAGTCGCAAAGATGAGTTAACACAATTTCACATGTCTTTTTAATTGTAAAAGCCAGATTTGGAAGTAAAAAACCTTTTAAAGTTGAAATGAAAGCCTTATTGATGGAGTATTTCCATCAATAAATGATCAAAATGAAAGGTTGTTTACAAAAGCAATTGTTAAAAGCTGTTGCAATTTGTGATTAAATTTTGCATTTAAAAAAAGTTGGAAAAAATTTCGTTTCGTTTCGCATTTCGCGAAATTTCGCATGTTTTTTTTTATTTCGTTTCGTTTCGCCCTTACGAAATGAAATTCCTATTTCGTTTCGTTTCGTTTCGCAGAACAAAACTCAATTTCGCACCGCCCTGATCACGATATTTGCAATATCATTACGTTGTTTATCAAGCAAATCTTTTAAGGCATTGTTGACGGTTCTTAAGTTTTCTATGCTGATCGATTTTTTTGCAGAAACGAAAATTATGTTCGTTTGTGAAATGTTTTAACTGCATTTGATAAAAAATTTGACATACAGGGTGGCCCAAAAAAAAGTGCAATTCAATTTTTAAACAAAGGGAAAGGGACTTGAATAACTTGTGTTGGGTGGGATTAATACTTGATGGGGAAACACATTTGACCCTACAGTATGACCTCTCCAACATTTTCGTGTCGGGAGTTTCGCCGTTGCCAAGTTTTGAAAAGTACGTTTTTCGACCTTTTCGTAGAACAAAGTTCCTGGGAGAACCAGAGGGACTGGAGAAAAGGTGATGGTATATTCGAATAGCCCAGATGTCAGACTAGTTGACGCAGCAAAGTTTGGGTCTTCAAAGCTTTCGTGTCGAGATAGCCGAGCAAATGAAAAAATCGATTTCCAATTTTTTCCATTTTTGGTCAATTTTGACGAATCGCCCTAATTTTTTCAGAAGGAGTTGGAGGCTCATATTTGTTGCCAACAAACTTCAGCATCTTTGTGGTTGATTACATACCAAAATATTGAAATCTGGAAAATTGACTTTTTTTTGATATTCCAAAATGCACAAAAATAGCTGCTTATAGCAGTATACTAATAAATAGCAAGTTACTATGCTTTCACAAAATTTTTTAAATGTTGTTTTTTGTTATATATCAATGAAAATAGACCAGGAAAATGCTCTTAAATACATTTTAAGCGTTTATAACCAATTTGGATACTTTAACATTGAATAGAATTACGGTATATACTACATATACTTACTAACATACGAAAATTATGGCTGCTTAAAAAGTAAATTTTCCAGATTTCAATATTTTGGTATGGAATCAACCACAAAGATGCTGAAGTTTGTTGGCAACAAATATGAGCCTCCAACTCCTTCTGAAAAAATTAGGGCGATTCGTCAAAATTGACCAAAAATGGAAAAAATTGGAAATCGATTTTTTCATTTGCTCGGCTATCTCGACACGAAAGCTTTGAAGACCCAAACTTTGCTGCGTCAACTAGTCTGACATCTGGGCTATTCGAATATACCATCACCTTTTCTCCAGTCCCTCTGGTTCTCCCAGGAACTTTGTTCTACGAAAAGGTCGAAAAACGTACTTTTCAAAACTTGGCGGCGGCGAAACTCCCGACACGAAAATGTTGGAGAGGTCATACTGTAGGGTCAAATGTGTTTCCCCATCAAGTATTAATCCCACCCAACACAAGTTATTCAAGTCCCTTTCCCTTTGTTTAAAAATTGAATTGCACTTTTTTTTGGGCCACCCTGTATTTGTAACCATTTTCTCTATTTTAAGCATTCACAAAAACGTTTTTCACTAATTATCATCATATCAGAATCAACAAAACAGTATCAAAAAGTTTGCCTACTTTTTTTAACATTTTAATTATTATAACAAATTTGTAAAAGAACAAAGTAATACAATTTATTAAAGTTTACAGTAAATTATAATAGAAATATTAACTGGTATTAAAGATTAAAAAATATTAGTACAGGAAGCTTCCTGTTGAGATAAATTTTTTATCCAAAAAGGAATTAAAAATGTTCAAAGTTATCATTTTTATGAAAGTTCTTAGTTTTTCAATTTGGTGAACACGATCAATAAAGAGAAAAAATATAGTTGAAATGCATTGTGTTTTTACTAATACAAATTTTCACAAATGTCACAAATTTTAAAAGATGTCCGCCAACCCTTGAACAAACAAAAAAAAAACATTCGCGATGTTTCTGGGGACTAAAAACATTTTAGTTTGTCACTTCTTTTCTTTCTTCCACTTATTTATAATGGCAAAAAATTTATCTACTTTTTTAATTTTTTAGCAATTTTTTATCGCCGTTACAAATATGAATTAGATTAACAACCATTAAAAATTTTAAAATCCTGGTATAGAATACACAACACAATTTATTCAGTTTTACAACCTTTTTCTTTATTTTATACAAGAGAATATTTTTATCAATCACAACGTTGTTTTGAAAGTCTTACTTTGTTTTTTTCAAAATTTTGATGCATTTTTTCAAATGCATCAAAATTTAGAAAGACCAAAGTGCACTTTATCTGATTTAAAAAATTAAATAAAAAGGAAAGTAAAACAATTTGTTCTCCATCCAAAAACATATAAATCAAAATATTCATCAAGTAACTATTTGTAAAACCTTTCAAGTCCGAAAAAAATTGGTGAAGATGCAGTGTCATTTTCACTAAAACAATTTTTTCGCAGTTGTAACAAATTTTAAAAGATGTCTGCAAACTTGGAAAAAAATAAAACAAACATTTGCAAAGCTTCTTTGAACAAAAAAATATTTTAGTTGTTAAATCCTTTTTTCCATCTTCCATTTATTTTTAGAAGCTTCAATTTTATTTACTATTTTAATTTTTAAATATTTTTTCAAGTTTTGAAAATTAGAAAAAGAAATAATAAATCATATTCAAATTTACTTAATGATAAATTTCGTTTTAATAAATACATGAACTTAAACATTAAAAATAAAACAACTTTGTCGGCAATGAACACTTTCTTAAGCGTTAAGCGTTTTTATTGATCACAAATTAAATACTGATAAAAATGAAGAAAAATATTCAAAGCTAACATTTTTATGAAACTTTTTAGTTTTTCAATCCAGGTTATCAAACAGGGAAAAAAGACAGCTGAAATGCATTGTCTTTTCAATAACACAATTTTTTGAAGTTGTCACAAATTTAAAAGATGTCTCTACCAACCCTTGAATAAACAAAAAAAACATTCGCGATGTTTCTGTGGACTAACACACGATTTAGTTGTAACATCCTATTTTTCATCTTCCATTTATTTTTAACAGGAAAAAAGTTTGTGTACTTTTTTGAATTTTTTTAAAAAAGTTACCGTTTTAACAAAATGAGAAAAGAATTTATTAATTGCTATTAAAGTGTTCATTAAATTATTTAGAATTTTTTTTCTTTTTCAATGAAGCAGTTTCATCCATTAAAAATCCAAAATTTTCGGTCTTCAAAAAAATCATTAAAATAAGTTAAAATGTTTATAATTTGTTTTCAAATTTTGTAGTTATCACCTATCATTTTTTTTGATAACATAATTAAGAAAGGTTTCATAAAACTATAAAAATTTTTTGGGAATTGGTTTGATTTCCATCAATAAAAACACAAAGTTAAATTCGAAAATATCATTACATTGTTTATCAAATTAATTATTTTAAGTTATTGTTTTCGGTTCGGTTTATGTTGATCAGATTTTTTGCACATTTTCAAATGCATTTGATAAAAATTTTCGACATATTTGCAATAAATTTAGTATATTTAAAAATTGTAATGTTGGAAAATGATAAATTGGTAGATTTTTTTTGTTTCTAAACTTTTTTAAAATTTATCATAAAATGTTTTTACGGCAAAGATCCTTTTATTTTTGCTGTTGACAGAAATTCTATCTTTTTTAAACTATACTTTTGTGCATTGAAATCATTGTGTTATAAAAATAATTATTGCATAATATCAGAATAGGAACATTACTGATTAATTCTTTATATGAGTCATTAAAGATGTTACGAAACTGACCAAATTTAGTTCAATATTTTTAGACAAAATATTCAAAAATATAGAAAATTGTAATTCAGCCGTTTAAAACAAGTTTTAAAAGATTTGCAGCACATCAAAAAAACTTTTTCTTTTTGGTTTTTTTAAAAGGGCCGGTTTTAAATGATGCACATTTGAAACGTGGGAAAAACTTTTTTTTTGACTATGCTTAAGCTAAAGAAAAATCATTGGCCACGAAAATAAAATAAAAATGAAACATCTGCAACAATTTTTAAATAAGAAAAAACACATTTTTGATTTTAACATTTTTAAAAAAAAGTGCCAAAAATAAGGAACAATTTTTGTTTTTTGATTTTTTAGTTTATTAAAGTTTGAGTTGTTATTATCCAGGGCCGTATAGTAAAAGTATAACAGAAACCGCAAAAGACATTTTTAATACAACCTTAAAAATATAATTTATACTTGTGTTTGAATTGTTAAACGTATCAATTTTTCGACTGTTGTAAGTCGGCCCCTTTCAGTTTGATTGTTTCTTCGTGAAAATCGTTTTGTTAAAAATCTATTATACGGTTTACAAGAATGCAACCATGCAGGTAAAAATTCCCAATCTCGAATACATTTTGGTAATTTTTTTGAGAGATTAAATTTAACTGTATTTAAAAATACAAAAGGGAAAAAAACACTTTGTTGAAGAATAAAAAACAAGAAACAGCAAAAAAATTTTAAAAAATGAAAGAAGAAAAGAAATGATTTAACTCATTTTGGTTTTCTCTTTTATCAAACAATTTGTTTAAAGGGACGCAGTCAGTTTTTTTTTCTTTTTTTGACGGACAAAGACAACAAACAACGCATTCTTTTTCATTGCTTTTTTTCGTGTTAAAACCACTTTTGGCTAAATCAGGCAGCACTGCGACAGTCCCTTTAATCTCTACCCCGGAACAGTTGTTTTTAAACTATAAAACTTGCAAGCTTTCTAATGGATATTCTTTTTTATTTTTGGCTGTTTTTAAGGCAAGTGAAACATTTTCTTCAACTTGACTTCAACTCAAAAAAATCAATATTTTTATATTAATTATCTTGTTGTTTATGGCAAAATTGAATTAAAATTCTTTAAATAAAAGCTTGAAAAAGATATTTAAAGAATTAGGAATTAATAAAGTTTTCGTATTTTGTTGAGAAAAAATGAGCGACAGTGAAAGTGACAATGAAACTGAATCAAAATTTGTAAGTTTTTTTTATAATTTAATATAATAATTCTTAGGCTATAATATTTTTGCAGACAAATGGTTGTGCAATTAGAATGAAATGGAGAATCAAAGAAAATGATTTAAAAGATGCGTTCGAGCGGAAGGTTTCTCTTTACAGCGAAAAATTTCATGCTTCCACAATCCCTGGTTTTCTGTATAATCTTTCTGTGGACTTGGACAAAACAGACAAAACAAATGTTGAAAAGCTGTACGTTTATATGTTTCTTGAGACAGAAATGACAAAACGAATCAAAGCAGAATGGACAATTTCTATTAAATCTGCTTCATACAAAGTAGAGTTTAATAAAGAATATAAATATTATGACTTTGACTGGTTCAGAGAACCACTTTGTAAACGTGATGAAATCTTTGTTCCCAAAAAGAAATTCGTTGTTGATGGAATTATGGAAATTGAACTTGAAGGAACTTTAAAAGCTTTAGGAATTAAACGTAAAGCTTCAACCCCATTAACATTTGCACAATTGCTTTTTAAGAATGAAGATGATAAAGATATTACATTCGTTGTAAAAGATAAACAAATTAAAGTATGATAAACTGCTTTTCACTTTTTTTTGTTTATTATGCTAATTTTTTTAAGGTTCATAAGATGATTTTATGCGCTAAATCACCTGTTTTTGAAGCTGATTAAAATCGGGATTAATGGAAACGAAAGAAAATAAAATCAATATTACAGATTTTGATTTTTGGATTGTCAAACTCTGCGTCGAACATATGTATGAAAAAGATATTGCTTTTTATATTGATGAAGATGAAGAAGCAGTTGATTTTCTTCGATTTGCTGACAAATATGATATTAAATCATTGCATGTAAGTTGTTCCTTAAATAAGGCGAACGATTTGATACTTTTTATTTGTCTAACGTTTTCTTCGTTGACTTTCCTTTTGGGTGTCGGGAGGTTGCGCCCGGTCGGAATTTCTTAAGATGGTATTTTTTTTCCGAAATATTGGCAAAAAACGAATTATAACGTTTCCTTGTATAATTTTCATTTTTAAGATAAAAAATGATAAACGAAACAATAAATTGTTTTGTATTTAATGTTTAGCTTGTGTTTGTGTTACAGTATCCTGAGGAGGATACTGTAATTTAAGAAGTTCGTGTTCTTTATCTTTAAAAATTGGTAACGACAGAAAAGAGTAAAGTAATCCTTTAATAACGTTATTTAAAGCTAAAATACCCCTTTTAGATGTTTTTGATACTGCATAAATTAGTAAATTTAAATTTTGAGGTCATGGGCGCGCAAGCAATCCTAATTTCCTAAACGATTATTATTGTTTTTGATGGCTGTTTGTCATGATAATTCACGAAAAAAACGTTTGAGAAATAAAAAAGTACCAAACTGTCCACCACCTTTAAAAGTTTTTACATATTTTAGTTATAAAATTTTAGTTTATGATTCAAGAATTTATGAGAAAAGAATTATCAAAAGAAAGTGTTGTTGAATTTGTGAATGCTTCCATTACATTTAATGCTTCGGAATTGAAGGAGCATTGTATCTGTTTTTTGATGACCTTAATTGGAAATAAAACTATCGTCAAAAATGCAAATAAATTGAAAGACGAAATCCTTTTAGAAATTGGTCGACGGTCACTTTTTTCTTCTTCTGAATAATAATCATGATTACTGTATTCCAGTTTAATCAAAATGTTCTCTGCTTTATTTTTTTGTTAATAAAAATTGTGACATTTTTTTATTATAAGTAATTTGAAATAGAAAAAAATAATGTATTTTTTATTCCTAGAAAAACTATCGATAAATTCAAATCTTTAATTATCTGTTTTTATTTTACTTAAAACCTTTTATCTGTCACGCAGGACAAAAGAAGACACATTACAACACCACAGATAAGTTAGACAAAATGATAACATATATTTTAAACTTAAATGTGCACTCATGCATACAGATGGCATCATCATTTTTTATATCAAAGAAACAAACATTTTTTGAGGAAAATTTGCGATATTTTTTTTGGGAATAGGCTTGACTGCAAGAAAATTTTTATTCTGAAACATGGTTACGGTAATTGCAATTTAATTTTAATAAATATTTGTTTGTGAAGCATGTTTTTGAAGGTAGCGTTTGCGATTCTAAAATTTTTGTGTTGATCTCATTTTTAAACCAAAGTGTTTTGTTAATTTGTTCATTTTTGCAACTAAATTAAAATTATAAAAACACTATACCCTTTTACTTATTTAATTTTACAACCTTTTTCTTTATTTTGTGCATGAAAATATCGTTTATCAATTACAACTTTGATTTTGAAAAACGTAATTCATTCTTTAAAATCGAAGAATTGATTGAGTTATTTGGATGCCCATAGTATCTTTCACTGACTAAACTGTACTTTTTCTTTCATCAAATAATTAAATTAAAAAGAAGAATTTTCTTTTCTTCATAAGAAATAAATAAAAATTCAAAGATTTTTTATTCATCAAGTAACTCTGCCAGCCTGACTAAACAAAAAAAGACGATGAAAGGTGAAGTTTTTTTTAACGATTTTTCGCAGTTGTAAAAAATTTTAAAAAATGAATGTCCCCCTTTTTAAAAACGAAAAAAAATTGCAATGCTTTTTTCGATGAAAAAAATAGTTATTACATCCTTTTTTCCATCTTTCATTTATTTTTACATCAAAAAATTTGTCTGCCTTTTTTGAATTTTTATTCGATTTTTTTATTGTTCTAGAAAGTCATTAGAAAAAGATCAGAATAATATATTTTCTTTTAAAAAGTCTATATTAAATTATAAATTCTGTTTCAAATACAATGCATAAATCTTAGAAATTAAAATTTGAAATTGTTGGTATTGATCACTTTCAAATATGTTGAAGTTTTCGGCGTTTGTTAATTTTTTTAACTACATTAAAATTATAAAAGCAAAAAATGATTGTACTTGTTCAATTGTGCAATTGAGGGGTCTCTATTTTATGCATGAAAACAACATTTATCACATTCAACATAGATTTTGAAAAACTTATTTCATTATTTTTATATTGGCTGTTAACTTTTAACATCATGCTTTTAGGAGCCCATAGTATCGTTCCCAAATAAATCTGCTTTTTTCTCAAAGAATTCAGTTTTAAAGAAAACTGGTAAAAAAAATGTCATTTTCCTACTATTAAATAGATGAAATATTCAAAATTCTTTTATTCAACATGTATGTTTTTGTTCAATTTTGGAAGCTTGAGAAAAAGCGAAACAAGACAATTGAAATGCAGTATAATTTTTGCTAAAACGACTTTTCTCATAGTTGTAACAAATGTGAAAGATGTCTGTCCATCCAGACAGAAAAAACAAAGCAAAAATTTGCAATGCTTTTTAAGCCAAAAACATTTTAGTTTGTCAATTCTTTTCCTTTCCACTTATTTTTAATAGCAAAAATTTGTCTATTTTTTTAATTTTTTAACAGTTTTTTTAGCATTTGAACAAATTTCGAATAAGAATAAATTAATATATTTTCACGATGTTGTTAAAAATATAAATTCTTTTTTAACAATCTGATAAAGATAAGTATTCACTCATACAGAAAGAGAAACTACGGGTGATAGCTGCCTTTTGCTGCCAAAATAGGCATGACAATGCATTTTTTGTGATCGGGATTTTATATAAAGCTAAACATAAATCTTGAGATTGCTCACTTCGTCTAGAAATTTTGATCAAAACATTGCTAATAAATAATTATTGTGCTATTTAATCTTTTTGTGTAACCTTAAAATAATCTTTGAAAGTTAAAAATGAAACATCTAAATATAAAAAACTAATTCCGTGTACAGTATTATTTTTTGGTGACACTCAAAAAACAAAATAGGTCCCCAATGGGGAATATTTGTAGGAAAACACGGTCGAACAAAAGTCATGAATTTGGAGGATAGTTTTTAGTTTTCTATAAAAAGCAAATCCCCGCTAACAAAATTGTCTCTTGAGAATTTAAATAGTATCTTTTTTTCGTCGTCGAAAATGGAGAAAAAAAGAAGATACTTTTTTAATGAGGAATAAAACTTTCAAAAATAACACTGTTTACCTTCCAAAAGTTGCCATTCTTTGACGACATTTGGGACCTTTGAAGATCCAAGGGGGGCTAATTTCTAAGTATCATAAAAGGAAATCAGAAGAAAAGGCGGAAAAACAAAAGTGTATTTTTGATATATAATAATTTAAAAGACTCGGATTATTTTCAATTATTTTCAAACTTTAATAAATTTAGTTATTCGCTGCTTTTTACTGCCAAGTTTGAATAAATCCAAAAAAGACTAATTTTCAGCATGGGTTTACAAGCATACGATATAATTCGATGGGTTATAATCTTTTCGTTAATGTTCTTTCATTTTACTGTAACTGTATTTATTTTTTATATGAAAAAGATTCAAAAAAATCAAATGTATGCTTCTTCTTTTTATCTCCTGTATATAATGGCATCCATGGCAGATATAACAAATATTTGGGTGAATATTTTGACACTAAAGATTATAAAAATTGATGCATGGAAGCCATGGTTCTTTGCAAATCCCGACTATGTTCGATACATTTGGTTAATCTCAGGTTTTTGTCTTTATTATCAATCATTCCTTCATCTTTCGATTGCAATAAATCGAGCATGGACTTCTTTTTCGTTTGTGGCAAAAAGTGATACATTACCAATTTGGGGAGCACGATTAATTTGGATTTTACCGATTATTTCAATTGCAATTTTATCTCCACGTTTTGGCGGACATGCATATTATGTTTATACAGCTGAGGGAGAACTCGCTTCTGGATATAAAGAAACCTATGTTGCACTTGTAAGTACATAATCTATCTATCTTTTTGTACCCAACTTGGAATTCAATTATTTAAATTCATTATTATTTTAGTATCATTCAATTGCTGGTCCAGTTGTTGTTCTTTCAACTTGTGCTCTCTCTTTCATTCTCTCCATCTTTACAATGTTACGGTACCGAAATATTTCAAAACAATACACAACCGTTTCATCCACAATTAAACAAGATATGGCACTTTTTGGACAAGCTTTTGTCGTTCTCCTTTTTCAACTTGCTCTTGCTGCATATTTCGCTTTAAGAATTATTGCAACAATTCAATCCATCCCTGAATTGCAAGCATTTGCTTTAATGTGTTATGAATGGATTTCGGATGCATCATGTTTATGCAATCCAATTCTGCTATTAGGGCTTTGCAAATTCATCAAAAATGATTACATAAATTTTATTTTACGCCGAAATCCTAATACTGTGGTCAAAATTCAGCCAAGCACAATTACACAAACAAGAGTACAACAAAGCCGTATTCAAATTCTCTAAAAACTAATTTGTTTTTAAAAAATATTTATAAACTTTCAACAACTTTTTTTTATTTATTTGTAACTTTTTTTACTTCAAAGTTTTTAAATAAATTTATAAAATTTACTTTTCAAAAAGAGAACATCAAAGGTCTTGAAAATTTCTGAAAAAAAA
Organism: Panagrolaimus sp. LJ2414; assembly: GCA_024447195.1. Classification (NCBI taxonomy): domain Eukaryota; kingdom Metazoa; phylum Nematoda; class Chromadorea; order Rhabditida; family Panagrolaimidae; genus Panagrolaimus; species Panagrolaimus sp. LJ2414. The sequence goes on along the minus strand of JAMRXY010000011.1, from coordinate 611,750 downwards.
GTGTTACACTATTTTTTTTATTTGTTACAACAACTTAAAAAAAAGCAATTATAAACCTAAAAACATTTTTTTAGATAGAAGTGATTGACCCTTAATCAATTTACTTGCTGTCATTTTTTACATAAAAAACCTATTGAAATATTATTAGAAAAAAGAAAAAAAGTTGCGTTTTTTGATAAATGGGTGGTTAAGAAAGTGAAAAAAAAAAGTTCTTCACATCTTCTTCTTTTTGTTAATTATTTATAATAAACAAAAAGAAGAGAATTGTAAAGTTTGGTTAGAGAAACAATTTTCTTTGAAAGTAAAAATGTTTTGGATTATTTTAACTTTGCTTTTTGGGTTATGGATGTTTCAAAATTTTTATTGGAAAAGAAGAGGACTTCCACCAGGTTTGTGAATTTATGTGAAAATATTTTATTCCAAAGTGTTGTTTCATGTGAAACAACTTAACAAAAAAAGCATCGAGTCAACAATTTTACGCTTACATGGTTTTTGTCATTCGTTTCAGGACCAACGCCTCTTCCGCTTATGGGGAATATTTTGATGATTGACAAACTTGGAATGGAAAAGTTTTTTTCTGTAATTAAAAATAGATACGGGGATATTCATACATTTTGGTTAGGCGGGCAACCAGTTGTTTCGATCAATGATGTTCCAACTATTTTGGAAACCTTTGTCAAAGATGGAGAAACGTATGCCGGACGTCCAAAGAATTTGACAGTTGTTAAAATGGTTCGTCGGGGACAACATGGCATAATTTTTACTGATGGACCACTTTGGAGAGAGCAGCGACGTTTTGCTTTACATATTTTGAAAGATTTTGGAATGGGAAAAAATTTAATGCAGGAAAGAATTTTGGATGAAGTTTCTTTTCTTGTTGATGGAATTAAGCAAAAATTGAAAGATGGGGAAAAAGAGATAAATGTTCAAGATACAATTGATCTTGCAATTGGATCTGTGATTAATGCTTTACTTTTTGGATATGGTTTTAGTAAAGTTAGTTTAAAACTCGTAACAGCAGTTTTATTATATTTATTTACATTTTAGAATAAAAATGATGAATTTAATGAACTAAAAACATATTTAAAAGATTTTATGAGAGCTGGGGGAAGACCATTAGTCAGATTTTGTGATCGAAATCCATTCATGTTTAAAATTATGCCATTCCTATATCGTGACATAACATTAGCAACTGATCATCTATGCAAGTTCTTTATGAGACAAATTAATGAGCATATGAAAGAAATTAATTTTGATGATGCCAATAATGTTTCAACGGATTACGTCGAAGCATTTCTGAAAAAGCGGAAAGAATTTGAAGATGAAGGAAATCAAGATCATACTTTTACGTAAGTTTTTAGAATTAGATTCTACCGAAAATCTAAAATTGATCTCTAAGACCCGCGACCAGTGTTTCCCAAATTATTAATTCCAATAAATAATGTTCCTTCTGGAATAAATTTTCAGTAAATTCCAGTTCTGCTTACCCATCATTTCCGATTAATAATATTTTTAGAACTGATTTTTCAATCAATTCCATTTAAGTTTAATTCCATTAGGAAATAATTAAGAGCTTAAATGGGAATTAATTAATTCCGGAATTTGGAAAACACTCCCTTTAAAAAACGTCAATATATTTTTAAAATAAATTTTTAGTAACGCTCAACTTTATGGAGTTTGCTTAGATCTATGGGTTGCTGGACAAGAAACAACATCCAATACTCTTTCATGGATAGTTATATATCTTATGACAAATATCGAAGCACAAAAGAAGCTGCATGCTGAATTAGATCGTGAAATTTCTTCTGATCGCTTTATAACCATGGAAGACAAAACTCAACTTCATTATCTTAATGCCGTTGTGGCAGAAGGTCAACGACTTTGCAATCTTATTCCATTAAATCTTGCTCATCGATTACAAAAGGATGTTGAAATTAAAGGATATCATATCCCTGTCAATACAACAATCGTTCATCAAATTTCTACGGTACTTTTTGATGAAAGATATTTTCCAGAGCCTCAAAAATTTAAACCAGAAAGATTCTTGGATTCTGATGGAAAATTCTTTCAACCTCCTTCTTTAATGCCATTTGGAGTGGGAAAGCGTTCATGCCTCGGGGAAGGTCTTGCAAGACTTGAATTGTACCTTTTTACCGCAAATTTATTTAATCATTTTGAAGTAAGCTTTTTATTTATATAAAAAGCGCTTTGCATCATTTATTTGATTTCTTTTTATAGATTACTGTAGCTCCTTTGCATCCTCCAAATACTTCAAGGATTGCGGGCATCACTGTTCAACCTGAACCATTTGTCACACATATTAAACCAAGACTTTAAACATTCTTTTATTTTTTCAATGTTTTTTCTAATAATTTTTCCTCGAATTAGCATAGTAACTTGTAATAAGTTTGGAGCAACGTTGCATTTACAATTTCTAACTATTTTAACATTAAAAAGAAGATATACGATACTAAAAATAGATTTTATCATTAACATAAAATAGTTTTATATTAATTCGAATATGGAGAATCCGAATATAAAATATCCAAGTATATTTTATGTGTTACTTTTTAAGATATTAAAATTAGTTAGTGAATTCAGTTCATAAAATATGTATTTATAAAAGGATGATAATATAAAACGTGCGGCTTTACTCGAATTCGTTGTAGCTAAAGTTATTTCCTTTGTTTCTTCTTATTTGAAGAACAAATGTTACTTTTTTTGTTTCTTTTTTTTTAAGACAAACAACATTAATTTATCAAAACTCACGTGCATTTTTTTCTTATCAAAGATACACGTTTCCATTCTTTTTTACCTAAACTTTGACCAACCTTGTTTCAATTTTTCTTTTTCAACACAGACAAAATTAATCAGTTGTCAAAAACGTTTTTTATGTGACAATAAAATTCCTCAAAATACCGAAAATGTTAAAAACGATGTTTCTGGTGCCTATAACAGTTTAAAAATAAAGTTTTCCTAGTGAATATGCCATGAGAATTACATTGTAGTTACAATCCTACAAACTTTCATGAAAATTCCTCAACATTGCATATAAACTCCATAAAAGTTATTCTAACTCCATTCACAAGGAAACGTTTAGACATTCCCCAAGTATTTTGCTATACAACATACTTTATCGTATACACTATATATTCAATAGGATTCCTGCAAGTTTGTTACGGGCCCTCGACCTCAAATGCCATTTTCAGCTAAAAATATGTTATTCTAAGTTCAACAATTCCTGATGGCTAATTATAGCTTTCTAGCAGCTAATAACTCATATACTAACATTTACATCTATCAAGGTAATACCTGCATAATGTTTAATACTGTTTTTTTATTCACTTACAGTACCATGACATTTTGATAATTTTGAAAAAACAATTCGTCTAAGAATCGATAATTTATTACAATTAAAATTAATTTACATTTTTTACAGAAATTGTTTTAAATTTTAAAATTAAAATTTACAAATTTGCTCTTAATTGATGATGTTGTTGCTGTTGATGGAGCTGTTGTTGAAGAGGAGGTGATACAGTTTTTCCGCCATTTAAAATATTCCGTGAGTTTTCAGTATTTCCTAGCATAACCCGGACTCCACTTGCTCCATCACACAAATCATTAAAAACAGGCTTTCCATCAACTTTGAATTCTGAATATGGAAAACAGAAAACTTCTTTCATTCCAATCCTTTTTGCAATTTTGAATGAATTTTCTGCCAAAGCATAACCAATAAAATAATTGCAATTATATTTTTCAAAATCAATCAAGGTTTGATTTAACAAATATGACAGAATTGAACAGCTAAAAAAGTGTTGAATAAAATAATTAGCATAAACAACTTTTTTTCAAGAAGAAAAAAAATACTTACCCATTATAGTCTGGTAAAATTCCAGAAGCTTTCAAATATCCAAGATTTTTTAAATCGGATGGAAGAAATTTTCCTGTTTCTTTTAAGCATTCATTTAAAAGTACAGTAATTTTATTTGCAATCGGATTATAGGGACCATTTGCAACTTCTAAAAAATTAAAAAAGTCAAGTTTTTAAAATTTCTACTTAAAAAATGCACAGAACAAATCCAATTAAGAGCAAAAAAGGTTGAAAACGTAAAGTCGAACCTCGATTTTACGTTTTTCTGGGGTCCGTGAAAAATGAACGTAAAATTGAGATTCGACCGCAAATGTTTTAATTTCATCCTTCTTTTTTTTGATATTTCAGAATCCTTCCTTACCTTCAGAGTAATCACTTTTATATTCAAATTTTGGATTTTTTTCAAAAAGTTTTCCATCGAACATTTGTGAAAATTCATCAGGAGTATGAATTCTGTTAATTTGGAATCCAATCAATTGATTGTTTTCATTATTGAAAACAGCATACGTTGCCGGCTTTTTTATTGCAATTGATAAAGCATCATATGACATTTTTTCAGTATCTTCGTATTTTGTATCTGAAAAAATAAATAATGTAAAATATTGGTACTACAGTAATAATTTTGATTAATAAAAACTAACTAATTGATTTCCACATTGAACCAGTTTTAACAAAAAGATGGTTATAAAAAGATCCGAAAAGCTCAAAATCTTTTGAATCAATTTTTTCAATCCTGAAAGAAGCTGTGCCACCATTTTTAGGAATCCATGATGGATTTATTGATTCTCGTTCTCCAGGGCTTCGATTATCCAAAAATATTTCATTTTCATAAGCTGCTTCTTGAGCGGTTTTTAAAACCGCATGTTGAAACCGTTTTCCAATGACATTTTTGATGCCAAAACATTTATTTTGTTTAGCAATAAACATCTTTCTTTTTTTCAAATATCAGTAATGATGATTAAATGTGATTAGGTAGAAAAGAAAGAAGAAGCGGAACTTAAAATCGCAACATTTCACCTCACTTTAAATACCCCCCAAAAAACCCCTTTTTTATTGGTGAACAAAAATCGTGCGTTTTTTTGTTTCTTTTTTTCCCCTCCTTCTTTTTTACGTAAACTTTAGTCTTTCTGTTTGATTGCTGTGATTTTTTTAATTGACCCCCCAAACGTATGTGTGTACCAAAGCACTGAAAAAAAACAAAGGAAACTTTTCGGGAAAGTTATTTATCAGTTGTCAAACAAAAAGGCAACAATAAGGCAACAACAAGGAAGGAAAATGTGAAACAAAAGGTATTGAGAGCGGTAACAAATTTTTAGACACAACATTAGTCATTTGACCAAGGCTCTCGCTATACTTTTCGTAAAGTAATTAGTTTACACAAATTTACAACTTTTTATTTTACAGTAATACATTTCCTGTTTATTTGACATGTGCTTCATCAAGTGCATGTGAGAATCATGTGCTCATAAAAAAAAAAATTCTTCAAAGGCATCGAAATTCTTTCCAAACATAAATAAAGTCTTCTGTCCAAGCAAAAAAAGCGCTTTTGTTCATTTTTTTGTGATTGAAGGTCATTTTTGCCATTTAAAATAAAAAAATCATTTTCTTTAAAATTCACATCCTCCAGGGACACAAGGTCTTTGAGATTTAAAGAACAGTGTTATGCTTTGCCCGCGCCCGCGCCCGCCCGCGGGCGCCCGCGGGCGCCCTTTGGCGGGCGGCGGGCGGGCGCGGGCAGTTTTTTCAAAAGTTAGCGGGCGGCGGGCGGGCGCGGGCGGATTTTTTCTAAGTAAGCGGGCGCGGGCGCGGGCGCCCGCGAGTAAAAAAAACAAAAGCATTTTGTTTTTTTTTTCAATGCTTTTTTGACAATATTTCCCAACAAAAATCTACGAAAGAATATTTTTTTGCCATAAAAATCACACGGAAGGACAAATCATCTAATGAAGAAAGAAAAAAGTTTATCACCGCAACGACCTAAATGCCCTATCAGAAAATTTGCTTTCACATTAGTGTCAATCTTTTTGCCGAAAATGAAAGAATAAACTGCTATGAAAAATTTTACATCGTTATTAACTTCACCTGGATTTAACCGATTTTATTGCATTTGATTTTTACTGATTTTGACATTACTTATTTCTAAATCAAAGTGGATTTATCTGCTAAATCTTTAATTACAAATCACATTGATCGAAGTCATGTTTACTTTTGATGCAAGATCTTACAAATTTCACAACAACAATTCAAAGTGACTCAAAGATTGATTTTGAACAAGTTATTGATAAATTGATCGAAAAAATTGATGTGCGGCTTAATGATATTGTTTCAACAAATGAAGAAAAATTTATGATTCTTTTCTTAATATATATGATATTATCAATAATCTTTTTGTTAATAAATATTGAATAAACTTTTAAAATGTAGAATAAAAACTCAAATATAAGATTTGCGGGCGGCGGGCGGGCGCGGGCGGTTTTTTTAAAAGTACGCGGGCGGCGGGCGGGCGCGGGCGGTTTTTTTGAAAGTAAGCGGGCGCGGGCGCGGGCGCCCGCGGAAAAAAAACAAAAGCATAACACTGTTAAAGAAGCATCGAAATTCAAAACATAAAGTATAATGGAAATTGTTTTTCGTTGAATATTGAAAGTAAGCCCAAATTTTAGGTCAAAAGAAGCTATTTATTTTTATCCAAAGTCAAAACATACACTGCTCCCACTATTTATAAGACCGCAATTATTTTAGCTGTTTTGTAAAAAGGGGATATCCGGTCAAAAAGATAGTGTTACCATCTTATTCAGCACCCTCAATAACCTATGTGTGCCAAAAATAACCTTCAGAAACTTTCAAGTTTTCGTTCCAGGACCAAAAATCGAAAAATCGCCTCCCACAAATTATAAGACCAGAAACAATTTAATTACAAATTATTATAAAAATTTTCTAAAAAACTAAAATTTGTGTTTGGAGCAATTAATAGCTTTGTTATCTTCATGAATAACCTCAAAAATTAAGTCTTCTTGCCTTCAATAACTTATTTCATCATAATAAGCTGATACGCTTGAAAAATCACGAATTTAAGCAGAAAATTATTTTTTAGGGTCTTTGTTGCAGCCGTCGGTGTTTAAAACTATAAAAATGCAATAATTAAATAATATTTGTAAAGGAATCAAGTGGATTTATCAAAAAATGTGCATTTAACATCAAGTTGAATATGGCATTTTTCACTTTTTTGGCACTTTTTTAAGTGCCGATAAAACGTGCCATGGTTAGATTAAAGAAATGTCAGATACGTTTTTTGGTAGCCCTACTCATGCCTAACAAGTCCCCCAAGTTTCATAAGTTGGGACCTTTCAGGTCGAATTTGCCATTCGATTGAAAATGGGGAAAAAAGCCAAAAATAGCAAAAATTAGAGGAAAAATGATAAAAAATGCAAAAATTGATGAACTTTGATTGAATGGCAAATTCGACCTGGAAGGTCCCAACTTATGAAACTTGGGGGACTTGTTAGGCATGAGTAGGGCTACCAAAAAACGTATCTGACATTTCTTTAATCTAACCATGGCACGTTTTATCGGCACTTAAAAAAGTGCCAAAAAAGTGAAAAATGCCATATTCAACTTGATGTTAAATGCACATTTTTTGATAAATCCACTTGATTCCTTTACAAATATTATTTAATTATTGCATTTTTATAGTTTTAAACACCGACGGCTGCAACAAAGACCCTAAAAAATAATTTTCTGCTTAAATTCGTGATTTTTCAAGCGTATCAGCTTATTATGATGAAATAAGTTATTGAAGGCAAGAAGACTTAATTTTTGAGGTTATTCATGAAGATAACAAAGCTATTAATTGCTCCAAACACAAATTTTAGTTTTTTAGAAAATTTTTATAATAATTTGTAATTAAATTGTTTCTGGTCTTATAATTTGTGGGAGGCGATTTTTCGATTTTTGGTCCTGGAACGAAAACTTGAAAGTTTCTGAAGGTTATTTTTGGCACACATAGGTTATCGAGGGTGCTGAATAAGATGGTAACACTATCTTTTTGACCGGATATCCCCTTTTTACAAAACAGCTAAAATAATTGCGGTCTTATAAATAGTGGGAGCAGTGTAGAAATTTCGATGAATTTTAGTCTTTTTGAAATTAAAATTTTGCTGATGAAAAGAAAAACATCCAATTGACGAATTGCAAAAAAAACTGTATTTGAAAAGACCAACTATGTATCTACCAAAAAAGCAGAACTCGAGAAATGCATTGCTTTTCTTCACAGCAAATAGAAGAGCGTTATGTTTTATTCGTATTCAAAAGAAATGTGTTCTAAAGTTTACTGTATGTTTCCAAGTTACGTGTCCGTAAACCAAACTGTATGTAAACCCCAAAAAGTAAAAACTTTTAATCAACATCCGATAATCATAGGTTGATAAAGGTATGAAAACTGTTGTTTATCGAAATTCATGTTCTTCTTTCTCTTATCAAAGATACACGTTTCCATTCTTTTTTACCTAAACTTTGACCAATTTTGTTTCTTTTTTTTTTCTAGACAAAAGACATTTATCACAAATCAGAAAAAAAGAGGCAACAATAAGGAAGCAAAAGGTGAAAAAAGGGGTGATGAAAATTGTAACAAAGTTTTACACATATCAATTTTTTGACCATGGTTTGTTTTTATAATTTTCGTAAAGTTTTCAAAAGTTTACACAAATTTACAACTTTTTATTTTAAAGTATTGCCTTTCTTGTTTTTTTTGACACGTGAGAATAGTGTGACCATAAAAAAAGAGAACATAAAAATTTGTGTGCTTTTTTTTCTTATCAAAGATACACGTTTCCATTATTCTTTTTTACCTAAACTTTGATCGACATTGTTTCTTCTTTTTTATTTATCAAGACAGACGATTAATCAATTGTCAAAAAAAAAAGATAAAAGTCTTTCAGTACGTTTTGAGTTCAAACCGTTCAAAATAACATCATTTGATTTTTGTCAGACATTAAATTATGGTAGAAAAGTAAAAAAAGGGGTTATCTTATAATTAAATGATCATATGTTGATTGATAAGATTTAATTGGAGCATAACAAAGATTTTGCTATAGCTAATATAAAACACAAAAATTCAAAGCAATAACTTTTTTTACTGATTTTGAAGTTTTTTGTACTTTACAAACTTCGCAGCAGCTTGCAAAACATTACATTTTTTTGTTAACTGCACGTTTCTTACTTTTTTTACGCATTTTATGTGTCCATTCAAAAATAAAGAAATAGTTAGCTATTTTAAAAGCAACTTTTTTTTCTGCTATCTTTGTTGATTTAACAAACACACTTTTTTCATTCTAAAAAATTTCGTTGCAAAGTTGACTTTTTTTTGAGAATACATTCAAGCTTTTCTGTTGAAAATGCACTCTTGGGACTACCTTTTTTTTCTTTTAAAACTAACTACGTAAAAATGAATAACAAAGTTTTTTCAACAACCGGAATTTAAAAATTAAACAAACAAGTTGCTATTTTAATGGGGCATTATTTTGGCAAAAGTCATACATGTATGCTTTTTTAAAAACAAGGAAAACAGTATGACATTTATTTATGGAAAGAAAACAGGCAAAGGTTAATAAACAATTTTTTCAAAGCACAAAATTTTTAAATAAAGTACAAAACACTTCAAAAACAAAGAATTTTTTATGAATTTTTGGGTTTTACATCAGCCGGAGCAAACTCACATCTATTTAAAATACCGTACTGCAATGACTACTTTAATACTACCACAAAGGTTTTCTTTTTAAAAGGCATGCTGAAATTTAAATAAATAACTTTTTTTCTGTATCTATTTTAACAATGTTTTATAAGCTGGTTTACAAAACCTTTGTTGTGCTACGATTAATTTTGATGCATTTAGTCATAATCATTAAATTAAATCATCATAAATTGATGTCTGACAAAAATCAAATCATAAAAATTTGAACGATGTGAACTTAAAAAGTACCAAAAAGTTTTATCATTTTTTTGTCAACTGATTGAAGTCGTCTGTCTTGAAAAAAAAATGAAACAATGTTGGTCAAAGTTTAGGTATAAAAATGGAAATGTCTATCATAGATAAGAAAAAAACGTGAATTTTGATAGTTTTTTTATGAGCACATGATTCTCACATGATAAAATACATGTTAAATAGACAGGGAAAGTATTACTGTAAAATAAAAAGTTGTAAATTAGTGTAAACTAATTACTTTACGAAAAGTATTGTGAGAGCCTTGGTCAAATGACAAATGATATGTCTAAAAATTTGTTACCCCGCTCTCATCACCTTTTTTTCACATTTTGTTTCCTTATTGTTGCCTTTTTTTCTGATATGTGATAAATGTCGTTTGTCTAGAAAAAAAAGAAACAAAATTGGTCAAAGTTTAGGTAAAAAAGAATGGAAGTCTTTGATAAGAAAAAAATGCACGTGAATTTCGATAAACAACAGTTTTCATACCTTTTTCAACCTATGATTATCGGATGTTGATTAAAAGTTTTTACTTTTTGATGTTTACATACAGTTTGGTTTACGTATACGTAACTTGGAAACATACAGTAAACTTTAGAACATATTTCTTTTGAGTACGAAAAAAACATAACGTTCTTCTATTTGCTGTAAAGAAAAACTATGCATTTTTTTTTGTAGATACATAGTTGGTCTTTTAAAATACAGTTTTTTTTGCAATTCGTCAATTGGATGTTTTTTTTTCATCATCAAAATTTTAATTTCTTTTTTCTACGGGTCCGGGCCGCGCTTCCAAAAAGTCGGTCCGTTGTCATACTTAGTGAAAAAGTACTGAGAGACTTTTATCTTTTTTTTTGACAATTGATTAATCGCCTGCCTTGATAAATAAGAAAAAAAGAAACAATGGTGATCAAAGTTTAGGTAAAAATGTATGGAAACGTGTATCTTTGAAAAGAAAAAAAAAGCACACGAGTTTTGATGGTTCTCTTTTTTATGGTCACACTATTCTCACGTGTCTAATAAACAACAAAGGCAATACTGTAAAATAAAAAGTTGTAAATTTGAGTAAACTATGTTGAAGTTTGTTTGTTGACCCGAGATGTGATTTGACAGTAATAAAATTAAATATTTACAAAAATTATAGTGACAGAAAAACAAAAAAAATTATTACTTCTTCTTAAAAAAACTTTACATAAAATGTTTACCGCATTTGATGTTGTTAAATTGAAATTCTCCTTTTAATTTCAAGCATTTGTATTGAAATTGATGCGCACCTTGTAAGATTAATTTTACAAACTTATTTTAAAAAACTTAAAGAAACATTATTACATGAAAAAAACGAATAATGTATAATACGCATATTTTTTTTAATATTTTTAGTGTGGAGGGGTAAATTTACCGAAATATTATAAATTTTGTCTCTTTAAAAATTTGAGCTTTTCTGGTAACTTTTAAACTTTTTTTTTTAACTTTCACAAAAGTTTCAAAAAATTAAATTTGTCCAAAAATGCGTAAAAATGAATAAAATATCGGTAATATCTTCTTTTTAAGTATTTAATGCACCTCGGTGATTCATGGTAATTTTTTATATACCATGAAAGTAATTAAGCAATTTTTTAAAGTAATACAAGTAATGCCGCTGATGTGCACCTTTTTGAACAATTAATTAAATAAATTTATTTTAAAAAATTTAGAAAAAAATAACTACAGACAAATTAAAAAGAAAGCGGGTGTTGAAATTTTATAAATATTTTTAAAAACAAATTAGTTTTTAGAGAATTTGAATACGGCTTTGTTGTACTCTTGTTTGTGTAATTGTGCTTGGCTGAATTTTAACCACTGTATTAGTATTTCGGCGTAAAATAAAATTTATGTAATCATTTCTGATGAATTTGCAAAGCCCTAATAGCAGAATTGGATTGCATAAACATGATGCATCCGAAATCCATTCATAACACATTAAAGCAAATGCCTGCAATTCAGGGATGGATTGAATTGTTGCAATAATTCTTAAAGCGAAATATGCAGCAAGAGCAAGTTGAAAAAGGAGAACGACAAAAGCTTGTCCAAAAAGTGCCATATCTTGTTTAATTGTGGATGAAACGGTTGTGTATTGTTTTGAAATATTTCGGTACCGTAACATTGTAAAGATGGAGAGAATAAAAGAAAGAGCACAAGTTGAAAGAACAACAACTGGGCCAGCAATTGAATGATACTAAAATAATATGAATTTAATTTAATTAATTGAATTCCAAGTTGGGTACTACAGAAAGATAGATAGATTATGTACTTACAAGTGCAACATAGGTTTCTTTATATCCAGAAGCGAGCTCTCCCTCAGCTGTATAAACATAATATGCATGTCCGCCAAAACGTGGAGATAAAATTGCAATTGAAATAATCGGTAAAATCCAAATGAGTCGTGCTCCCCAAATTGGCAAGGTATCACTTTTTGCCACAAACGAAAAAGAAGTCCATGCTCGATTTATTGCAATCGAAAGATGAAGGAATGATTGATAATAAAGACAAAAACCTGAGATTAACCAAATATATCGAACATAGTCGGGATTTGCAAAGAACCATGGCTTCCATGCATCAATTTTTATAATCTTTAGTGTCAAAATATTCACCCAAATATTTGTTATATCTGCCATGGATGCCATTATATACAGGAGATAAAAGGAAGAAGCATACATTTGATTTTTTTGAATCTTTTTCATATAAAAAATAAATACAGTTACAGTAAAATGAAAGAACATTAACGAAAAAATTATAACCCATCGAATTATATCGTATGCTTGTAAACCCATGGTGAAAATTAATCTTTTTTGGATTTATTCAAATTTGGCAGTAAAAAGCAGCGAATAACTATATTTATTTAAATTTGGAAATAACTGAAAATAATCCGAGTCTTTTAAATAAATATATATCAAAAATTGACTTTTGTTTTTCCGCCCTTTTTTCTGACTTCCATTTACATAGAAATTAGTCCCAATTGGATCTTCAAAGGTCCCAAATGTCGTCAAAGAATGGCAACTTTCGGAAGGTAGAAAATGTTATTTTGGAAATTTTTATTCCTCATTAAAAAAGTATCTTCTTTTTTCTCCATTTTCGACAAAGTGAAAAAAAGATACTATTTAAACTATCAAGAGACAGTTTTGCTTCCTTAGCGGGGATTTACTTTTTATAGAAAAACAAAAAACCATCCTCCAAATTCATGACTTTTGTTCGACCGTGTTTTCCTACACATATTCCCCATTGGGGACCTTTTTTTGTTTATGGGTGTCATCAAAAAATAATACTGTACACGGAATTAGTTTTTTTTATATTTAGATGTTTCATTTTTAACTTTCAAAAATTGTTTTAAGGATACACAAAAGATTAAATAGCACAATAGTTATATATTGGCAATGTTTTGATCAAAATTTCCAGACGAAGTGAAAAATCTCAAGATTTATTTTGAGCTCTATATAAAATCCCGATCACAAAAAATGCATTGTCATGCCTATTTTTGCAGCAAAAGGCAGCTATCATCCGTAGCTTCTCTTTCTTGTGTTGTGATGGAAACTGTATGCAGAGGACGGCTTAAGCCGCGGCTTCAATCCCGCGTTTGTTTTTGCCAAATTTTAAAAAACAATATTGAACAATTTATTAAATTTCAACAACGCATTATTTTGTATAAAAAAGCAAAACTTGAAGCAAAAATCCTCTTTTAAAAATTTAAATTTTTAATATTTTCTTAAAATTGTTTTGATAAAACTGTTTAATTTTTTAATCGAGCCATAGAATATTTGGAAGTTTTTTAACTTTTTTGTATGAAACAGACACATTAGAGATATGTTTTTTTCTTTCCATTTTTGACACAAAAACCAATATTTTCATAGACAAAATGTTCTTAAAAATATTATCAAGCGCATACGTTGATTTTCGAAAAATGGTGTTGTAAAAAATGTGTATTTCTAACATCAAAAAAAAGATGTTACAAATATCTTATTCTTTCTATTTTTAAAACGCAGCAGTCTTTTTTTCTTCTAAATTTTTTTTTGTTTCAAAACAATTTTTATCAAACACTTTTTTTTGGTTTTTTCTAAAAGCTTTGGCTATAATTAGGGATCAAAAATTTTTGTCTTTGAATATTTTACATTTTAAAATGAAATTTCAAAATCGTTAAAAAGTTTTTTATTTTAAATCAATGAACAATATTTTTGAAAATCAAAATATGCGTTTCTAAATATCATATTTAAATTTTAATCAATATATAATTTGATGAGACCATTAATTGTCTTAACCACAAAAATATCAGTCTCAAAAAAACATGGCCAACCTCTGAACTTAAAATTTATAATTTATAAGTAACATAAAATTGTAATTTTCTTTACAATTTGGCTTATCTCTTTGATATTAGTAAATGTGATGTCATCTATCTGTATAAACGTCAAAAACCATAGTTCATATTTAATTTGTGATCGATTTAAACTTTCATAAAACTTTGGGATGTATTTTACACTAATATTTTTTAAATTGTAATAGATTAGTAACAATTTAATCTCGATTTATATTTTAATGTAAACTTTAATAAAATGCATTTTTTTGTTTTTTTACAAATTTGGTCCATTTACAAGAAAAAATAAGTGCTTATTAATTCAAAAATAGTTTATAAAATTTATGCTTCTAAAAATAAATGGAAGATGAAAAAAAGATGTAATAATTTAATCGTTTTTAGTCCACAGAAACATGTTTTTTTTGTTTGTTCAAGGGTTGGCAGACTTCTTTTAAAATGTTTTTTTTTTTTGTTCAAGGGTTGGCAGACTTCTTTTAAAATTTGTGACATTTGCGAAAATTTGTATTAATAAGAACACAATGCATTTCAACTGCCTTTTTGCTCTTTTTTGATCATGCTTACCAAATTGAAAAGCTAAGAAGTTTTATAAAAATGATAGCTTTGAATATTTTTAATTCCTTTTTGGATAAAAAAACTTGTCATTTTTCTGATTATATAAATTTTTTGAATAAAGAATGTATTTAATAAAAAAAAAATATTGCAAATATTAAATTATTTGTCGATTTTAAAATATTTAATAAAAATGTACAGTATATAATACAAAAAATGCAAATATTTCTGAAGCATATCAATTTTAAAACATTGAAAAAAGTTTTTCGAAATCAACATTATAATTCAAAAATTGTTGTTAGCATATATTGTTTTTTAACATGGCTAAAAATTAACAATTTGTTTTGCTTCTCCTATTGTTTTAAAATAGTTTTAACACTGCAACTTTCGTAATCATATTTCTGTGTTAAAACTGTCTTACACTCAAGCCATTTCTCAACAAAACCATCACAAATTTTCCACAAAAAGTGTTCGTTTTTCTGAGATAAAGAAATGTGATTCTATTTGTATTCAACAACCGTCAAAATGTACATTTAAATTTTTTAAACTCATGTATTTGAATTTATCGAAACTTTCCTTAGTTTTGTTTTCAAAAACAATATCAGTATTAAATTTGCGATTAATAAAAACACATAATTCTTTTGAAAGTATTCAATACCGACAAATTTTTTTTATTTTTAATGATTATTGATGTTTTAATTCTTTTTTTAATATTTAAAACAAAGAATGTAATGTGAAATACATTCATATATGATTTATTATTTCGCTCTTTTTCTAATTTATTAAAATATTGAAAAATTAAAAAAGCAAACAAACTTTATGCTACTAAAAACAAATGGAAGATGGAAAAAAGAATACAACAATGAAAACATTTTTTCGTCAAAAAAAGCGTTGCAAATGTTTGGTTTGTTTTTATTCGTTTGCCAGACATCTTTTAAAATTTGCTACAACTGCAAAAAAAATGTTTCAGCGAAAAAGAAACTGCGTCGCCGTCTTTTTTTTCTTTTTGTTCTGGCTTGCAAGGTTGCATTATTTATTTTATTTATGCAGCATAAATGAGCAGTTCGAAAAAATAGAAGCTTTGAATATTTTTTTTATTTATTTGTACAAAAAATAAATTATTCTTCTTTTTAACTAAATGATTTGAAGAAAGAAAAAGTACAGTTTGGTCTATAAAAAATATTTTGGGCCCTGAAAAGTCTTTTGAAATCAACCGATTTTAAAATAATCAAGCTTTTCTAAATCGATGTTGTAATTAAAAATTGTTGTTTCCTTGAATTACACGATTGCAAAATTAATAATTTGTTCTGTTTTATACAATTTTAATATGGTTGCAAAAATGAGCAAATTAACATAATTTTGGTTTAAAAATGAGATCAACACAAAGAAATTTAGAAACGCAAATGGTACCTTCAAAAACATGCTTAACAAACAAATCTGAATTAAAAAAATTTTTGTAATTACCGTAATTTTGTTTCTTAATTAAAATTTCTTTGCAACCAATTCAAGTCCCAGCAATATCAGCGCAAATAAAAAAATTTGCGTTTTTTAGAAAACATTTTAAGCTTCTGAACCCAAAATACAATTTCGTAAATAATACAATAGTAATTTTCTTCAACAAAATTTTTTGTTTGATTTTAAAAAATGTGACGTAAACCACAACCGTCAGATTAAATATTTAAATTTATAAATCACTTATTTAAATTCATCGAAACTTTCATTAACTATGTTTTCAAAAATGATGGTGAATAGTTATTTAATTTGCGATCGATATAAACATTTGACAACTTTGTAAGAATTCTGTTTTAAATTTTTAATGGGCAATTGAATAGAATTTATATTTTCCATTAATTAAAACGAAATTTATAGTTTGAAGTACATCATAATAATAATTGTTTTATTTCGTTCTTTTTTGTAAAACAGTTTAAAAAAATTGTTAAAAAATTAAAAAAGATGACAAACTCTTTGCTACTAAAAATAAAAGAAAAAGAAATGTTACATCTAAAATCATTTTTCATTTAAATAAGCAGTTCAAATGTTTGTTTTATTTTTTAGGGGATGGAAATATATCTTTTGAAATTTTATACGACTGCAAAAAATTGATTTAGCGAAAAAAACCTTGCGTCTTTTTTTGGTTTTTTCGCAAGGTTGAACACAGTTTAAAAAAATAAATGTTTTGAATATTTTTATTTTTTTGGAAGAAAAGAAAATAATTATCATTCTTCTTTTTAATGTAATTCCTTAAGTGAGTGAAGTGTCTGTGAAAAATACTATGGGCTTCCAAAAACCTTGTAATTATCCTCCGATTTTAAAATATTTAAAAAAGGCTTTCTAAATCAAGGTTGTTGCTGATAAATGATATTTTCGTCCATATTGAAAAATTAGACAAATATAATGGTTTAATAGTTTTAATGTACTTGCCAAAAATTAACAAATCAAAGAAACTTTGGTTTAAAAATGAGATCAACCCTTCGGACCGCAAACGGTACTTTAAAAAACATGCTTAACAAATAAATCTTAATTATCATAAAATAATATTTGAGATTTTCAATGTATTTGTTGCAATACTAATTTCAAAATCAATGTCAGAATCACCAAAGCTTTTATCATCATTTTAAAATCGATCGCTTCTAAAATATGGAGAAAGCCCAACGTAAACTGTACTTTTTCTTCTGTCAAAGAATTTAAATAAAAATTAAAATGACAAATTTTTCATCCATAAAAAGAATCAAAATATTCAAAGCTATCATTTTTATGAAACTGTTTTATTTGTTCCACAGTGCAAGCCTGAGCAATAAGGAAAAAAAGACGATGAAGATGCATTGTTTTTTTTTCGTTAAAATAATTTTTCGCAGTTGTTACAAATTATAAATATGTCTGCCAACCCTTCAACAGACAAAACAAACGTTCGCGATGTTTCTGTGAACTAAACACGATTTAGTTGTAACATCCTGTTTTTCATCTCCATTTATTTTTAGTAGCAAACATTTGTCTATGTTTTTGAATTTTTTAGACAAAGTCATCTTTACAACAAATAAGAAAAAAACTGATACATTCTATCAAAATGTTCATCAAAATTTGAATTCCGTTTAAACGAATAGTGATACACTTAATAAAACACTAAAAATTTAAAAATGATGATATAAAAGACATTTAAATGAGTTGAAATGTTATTAATTTTTTTGTAATCTTTCCAATTATCAACTATTATTTCCGAAAACATAATTATGAAATGTTTCAATATATTTTAAAAAAATTTGTGCTATTCTTGTTGGGAATTTGCTTGATTACAAGAAATTTTCAACTTACAAATATGATCACAATATTTGCAATATCATTACATTGTTTGACAAACCAATCTTTTAAGTTTTCGTTTGAGATTCTAAAGTTTCATGTGTCGATTGCATTTTTACGTTTTTAAACCAAAATTTTAATCTGTTTTTAACTTTTGCAAATTCATTTATTTAAAAATTAAATTAATCGTGTTTTCATTCTTTTTAAATCGGTAGTTATTATTACCAAATCTTTGGAAACAAATAGTGTTTTTTACAGCCTAAACTACAATTTTTCTTTCTTCAAATAATTCAATTTTTCTAAGAGCTTTTACGGATAAAGTTAAAATTCATTTAAAGATGACAGGAATGTTTTTAAGGTTAGGAGAAATCTTCGGGATACTTTCTCGATACTTTATCATAGATTTGAACTCCTTAGGAAGCGCTTCTTTGGTTTTCAAATAAAATATTCAAAAATTTAAAAATTAATTATGTTGACATATTTTTTTTTAAATTTTCGCAGCACATTGAAAAAATTTGTTTTTGGTGTTAAAAAAGAGAAGCTTCAACTGCTGCACTGTTGAACGGGGCAGAGCTTTTTTCTGACTTTGCCAAAACTAAAGAAAAATCATTTGCTGTGAAAAGAAAAGAAAAATGAAACATCTGCAACAACTTTTTTATAAACCAAAAATGGGACAATTTTTCAGAGACAATTTTGAAGTGGTGATTTTTTGAATTTTTTGTTTTTTGTAGTTTAAATTTTACATTATTTAGAAATGCCTTTCAAAACTTTAAATAACGTTAATTAATTTACTTTTCCATCCAACGTTGGCCCGAGCTTCATTAATTATTTGGAAAACCTTTAAATATTTTATTTATACAACCGTAAAAAGTAGTTTGAAAAACAATTTTTTCACACTTGTTATTTCTGTATCTTTTGCAATTCTTCAACATTTTTTTTTAAATTTTAAAAATATTTTGTCAATGATCACGACTCATTTTAGGGTTGTCCATTCGCCGGGGAGTCGAAATTTTGACTGGGGAATGAGGCCCTTTTCGTCGAGACGGAGCTTAGAAAAAAATACGCTTTCCCTAAATTTATCTCAAAACATAGAAATCAATTATGTGGATTCAACAGATGGTTTTTCTTAATTAAATCCATTAGGGCAAGTTCTGAAAGACTGTTTGTGCTCTAAAATGAATGTTGACATATTTGTTTTTATCAAAAAATCATTTTCTTTTCATTTTTACAGAAAAAAATATATTAATGTTTTAATGAAATCGACTTAAGAAAACTATTTGATTTTAAACAAGCTTCGAGGATTACTTCGACTGATAGTTTTAAAATCCTTTTTTTGTAACAAAAATAAATATCATAAGAAATGTTTTCTTGACATTGTTCAAGCAACAGCCAATATTTTTTATGTCCTGCAAAAGTTTGTTTGACAACCCTATTCATAATTCTTTTACAATTGCTGGGTTGCAAATTTTCTATTTTTTTTAAACTTTGAACGTTGACATTTTTGAGTCATGATTTTAATTATTGCATAATCCGCAGGAGGGTTTTTCAAAATCTTAAAACATTAGTTATACATTTTTTTAAGATGTTATGAACCCGCATTTTATTGTTTTTTGCCTAAAAATAAAATATTCAAAAATATAGAAAATAATTATGCCATCAAAAACGACTTTAAATTAAAAGCAACGATTTCTTTTTTCGCTAAAATGAATGTAGACAAACTTCTTTTGAAAATATTCGTAGCAGATCTAAAAAATAATTTCTTTTTAAATTTTTAAGAAAATGCAGCATTTGAAAGTGGAAAAGTTGTTTTCTTTTTTTATGACTTTGCTTACACAAAAAATATTATTCGTCGGAAAAAGAAAAAAATGAAACATTTGCAACAACAATTTGAAAATCAAATATGTGATTATTTTTTAGAATTCAAAAAGTGAAAATTTTTTAATTTTTTCTTTTTCTTTTTTACTCCGAGCTCCCTTGTTTATTTTTTATACATTTTTATATGTCATTTGTCACAAAAAAATGATTTGTGACTGCATTTTTTTGATTTGACAAAAACATAAATTAATTTATTTATAAATATCACAAATGCTGTGATATCAATTATCCATTATTTATTTCAAAAATCCGTAAAGTTCGTTATTAAATGACACCTATAAATAAAATGTTTTTGAGCTGACAAAAAATAAACAGGTAAAAACCAGAGATTTGCTCCAAAATTAGTTAGGAGCAAAATTAGTGTTTTCATATTTTCAAAAAAGTGACGCCGGAGAGCCTTTTTTTACCATTTTGTGACTCAATCAAAAAAAAGTGTGTTTCATGGAGTCAAAAAATTGCGTCCGATGTTTTTTTTGATATAATTTATTTGTTTCATAAAAGTTGTGTCAATAAATGAATTTTGCAAATCTGTGACTGAAACATGCTCTCTATTTTATCCATGAATATAACAAATTTTTTTTTCAACCAAAATGTTTATTATAAAAAACTTGTATCGTTATATTAAAAACTGTCCATTAAATTTTTAAAAGGTGACACATTTTCGAATGACAATGCAAATAAATAAAAATATTCAAAGAATATTTAACAAAATCTTATTTGTTTAACTCTGAGCAAAAACGGAAAAGAAGACGATGAAAATGCAGCGTATTTTTCGTTAATACAATTTTTTATAGTTGAAACAATTTTAAAAGATGTCTGCCCGCCCTTTAACAGACAAAACAAAAATTCGCGATGTTTCTTTGGATTTTTTTCATTTTGATGAAAAATCTTTTTTCCATCTTCCAGCAGCAAAAATTTTGTCCACTTTTTTGAATTTTTTGTAACTTTTGTTATTTGTATAAGAAATTTGAAAAAGAACAAAAAGATTTTTGGTGTACTTAGAATGCTAAATTTTGTATTAAATTTTAAAAAGGATAAAACATTAGAAATT
Source organism: Panagrolaimus sp. LJ2414 (assembly GCA_024447195.1). Classification (NCBI taxonomy): domain Eukaryota; kingdom Metazoa; phylum Nematoda; class Chromadorea; order Rhabditida; family Panagrolaimidae; genus Panagrolaimus; species Panagrolaimus sp. LJ2414. The sequence goes on along the minus strand of JAMRXY010000011.1, from coordinate 590,800 downwards.
AAAACAGGTTGAAAGATAATACAATAATACTTTCAAAGGCATCAGAATGTTTAAAATGATCGAAAATTTTATGTCTGATTTACTTTTGTTTTCGAAACATGATTAGAAAGAATTACATAAGATTTATTTTAACCATAGACATATCCAACTTATGATGGAGTTGAGAGCCCATATTTTGCCCGTAAACTCGTCTAGTATAAGGCATAATTGTGGCAAAAAATCAGCTGCAGAATCCTCTTACTGTAGATTTAGCGCGGACTTAAAGTTACTGTAATATTACGGTAAATGCACCCGATGATATTTAGCATATAAAGACATTACGGTATTGTATTTTTTGACTTTACCGAACATCATTACTTATATAATTTATATTTTCAAATATTTTAAATGCCATAAAACAATTATAACTTTGCTGAAAATTTTCGTGGTTGGATCAAAATACGTTCATGGTGTGCTTTTACCGTAGTATTACAATAACTTTAAGTCCGCCTTAAATCTACAGTATGAGGATACGGCAGCTGATTTTTTGTCACAATTATACCTTATACTAGACGAGTTTACGGGCAAAATATACGACCCAACTCGATCAGAAGTTGAATATGTTTACGGTTAGAATGATTTTTAATAAAATCAGTTATAATTGTTATAATTAATCTTTTCTGCACGACCAACATTTAGTTTTCATTTATAAAAATTTGATATTTCATTGACGAGAAGCTAATGGAACGACTGAAAGAATTATATATTTAAAGAAATTGGAATACACTTGTAGTTAAAACTTTTCAAAATTTAAACTGGGTTTTAAAAAGTATTATGACAATAATCCTGACATTTTTACCTTCGCTATTTGGAGAATTTCTATCTTTTTTAAAATTGATAATTTTGTACATACAACATTGAGTTATAAATACTATTATTGTGGAATAATGTGAATCTTTTTCATAATATTAATACATTAGTTTTGTATTTATTTAAGATGTTACGAAATAGCACATTTTTGTTCTTTTTACAGTTAAAATATTCAAAAACATAGAAATTAATTGTGTCGTCTCAGCAGACAAGTTTCTTTAAATCGATTAGCGCAAGCTATGAACGAGTGGTCTTCTCTTCTGAAATAAATGCTGAGATATTTTGTTTTCACAGCAGATGAAAAAAACCTTTCTTTTTTTGGTTTTAAAAAATGACAGCTTTAATGTTGCCCTTTTGGAATGTGGGAAAATTGTGTTCTTTTTTCTGAATTTTTTTGTGCGAAGAAAAAAGCAATTGCTACAAAAAGAAAAGAAAAAACTAAACATCTGCTACAATTTTAAAATCAAAATCATATTTCTTCTTTGGCAGATTTTCAAAAACAGCCTAAAAATGGAAAAAACTGTGGTTTTTGAATTTTTTATATTTCATTTTTTAAATTTTATTAAAATCTGATTATGATAAATATGACTTTTTATATTTATGATAAGATTTCATAATGCTCTTGGACATTATTTATTAAATAACTATAAAAAATATAATTTATACAACCGTAAAAAAACACTTTCAGAAACATCCCTTTTTCATACTTGTGTTTGAATTGTTAAACGTATCAATTTTTCGACTGTTGTAAGTCGGCCCGTTTCAGTTTGATTGTTTCTTCGTGAAAATTTTTTTGTTAAAAATCTGTCATACGGTTTACAAGAATGCAACCATTCAGGTAAGAATTCCCAATCTCGAATACATTTTGGTAGCTGTTTACGGTAATGTGCTTGAAAATAATTAATACCGAAAATTGTTGACCAAAATATTAGGGTTAAAATGATTGCAACAATCATGGCTGGTCTTGGCAAGAATGAAATTGCAAGAAGATAAAGCGGAATTAAAAAGAAAACAACCAAAATATAAATTAATGCTAACCATCGATACTGAAAAATGGGGTAAATTAAAGTTATGAGAAAAATTCATGTGAAAAACAGTTGTTTGTCTAATTAAATAGGTCCGAAATTGGAAAGGATTTGTGTAATCCTTTTCACACAGTAATAATTATAATAAATAATTGAACTGTGAAAAACATCATCAAAAACAACAGATTTCGTGTAAAAACCAAAAAGCAACAACAAGAACAAAAACTTACTTTTGCAGTTTTTTGTCCAATAATCATTGCACCTCGAATTAGAATTTGTCGAATAAATGGAAGTGGAAAGAAAATTAGCATACCAAAAAGATTGTAAATCGTTTGGCAGAATGCCATTTGAAGGGTACTAAAATGTGCCAAAGATTAATCTTGTAAGAATAATATTTATTAAAAAAAGTATTACTCTTTCAGTTGCCCTGGATCAGCTGAAAAAGCAGTCAGAATTCCAGTAAAGGATGCGCCGATTCCACTTCCAAGAATTAATGGAAATAATCTTTCAAGGGGAACAACTCCCATGCCGACCAGAGGGGTTAAAGCAGATTGGATTACATTACTTGATTGAATCTGAAAAAGGATTGGAATTTTAGAGATAAGAGGGATATGTGAGCCCGGAGCCCAAAACCGAGAATATCCTTTGATCTTTTGCCGCCGCAGTTTTAACGCGGCGGCAAAAGATCAAAAGATCAAAGGCGTGCCCCCTCCAACATGAAAATGCCCACCCCAAAATTTTTTTCTGTTTACCGCTTTGCTGTACCTATCCTCCAACCATCTTGTTTATGTAAATTTCAAACTTACAATCATAACCAAAAAACAGCTCAAAACCATAATCAAATAATTAGTGACCCATCGAAATGGACTTGGTAATTTTTTGTCGAGCCATTCTTTCAACACAATCGCTAATTTTCCCTCAAGCAACATTTGAATTAATTTTACAATAATTAAAGTCGTCAAAATTAAACTGATTATTGAAGCCACCAATAAAATTATCGCAATTGAAGTATCATCCAATGTTGAATATGCAAATAAATGAGTATGTGAACAAAATTCTGCTTCTTCCATGGTCGTTAAATTTATGCAACGTTCAATAAAACTTTCTTGCATCACAGAACCTGGTTCCATTAATTCATCTTCTAATGCATCATCCAATGCATCAAAATCAACCTTAAAATTTTGTTGTTATTGTTAGAATATTGGTTATATCCAAATTTGCATATCAACAATCCTTAAAGAAAATATGTCATTTACTTCATTTTTTTATTTCGCAAGTTCGCGAAGCTGAAAGTTATTGAAAATCAGGGATTTTCGTTTTTTTTCAAATATTAAAAATGTTAGAAAAAACGAATGTCCCTGATTTTCAATAACTTTGTGCGTCGCGAACTTTCTTGCAAAATTAAAAAAAACAGTAAATGAGAGATCTCCATTAAGAATTGTGATATGCAAATTTATTATTACATCATCTTGAAGCTGATGACCCTACCTGAATAATTCTATCTAATAAGGGATCAGTTAAAACTGTTAAACTTGGAATTTCTTGGTTACTTTTATGTGAAACCCGAATCGGTGATACCATCAGTTTACTTAATTTTTGAATTGGAGCTAAAATGTTATCGATAAACAAAAAATCTGGATAATATAATTAGATTCAAATGATACTTTTACATTTAAATTTTTTATATCCTCCAAAAATTTTAACTTACCAAAAAATATTTCTAATGGCAATAAAATAAAAAAGCATAAAAAATTATAAATATCCCCTAAGGCAACTGCAGCATAAGCTCGACGGAATTGTGCTCGATCACCAGATTGACTTAAGCCAATGAAAGCATTCATAAAAGATGCACCAAGCTCAGAGCCCATTAAAATTGGAATTGCTTCTCGAACTTTCAACACTGAAATTTTCTTCTTGATATTACTCAAAATTGCTCAAGGGCTTTTAAAAATCTTACAATGCCCCGCAACCATTGCAACCAGCACACTACTAAGCGTTGAACTACTTTGTAGCACTACCGTAACCAACATCCCAACACATGCTGCACAAATCGGATTTTTAATTATCGGAGAATTTTTAATCAGTGATCCTAAATTTGAAATTCTTAGATTTGATAAATATTAATTTAAAGAGTATTACCAATTCCACGACCACCAACAAGTTGAAAAGCTGTTGAAAGAAGTGCCAAAGTTAGAAGAAAAATAATAAGAGTAAGAATCAATAATGCAACTTTGATAAAAACTGATATGACATGGGTTGCTTTTTCAAGCTGTGTTCGATCTGGAAAATGCACATTATCGATTAGAGTAAGGCATTTTTGCAAATTATTAAAAAGCATTTTGTTTTTGATCTAGTTCTATGAAAAAATTGATAAAAGCCAAAAATCACAATTTTGGAACTTAAAATCTTAAAATATGCAAATTTATAGTTTATTTTGATTCAGTTTAATTTAAAATCAAAATCAAAAATTTTGGCACAAATGCAAATTTCCAAAATTCTAACCATTCCAATGAATTCTTTCAAAATCCTCCAAGGATTCCACAGAAACATGCCAAATTCCATCAGGAATTTTGGCAGGTTTTGGGGTTACTCTTCCACCCATTTTTAATAATTCTTCTTCTTTTTAATAAACAACAAAAATACCCAGAATAATATTTCCAACTTCAAAAACAAGATATCAAATTATCATTAGACTTCAAATAACAAAAGTGTGAAATAAAAACAATAAAAAATAAAATGAGAAGTAAAGACTTTTTTTGTCAATGTTTATAGAAGAGAATAAAAAAGGAATGAAGAGGGATTTAAGGGTTGAAACAATGATGATGATCATCATCAAAATTGATGATGATTTTTACATTCATTGATCCCATTTTAGTATTATATTCCCTCTTTTTTGGTGGGTGTTTTTGTTGAAGTTCAGTTCGCTGTAACTTGGGTCGTTACTTCACAAAATGAGGGATAAGCTCTGTTGATTGATTGTTTTTTGTAGTTAGTTACCCTAAAATAAATACCTGCTTTAAAAAATTTTTAATGAGAAAACAGATAAAAAAATTCGATGGATAAAAATAAATTTTTAAAAGTTCAAATCGGGTTTTAAAAAAATGGGTAGACAAAGTCTAATGAAACAATGATTCAATTTATTAGCGGTAAAAATATGAAATATTTAAATAATAAAATAGAACGAATTTGTGTTGGATTAATTTTTATGATTGGCACTCAAAACTTTTTTTGAGTTAAATAAATATAAAAAAATGCAGACATAAAAAACGGTGAAAAACAATTAATATTTTTGTTACATGTATTTTGCAAAAAAACATGGTAAAAAACAGGAATAATTTTTAGCAGCAGAAAACACAAAAAAAACTTTGTAATTGCAGTACAGAGATTTTGTAAATCTCACGCAAGACATTGGTGAAGGTCGAAGAGTACAAATATCAATTTTCATGAATTTTATTTACATGAAATTTCTCATGATTCAATCAAGTTTTAGATATAACTACAGTATAACAAACATATTACTTTTCAAAAAGCAAAAATCCCGTTCAACAACGATTTAAAAACTTTTTTTCGTAAAAATTACATTAAAACTTTAACAACCTAACTCATCCTGAATAGTTTCAATCTTTTTCAGACATTGCATAACACAATTGTTGCGCATCCTCTTTTTCCTCATTCTATTTATGCAATGACAATTATATGTCCTCTGGCGCGGACAGGTAACCTTTGACGAGTTTCTTTTGTTTTGTTTGCAATCAATAAATCTAACAGTTAACCGAAAAAGTGTGAGCTCGGATGAGGATTTATAACTGGGATTCAAGTTCTAGCTTGTGTCGAAAAAAGGAGAAAAAGAGAGACAAAATCCGTGTTTTTCCCAGTGAAAAAGAAGTTTACTTCCGGAACATCCGTTCTTGTCTCATTTTTTCAAGTTTTAATTATGCAATAATACTTTTTCAGTTCGAATCAATGAACCATAAAGTAATCCGTTTTTCAATACATAAAACAAACACAATATAATAAAAAATGAAGAAAGAAGTTACATAATTTACAATAGAAATATTTAAACAATTGTTCGTTAAGATTTTTAACAATAGGACCAATGATGTACAAAAATTACAGATTATGGTTTCCGCTTACACATCACTTGAAATTTTGCTGTGCAATCATAATCAATGAAACCCTGATCAACAACAACACAAGCTGATTTATTCAAATTTGGGTGAGAAGGCTGCCAATCATAAAAGTCAGTAGAAGTTTTATCAGACCACCTCCAAGTTCTTTCACCATCTATTGAATACAACCCAATCCAAAACCATTTCCAATCAACATCGACCATTGCTAAAATAAAAAAGATAATGCATTTAAAAAGCCAAAAATTCAAAAAGTATATTTACAAGCAATAAAATTTAATTCATCTTTTGTATGAACGGAAGCTAAATTACTTCCAACTTTTTCGCAAGCTGTTTGTGCTTCTTCCCAAGTGTATGCATGTTCTCCATAAACTCCACCATAACAAAAGCCGGTTGTTTCCAAATAAAACCATAAATGACCACAATCAATAAATGGTGAATTTGTTGGTTTTGGTGGAATTGCAGAAACGGCACAAACAAAAGTTTTTTGCTTGAAGCAGTCTTCCGCATTCCATCTTCCATCAATAATTGCCTGTGCAATACAATCTTCGCCTGTGGCATTTTTGCCATGATTCCAGTTGGTGTAAGTAAAATTACTTCCATCCGTCCAGGACCAATTTCCTGGAGAGATCATATCCGAACCACCGATCCAAAAATCTGTTACTGTACTTTCTTGAAAATACAGTGCAGCATTTTCTAAAACTTTTATCATTAGTATTTACTAATTAAGAAACAAACGAGCAATAAAATTATTTGTAAATCCATCATGAATTGAAGTTAAATGTCCACCAAGACTGATGCAAGTGTCTTCGGCGACAACAAAAGCAGACTGATTATTTTGAAAGTAATAACAATTTGATTGCCATTCAGTACTTCCTTTAGGGCATGATGCTTTTGCGTAAATAAAAAATGTTAGAAAAAGTAAAATCAATAACATTTTTGTACCAAAGAACAAAAAACAAAATTAAAGTTTTCCACGTATGATCTCAATTCTTATCTTTTATGGTTGTTTGTGCTTCAATTAAAACATTTTAAAATAGAGCTACTTTGTCTTAATTGATAAGAAAAAATGTTTAAGACTCGAATAAAAAAAAATTAAAAGATCAAAAGTGTGTCCAAGATTTAAAAAAAATAAAGATCAATTTCTTAAAATTTCTTAACGACAAAAGTTTTTAGTTTTAAATCATCTTAGTTATTGAGCAAAGGCACAATTCATTAAAGAAATTTTCACTGATTTTGTGTTTTCAACATGAATCAATTAATAACAGTTTTTATTAATTCTTAGAAATTATCAGAAATATATTAACAACAAAAAAATTTGTACAAAAAAACAAAAAAAATATTCTTTAAACTTGAGTTTGTTGCGAAAGCTTTATCAGCTTTTCTGCGGGATGTATATCAATTTCATTTAAATTATTATTATTTTCAATATCGTTCGTTGGGGTTCCAGAAGATGATGGAGGAGTAGTTTTCCCGAATCGATTTTTACAAAATGGAAGTTTTGAAAGATGTCGAACCATAAATTTATCATATGGTTGAAGGGATCGTGCCCAGATGGGAAGGAAATCCCAATTCCGGATAAAAGACGGAAGAATCCTTGGACATTTAACTTGTAAAACATTAATTGTAATTATAAATGCAAAGAATAAAATAATTATTCCAAGTGAAATTATCATTGCAATTTGGGGAAGGAATGAAATTCCAAGCAGGATCGCGGGAACAATAAAAAATACAACTGCAATATAAACAAGAGCGAACCAGCGATACTGAAAAATAGGTAAAAGGATTACGGTAACTGATAGTAATTTAGTTGACGTTTAACAATAATAATGTACGGGTTAAAAAAACGACAAAAGAAAGAAAACCATCAAATTTGCATATTATCAAACATAGGCCAGATTTCATAAAACTGGATTTATGAAATCTAGCTTTACTTTGAGAATATGCAAATTTACAATTATTAAGTTTTAAAAGATATCATTTGCTCTTGTTTTTAATTTCACAAGAAAGTTCGCGAAGCTGGAAGTTATTGAAAATCAGGGAGTTTTGTTTTTCGTGTGTAAAATAGGTTAGAAAAAAAACGAATGTCCCTGATTTTCAATTACTTTGTACTTCGCGAACTTTTTTGCTAAATTAAAAAAAGCAGCAAATGATAGATTTCTTTTAAATCCATATTTCTTACCTTTGCAGTTTTATCTCCCAACTTCATTGCTAGCTGAATTGGTAAATGTCGCATAAATGGAATTGGATAAAATGCAACAATTCCAAATAAATTATATATCGTTTGAGCAAGTGCAATTTGAAGTGTCCTAAATTTGCACACCGTGTTTTAAATCATCAAAGCAAAAATGCTTACTCTTGAAGTTGACTTGCATCCGCGGATAATGCCGCCAAAGTACCCGTAAAAGTTGTGCCAACATTTCCGCCAAGAATTAAAGGATAAAATTTTTCGAGTGTTACAACTCCCATTCCAACCAGAGGGGTTAAAGCTGATCGGAAGACACTACTGGATTGGACCTGAAAAAATATATGATAGGACAAAATTATGCAAATTTTTGAGGGAGATTTGTATGGAGATAGTTTAGCATCTCTTCCAAAATTTAGAGTTTTCTTTTAATGACATCAGCAAGACGACATCGAAAACTTCAATTTATTGGACACTTATGTGTTTTCACATTTTTCTTTGATCTTTACCGCCATGTTAAAAAATACTTACAATAACAACAATAGTTGCCCCAACAATCATAACCAAATAATTTGTTAGCCATCCAAATGGATACGGTAACTTTTTATCCATCAATTTTCGAAGAAGGACTGCAATTTTCCCAGCTAACAAATCTTGCATAATTTTAACAATTACAATTAAACAAATTACAAGCATTCCCAAGGATATCGCCAGCAAAGTTAATCCAATCCAAGTATCACTCCAAGTTGAATGTGCAAAAATATGTTCATATGGACAAAATGTTAACTCTTCTTTTGTTTGAATATTTATACATCGTCGAACAAATGTTTCACTTGAATTCGAAGAAGATGTTGAATTTTGAAGAGCTGCTGCTCGGATTGCGTCACTGTCAATCTGGAATGTGAATGTTTTGGGTATTGAAAGATGGAAGATAACAAACTTGGATAATTCGATCCAGCAAAGGATCAGTTAAAGCATTCAAAGTTTGCAACTTGCTTGTTTTGATATGGGATAATGGGCTCACAACCAAAGCACTTAATCGTTCAACTGGGGCTAAAAATATGTATTATTGGATTAAATTATACATATATGACAAATTCGTCCGGCTACGGATATTTCAAATCCATCAACTAACTAACACATGTCGATAAATCAAATCCATTCAACTACCTGATATATCAAATCCACACATCTACGGATATGTGGATTTGATATATCTTCCTAGTCCTGGATAGCAGAAATCTCTAAACTAATATTAGCTAACTGACATATATGTTTTGCCAAATCGTGGATATCTCAAATCCGTCATCTATGGATATATTAAATCCTCCTGATCATGAATATCTCAAATCCGTCCCCCAAGATTTTCCCCAAAAACACCTACCAAATAAAATTTCAATAGGTAAAAAGACTAAATAACACAAAAAATTATAAATGTCATTCATTGTTGCAGCAGCAAAGGCTCGACGAAATTGTGATCGATCACCGGATTGCGTTAAACTAATTAATGCATTCATAATTGATGCACCCATTTCTGCACCAAACATGATCGGGATTGCTTGATGAACTGTTAATACTGAAAAATATAAATTATTAAAAATATCAATTACTGTAAGCCTACATTCCCCTGCAATCATTCCAACCAAAATACTTATCAATGTTGAACTACTTTGTAAAATTAATGTTATAATCATTCCAATAATTGATGCGCTTACAGGATTCTTTATTACTGCTGAACTTTTTATTGTATTTCCTGAAAGAACATAATGGAGTAGGAATTTAGTTATCTACAGTGATTGGATGTTAAAAATTACTGTATCATGTTAATACCGTAATATTAACTTTATATCAAGAAAACATTTTAAATCATTTAAGTATTACGTTAAAGTTAAATATCAAAGATTAACAAAAAAAACTAACCTAGCCCTCTTCCACCAATAAGTTGAAAGGCATCTGATAATAAAGCTAATGTACAAATGAATGCAAAAATAATTACCAGTAATGTTAATAAACGTATTATTCCAAATAAAACTTTATTCACTTTTTCTAATGTCGACAAATCTGAAATTTAGGTTGATTATCAAAACTGATTTTATCAGCGGAATCCATTATTAAAACAAAATTCAAAAAACACAAAAAAAATAAGTTATATCGGGAAAGTGAAGCTACTGGAAAGCAAAAAAACAAAAATCAACCTTTCCATTTTTTCTGATTCGGCACTGATAAACTTTCATGTGAAACATTCCATCGATCATCGTTTCTGCCCTTTGACGCCCGTGGCTTTTCTGATTTTTGTGGATGAACTTTTGATGCCATTTTTTAAACAATATTAGTTTTAGTATGGAATACCGTATAACTTTAATAAATTGAATAAATACATATAAATATAAAACACAAAAAATAGACAATGGATAAATATTTTGTAAACTGTTTTTGAAAAAATTGATTGTTGTTAAATTACAGAAGCACACGTATTTTTTTTAACCTTTTTTTTCAAATATTGGTTTACATTTGACGCATTTGATCGATGAATTAAAATAGAATGGAAATGGAAAACAATAAAAAAGGGCGAATATCAGGAAATCGTTACGGATTATAATTGTGATTTTCGTTGTCTCTGAAAAATATTGTATTTATTGACTAAAAAAATATGAACAAATAAATCAGAATCCAGAATAAAATTATTGTGGGAAAAAGTTGAAAAGGACAGTTAATTTTGTAGAACACGAAAAATGAAAAGAGAAGGCATAAATTGTAAGAAGAAAAAAATCATGTTCAACAAAAAATGGACATTTAAAATTGACAAAGAAAAGGATAAAACAGTTTGAAAGCTTTGAGAAAAAATGATTGAAGGTGGATATAATAATAAACATTATAGAAATAAGGTTATTTTTCCTATGTGTATGAACGAACACAAAATAAAACACCTGTCACAAATTTTTCAACAAAAAAGCTTTTGTTGTTTTTTTCTTTGCAAGTCAAAGTTCCAGATGCTTCAAATTTTTAAAATAAACAATGGGATTTTTGCCGTTCTAATAACAGATTTTTTTAAAAGTTTTTCGACCGATTAGTCTAGAACAGTGTTCAAATATTTTTGAAACATCGCCGCCGCCGCCGGCGCCGGTGTTTCAAAAATGCCGAAGCTGCCGACTATGGTTTATACGGAAACCCAAACAGGGCTGACTTAAAACTGAGTATATTTTGGTCCGTTTTTAGCAGCAAAATAAGAATCAAGTTTTTAATTAAAAAAAGAAGCAAATATACCAAGTATTGACCCTTTTTAGAACGGTACGCTTTCGGCACTTCATAGTCGCGATATTTGTCTTGGAGTATTCTCTCAAAAGATAAAAAAGTTATTCTTTAAAAATACCCTAATTTTGTTCTTAAGAAAATGTTTAATACTTTTAAAAATAAACAAATGTGAAGTTATGTAGATAATGCGATTTGTTTTTTTCAAACAAATATTGATAGTCAAGACTTGAAATTTATATTACTTGCATGAAAAACAACATTTTCCTTTGCTTTCATGGATAATGTTAAACAAAGCACGGCTCGAAATAGTGTTAGAAGCTATGTCAGCATTAAAAATATCTTGAAATATACTTGTTATTACACGTGATAAACAGTTTTCTGTTATATTTTTTGTTTGTCGTCGCCGCCACCGCCGCCGGCAGCGCCGAAAATGGTCCTGGATAAGAATTATTTTTTTCGAAGTACAAATTTTTAATAAATTAAAACTTAAAATATAAAGGCCATTTTTTATTTCATATTTTTTGTAATTTGGATAAATCACAAAAACTAACTCAACAAAAAAATGAGCAACGAAAAATCACTTTTTTTAATAACCCAAAATTCATGGATAATTTTTTCATGTTTTTTGATCGGAAAAAAACCTCGTCTACTTTCATTTTCCAAACAAAAACTTTGAATAAAAGCAGCTTTTTGTTGTGGATGAAAAAACATTTGTTTTCAATTTTGTTTGTTAGTAAACACTTTATTGGTCTTACTTTAATTCTTTTTATTTCCTATTTAAACTTTCAGAATGTGATCCTAATTTTTATGTGTGTGATTGTAATAAATATAAATAATAATAATAATTCATTTGCATATGCGTCATCAACAACAAAAAAAGAGGGAGTGAGAGTCCATAAAAAGAATTTTTTAATCCTTTAACAATCAATCTATGATGATGCAAATGGGAAAGAAGTTCAAGGACTGATTGAAATATTGAAATAATCAGGGTAGAATTTTGCTTGAAAATATTTACTTCAGTTTCATTAACAGTTTTAATGGCAGCTATTTAGCCAGTTCTTATCAAATTTGATAAAAACTGGATAAATAGCAAATTTGACAGAAAAAAACAGGAAGAAAAAACGATCAAATTTCTATCATTACCGACGAATCAAACTAAATTAAAACAATTACATTTAGAACCGAATCAATGTTAAAATTAATGTATTAGCCCTTATTTAAATCAACCTTGACCTAAACTTTTAACACCACCTTAAAATCTGATTAAAGTTTTCTATTATACAAAAACAGATGAATTTAATTAACACATTAAATCCCTTAATTTATTTAAGTTTGTTTAATCAGACAGAGAGCACAATAAAATTGATGGCTAAAATTGAAAGCCAAAAATATCGAAAAAAATTTACAGAAATAACAATCAAAAATTTATACAAAAAAGGTAAAAAAAGAAAGAAGGAAATAACCAAAGGCGAAAAATAAATCCCCTTTTTTTTCTTTCATGAACTTTTTATACAAAAACGGAAAAGAATAAAATATGTATATTTCTATTTTTATTTGAGTACAATGAAAGAGGATACCATCGATGTCGAAGTTGAGGCATCATCGATGGTTCCGGTTCGCTCAATTCTCTCTCATTCTTTTTTTCCATTGTTTTCCGTTTAAAAAAATTTTTTTGAAAGACGTAAAAGAAGTGAAATAAAAAAGTGAGGGAAAGAAGTAAAAAGGTCAGTGGCTTGTTTCACGAAGCGGCCGTAGCTTTTTTGAAAAAGCGACGTCGTAGCTTTTTTTTGAAAAAACAAAAGAAAACAATGGCTCTAAAATTCTCCCGACACGAATAACAACGTAGCTTTTTTGAAAAGAAAAGAAAAAAGCTACGACGTCGCTTTTTTAAAAAAGCTACGGCCGCTTCGTGAAACAAGTCACAGAAAGAATCTTTTTCTTTTTCAAAGTTCAAAGGTGTTTAAAACGTTTTTTAAAATGTAATGAAATAATTAAAAGCAAGAATTAATTACAAGATTTAATTGAACGAAAAAAATAACTGATATTTAAAAAGTATTTTAAAGTTACGAAGTTTACTATGATTTCTTACGAATATTAAAGCTGATTAGCGGTAAAATTGACAATCCAAGATTGGAATACTGTAAAAAAATATATGGTAAAAACATTAGAAAGAAAAAGGATTTGCTTTTAAATTAATTGATTTAATTACGGTAAGAATCGTTTAAAAAATGTGTTTTAAAAGATATGTGAAATCCGATACAAAATAAAAATGTTCAATTTTAAGTTACAAAAAAGTTAATCTGGTGTATAAAAAAATTTGGAGCTTATCATGGTTTATCAAGTTTTAATAAAAAGCAATTTTAAATATCAAAAAATTACGCAAAAAAAATCTTTCATTGCAAAAAAACGTATTAGCGAGACAAATTACGCAACTTTAAAAACAACAAATAAAAAGTACAAATAAAAAGTTCATCGAAGGAAAAAGAGGGGGGATTTTGACCATCGATGGATGGGTGGTCAATGAAGGAACCACGAAAAAATGCGCATTGAATCTTCCGCATCAAAAAAAGAAAGAGAAAAATGAAATGACGCCGTGAACATTTTTTTTGTTAAGCTGCTGAAAGATTTTTTTACATCTTTGCAGTTATTCGTCTCATAACTTGCATCTTTAAAGTTGTCTTGTAAAGCTGGAAATACTTTTTTTTAAAAGAAAGAACGATGTTCCATTGTTTTTCTCGGAGGAAAAACTGATATGGATTAGCTTGGTAAAAGTTACTGTACCTACATATTTAATTTAACTTAATTAAAATCAAATAATTCATAAAAAATGTTCATAAATTTTTGGGAGACTGTGATTCATTAAATAAAGCAAAAAATTCGAACACTGAAAATTCTTCAATAACTTTAATAATAGAATTACGGTAATAAAATTAACGCGAAAAAACACATCAAATTTTGTTTTTCACAAAACATACTGAACAACAAAAATAAGAGTAAAAAGATGATAGCTTTTGAACCTTTTTTTCATGTTTATTTGCAATGTTAAAAATGATAAAAACAAATTTTTAAAAGTGACAAAAACACAAACTTGTTAAAATCAAAGGAATCGAAAAGTACAACAAAAATTTATCGAATTCTCAAAAATCAAAAGCTTAAAGTTAACAAATAACTTTTGTATTAAATTTTGAAAAACACAAATATTTTGTATTTATCGCTCCTTTTTTGAACTTTTAAAAACATGCAAATCGTGCTTTTTATTTTTTGTTATTATGCATAATAATATTTACATAAACAGCAGAAGCAAGCATCAAAGCAAGGAAAAGTTCAAACATGCTTTTTGATACTGAAGTTTAAAAAAAGCCATGTTTGCTTTCGATCAACAAAAAAAGGGTTATTTCTGTGTGATAATTTTTGCTCCTCGTGATCTTGTTTTTCATAAACATTTTTTTACAACGAAAATACTTCTGAAGCATTTGTTATTAACGGTTTTATTGGTTGATTTCGAAAAGCATGTATTAATTTGTTAAAAATAAATTACTGTAACATTGTTGGAGAAAAAATGTGTTTTGATTTTATTCACTTTTTTGTAATTGTTGTTCCGTTTATTGAAAAATTTTAATTTTATGAGAAATTTTCTTCTGTATTAAAAATAGATTAAAGCTTCGAAAATAAAAGATCTCGTCAAACCTCTCCTAAAAACGGTAATCCCGATTTGGTGATCATTGAAATTTTGTTTTTGTAATGTTTAATAACAGTAACAAATTTACAACGGTGAATGTTTTTGAAGTATAAACCATCCTGAAAATCTATCGATAGCTTTTTTCCGGGCCATTATTAATCAAGGTCAAACAAATTGATTACATCAAAGTTCACAACTATCCTTGTCTGTCTTAAGAACAAGAAAAAGGACAAAGCCTATCCATTCTTTTCTAAATCATTAGTTTTTTATCCACTTTAACCTTCAGTGGATTATGCAAATTATGTTTAAAAATTAATAATTTGTTTACAAAGAACTTTTCTGTCAAAATGCAAAAAACAAATATTTCGTTTATTTATTGTTTTAATTAATAATTATAAATTTTTAGGTAGATTGAAATGTTATACCAAAACAATGTATTCAATAAATTAACGAAATTGGCTAAAATGACAGCTTGCCCTCTATATTATCGAAATCCAGTTGTTGAAATTACATGTTTGGCATTTTTCAATAAAAAACCATTATTCAACAAAGAAGAAAAACCAAAAGCAGCTAAATTAATGGTACAAACTTTACCATTTTTTCATTATGGTTACATTTATTATTGCCGTGGCATGCATATTCATGGTCGACAGGAAGCTCAAATGTCTCGTTCCGGATTACAGTATTTGGTTGAAGAATTCAAAGATGATGAAGAAGTTTTTGATAAATTGAAACCTATTTTTAATGCTCCAAGTGTTAAATGCATTGAACAATATATCGAATATACAACTGGAATTCCGCCGGACCATTCAGATTACATTGAAATGGATTTATCTAAAATTCCTAGCTCACATTTTTGGTGGTTTTTTGTTGAAGATGAAGATGATAAATAAATAAATATTTTATTTTATTTATTTTTTATTTTAAAACCTTTTATCTGTCGCGCAGAACGAAAGGGGACATATTATGGCACCAAAAATCAGTTAAACAAAGTGACAACAATTCGATAGGTTTTTTACTTGTAAATTTCTTGAAATCATCCATCCATCGAGTAGGCGGTCTTCCAATAGGACGTTTTGTATTTGGAATCCATTCAGTCAGCTTTTGGTTCCAGCGGTCATCAGGTATTGTCATCAGCTTTTTGAGATAGTTCCATTTTCGTTTTCGAGCAGCTTGGACGATGTCTTTCAACTGGGTTCTTTCACGGAGCCAATCACGGGGGTGGTGATCTATCAGTCTTACATTTAGCATCCTTCTTTCCATTCGTCGTTGAGCTACAGCTAATCTTGTTTCTTCGGTCTTGGTCAAGCACCATGTTTCACATCCATAAAGCATAGCAGGGAATACACATTGATTGAAATATTTTCTTTTCAGGTTCGCAGGGATTCTTCTAGAGATTAGGAGTTTCTTTGCTTTGTTGAAAGCATTCCAGCCAGCGCTAATTCTTCTCGATATTTCTTTGGTGAATCTTCCGGGTTGAGATGGCCATTTGATAAGTTGCCCCAAATAAATAAATTCACTGACCTTTTCAACTTGTTGATTGTTCAGCATAATAGTTTCATCTGGATCAGTAAATATTTGTGTATTTGTATTGGATGGAATTTCTGTTTTAATAATTTTTTTTATATTTTGTGTTGTTTAAAAACATTTGTGATAACACAGTAATAAGTCCACAGCCATCTTATTCAATATGAAGAAAGGCCTATCTCAACGAGGTCAGACAAATCGATTTCCCCAAAGTCCACAGCCATCTTTGTCAGTCTTATGAACAAGTAAAAGGGACATAGTCTATCCATTTTTCCTTTAAACTATTAATACTTGTCCCATAAAATCTCTGGCTGAATATTGAAAAAATATTTATGTTGATTAGTAATTAATTTCTTACAAATATCTCCTGTTTATTTGTTATTAAACATCTTAACGCAAAAAACAAATATTTCGTGTATTTTTTACAGCGTTTTTGCCAAATTTTAATTTTTAAATTTGTGTAATAATAATAATTTTTTTAGATAGATTAAAATGATATACCGAGAAAATATACTCATTAAATTAACAAAATTGGCTAAAATGACGGCCTCGCCATATCTTTTGAGTCCAATTGTTGAAATAACATATTACTCATTTCGCAATGAAAAACCGTTATTCACCAAAGAAGAAAAACCAAAAGCTGCTAAATTAATGATAAAAACTTTACCATTTTTTCATTATGGTTACATTTTTTACTGTCGTAGTTTGGAACTTGGTCTTCGACAGGAAGCCCAAATGTCTCGTTCTGGATTACAGTATTTGGTGGAAGAATTTAAAGATGATGAAGAAGTTTTTGATAAATTAAAACCTATTTTTAATGCTTCAAGTGTAAAATGCATTGAACAATTTATCGAATATTCAACTGGACTTCCACCAGAACATTCACAAGACATTGAAAT
Organism: Panagrolaimus sp. LJ2414; assembly: GCA_024447195.1. Lineage (NCBI taxonomy): Eukaryota > Metazoa > Nematoda > Chromadorea > Rhabditida > Panagrolaimidae > Panagrolaimus > Panagrolaimus sp. LJ2414. The sequence continues at coordinate 573,257 of JAMRXY010000011.1, read as the reverse complement.
AGATCTTTCGAAAATTCCAAGCTCTCATTTTTGGTGGTTTTTTGTTGAAGATGATGATGATGAATAAAGAAATAAATTTTTTGTGAATTTGTACTGCAAAAACTTTTTGTTTTTTATTATTTTCGTGATTTGTAAAAATACTTGTGCTCTTTTTTTTTTTTTTTACTGATTTTATTTTATCGAGAAATTCTGTCTTCATAAAATTTTGGTGAAACTGCATCACTAAAATGAGTGACAACATGTCTGGGCAGTCTCATATTTGGACTGGAACAAATTAAAGTGTTTTTCAATTCGTTTAGCTTAAACTTAAAAGTCTGACCTTAATCTTTGTAATACTAAGTTTGTATCAAACTATTTAAGATCGGATACAAATATAATAAATTTATTCTAGAAAAGAATATGCCTACAGGGAAGCGAATAATAAAGTAAAACAAAGTAAAGTAAGCATAAAAAAGAAAATACAAAAGAAGAGTAAAACATAAAAAATAACAAGGAAAAACAAAAATATACAAAAATTTATTAGTTGAGTTTCTTATTTGCTCGAGCTGGTTGCAGTGAGTTTAATTGATGACAGTTTGAACTTGAGATCATCAGGAGAAAGCATTTTATCAAACAATATTCAACATATTGTTAAAACTACAGTAACCTGAAGTTAAATATTTGTTATACGAACCAAAACGTAATAAAGTATTACCGCTTCATTCTAAATATATGTAGCAAAAAATTTCATATATTTCTCTAGTGATGAAGATGGAAAATAAAGGCAAAATTTTCAAAGATCTTTTCGGCGAAGTTGTTCGAAATGTTCATTCCAGCTATTTTCTTTTACGAACATAGTACTGATAATTTGTTTTCTTGGAGTATCAATGGTTGTCCCGAAAAAGTTCTGTTGAGATGTATATGTCTTTTTAACTGCTCCATCCTAAAATAGTTTTGATCAATGAAATTTTTCTTTATTAAGGAATCAGAAACTTACGTCTAAAATGCAAATCTCAACAAGATTGGGATCTTAAAATATCACTCTTGGCACAAAATTTTGAAGAAAAACAGATGTAAAACGAAGCTTTATTCGGCATCATAAAATCTTTTGATTGTCTGTGTTTAAGCAATATTGCTTAAAAAGTTTTTAATCTTGTTTTACTAAATTAAGTTTTATGGTTTTGTTTTGTTTTTTTGGAGCTTGTCATTAATGGCGAGTCTAGATGATCTGTTTTGTCTGTCTGAATGCAACAAAATGTTCCTTGCAAAACAGCTGGTTAAAGGAGCCTGGTCAGCCAATACAATTTATTTTGTCAATCCCTTTCGTGTAGAGACTCACCCTGCGACCTCTGCAGCCAGCTTTTTTATGCTGGCAGCTTTTTTTTGCACCGACGTTTTTCCTTTTTTCTCTTCATCCGTGAATATTATTTTATCGTGTTTGTTTATTTTTGTTGTTGTAATTAATATTTTATGTTGTAAATTTATTAATAAAGTATTTATAAACATTGTATATCCGTTATTTGCGGTGAAATATCTTTATTTGGTCTTTTTAGACTTTTTGAGATGGAAATTAGTTGGCAGTTGTTGATGTTATTTATATTTTTTTGTATAAGCATTTTTATTTTTTGTTTTACAGGTATGCACGTAGCTCAATATGCTTTCTCTCTTCAAAAAATTGCTTTCGATGAAATTATTTTGTATGCTGCTGTTGCAGTTGGCTGAAATGCTGTTGTCCCCATTGCTTCTGCTATGCTGACTCTTTGCTATGAAGAAAAAGTTGCTGGTATCTTCCCAGATGCATTAGAAAGTATCAATTAATCTGAAATTCTAATTTCTGTTATTGCTGTTATCGCTGATCACATACAAATATCTCTTGATGAAGTTGCACAAGATCATGCAGAAGATGCTCCTGTCATATCATCAATCGCTTCTCTGAATATTTCCCCATCTGTGTCATATGGATATGTTGGTGAAAAACTTTTTCAAGGATAAATGTATGCTTTTTGTATGTTTGTTACATATTTCTTTTGAAGTTTTGTTGAAATAAAGCACTGTAGTTAGTTCTTTTATTTGTGTCTAAACATTTTTCACATGATCACATGAGACAACATTTATTTTGACGTTTTACATTGCATTTAAAACCTATAAGATCTTTGTGCAGCAACAAAATGTTCGTGAGAGTTATGTTACTTATAACATTTGCACTATTTTATTTTTTTGTGAACTTTACTAAAAATTTGATTGAAGAAATAATCTGTAAAACATGTTAGTTCCGTTTGTTATTAGTCTTGCTCGTCGACGATGAGTGATTATGCTTATTGTTGTCTCTGTTGTAAAACTCATGCATGTCAGTGTTGTACAACTAAACAGAATCTTTCACTCGCATATGATCATCTTATACTTTTACCATCATTCACCTGTTTCACAGAATGGCGTACAGGACTTTATGCAGAATCTAAAAAACCACTGCGGTTTGGCGTCATCATTATCATGCAGCAGTGGTTACTTGAAAAACAAAAAATAAAAATGCTTATACAAAAAAATATAAATAACATCAACAACTGCCAACTAATTTCCATCTCAAAAAGTCTAAAAAGACCAAATAAAGATATTTCACCGCAAATAACGGATATACAATGTTTATAAATACTTTATTAATAAATTTACAACATAAAATATTAATTACAACAACAAAAATAAACAAACACGATAAAATAATATTCACGGATGAAGAGAAAAAAGGAAAAACGTCGGTGCAAAAAAAAGCTGCCAGCATAAAAAAGCTGGCTGCAGAGGTCGCAGGGTGAGTCTCTACACGAAAGGGATTGACAAAATAAATTGTATTGGCTGACCAGGCTCCTTTAATGTTATTTTTTGCAGTCTGTTTTTTTTCTTCCTGCTACATTCTTTTCCCTTCTTCCGTCTCCTTTTTTCCTCTTTTTAGAAAAGATGGACATTTTTTTTGCTTTCCTCCAGTTCTATAAAAATTGTTTACTTGTTTTTTCAATCTTTAATCCCTTCTTTTTTTAGCGGCAGCCTTCTGAAACATAATAAAATAATGCATTCTGAAAAGAGTTTTTTAGCTTTTCTTCCATTTTTGTGCAAGAATGTTAACCCCAAAAACGTGTTGACAGGATCTTGAAATATCACATTCTGTGATAGTTTCAAGAGCTATTTAAATGAGAATAAACTAATATCTTGCTTTTAGCATCTTTTTATTATCTATCATATTATTGTCTCATCTTTTATGTCAATTTTGTTCCCCTTTTTTCATGATTCATAATTCTAAATCGCGTGAAATTTAAATCGCGTTCATAATTTTTAACTGTGTAATGAAATTAAATTATAAGCGCATCACATCACGTTCGCAAAATCGTGAGCGCGCAACAAATTTCTGCTACCCATTCGGTCTTCTTAATATTTTAAGACATTCTGTTAATTTCTACAGTTAGTATACATGCTTATCTTAAATATGAAAGAGGGATTTTTTGATATTTTAAGTTTAAGCGATTTGCCACCCCGATGAAACCCAAAAGCTAAACATTTTCTAAAAAACAGCTTCATCGGGCAGGCAAATCGCTGTAACTTAAAATATCAAAAAATCCCTCTTTCATATTTAAGATAAGCATGTATACTAACTGTAGAAATTAACAGAATGTCTTAAAATATTAAGAAGACCGAATGGGTAGCAGAAATTTGAAAAATGCTACTCCGTCTCGAACGTGCTGTGGCATTGTAGTTTCATGTTTAATTTTTGTGATGCTTTGAACATAATATCTTCAAAATTAGTGAAATATTATCGTTAGAGAAATGTTTTTGAGTTTTTTAATTGCAAAAATATAAATTAAATATTAAAAAAGTAAGCGCAGGTTTAAAAAACAATGATTTTTATAAATTTTTTACATTTGATGCAAACAATTTGTGCAATGTGCGTGTTTTTCGATCGATGCAGCAGCAGCTTTTTTAAAAACAACAGCAACAAAAAATGATTCATCTCTTATTTCTCTTTTCGTCTTATTAATTTTAAAATGTTGCGTAATTTTCTTAAAACATTCACTGCTGAAAAATAGCTTTTTTACGTTGCAATCATCATTGATAAAGAATGATCAGCAAAAATTTACTGTATTCATGCTCTGCAACTTGTAGTTTTCCGATAATTTTGTACATCTGTTTTGTCATTTTTCAATTTTACTTTCTCCTTTTTCACCCTCACATAATTTTTTATTTACTTCCTTAAACACTTTTTTTGATCTTGTTTGTTGTTCATTTTCTTTGATGTTTGATTAGTAAAGAGGGAGAACGAATTCCTCTGTGTTGTTTGCTTGGACGTTGAGCATCGGTTTTTGTACATATTTTATATATAAATGCACCCAAAATAATTCTTTAAGTTCTCGTGTCCGTGTGTGCTGTTGTGTTATTTTAATATTGTTTCTTTAAAAATATTCTTCTAACTTTTGTTATTTATTTTAGACTTATTTATTCCTATTCTATCAACTTTTTACAAGAACAATGGATTCAAAAACTGCAATGACTGAAGCCTTGGATGAACATGATTCTGGAATTTTTCATAAAATGAAGGAAGGTGCCAAACATATGGCAGATAAAGTCGCTGATGCCGTTGTTCCAGATGATCAAAAAGAAAAAGCTCGAGCAAATCCATACAATTAAATGCCACATCAACCTCAAAAAATCAATGAAATGTTCAAGTATTATCTATTTTTTGGTGCTTTTTTATTATTGATCTTCAACAATGAATGGATCAAAATCTCTTTTAATTATTTCCTAAAATTTTATTGATCTTTTTTTAAACGTGTGTTTAATTTAAACTTTAAAGTTGTATTTTTTGTTAATAAATATTATCTTGAATATTTCTATGTTCATGCAAAACACACGTTTTTAAATCGTGAAATTTATCTTTTTTCTCGTTGATTTTTCTGGCTACAAAAAATTCATTGATCTCTGAAAAAAGTAGACGTTTGATACCATTGATTGATATAATTGATAAGAAAAAAAAGAAAGCTAGACAAAACTTTTATATTAGAGTTCGCTCGAATCAAACAATTGTTTTTTCTTCTTCTTCGTTGTTGAAGTTTAGTTTGATTTAAACAAAAAACATCTTTTTTCCATTAATGTCTTAACATTTTTTTTTATAAATTGTGTACTTCGACCTTGTTGTTAAACTGTAAAATGACAAAACTGCAAAAAATTAGGTATCAAATTTAACGATTGATGATGACGTTAAATTTCTATCAATAAAAGTTGGGTCGAAACAGTCATAAATAATTTTGTTAAATAAATTTATCGGCTGATTCTTCTTCTGTTAAATTTTAGTTAATTGGAGTCATTTTAAGTTCACGCCAAATGTGAATGTATTGTGTTTGTTTTGATATAAAAAATTCATTGAACATTCAAATATCATGAATCAATCACTTTTGAAATCTGGTAGTGTAGTTTCGCAATCTCTTTGAATCATTCAAGTTACAGTATGCAATTCTTTGCTGTTGAATATAGTTGTAGTTTTTTGGTCATTGATAGTTAATATCAAATATCTGTTATTGTTTTAATACTGACAACAAATATTCAGATATCATAAATTAGATTTAATCTGTAACAAATGTGTAACATTAGTGTTAAAATTATTTGAAAATAAAAAGTTACAGTATTCTTTTTGTTGTATAGTTGAACAATTAGGGATCGTCCAGATATGACGTCACCTTAAACACTGCTGTATCCCTAATACATCAAAGACACTTTTTGCCGCACATCAAAGGAGGCACGGTTATTACCCCCTCCCTCCCCTATGACGTCATACATGGACGATCCCTTAGGCTTTTGATATTACCTGTTTTTTTAAAGAAGAATCAATGAAATATTTTTCTCACAAAATTTTTGCTTTGAGGCTTTAAGTGTTTATAAAAGCACAGTTTTTTGTTTCGTCAAGAGTCCATTTTAGCGCAGGACAATCTGGTTTTTGCTTTTTCTCATTTATTTTTGTTGCGATACAAAACGAAGACTCTTTTTTCTCATTGTGGTTGAATGCTAGCATTCCCTCTCTTTTTTCTCTCGATCGATCGATTTGCGACATTTAATTGCAATGGACTTGCCTTTTTTGCGTACTTTTTGAGTACGGGGAATATCTACGATGGCAGCGTTTTTGGTTAATTTTATTTATTGTCGTCAACTGCACCCACGAAAAATATATGCCGAGATTTTGCAGTTTGCCATATTTTTGGACTACAAATTTTTGAGTACACTATTCAGAAAAATCGGTCGTATTAAATACTTTTAATCTTTTGATCTTCTTCAAAAAAATAGGATTTCCCATTTTATTAATCACTCATCTTTTTTTCTATTTTTATCATTTTTTATTTCTAAACTAAACCTTTTTTCTTTAACGGAAGTGTTTATGTTTCTTTCTATCTATTTTCTAAAAAAGGGTTTCCTTGCACTCCACGTCATTGATTTATAATATTTATATTTTTTGGGGAAAGAAAGAAAAATCGGTGATTTCAAGTCGTCATTCATCGTTGATCTGATAATACCTAAAATAAATTTGATATGATAAAACTTTTGATTCTCACATTCATTGATGAAACTTGTTTTTGATCAATTTTATATATTTTTAGTTTTTAAAGTTAAGCTTTTCAATCAAAAGTTCATCTTTTTTTGAGAGCACAACAACTTGATTCTTTCAATGCTTTTTTCACGTGAAACAAAAAGAAAGATAGATAGATTTGTTTGTTTCGGCGAAGGCTGGGCTTTTTTGTTTGTCTTTTCAAAGAACACAGGCACTCCCAAAGTACGACGGCTTTCCCCCTTGCATTTGCTTGCTGCTGCTTGTCTTTCCTGCATGTATGCCTTGTGTTTCTCATGTTTGAAAAAAAGGGGATATCACAAACTGACTGCATTGAAGAAGAAAGCGAAAAATAGAAAAGAGAGAGAGATAAAGAAAAAGAAGGACGTCCTTAAAGACAGAAAAAAAGAGTACTTTAGACTTCCGTCACGGGGTGGTGTTTTCTCTTCTCTGTCAATTCTTTTTGGGTCGGTCACTATAGAAAAATATATATATAAAAAGGCACATTTTGGCAAATAAAACTTGTACTTCTTCTTCATCTTAAATATTAGTTTTAAGGGGTAAAGTACTTTTGATTAAAAAGCAAAAAATATCAACAAAAATAGAGCTTTCTTCTTGTTGTCAATTTTTTTGGAAACATTTTTCATTTTTTTGGTTGTTTTTCTTCTTCCGATTACTTTTTTTTACTTTTGCGAAAGACTTGTTTTGATTTTTTTTTGTTCGATGGCGTTTTAAAAGTTTTAAAATTGCAACAAAAAAAGTTGTATAAAAACTGATTCATTTCTTTTAGATTTTTTAATTACCCTTTTTCCACTCAGAATTATATATAATGAATTCAATTGGTGGTGTAATTTTGGAGCAAATTTATTGTCCTCCTGAACGCCCTTCGGCTGGTACTTCTCCAACCTCAGAAACCGGTGGATTCTTTCAACATTTGAGAGATCGAGTTTCACATTTTACCGATGTCTTTTCTTTTGGGCATCAAGAAATTACGTTAGCTGATATTTCTTCAAAGAATTCAGAATTATTAGATAATATGGCCACTGCAGGGTTCGTTTAATCCCCTTAGGCAAGGTTGATTTTAATTTTGATTCTTTATTTTAGACCATAGACAAATGCATTCCATTCCGTTCATGACAAAAAAAAACAACAACTTTAAAATTATTTTTGATATTTAACATTTCATTGATCATAATTCAAAAATATTTTACGTGAACCTGATAACTTGATCCTGCCCTGTTTTTTCTTAATTTATAATTTTATCAGTTACCGTAATCTTCTTATTTTATGCATCGACGAAAAATAATTTTATTTGTAAATTTGTAAATACTTTTAATTTTAATAAATCTTTTTGAAATGCCTTGGATACGGTAGTTTTAATGAACATTTTGCAATGACTTCGATACTGTAGTTTATATGAAATTTTTGCATACTGCAGTATATATGTACACTGTAGCAATGATGTAAACTTTGGATATTGTAGTTTTTATGTAAATTTCAGATACTGTAGCTCTTCTACTAACTTTGGATACTGTAGCTATGGGTGAAATAATCATTTTTGCAAAAACAAAAATATCTTCTTTGAACGAAAAAATGTTCTTTGATAAATCACTTTATTTTTTTTACGAAAAACAACTTCCAAAACCCTTTTGAACAAAAAATTAGGTACTCAAACAAAACAGATGGTCTTTGAAAAAAAGCTTTTACTTTTACTTTTTTGCTGAAACTGCAGTCTTTGATACTGCTTTAGCGAAAAAACAAAAGAAAGCAATTATTTCTCTTTTTCACTTTTTATTCAAAGTCAAGAAAATGAAAGAAAGATAACAACAAAGCTGCTGCTGCTTTAAAGAAAACTATCAACAAAAATATTTGTCTTCCTCAAATAAAAGATTTTTAGGACAATTGTGTTTTGTTTTTTTTTCTCGAAAATAACAAAAGACATCTGTTTTACACGTGGAAAGTATCAAGGACTTCGGGTTGATGAATGTCAAATTCGATAATGTTCATTAAAAAAAGGGTAAAAACAGTTTTTTGTGTGATGTGATATTTTTAAAAGAACTTTAAAGAAGGAGTCGACTCTTTTTTTGACAACATCAAAGGTGACCGGTCCAATTGTTCATCAACACATGTGATTTTCTTGATTAAAAATATACATTGAACTTTGTTACTTATGTTGTTTAATAAATTTTGCAAAAACACATTTTTTTAAATTTGCACGGAAAGAAAATATGTGCTTTGATGCTTACAGTTTTTTGTTCATTGAAGAAATAAAAAAAAGTCAAATGTTTTAAATTTTAGGTATTCAATTTAATAAAAAGGAAATAACGAATGGTATCAGATCCATTAATATTTTAAAATTAATTTAATTTAATTTAATTTAATGAATCTACAGTTTGTTCCAAACCCACATTAATTCACCATTAAAAATTGTTTGATTAATTTTTCGAAATTTGTCAATTTTGTCAAAGCATACTCGAAATTTATACATGATAATGTTTCCGTGGAGAAAAAAAAACAACTGCCGTAATAAATATTGCTTTTTGTGGATTATCTCTCTTTTTTTTCTTTTTTTTGCGAAAACTTTATTTAAATAATGGGGAACCTTGCAATAGATTTTGATAACGTTTTAATTTGGATTCAACTTCAACACGTTTTCTTCCTCTTGAGATACAATATAAGCACAAAAACTATTACTGTAGTATGGAAAAAACTGATGATAAAAAAAAAGATGTTACTCAAGAAATTAAAATTTATTCCAAAAAGAATAAATGGTTCTAGAAAAAAACAGATTTGTGTTGCTTGCAAATTTGCATACGTAGTTTGCATAAATTTGTGTTTATTTGACAAAGAAATGCAACAAATCACTTCATTACTTTCCATTTCATTTCATTTCATTGAATCATCACTTTCACAAACGTCGACATTGTTGCTTGCTTAATTTCTTGATGTTGGATGAATAAAATGAAACAACTTTATCTATTTTTATTGTTATTGGTTGTTATTGAATTTGTTGGAGCTGCAAAAGATTATCATGGAAATCGTCGATATTGGACTTTGGAAAATTCTGCTGGAGAAACGTATGTTTAACATTTAAATGTGTATATATATTTTAAAAATTGTATATTTTTTAGGAGTGTTGCTCTTCATCTTTTGAATGAACCTATCAAAATTATATTCTCTCGAAGAACAAAAACTTTACGTCAAATTACTTCTGATATACGATTACGTTCTCATCCAACAAAACAATGTAAAGAAGCAACAACAAGTACCCTCGGATTTAAACTTGAATTTAATGATATAAATTATATTCGTGGTGAAATAAAGATTATGGGAAATCTAAAAAAAAGAGTTTATGCGCTTCTTTTTTATGTATGTGCAGGTAGGGTTTTCTAAAGACAACATTGAGGATATAATTTGCTTTAAATTTTAGAAGAAGAAAGTATCGGCTTGCCATATAAAACTGCTGCAATTGATGATGATACACGCAGTCCTCTTACTTTAGAAGGAGGTCAATGCTTTGAAGATGATATTCTTTTTAAACCGTATGCAAAAGATGATACAAAAAGTGAAATGGTCGTAACAGTCACTGGCAGCATTAAATGTCCAACGTCTGTGATTTTGGTAAACTTGTTTCGTTCGCATAATATCGTTTTGTATATTACTTCTATTTTAGCCAAAGTATATGTTTGTAGAAGATGCACCACCTTTATCAGAAGATATTCGACTTCCATTGAATGATTCATTTGCTGGACATGAAGATGGATTTTGGTGGAAATCTGGAAATGATCCATTTCTTCCTGATGAAATTTCATTTGTTGGAATAAATGCTCAAATCGATATTCTACAGCCAACAAAATCAAAGCCATATTTTCTTCGAATTGGGAAAGATCAACCAATTCCAACTTTTCAATTCAAATTTGGCGAAACTTGTACCGATCTCACCTTTGATCTCTATCTGAATCTTCAGGAAACTGATGACTGCAAAATTGTTGGCCGAATGAGTGAAGATGAATTTGAACTTGAAACAAAAAATGATGTCGTCTCTTTGAATAACTCAAAATCTCCAATGCTTGTTTTTGCACCTGAAGCGGATAAAGTTTATCTCAAGGATGCTTCAATTTTATCTATAAATGCATTGGGTACTTGTAAAATAAGAAATACTGCAGACCTTTCAGAAGATCAACTGGTTCTTCAATTTGTCCCATCTGAAAGCACATGTGATCTTGCACAAGTTACTCTTCTCGCCAATGATGTCGTCAGCAAAAAAATTGAAGTTTTGATCGATCGAGCTAAAGCTGCTGATATTATTAATTCAACAAATTCAAATGGAACAAATAATGAAAATTCAACAACTATTGCTGCTCCTCTTTCAACAACTTCTTCAACTGCAACAGCTTCAATTGAATGGTGGTGGTTTGTTGCTGCTGGCGGAGGGTAAGGTTTTTTTAATTTAAAATTTGATTCAAAAGTTGCAATTTTTCGACGAAGAATTATCGCTATCTTTTTTCGCGCGTGTTGAACGTGCACGCAACATGCTTATTCGTCCCAAAAAATGAAACACTGAAAAAATATTTTTAAAGAATGTTCAACATGAAAAAAACTATAACTAGGCATTTAATTTCTTTTCAATAATAACTTATTTATACTTCTCATTTTTAGGATAGTTTTTCTCGTTGTTGTTGCAATTTTGATCTATGTTTTTTGTATTCGACCCCGACGAAGAAAGCAAAAGAATGAAAGACAAGCTCGCAGACGTGCAGTTACTCTTGATGAAGATATTTTTTCTGCTCAAACTGCAATTCCGCTTCCAGAATTACCGAAACAGAAAAAGAAGGACAAGAAAGCAAAGAAAGAAAAAAGCAATGAAGTAAAAGTAAAGGAAAAGACAAAAGAAGAAAAGAAGGTGGGAAAAGTTGATGAAAGCAAGAAAAGTGAAAAAGATGGTGGTTCAAAGCCGAGTGAAAAGCAAAGTCCATATGAAGATTTGCCATTGCCACCTTCATCAAATCCTCCAAAAACTCCACGAAAAACTCTTCAAGATCAATTCTCAGCTGTTCAGACAACACAAGATGATCCAACAATTAAAACTGGTTCAACACAAAATCCATCATTGCAAACTCAACCTGGAACAATTGAAAAAGCTGCTGCTGCTGTCACAAAACCATCTCGTCCAAAATTGAAGCATCGAACAATGTATGGCCCTGCTGGATTTGTCAATATGAATGACCCATATGATTATCATCAAAATGAAGCTGAAGCCTTTGAACCAACAATTAATTTTGCTGCAATCAAAGCTGGAACTTCTCCTCCGCTGTTGCAATTTGAAAATTTCTGGAATTGTATTGATAAAATTTCTATCCCAAAACGGTATTCTCCTGTTTATGTTAATTCAAAGATTCCTGGTTCAAATGTTTTCTTTGTTGTTCGAGATTGTGTTGCTGATGAAGCAATTTATGCTCCATTTCGATCCCTCTCAAATCGAATCCTTGAACCGATGAAGCATGAATTGAAACGTGAAAAATGTGAACATTCAACTGTTGATGGTGAAAAGAAATTCTTTGTTCTTCGTGTTTTTATCCTCTCTTATGAACCTTTGACATTGGAAATTCATTGCGTAAGTTTTCTTCTTTGGATTACTGTAATTGTATTATTGTTATTTTTTAGCGGGGTCAATGCCCTCAATTTCTTTTTAATCTCTTTGATTGTGATGAATGCCCTGAAATTGGAAATCGTCTTCAAAAGAATGCTTGGATGAATTGTGAGTTGTAATTTATTACTGATACTGTAGTTTTACCTAAATTTACGTTTTTTCTCATTTTAGCTCGTTCAACATGTCGTGATAACTGGGATGTTTTTCTTTGCCGTGTTAAGCGTACTCCAATCAATACTCATCAATTCTTTAGTTATAATGGTGCAACAAAGCCTAAAAATTCGTAAGTTTTTTACAGTAATCGGTATCTTACATTTTTTATCACTACATTTTTTAGTGATGAAGTCAATCATGTTATGGTAATCCGTGGTGATAAGAAACCGAATAAACTTCGAGAATGTATTCGTGGCTGCACTTATCCAGATGCCTCACATTCAAACAATGTTTCATTGGAAACTGAACTTCAAGGTGATCCAACTCTTCAAACTCAGAATACTCAACCTTCTTCATAATAAATCTTTTTTTTATTTGTATTTGCTTTTTATTTTTATAAATAATTTTTTAAAAATTTTAATTGAAGTTTTTTCAAAAGTTTGTAGTTGTCAGGTTTTAACACTTACATTTAATTTTTGCAAAAAAATGTTTATAAATATTGAAATTGAAAGAAAACCGGTCATTTTTATGATTGCAAAAATATATTTTCTTATTATCGAACAATTGCGGCTTCCAGTATTTGTTTCCCATCGTTATTGTTTTACATATCCCGACAGAAATAACAAAAATAATAAACTTTTGTTACCTTTTTAACAACTTTACTTTGGTTCAAACAAGATACAATAATTTTTTATGCATGTGAATTTTTTTAAAGAATTTCCTCCCCTCACACAGATCAGCAGCAGCTTGAGAAAAAAATGAAGAAATCCTTTATCCTTTTTTGTAATTCAATCTATCCAACCATTCATTTTTCCCGACCCCTTTTTCCATTTTTTTTCAATTAACCTGTATTTATTTTTTTCTCTACAAAAACACTCAAATTCAAAAGCAAAACAATCATGCAAGAAACAATAATAATAAAAAAGAGGGGATTCAAATTTCAACAATTTGAAGCCGCCTCCAGAAGTTTTTCTTTAAAGGCGGTAAAAAAAATAATGTCATTATTATTAAATGTTTTATTATTTCCAAAAATGGTTGTGCAATCTGTCTCTGCAATATTAATATTATTTATTTTTATTTTAGTTAAAAATGTTAAAAGTGAAGAAAGTGTAAGTATTTATTTAGTTACAGTAACCCAAATGCATTTGTTTGATGTTTTTAGAATTCCACAGCTGTTGCCATAACAACGTCAACAATTACTGTAGAAAATTCTACGCAACTTCGAGCTAAACGACAATGGGGTGGTTGTGGATATGGGGGTTGCGGGAATGGATTCGGAAGTTGTGGGCCAAATGGTTGTGGAGTAGGAAGTTGTGGGCCAAATGGCTGTGGAGTTGGAGGTTGTACTGGGGCCGGATGTGCGGGCAGAGGATATGGGTATGGTGGAGGATGTGGTTGTTGTGCTGGAGGATGCGGGCAAATGTGTTGTCGGAATATTGTAAGTTTTAAAAATTTTATTATTGTTAATCCCAAATACCGTAATCCAAAAACCCATAAAATCCTTTACAGCAACCTCGTCCATGCGTAAATTGTGGTTCATCATATCGATGTTGCCCATGTTGTGTAAGTCCCTAATAGCTACCGTAATCCAAGTGCAATTAAAAATGTGTATTTTATTATTTTAGATGCCAACTTGCTCGAGGGCATGTGTTCGCGGAGGCGGCTGTTTTTGTGATTATGATTACGGTGTCGGCTGGGGACGAAAGAAGCGACATGCGTTGGATTTTGATCGAAATAATTCAACAGAAAATTGGGATATTTAAAATAGTTTTTGTTTTGCAAAAGTTGTGTAAAACTAATTATTTTTAGTGAAACTATAATGTTTCTCCACAATGTTTTTTTCTAAATTTTAATAAATAAAGATATTTGATTTAATCAACTACCGTAATCCAACTGTAATAATTTTAATTTAATTTTAAAAAGCTATCTATTGTTCAGATTTAAAAATATTATTTGATTATGGTACATAAAAAAATTTAATCTCTGTGTGAAAAAAGAAATTTTTTTGTTGTAAAATGAACAATAAAATACCGTAATCTTGATAAATAAGAAGTATCAAAGCTTACGAAATTTTGGTTTAAAATCCCATGTTCGCCATCATGCATAATTAATTTTTTATGTTTGTTTATTTTTCATCCTTTCACCACATTCACCATCGACAACAAACAAACACTCTCCCCCCGATATCCATCGTTTCAAATTTTTCACACACCGGTCATCCCCCTTCTTTTTAAAAGTCTAGTCAAACAGCATGAAAACCAACAACTTCGTCATCATCATCAGCTGGACTTTCTCCATTTTTTTTCTTCTACTTTTTAAAAATAGACACATTTCTTTTTTCCAGTCGGGTGGTTCTTTTTTTTGAAAAGCTAAAGAAAGAGAACGTCGTCGTCGTCGCTTTCGTGTTTGTCCGTCTTTATTTAATTTTTGAGAACTTTGAACACTCCAATTTTTTCCTGCTCTTTTTTTATATTTGTCCACTTTTTTCCTGCAAAAATATAAATAAAAACTTTTATTAAAAATCTAAAAATATTTCTTTTCAGCTATATTCAAACTATAGAAATACATCAACAAAGTTTTATTGTATTGAAGAAAGAAACAACAAATTATATAAGAAGAAAGAAAATTGTGTAGAGAAATTTTTGGTCATAATATTATTATTACTACTTATCAGCTGATATCAAAGCAAAAAGAAAGAAATTAAAGAAAAGAAGAAATTTTTAATTGAAAAATGGCAGAAGAAAATTCAAATAAGAATTTAACGATTGCAGATACTTCTCAAGATCCACAACAAAGAATTCCTGCTGCTTCGGGATTTGTTGGTAAGCTTGTTTATGTATAACGTGTAGTTTTGATTACATACTTAAACCCCTAAGGCTATAATGCTTATCACGTGTTTAGGTTTTTTGCTTTTACTTTGCAGAGTTTATGATTAGAACAATGCTTTATCTTTTGAACCGTCTTACTTGTTTAAACGTATATTCTCTTCTTTTTCAGTTCCGCCTCCATCTGCTCCAATAAATATTCCTGGTTCATCATCATCCCAATCACCAACACATCATCATTCAAGTGGTCCATTACCACCATGGATTGCAGGTTGTTTTACTGTTTAACACTTTCTATAATCTTATTTGTATCTATTTCAGGAGCTTCACCAGCCAAATTCTTTACCATTGATGAACTGCTAAAAGTGAATTCAACCCTGGAAAAGATGATGCTCGCACATGAAATTGCAATAGATCCAAATTTTTCCTTGGAAAAACTACCAAAAGATCCTTTGGAAGAACAAGTAAAGAAATGTATGTATGATGCATTTTGGGAAAAGTTACGTGAAGATTTTGCTAAAGAACCACCTGTGTATGAACATGCTTTTACTTTAATTGTTGATTTGAAAGAGGTAAACATTTGAAACATATAGTTATTTGGATTTATATGTAACCTATTATAGATGGTACTTGGATTATTAACAGAATCACAAGTCAATGTTCGGCAGCTTATTGAATCTGGACTTGATCCTGCCCTGATTAAACAACAAATTCTAAACAATGCTTTTGATTTGAAGACTTTATTAACATTTGTGATGGATGTTTTGAGTAAACTTTGTGCTCCAGCAAGGGACGAAGCAATGGAAAAGCTGAAACAAGAAACTGATATCATTTCAACTTTTCGGTAAGGTTTTAACTGCTGTAATATGCATGTAATACTGTAGATATTTTTAGAGGGATCTTTGAATTTGTGGAATTGATGAAACTTGATATGGCGAATTTTACAGTATCCAAGAATCGATCAACAATAGAAAGATATGCAGCAGAATATGAAAGAGAGCAATTCTTAAAAGTGCTGGAAGTTGATCCACGTTTGTTTAAATATACATTACCGTAATCTTTTTTAACATAAATGTAATTTTTAGAAGGGAATACTGCTTTAAAAGGATGCCTCCATAAAATTCTTGCTGATTATCATTCTTCACATCCAGAAATTCAATCTCAAACAGAACTATCAAATACTCAAGTCAAAGAATTGATCGCACAATTTTACATGTTTTTATTTGATTCTCCTCCACCGATGCAGCAATTCCCAGAAACTTTAAAAATGGATGAACTTCGAATTCGAGCTTTATCGGAAAAATATCTTCAGCTGATTCTTGTAATTTCAACAATTTTTGTTTCTGGAAATATTGCTGGAAGAGATATTTGTGAAACAAAAGATTTTAAAAGCTTGCTGAAAAAGGATTTAATTATTTTGTTGAATGATGTAACAGAGAGGTAAGAGTTTGTATATAACTTATATAAATGTGTAATAAAGTATTTGTATGTTTACAGTAATCATGCTGAAAGACTGGATAGTGTTGGCCTTCAAGTGATAAAGTTGAGTAAAGAAATTTGTGGAGAAGATAAATGGACAAATGGCCATGAAGATGCTTTAAAGAATCAAATCAATGACTTAAAGAATCCAGAAAATTCAATTCGAAAGCTTGCAAGTAAGGTTTTGTTTCACTTTTACCCTATTGAGTTACCGTACTTTGTGTAACATATTTTTTGAGATGATTTTAATGCTGTCGAATTTAAACTAATTGTTGAAACTTTTTAGGAGATCGAATTTATTCTTTCATTCATAGTGTCATCATCTCAGCTGGTGCCGGTTCAATCAAGCTTCCTCCAGGATTAAGCGTAATTTCTCAAGAAGTTTGTGCCCTAACAGCAAGATTCCTGCATTTAACCTCCCATAATTGGAGGGCTTTTGGTATTTATTACGGAGAATTATTAGAAGCTGATTTTGAAGAATCTTTAAAATCATCTTCTTCCTTTTCTGGGTGACATGTATAAATCAGATATTGCTTATCCTTTATTATTTTTGTAAGTATTTCAATTTGTAAATAAACAAAATAAAAAGTCTTTCAAATTTATATTAAAAAACAAATTTGGCAAAAACATAAAACAAAAACTTTATAGAATATTATAGTAATAATAATAGAAACTCATAATTTCGCTTACAATAAAAGAACCGAAACAAAGAGAGCCAGGGCTCACGATAATAAAAACGAATACAGAGAAACCGTTCAAAAATAAGAGTAATAAGAAAAGAGTTAGACTCCATTTCCAGCATTGATGACATTAACAGCTGGAATTCCTTCACGATCAAATGTAACCTTATCCATAAGGAATCGAGCAAGAGATTTTGGATCAGCTTCAAGTGCTTCTAAAAAGAATAATATTAATTGAAATGATACTGTAGAATAATTATTGTCTCATTTGTAATTCAAAACTACAAGGGATAAATGCGTAACAAAGTTTTAACAGTAATTCACGAAAACAGGTAGATATTTTTGACTACTTTATTTATGAGTATCAAGAAAAGCAAACCTTCAGCAGAATAAGTTATAGCTTGATCAGCACCAGCTTGTTGAACAACGAAGGTCAAAGGTTCACCACGATTTGTTCGGCAGATTCCTTTGAAAATTAATTCCACTTTAGGCTTCTTATTCTTTTTCTAAAACAAATCATACAGATTAATACGTCAAAAAAGTAAGTAAAAAACATCAAACCTTATGCTTATCTTTCTTATGCTTCTTTGAACTTGAACCTTCGTCAACTTCAACATCTTTTGCATCAGATTGATCTTCTTCTTCATCTTCATCATTATTATTGTTAGGTTTTTGATTTTTTGGAATTACGATTTTCAATGAATCTGAAGCAGTAGCTTTTTCATCTTTTGGTGTTGTTGAAAGCTTTGAATTTGTGTCGGTTAATTTTTCATTTCCTTCATCTTCCGAAGAACTACTCATGAACCATGGAGTCTTCTGGACATGAAAAAACATATATTACATAAAACACATAAGACAAAGGACAATTATAAAAACCAAAACGATTAACAAAAAACTTAAAAATAAACAAACAAAACGCAAAAAAAAACATAAGCAAAGGAAAATGATAAGTAGAACGAAGAAGTTTAAATTAGAGAAAAAGTTAAGCTTGTAAGTTTAAGCTATTAAATTTTTTAAAAATTAGTAAGTAAAAAAGCAATTTAGAGAAGCTTATCATTTTCCTCCTGATAATTATAAAATAGAGCAACCAACATTGGAAAGGAAGCCATTTTTTGATTGAGTGATATGCGCGGTTGCAGTAGCAGCAGATGAAGCATTAGATGATGGCTTTGTTGGTGTTGCAGTTGTGGTTCGGCCGCTTGTTCGAGTTCGGGTTGGTGTTGGAGTTTTACCAGTATTAGCTGATTTGCTTCTGTAAAAAACATGTATCGTAAACAAAAGCAAGCAAGGCGATAAAAACTTACTTTTTCTTCTTTGGAGTAAAGCCATCATCGTCGTCATCATCATCTTCTGATGTAGCAGCTGGAAGGGATTCATCATCTGCATCTTCGACAGTTGAACGACGAGATCGAGTTGTCTTTGATGCAGAAGCAGGTGTTGCAGATGGACGTTTACGCGACTAAAAATGACATATAAATGTGTAAACGTTGTTTACAGGTAAAATGATGAAAGGTCTAATCTTTTTTTGCAATAACCGTAACACATTCCGGTCCAAATAAAAAAATTTAGACCCTTTCAATTCGTTAAAATTCTTACTTTTGAATTCTTTTTCTTTTCAGCTTCATATTTGATCATAAATTCTTTCATAGATTCTTCGGCGCCATCTTTAAGAACATCTTCTGGTTCCCATGTATCCCATTCAGGGCCATAATTCTTCCATCGAACTTTAAAAAGTCGTTTGCGGCCACTCATTTTAGTTTCCAGTATTTCTTCAACTTCAAATTCTTCCTCTTCAGCACCTTGACCAGCATCATTTTCTTCATCAGAGAGTGGAGTACGATCTTTTTCAACAGCGTCAGTCGCCATGTTACTTCTAACAAATGATTCACAGATTTCGCTTTTTACTTGAGATGATGGTGGAGTTGAAGAGTTCGTTGTTCTTGTATTAGTATTTGAGTTCTGCTAAAAATGGACACGTTTAATTATTTATATTCAATCAAAAGAAAAATTAATAGTTAGTAGTAAAACGGATGAAAAACAACGCGTTGGACATTATGTTGATTAAAATCTTTAAAAATTAGTCTGAGTCAAAAGTGAGTGAAAAGGGTTTTTTACCTGTAACGTAACTTGCGCAGCAGTTAAAAATATATGTGGGGTTACTTCACTGATTAATTGTGCTGCCCGTACTCCAATGTCCATATAAAGTTTTTTACTTGTTGGTGCATGTAAAAAAGACCGACAAACTCTTTTCCCTCAATATGTCCTTCGTTTACTTCTTCTTCGGGGGTTTCTATGAAACAAAATATATTATGGCTACTTTTAAAGGGCTGCAAAATGCGAACAGGAAAGCAGGTATGGCAAAAGTGAAGATATAAATATCTGCTAAGGTGGAAGTGTGTTAAACCTTAAAAATTTATAACTTAATTTTATTCATTTAAACAACAAAAATGCCGAGCTGCAACAATGGCACGAAAAAAACGAGGGATATTAAAACGCGGGAAAAACAGATTATTCAACATCGCGACATTCAAAAAAACAGAAGATTGATTTGGTCCCTTTGAAAAAAAACGAAAGAAAAACAACTCTTTTCTCCCCACAACAAAAAATGGTTTGTGTTTGCGCGGGGAAATTTTTTAAGAACATTATGCCAAACTACTTTTATTAAAGAGAAAAAACAGGCAAAAAATATCAAAGATAGAGAAATATAAGGGTTTTTCTGTGTTAAAAAGCATGTTACATTTTTTTTTAAGAGAAAAAAGGTTGCTTTCTTTGTTTGGGTTATTTTGTTGCTGTCACAAAATGAAAGATGGTAACGCGCGCAATACAAAATAGAGAGAAAGAAAAAGACCAAAAATTAAAAAGTTTCTGTTTTTAACTTTTTTTAACCTTTAAAAAAGTGTTTAACAATAGCAGTAAAAATCTTTGAGTAAAAAAGCAATAAAAAGATGTCAAAACATAAAGTAGTAGAATAACGGAAAAATACAAACAACAACAAAGTTTTTCGTTATTCTACCGTATTCCTTGTCTCTCTCTTTTTCGAGATCATTCGTTTTGAACTTTTTTGTTAAAACAAAAAACTAAAAAGCTGTTCAAAAAACATAGTGAAAAACTGTTTAAATAATAAAATTTTATATAAATCATGTAATAACTTTTTGAATGTTTGGTCAAAGTTTTTCAGTGGCGGAATTACAGGCCAGGGACTGTCGCAGTACGGTAAAAAAATTTATATTTCTCTTTTTACAAAAAAACAACAAAAAAAATTTTAAATAACAATTTTTAATGGCACTTTAAAGAAAAAATAATATGCAAGGCACATTTTTGTTTGTTTTTGATAAGTTTTTATTATTTTTCACCAGCATCTTCTTCTACTTCGGTTGAAGGTTCTTTATCGATTGGTTCTTGATGGAATAAAACTTTAACTTTTGAATTTCTTCGATCTCGGGGTGTTTGTTGTTGGGGTTGTGGGGGTGATGGAGATTGTTGTGAAAGTGGGGGCAGTGGTGGTGGGGGTGGTGGTGGTTGGGGTTGTGAACTTTGTTGTTGTTGCTGCTGTTGTTGAATTGCAAAATCATTAAAAATCGCGCCCAAAGATTTTCTTGATCTTGCCGTTGCCGGTGGTGAACATGGACTATCAGGGGTTTCATCAACTTCATCAATTACATCCCGATAAACATTATGATTTGAGACATTTGTATGAGATGTAAGACCCAAGGATGGCGTTGCCGCTGACACAATCCCCTTCGTTATAGAAACTTTTTTCTTTTGTCTTGCACCAAATATTCCTCGATGACTAAAATTTGATAAAAATAAGTTATAGGGATTTCATAAATCCGCATACCTTTTGATATCAATTAAGTTAAGATTTATAACTTTATTAACTTCATGTTTAATAAATGATGGCTTTGGAGTTGTTAAACTTTGTCTTCTTTCATGTAATTCTTCATCAACAAGATTTCGATCAGGATATAACTAAAACAAGGATATAAGAGGATATATGAAATCCGTGAGATAGAAAACTTACAGTATCATTACAAAGGGCACGAATTTGTTTTACATCATTTATGAGCTCGTTTATCTCTTTTTCACTTTGTTCCTTTTCTCTGTCTTTGGCATTTCTGAGCATTAAAGCATCACATTCATCAATGGCATCAATTTGTCCACTGAAAACGGTTACGGTAAGGATATATTTTATCCATTTTTACGAAGTGGATATATCAAATCCTAACAAACTTACTTTTCAGCCATGTCATCAATTGTTTGTTGCCGTTGAAAGCTTGCTTGTGATGGCACAGATTTTAGGGTTTCTCTTTAAAAAAATTACTGTAACTTTTTAAATTGTTAAATATTTAAATTACTTTAAGTTTTCCATATTTTCGATACTCATTAATTTATCTTCAGTTTTTCGAATTGTGTAATTTCGAATTAAATATGGTCGTAAATATGTGCTGCCCAAATGCCGTACTTTTTGCTAAAAATTATCATATCTATCAATATGCCCTCCAGGCATGCCCAACAAAAAAAAACAAACCATAAAAGTTTTATTTTTTGAATATCCGATTAAATCTTCAACGCCTTGGGTCATATGATTGATCATTCCTTTATTAAATTCACAAAAAAGTCGGAAATTATTTGTATGATCCAAAGTAATATTTAACATTTTCACCAAAGTTTTCATTGATGATCCCTTAAATTTTAAATTATTGATTAATTACGGTATTAGGATATTTACTTGAAAAAATACTGTAAACATAATTACGAGATATGTTGCAGCTAAAAGTGTTGGTTTTGCATCAACTTTATTATCAATCATAAAACAAAGTGAAAATGAAACAGCTCCTCGAAGGCCACCATATGACTGAAAAAAAGGATACTGTAGTTATTATTAACATAGAATTTTAATGGGGATTTGATATATCCGTCATATGGATTTCATATATCTCGAAATCTTTAATTAAACATACCATGATAATTTGTTCTCGAAAATTGATATACCGTACTCCACCAGTAAATCGATTAACAATCCATGTTAAGAAAAATACAACTAAAAATTAACGGATTTGTTTAAATTGCTTTTAACTTTAAATCCAAAAACACTACCAATAAATCTGGCAATAAAACAAAAAAACAATGCCATAATTGCAAATAATGGATGCCAATCATCAAAGAAAAAGCTGTTTTCATTTAACAGCATCACACCAAGAATAATAAAGATTAGGGATTCACTGACAGAACTAAAATATTTAAATTGTTGTATTTACGATAATCGTGTTAAAAAATTGCACAAGATTACGGTAATTGTAAAAACGATAAGAAAAAAGATTACGGTAACAAAAAATTATGGATTACTGTAACTTTGCAAACAAAGGATACTGTAATCAAATAAATAAAGACAAACCTTAAAAATTTGATGATGTAATTAATACTAATATATCCTTTTCCAGTTAAATTTAGCATTGTATAATGTGTTTGAAAAAGCCCACAAGCAATAATTCCAATGATGCCAGAAAAATGGAACAATTCAGACACAACATAAGCCAAATATGCCATGCCAAAACAAATAACGGGTTCAACAACTAAAATTGTGGCATTAAAAGTTTAGTATTTTTAGTTCAAAAGCTACAGTAATATCCAAAAAATGTTAATTGTTCAACATTGGGTTACTATAATTTACTACTTTAGCAATAGCTATTGTAAATTTATTTACCTCTAACATGTCTGGTAAATTTTGTGATGAATGAAGAAAAAATACCCAAAATTAATCCAATAATCAATCCACCAAATGAAACACAAAGAAATGCAACCAATCCCAAAAAGCACTAAAAATATTTCTATATTTACTGTGCCTACAGTATCCAAAAAATCTTACATCATACAATCTTATTGTTTCAAGATTTTTAAATTCCCCGATCAAATTATAACAAACTACCGTAACTGCATCTGTAAATATTCAAATTACTATTTCTGTAACAAAATTTGTCACATACCATTAAGTAAACTTTCACCAAAAACCATAAAATATAGAACTTTATTAACTCCAACTTCTTTGAAGATTGCAAGAACGGCAACGGGATCAACGGCCGCGATCAAAGATGCAAAAATTAGGGTGTCCAAGGCATGAATTCCAAAAGTTCCAAAGAATCCCAACCACCCGCAAAGAATTAATCCCCCGCCAATAATAAAAATATTTAAAACAGTTCCAACAACGGCATACAAAATAATTGTGCCAAGATTATTTACGAAGGCTTTATCATTTAAATCATAGGCAGCTTCCAAAATAATTGGAGGAAGAAGAAAAAAGAAGAAAATTTTTGAATCAAATTCTAAGAATCGAACAGCCTGGGCGGATTCACTTCCAGCAACAAATCTGAAATAAAAAAATGGGTGTTTAAAAGTTTGTAAAAATGCCATAAAAATTAGTAAAAACAGGGACAAAATTCTCTCAAGAAACATTGCCAATAACAATTATGCAAATTTTTGGGTATGAAAATTCTAGCGTTTTCAAAAATCAATAATTAATAATTTACTGGATCGTTTATGACCACTTCTGTGTGTTTTAAAAATATGCAAATTTTTACACACACAAAATTTGCATAAAATAAAGATGAAAAATTTGCATAATAAGCTCATAATAATTGAACTTAATTACCGTTTTTTATGAATTCGTTATTATATTTTTTTCAATTATAAGTTTTTTACAGTAACCCCATTTCTACCGTATATCCCTTTTTTACTCACCGAATAAATCCTCCAATTGCACATCCAAGTGCAATCAAACAACATGATTCTGGAAGCCATTCTTTAATGAATGGCATTTCATGATAAATTAATTTAAATAATCCAATCAAAATAATAAATGTACATAGAACAAGTTCAGCCTTCACATATTCAAATTTAAAAGAAACAACATGTACTCCATGTTGATGACCATCTTCCAAAATGTGTGAATTATCTTCAACAATTACCGTAAGATTATTTGGTAAATGTAATGCCGGAGGGCGATTCCCAGTTGGATCAGGTTCCCATTTAATATTTGTTAAATTATTTTTTGAGAATATTGCTTGATCTACGGCATCTTTAACATGCTCACTGATCAGTGTTGTCTCATTCAACGCTGATGATGATGAAGGTGATAATATCGGATTTGAAAGTGTTAAATTTAATGTTAATAATAATATAAATAATGTAAGAATTAAATGTAATTTTAAATTTTTACCCATATTTTACATTTATAAAATCTTGAATGTACTGAAAAAATTTTTTTGATTTAAAAAATGTTTAAAATTTGTTCTTTTTTGACCAAATGAAGATGGCTTTGGAGTTTAGGGCTGTTGTTAAATTATGCAAATTTTTGATACTCATAATATCAATAATAGTTTCGATAAGAAAATCTCAGAAAACTGTTTTTTCGTAGAAATATTTTAGCAAAAAATGCTGGCACAAAGTACATCTTTTTTGGCATCATTTTTAACCGACCAGACATGTTGAAAACGTTTTTTTCCTACATGAAAGTACTTGTGTCATAAACAGATAATAGAAACATAATAGCCATTCATTCAAAATATATTCTTTTAAAAAATGTTTCAAGTCTGGACACTGGGTCTATTTTTCAATGGACAAAAAAAGTGAAGGCATGCTTATCATCTGTCTTTGTTGGGTGAAGTTGCAAATATTTTTATTTTATGCCATGGCATTTCTTTAATTAATGACACTTAATAGATTGCTATTTTGAATGGCACTTTCAAGTCAATTGAATGTGCCATCAATTAGCATGTATCAGTGATTTATAAAAATGCCGTGGCATGAAATAAAGCTATTTGTAATAATGATATGCCAAAAGTGAAACAAAAGAAATTTTTGATCTTTATAATCACCCCTTACTTCAAAGCCATCTTCAATTGATCTCTTTCAAGTAAAAAAAACTTTGATAAAATCACGCCAAAAAACACCCTTTTACAATCAAATGATAAAAATTTATCGATAACAAAAAAGGGAGTACAACAAGGAGTGATAAAAAAACTGTCAAAATTCTCGGCTTTTGCTGTTGTTTGTTCTTCTTCATCTGATTTAACACAAAAGAGAAGAACAAAAGATGTCAATAAAATAAAATTACATATCAAATGGCTGCTGTTGGAAAGGTGCAAAACTTTGAACGAAAAACCCAATTTACATCCTCCCGAATAAAAGTCAAGTCTTTATAGGGCCAAAAATAACAAAAAAATGAGAGGCATTTTTTAAAAGGACAAAAACAGAAGGTTAACAAAAAATACTTGTCTAGAAAATAGAAGGAAGAACTTCAAGTGCCCTGAGGCAACCGCAGAAGCAGGAGGAACCGAACAGTGCCAAAACCGGAGGTCATATTTCTTGCTTTAACAACAATGGAGACCAAATAAAATAAAAATATAAAAAAAGAAGAAAATTTATGAAGCAAAAACATGAAAATGAATGAATACAAAAAATAAAAATAAAGAGACACAGATAAATGAAAAAAGAAAGGATAAAAAAGAAGGAAGAAAAATTGTTGTTTCTTTGGATGGCATTTTAGCAAATTACTCCCACAAAATTTGGTTAGTAATGGATAATCTTAAAAAACAAAACAAAAAATATTCAAAAATGAACATGTAATTATTCGCTTAAAAATGTAAAATTCTAATGATGCCTGATAAAAACAAAATGCCAGAAATACAAATTCTGTGTTAAATTTAGCAGGCGAATGTTTTGGTTTTATTCAAAATTCAAAATAAAAGAACAAAACATATTATCATGGTAGGATTATCTAGTCAAAGTTTTGAATTTTGTGAATCTTAGAGAAGTTAATCTTTTAAAAAGCCAAAACCGTCATTACATTTTTAAACTAAATAAAACAAAAAATTTGTCTGCTAAATTTAATCAGTAATTTTGTTTTAATAAAAAACAATTAAAATTTTTTGAGTCAAAGTTAAAAATATTGAAATATATTGTTAGAAAACTTCAAAAGATGAAACAAAAAAACGATAGAACTGTTAGAGCTTCAATAAAATCTTACAAAAATCGAATGTAAAAAACACTTTCATTTTTTAAAAAGTTGTGTAAAACTTATTTAAAATACTCAAAATAGTTTAATCACCCATTTTCAATAGAAGTAGTAATTAAAATTTCGGTTAATATAACTTTGATAAAGTTTGCAAATTTTAAAGAGACAAGTCAGACCAAAATTATTAAAAAAAAGAACGGAAGCTAAAAGATGTTCCTCTTCCATTTAAAAAAAAGCTATATTTAAAGAAAAAAAACATAGATATAGTTTTTTTTCAAAATAAAATTGCAGGAAAAAGAGTGTAATTATTGATATTCTTAAGAAGTAGTAAAAAAAGAGAAATTGGAGGAAAGGAATTCTCTCTCTTTCACGTAGCAACAACAACAACAAATAGAACAACAAAAAAGAGATAAACTCTTTTCAAATAAATTTTTTTTATGGAAAAAAGATAAATGTATTTTTAATAACTTACAGGTGTATTTTTATATTGAATTTAATTGCAGAAATTGAAAATTTAAATTTAAAAATTTGGAAAGAAAAAGTAAAAAATTAATAATTTTTAAAAAATTTGTTGTAAATAAACAGAAATAAACAAATCCCGAGGGATAAAAAAAGTGGTGGTAAAAAGTAAAAGATCTATTTTTTTCTTCTTTTTCTAGTAGTCTAATGAGTAATGAGAAAAATGCTTTTACAACAGAAAAAGTAAAAAAGTGACAAATTTTGTTTATTTAAAAATAACTTCCTAAAAGCTATATGGTACTTTTTTTTTAAATTGCATATTCCTGTTATTTGTTTGGTATTTTTGTAAGGGTTTTCTCGAATCCATCAAAGATAAGAAATTTGCTGTTGTAAGTTCTACGAAAAATGGTAGAAATGAATAATACCTATACTATTTTAGATTTTAATAACTATTGGCGTTGTCAAACAATTAACGAAAATGTTAATATCGAATTTTAAAGAGACACATAATGTATGACATAAAGCGCATATTTAAACTTTTTTCTCTCTGACAAGACCTGAAAATCAAGAAAGATTTCATTGAAACTATTTTATAAGAGTTTTGGAATTCTTTACAACGAGGCATAAATATTTCAGCAAATGCCTGATTTTCATGTGTGGTGAGAAGACAAAGTTATGATCCATTGAGAATCTCTAAGAGCAAAGATCCTAATTCTCAAAATACAATGTAGCAGTAATTTTGAAATCCATCCAATGAAATCAAAACTGTTAATTTCTCAATTAAACAATTTTTGATTCTGAAAAAGCTATCCACTCCAAAAAGAAGGTGTGAAATGTCAATCAAATCAAAAATCAACAACTTCAAAGTAATCAATTTTAAAGTTATTACGTTTATTTTTGTTTAAATATAAAATTTTAACTATAAATTTTTAATGACGAAATAATCAAGAAGAAAAAATTGAGAGATTTCTCAAGCAGCTGATGATATTTTTTTGATACTATTATTATTTTTAAAGAAATATATTTTACTACTTTTAGATAAAAATTTTTTAAAAAGCGGCAAATCAAAGCAAAAATTTTTTGATGGAAAATAAAGGTGTGAAAATGAAGACATCAACAACAACGAAAAAATATATATATCAAAAAAGAAGAGACACAATTATTTGACACAAAAAAGTATGAAGAGAGAAACATAATTTGGAGAAATGCCGTCACGTTTTTTCATGTTTCAAATAACAGGAATCTGTGAGATGTAAGAACTAAAACAACATTGAGTTCAAGTTAATGAAAGCGATTTCTATGGAGTTACAGAATGTTTCATAATTGATAGTTTTAGCCGATGTCAATATCTTTGATATTTCGGCACTATCTCGAACATTAAAGGAGATCTATCATTTGTTGCTTTTTTGATTTCGCATAAAAGTTCTCAAAGCTGAAAGTTAATGAAAGTCGGAAACTTTGGCTTTTTTTAATATTAAAAAATTTAGAAAAAAGCGAAAGTTCCTGAATTTCAATTTCTTTAAGCCCCGTAAACTTTATTGCGAAATCAAAAAAGCAGCGAATGATGGATCTCCTTTAAGTAATCAAGCTTATAACTTGTTAGGAAAAAAACATTGCTTTAATTTATTAAGAAATAATAATAAAGTTATTATTTTCGAGTTATTTAAAATCTTAATAATGGCACAAGGCGACCTAAATTAAAAAACAAAAGCTTCTAAGAATCTAGCAGACATCATCCCCAAATCAAAAAAACTTTTAACATTAAACACAAAATCATCCAATGTATCACCAACAGATGGAAAACTTTTCTTCCCATCTATGCGTTGGGTGTTTTCTTCAATCTGAAATAACCATATTGAAGCTCTTCCCCATCAACTTATGTACACTTATTATTATTATTGATTCGGTACGTGTAAGAACAAGAAAAAAAACAACTATAAAAAAGTATTTTTATTACTTTTTAATGTTTTTGCTCTTTCATTACCCTAGGTTTTTATTGTTTTTTAAAAGGATGATACAAAAATAAAGTGAGAACTTTCGAGGTGGTAATCATGATGATGGAAGTTAAAAATATTCACGTTTACAGTCAAAAAGTGATTAACATGATTTTGTTGATCAAAGCATTTTTATGATAATAAAAAAACAACTGAAGAAACTGAATTTTTCTGATTAGACCTTCGGAAC
Organism: Panagrolaimus sp. LJ2414; assembly: GCA_024447195.1. Classification (NCBI taxonomy): domain Eukaryota; kingdom Metazoa; phylum Nematoda; class Chromadorea; order Rhabditida; family Panagrolaimidae; genus Panagrolaimus; species Panagrolaimus sp. LJ2414. The sequence continues at coordinate 544,264 of JAMRXY010000011.1, read as the reverse complement.
AAATAAGAGAGTCTGCGCTGAAAAGATTTACTTCATATTTTTTCTGATCTATGGAAATTTTAACGGATTATATCTCTACCAAAATGTTTATTATTTTTTAGGCTCACAAGGGAAGGTATCAACATGTCCTGCCGCTTTTTGAACGAGACCTATCCCATTACATAGCCCTAGGACTCTTAGGCACAACCCCAAAATATTTCCGCTGAACCTGTGAAAATGAAGTTCGAAAAAAGTGCGTAAAGTAGGGGTTATTAAAAAAATCGTCGACTCGGGGGACGTGGATTTTTCGAATTCGTTTTTACAAATTTGCATAGAGGTTCAACGGAAATATTTTAGGTTATGCATAACTGCCCTGGGGCTATATAATGAGATATGTCTTGTCCAATAAGCGGCGGGACATGTTGATACCTTCCCTTGTCAGATAGGAATTGCAAAAAACATAAAAATTTTAGAAGAAACAAAAGTCTAGAGAGAAAAAATATTAATTAGTTAAAACAAAATTTTTCAACAAAAAACATGAAAAAAAAAATTGAATGTGTTAAATTTTAAAACAAACAAAAATGAAAAAAGCTAAAATGGAAAGTGTGAAAAATCATTCCTTCTCTTCAACAATTATTATTTTTGTTGTTGTTGGAAGCTTCAAACAAAAAAAACGAAGAAGAACAGCATCGAAAAAGCGAAAAAGAAAGGTGTGAATCGTGCAACTTTTCAAAAAAGGTGAAAAAAATTACAGCAGCAGCATCAAAAAATGTGAGGGAAAATCGGGAAATTTGATAACGAAAAAAATGTGAAAAAAGAAGTCGTTCAAATTTTTTTGCAGTTTATCTTTGCATGTTTTTTGATTCATTTTCTTCGATGCAAAACTTGGTGTATTTAAACTGTAAATTACGGTAATCGATTTTTTAATTTGAATTTAGTTAGAGGATACTGTAGTTTTTAAAATCAGCCTTTAAAAAAGCCTGAAAATGCTAAATTTTAATTAAATTTTTTTGGATTCGGCAATCTTGAAAGATGCTTCCGATTTTTCCTCAACATCAAGGATCACCGATTATTACTTCAACATCAAAGTTTACAGCCTGAAGTTATGATAAGAAAAATCAAATATTTTTTAGTCGTCTAGTTATGCGCTTGAAATGTCCCAAATGTGTCATTTTTCTATCTTCTTTGTTCTTTCGCTAACTAAAACATTTGTATGATTCAAGGACCCACTCATTTTTAAGAGGCAATAAAAAAGCACGAAAAAATTGCATCGAAGGATTCCTTCTTTAATCAAATTGACACTAAATTAAAATAGATGGAGACAACAAGGACAAGCTTTATCATTGATAAGTTGAAGCAGAAAAAGAGAGAAGAACTCAACGAATTAGAACAGCTCTTTTTTATTACTTTTTAAAAACGTGTAAAAATTTGTACCTGATCAATACGTCAAAAGACCTAAAAAGATCAAACTGCTACAATATTTTGGGTAAACATGTTAGGTGATTCCCGGATATGGCTACAGATTTTCATTAATGTTTAGAAACTTACCAACAAATTACTCAAATAAGCAATATTTGTTATTGAATCTAAAGTAAAATTAATTTGTAAATAAACTTTTTTGGAAGAAAGACATTTCATCAGAAAAGACAAAGCGATCATATAAAATTTTAAAAGTATTTTTTACACTTTATTTCTTTCTGTCAAATGCATCACAGATGTTAGAAAAAGTTTTCCAAGATTGTTACAGTAACCTATTCAATGTTTTCCAAGAGTGGACAATCTCTTACGCTTCAAAAACACAATAATCCCTATTATGTTTATGAACACGCCAAAAAAAGCGGATGCCACATTTTGTTAAAATCATTGACATTTCAAAAAATGCCATTTTTCATCTTTTGATTCAAAGGAATGAATAATTAAGTACCCGAATTTTATTTTGCCAAAATTTTATTCTTCCGCCTAAAATTAATCCTCATAGAAATTTGATGGAAGCCATTTCAATAAATTTTCTTCTCCTTTATTAATGTAGTCATTTCAAATTTCTCAAAATATAACGTTTTTCTTAAAACATTATAATATGGCCATTTTTCAAAAAACATCTTTTCACTTTTTATCATCGTCAAAATTGAAGCAAAAAATGATTCATAGCTTTTTTTGGGAGCTAAAATGAAGTTTACATGGTTGTAGATTTTTCATTAATAAAAATTGAAACTTTTATTATTTTCAACATTTTTACAGTAATTTATTACTGTACTTTTACTTTTTAAAAAATTGCAGCAACAAAAAAATTTCAAAAAAACAAAAAATTGTTTGCAGCTTTTCTTTGCAAAAAAGTCTTGACACGAATATCTAGCCTACGGATTTTTCTTCTTCTTCGATGTCGCAATATCGATGTCTGCTGTTGTTAAAATTTTAACACGTTTTAGATATTACTATTTAATTTTTTACAGATATTCTTTGTAAAACTTTTATCGATTAACCATCTATCAGGTTGTTAGCAGATTTCTAAAGCTCTTGAAGCTGTTTTTACTTCTTATAGAACACAATTTACTTGAAGTTTAAATATTTTATCCCCAATTCTCTTTTTTCTTATCGATTATTCAATTATGCTTTCTTAAACTTTGATTTTATATAGCATTTTGTTTAATTATTGTTTTATAACCATCCTTCACGTGCCTACTGCATTTTAGAAACTTTCCGACCTATTTTTATAACTTTGTAGACTGTCTTTTCTAACTATTTCGTGTTTTGTATATCCATTGTTAATTTCTTCTACCTTTTACTCATATTTTATACATTTTAGAGATCTACCAACATGCAGATCTTTGTTAAGACTCTCACTGGCAAGACCATCACCCTTGAAGTTGAAGGCTCTGATACAATTGAAAATGTTAAAGCCAAGATTCAAGATAAGGAAGGCATTCCTCCAGATCAACAACGCTTAATCTTTGCTGGTATGTTTATTTGATATTTTACACTGACATACTTTAACTATGGCAATTTTTACAGGTAAACAACTCGAAGATGGTCGTACACTCTCTGATTACAACATCCAAAAAGAATCTACCCTTCACTTGGTCCTTCGTCTTCGTGGTGGTATCATCGAACCTTCTCTTCGTCAACTTGCCCAAAAATACAACTGTGACAAGCAAATTTGCCGTAAATGTTATGCTCGTCTTCCTCCTCGTGCTACCAATTGCCGAAAAAAGAAATGTGGTCATTCCAATGATCTTCGCATCAAGAAGAAGCTCAAGTAAGCTGTGAATTATCTGTGGCAAATATTTCAATCTTTGTTTACGGTAAAATTATTTGTCTTTTTTGATGTTTTATCAATTGTTGGTTTATAAATGTTTGTTTTATACATTATTGAGTATCGCTTTTTGTTCATACATAGCTAACAGCATTTTAACTTGTTTTTTACATGTTCAATACCTTTATCCAAGTGAATTCATGGAGCTTATTGAAGCTGATAATTTGTTTCTCTTGGAGAATAGTGTGATGAACATTTCGCAGTAGCACATCACCATTGTCCCAGTGTAACTGAAATCGGATTATTCGTTTAAGAATAATATCCAGGGAAATTTTAATCATACAGTATGCTTTTGGTTCTATAAAAAAGAAAATACGGAAACCTAGCGAACTAATATATTTGAAAATTAGATATCTAAAGGGTCGTAGCATTTGGAATATTTGTTTCCCTGAACATTGCAATAATTCCGTACACGATATCGTGCACAATTGAAATAAATTTATTTCCCTATATTATTAAAAGTTGTCTGAGAAATTCAGATTGCAGTTCCCTTTGGAATAAAAATGTTACCATGATTTAATCTAAAAAATCAAACAAATCAAAGAATCACATTGTATTATTATGTATTGTAGATACCGTAATACAAATTAGTCAAAAGAATGTATTATATTATGAAATTCTTTATTAAACATGCAACAGTAATACGATACTGGAATCATATGGCTTAATGGTGTTTTCAACTGAAGATGAAAAACTTAGTGCATGAGATGTGTCCAAAAGTCTTTTCTGTTTATCAGAATCCTTGAGCATGCTTTGAACGGTCGTCTATAAACTTAAACAATCCACATTTTTCTTATCAAATGAAACTGATTTGAGAATTCCGTGGAACAAAAATTTGGGGGGAAACAAACAATAATCTTTTTCATTCTGAAGCTTTGAATTTACTAATACAAAGAAATTTTTATTTCTTTGAAAAAGAAGCAGAGAGCTATATCAGTAAATTCATTAGAAGAAAATGTGATACAGTATCAGCTGCAGTAGTATTATTTTGCTTAATCAAAAAAAAAGCAAATAGTTTACAGTATGTTTTAACCTAACCTGTGCACAAGATTACATGATCGAAAACTGTAAAACCAGTTAAAGTGCGGTTTTTATGAAAAAAAATATGCAAACTAAAAAAAACTGATAAAAATTTATTTTGAAAAACAACCCATGATATGACAAAATGCAATAATAACAATATAAAAATCTCAACAATTAAATTATTCAACAGAAACACCCGAAAAGAATAAAGTTTCTACCGTATATTGTGCTTTGATGATTGATTCTTGATAAGTTTTCCAGAGATTTTGAACATTGAATACCGGACTTAAAGATGTTGGTAATGAAACATTTTGAGATACAGTATGCCAAAACTTTGAACAATTTTTAAATTGAATGGATAATTTTTCAGAAGTTTCTGTTTCAAGATCATGACGTAAATGTGAAAATTTCTTAATGAATAACCAATGAAGATAAATGTAATGTAAAACTTCGATGGAGAAATTCAACAATTCAGCAAGATCATTGAATGAAAATTTTCCCATCTTTTGACTTTGAAGTAGTTTCTCCATAAGTTTGGTAATGAATGAAAAATGTTTTCGAGATTCAGAGATTTTAGAGAGATCAAGTTGAGATTTATCAGGACAAATTTGAATGGCAGCATCAGCAACTTTTTTGTATTCATCAGATTTATCCTAAAATTTAAAAGTTAGTAAAATAGAAAATACTACATAGGGATCAGGAATCAAATACCGTATACATTAATATCACTAACTACAACATCCCCTTCTCAACTGTTTTTCACCCAACAAAAATTACGATAAAAACTTACAGTATCAAACATTGTCTTAAATTCTTCAATCCGTTCTTTTCGTTCCCGGCAGCCATTATCAATTTTTAAAGACATTTCAATGTGCTGGATTGTTGAGATTTCAACTTGAAATTTGAATTTTAATCGTTGAAGAAAGTGTTCCATATCAGAAACTGCACGTTCAAGAGCTCCAACAATATGATCAATATCAGTTGTTGGCAATTTAATCCCAGAAATTCCATTTGTCATTTGCCCATTTTTATCCAAATTGTTGAAAGCAGCAGTAAAGCTATTCGTTGGCATTTCAGAATCATTAATATCATTTGAAATATTTGCTGTAACAAATTGAATCTTTTTTGAAGCATCATTAAGACGACAAAGAACTTGAGCGGCATGATTTGCTACAGTATGCCCAATAAGAGAATTTGGAGTTGAAGTTCTTAAATCAAATTTTTCACCAATAAAAGTTAGAATATGCATTGCTCGAGAAACACAAATTAAATATGGTGCAAAAAGAGACATTGATCGATTGATTGGAGTTCCAGCAGTAAATTCAATCGGCTGTGGAAATGTCTTTGGAGGAGGATTTATAAAATCCGTTTTACCAGTGATGACATGATAAATCTTTCCATCTTCAAGTTTCACAACCGTATCACTTCCAACTTCAACCACAGCTCCATTCCCATCAATCAACAAAAAATCTTGTGGAGCATCCATATATCCCATTATTAAAGCTTTATTATAATCTGCACATTTCATTTCAAAAGTATTTGTGCCAATAATTATACGACATTTTGGAATTTTTGCATTTGCTTCTTCATCACTGATAAGTTGATATCGTTTTCCTGCGGCCAAAGGTGGAAGGAATCTTCTGAGATCTGGAGTTACCCGTGATACCGTATAACTTGGTGAACGAAGTCGTAAAGCTGTAACTGGAATACCAAAGAATTTTGAAATCAAAAATGGATCAATTTGTGACAGCAAACATTCATACGATTTTACACCATCTGTTATTTCAAGCGTATCAAATGATGAAAATATTTTTAAAGCTTTTTCATCCATAATTTCATTGTTGCCATTGCCTTCAACATCACGAATGTATGATTCATTTGAGCCTGGAATTTCCTGAAATACAAAACATTTATTAGATTAACGGTTAATCATTAACGATAATGGCTTCTAATTAGCAACACAAAAAAGTGGATCATTAAATACTGCAAAATATTTTTGGTTAGCCGTCGACGGCGGCATTTTGTAAAACTTCAAAAGACTTTGCCGCACATCAAAGGATGCCGCTGATGACAGCGGTGTTTCGCAAAAAACAAATATACTGTTGCTTTGTAGATCTTTCCCTCTAAGAAGCACACACAAATGCCTCAAGTCAAAAAATGTGAACAAATTTTCAGCAAGACCATTTTTAGGATTTTGTTTTTAAAGATTATCATCTGATTTGATTACTTTTTTACAATACAAAAGCATAAAAAATCAGATGCTGAACAGTAAAAACTGAAGAAGGTGAATTTTGGGTATACAACTAATAAGAGAGAGGGTAAAATACAGTATGAATAAACTCTTAAACATAAAAGTTCCCAAAAAATATCGTGCCATGTTTACTTTTAAAAATTCAAACCACAAACCTCAGGACTTGAAGATGCTGCAGCTTTTTCTTCTAAAGCTTCAGTTTTAAAGCTAGCAAGTTGTGATTCAATAAAATTACTGATGTGTTCACTTGTAAATGAAACAGATGATGAGTTTGGATAGTATGGGCTTTGATATTGTTGAGTTCCAGGTGGCATCATCATAGATACTGGTGATTCACTATTATAAGTAAAATTTCCATCAGCTTCTTGAACAATTTGAAAGATTTCAGGTTGACAGTATCGAAGATGCTTCTTCATATTTGATGATTGAACACATCGAACAAATCGTTGACAATGTTTACATTTTGCACCTTCTGGCAAAATCACAAATTCATCACGAACCACAGAACGCTTGGGTCGAGGAGATTTATACATGATAACTATCCCTAAAAAAGAAGATAAATGATAAGAATATAAATAAGTATAGAAACAATGCAGATATTGAGAATTAACAACGATTATGTCACGGCACGGCACTGGAATTTTGGTCCAACTTTTTTATAAACAAAAAACAACAAAAAAAGGGACTGTCGAGATCTTACGTAAGCAAAATATCCAAATTTTTCAAACCAACCCATACCGTAAGTTTTTTTCCTTTGATCTTTGCCGCATTTTATATGGACCATAAGATTTGACTCTCCCCCACCCATAAAAGTGCTTACGTAAGATCTAGACAATCCCAAAGAACAGCACAAAGTATTCAAAGCAAAAATCGAGATAACGATAATCTCTGTTAATTTGCACAAATAATAACAAAAAGCTTGTAGCAATGAAGCTAAACAATTGTTCAAGCTACTATTCATAATCCAAGATACGATAATTAATTAGCTTCACCAAAAAATAGAAAAATTATAAAAATCAAGACAAAAAAGAATTTTCTCTGCTAATGTTTTAAAAAAAACGTTCCCAATTTTTTTTCAACGCCAACAAAAAAAAGGGAAAGGAAGTACTTTCTTTTCCCTGATTTTCGGGGTTTTTTCGTTTCAAGATTTTTTGTTTGGAGCAGGAATTATTTTTTTTGAAAAAAAGAAGCAAATTTTATTTCCATGGAGGGAAAAAGGGAAACATTCTTGAAATAATATTGTTTTCTACCATAAAATTTTTTATGGGTATCTATGGCATATTTTTACCCGTAAATGAATTACGGGTAAAAATATGCCCAAAAAAAGGTAAAATAATGTAAAAAATTTTGTTTTTCCAAAATTCTTTTTTGGTTTTTGGGATCGACGGAAAATAATATCAGAACTTTGTGTTAAACAACATTTTTAGGCTGCAAAAATTACAACAGTTGTACCACTTCTAAAATTCCATTAATGAAAACTAAAAAACTGCAAAAAAATTTAGAGTGATAATTCATTAACAAATTTTGCAAATTTTTTGGTGAATTTTGTCTTTAACAAAAACTTGAAAACTTTTTTTAATGGAAGTTTTTCAGGAATTTTCGGTAACCAATAATCAAAATATTTGGAGGAACTTGATTAAAATTTTGTTATTAAAAATGAAGAAAAAAAATTGGAGGGAAAAAAGAAACAAGTTTTAAAAAAAGTTCGGGGGGAAGCGGTTAATGGCAACAATTCCACTTCCATCCATAAATATCAAAAAAAGGAAAACAGAGAAGTTAAACGAAAGAAGAAACCTTTCCCAATCGATCCCTTTTTTTCATTCATTCATTTATTTTCCCTGCTGTTGTTCTTGTTCATGTGTGTCTTTTTTGTCAGTTTTTTGGAGAGAAAAAGAGAGTTGGTTGTGTTCAGCTGTTTGAAAGGAAGTGGAAGTGGAATTTTTTGTGAGACATATATTTTTTAGTGGTGGTTCTTGTTGCCTGCTGCTTTCCCCTCCCTGACTGACTACTGCGCCTGCCTGCCTGAGAAGGAAGGGGGGTTACGACTCACTTCTTTGAAAAAAAACTTTTTATGTCTGTGTTCTTCCTTTCTTCTTTGCATTTTTTTATTCATTTAATGTTGGTTCTTTCCTTTGATGGACGTCACACACCGGAGTTTTCTTTTTCTGTGTTTCAAAATATAATTCGCAGCAGTTTTACAATGAAATTAAAGGCATGAAAAGAAAGGATGAAAATAGAAGATCCTTTTTTAAATCCCATCGTTGAAGAATTTTTATCCATATGGTGTTATAAATCATGTGTGTGTTGATTGTAACAGATTTTTTATAAAAGAAAATCAAAGTTATGTTTCGAAATCATAATTCTCTTTTTGCAATTTTGATTAAATGGAATGTTACAGAACAGATAAAATTAAAAAAAACTGATCAACTGGATACTGTAGTTAAAACTGTAAACAGGGTTTCTGTCATCATAAAAACAGATTTATTTACAACCACAACAGAATAAATAATTTTCTTTTTTCATTATTAAAAAGCTGATACATTTTAGATTACAAACGAATAGTTTTTTGCAACAAAAATTTAGTCACTGAATGTTGGAATTTTTAATACAAAAAGAAACATTGTGTGATAATTATTGAAAACCAAAGAACCCGTGATTTCTGTTTCTATAAAGTGCTTATAAAATTTCATTAATTTTAAAAACTATTACAGCAATGTTTTTAGAAGAAATTGTAAGATTTAAAGAAGCTGTGTCAGGTGCAACTAACTTAATTTTAAAAAAGTAAAAAAATAGCACTAAATTTGTTATTCTTTTTCGTTGTTAAACAGTAGAAACATTAAAAGAACTACATCAAAAATTTGAATCACAACATTTTTTGTGTTATTTCTTATTTATCATATAATTTTTACATTTTGGATTCTGAAGAAATATTAAATTTTCTAAAGCTTTTAATATCCAGAGCAGGTATTAGTATGGTTTAACTTCATCTTCAGATGTAAATATCTTTTTGATCTGTTAACAAAATTATTGCCATCGATAACAAAAGGGTGCCAAAATGCTGTTTTTCTCAATTAAAATTCAAATGAAAGATATTTTAATTTTTTGAATAAAATTGTCAAAAAAACGAAAAAACTTTTTTTATTGTGATTTTATATTTTTCAAGCGTTCTTATTTTATTTTCGTGTGATATTTATTTATTGGTGATACTTGGATTATTTGATTGGAATTATTTGATATAAGAAATGGAAACAGAATCAAGCAGAAATTGAAAGACTTGCCAAGCAATCTGCCATGGAATGGATCGTTGAATCTGTTGATAAAGAATATGGTCCACCACCTCATTGGAATGCAAAGAGCGCTGAAGCAGTTGAAATTCGAAGAGATCGGAAAGAAATGAGAAAGCGTATGTTATTTTCATTTTTAACGGTTTTGAAAGGTTTCCAAAATGGAATTAATTGACATTGAATTATTTACAAAAATCATTGTTTTTTCGAAAGAAAAGTTTCATCAGGATCAAATTTAGTATTTTATTTTAGATACTTTATTAATTTTCTCTGATAATAATAATAGCAATAAAACTTTTTTGTTTCGTCTTTTTTGAAAAAGCTTGCATAAACTGTCAGTTAAATGTAAATCAAAAACGTTTGAATAATTTCATGAACAAATCCCGATTGGTTTAAACATTTTTCTGAAAACATAAAACCCTTGTCATCTTGTCAATGAAAATTAATGTCAATTAATTCCATAAAAAAACCTTTTAACTCTGTTTTTCAAATTTGAAATAATTTTTAGAATTTATATTTTTAGGCCTCCAAGCTCAAACATGTGTTGAAGATGCTGATTGGGGCAAAGGTGTTGAAACAAAGTTGCCGGGCTTGATTAAGGCTGGAAAGCACGTCAGCCGCCGATACTCTTATCCGCCGAAAGGACCTGATGATACAATTACATCATTTGGAAGTGACATTAGCGGAGCATCATTGAGTAAGTTGTTTATTTCAAAATTCTTACTAAAATCATTTTCTTTACTGCCATTAAATTAAAGACAATACACCGTTTTCAGTTATCCATTATTTTAATATCTTTTAGATTGTTACAGCTATTCGTACAATGCGTGGTCGTTCAGTTCAAAGAGAAACTCAATACATGTTTTTGCATATTTTATTATTGGAATTGATTGAATGTGAAGCTAAAGAAGATTTGAAAGAGGTCAAAAAAATTTTTGTACGTATTATCAGAGATCTCAAAAATCTTGAAGGAAAAAAACCTGTTCGGGGTGAACGTTGCCAAACAAAAACAACAACAACTGAAGCTGCTTCAATGGATTAGGTAAGTAAGTGACAATTTTGAAAAGGTTTTTTTCTTGTACTCGGTAGAATATCTTACCATTTAATCTGAAATTTAACAAAAAATTTTAATTATTCATCTCATTAATTTTAGGATTATTTCGCTTTTTTTCATGTCATCCCTGTCTTTGATGTCTCTTTTCAACGATGTTCATCCTCTATCTTTCATATCAACTTCCCTCATCAAAATGTTCATTTCTCATCTTCTTTTTTTCTGTTTTGTATAATTCATTCGATTGTTTTCAATTGCCAAATTTTAAAAATAAATTTTTTTTATTTGCTTCTTGTCTTTGTTTCGAGAGTTTTTGTATCTAATGTTTTCAGAAAACAAAAAAATAATAAGGGGGCAATTTTGTGTTGATCGATGAAACGTGGAATGAGAAAATAAAATGAAAAATAATAGTACATGCAAATTTTCAAAAAAATGGAAATGTGTTCTTGAGAGCAATTCTGCAGTAATTTTATCAAAAAGACTTGTAGGGATTTTCATCATATTTAAGGGGATGGGTTTTCGCAACTAAATCAATGCATTACAAATGTGTTGCATGTTTCAAAAAACACATTGAAACTATGAATCCATCTAATTACTGTATTCTTTGCAACAAAAGCATTGTCAGTAAATGTAGAAATTCGGAATAAGAAAACGTAATTTGTGTTTTAATTCAGAAAATCAATGGTTACAACAATGCTAAAAGAAAACAATCCAAATATTATTTTAATGAATGATGAAATTAAAAACTATTATTCATGAATTTTTTATCTTTGCTAATTTTTTTTCTTTTGTAAATGTTCAATTTTTTGCGTTTTATCTTATCTTTTTTTAGTTTTATTTGATAGTCAAAATGTTTAGATATTTTAATTATTATTGTTCAAAAACACTGTATAGCATGTGATGGTGCAGATTATTAAATCTAAAAACTTTTGAATATCTCGCCAACTATGATTTGACACAACATTTTTCAATTTTAGATAAATTTTTTTAAATATTCAAAAAACAAACTTGTATTTTTTTCAGTGACTCAGTTCTTGATAATGTTTTGTTTGCCAAGAAGATTGCGAAAAAAGAATGTTTAAAAAACATTTGAACTTTGGCCGACATTATATTGGATTTTTTTCACTGACATCATAGAAAAATATTGCGCGTCTTCAGCGAAGCTTGCAAAAAATTTTTATTAAAAAAAGAAATTTTAATTTTAAGTTGTAAAAAAAACTGTTTAAAAAAACTATCCTGGTTTATTTTTTATTATTTTGTGTCGAGCCATAGAAGTGTTTTTTTGGTTTTTTTAGTGCTTATGAAAATATGTTTGATGATGAATTGTATTTCGAAATAAATGTTTTGTTATGCCTGCGATCTATGATATGACCACCTTCTTTCTCAACATTTTTTCGTGCGAGAGAAACATTTCAATTTTATCATTTTCAACAAAATCTATACCATTTTTGTAGAAAATATTTTACACCCTTTTTTGAAAATTTTATTTTTTTTAAATTGATTTGAATTTTCTATCTCAATTGACATTACCTCCATATATGTTATGCTAGGCTTCACTTGAAGGAAAAAGATGAGTCATGGGCTTTATTAATAAAAAATTTAAATTTTTAAAACAATAAATAAATTAAAATAAATCAATAATGCTAAAGTATCAGAGCCGCAGTGGATGAATGAAAGGGTTATGATTAGCAGCAACATCTTTGCTGCTAATCATAACATTTTTTGTCGGATACGAAAAATTCAATTGTAGCCACTTCAAATTAACCTAATAAATTACGTACCAAAATATGTCTTTCTAAATTCAACTTCAAATTTATTCATGATAATACGGTACATAATAGACAACTACAATTTTGCAAAATCCAATGTGTTAATTTTTACAAGAATACTGTACTTGTAGAATATACAGTTTTTATCAAAACCTCTGAAAAACACATTAATTTTTAATGTTAATGATGCATAAAAACGTTAAACAGTTTTGTGAAATTTGCAGCAACGTTTCGTGTTAGGGCATTCTATAAACTTTTTTAAATGAAAACGCCTGTGTCTGTTAAAGTGTTGTCAAAATATGGTACTAATTTTTCTTTATTTGTTCTTTGATTATTACAACGCAGATTCGTGCAAGAAAATTTTTTTATGCTGATCTGTTTTAAAAAAGTCGTCGATTTTGTGAGACAAACGACCTCCTTCTTTCGCAACATTTTATTTCGTCGAAGAGAAACATTTCATTTAAAAAATTGATCAGTTTTTTAGCAAATGTTTTGCACCCAATTTTTGAAAATTTTACTTTTGCCATAGTTTCAGTCATTTGAAATTCAGTTTCAAGTGACATTAACGCAACATTTGTTATGTCAAGGTTTACTCTATACCGAGATGAATCAATAAATAAAAACAGAATAAATCAACAAAAAGTTAAAGTTCAAAAAAAACAACGAAATGTATTAAGTCTGCTATCAATTATAATGTTGTTCAAATTTATATTGCACCACAAAAATGTAGAAGCTTCTTGAAATATGGTGGCTCCAAAATATTTTACCAAAATTCAAACTTTTAGTCTTTCTTACATTTTTTTCCTGTCAAGTTCGCAGCTTTCGCTAATTTTAATGTTATAGTTGGTCATCTTTTATCATATGTTTTGAGATCTGTATCGACAACATAAAAAAATTAGGCAAAACTGTAAATTAAAATTTAAAAAGTTAAAGTGCCAAAATAACTTCCACATTCTTAAAATTCTAAAAAAAATCAGGGCAATTAACATTATTGAGGGCTTTGAGAAAATGGCATTTTTAGAAAATACAAAAATTACCATAAAAAAAATGAGTTTACCAAAACAGTTGAATTAAATTTTGAAGAATTCATTGTCGTCAATGGTTGATCTGAAGTATATTTTTTGGTACCTTATTATTATTGTTCTTGAATGGCATCACGAGGTTGGTTAATTTAGGTTATTGTGTTTTCTAACAGTTTTAAATAAAATTAAGCCAATCAAAACATTGCCATTTCGACTCAAAAGCAATTCCTTTATCAAGTTAAAGCTAAACGACCAAAAACTTTCAAAGCTGAATGAAAGAAACTTGCAATTCCTCCGAAGAATCCTTGTGAAGCTTTCGATGCTGAAGAAAAATTGGTTGAAGAACATGGAGTTGAAAGGAAGAATCGGTAAGAAAAAATTATTTCAGATGAATCTCAAAATATCAATTATTATCAAAGTATTGAAATTCTGAATTTCATCAATATTGCTTAAAAAGCTCAGATTGAATAAAGTGTTACAGAAGTAAAAGATTTTTTTGTGCCAAAAGATTTAAGATATGATTAAAACTACAGTATCCCAACCGTCACTCGATTAAACTTTTTTTAGATATGCCTCAATTGAATGCAATGATGCCAATCGAATTTTAATTGGTGGAAAAGAATATTTTCATGGTAACTATATCAAGTCAGCAACTGGTAAAAAGCTCTTTTTGGCAACTCAAGGCCCCACCAATGCTTCAATGAAAGATTTTTGGAAAGTTGTCTTACAAGAAGGCTCCACTGTTATTGTTATGTTATTTAACATTTTTGAAGTTGATGAAAAAGATGGCAAAAAGATGAAAGAAAAGAGCGCCGCATATATTTGATTTTAATGAATTCAAAGTTCAATTTGTTGGAGCTGAACAGAAAAGTTTTGGTACTGTTACCAAACTTCAAATTGTTGATGGGTAAGTTCTAAATAATCTAAAAAATTATAGTTTTCTAGATCTTTTTCTAATTTCTAATAAATTTTAGTGCAACTGGAAAAGTCCTTCTCCATGTCGATCATGTTCATCATCAAACTTGGCCAGATTTAAGTGTCCCTGATGCCAGTGAATCTATCATCGAAATCTATGATGAATATGTCACTCCTTCTTTGGCAAAATTATCGTCTTCAAACAACTTCTTTTTTCATCAGTTATAATTCCATATTTGTATCGTTTTCAATTATCGAAATTCTAAAATAAATGCCTTTTTTACTTCTCTTGTTTGGACTTTTTTGTACCGATTGTTTATGGAAGACAGAAAAGTTAAACTATGTGTTAACTGAATTTTATCATAAAAATTTTTTTGCGAAATTTTAATGGCAAATGAAAATCTAATTTTGGATAATATATTTCTTTCTTCATCTTTTCTCAACTTATCTCTTTCAATCCACATCGCTGATATCTTAGAACTTCTTCTGAAACTACTTGCCGCAATCATCATTCGCAGAGCTGACCGATTTTCTTTTAATTTAGAAACATATTTTTTGCAAAAATTAAATGTAAGTGTTAAAACCCTGAAAACAACAAATTTCTGCAAAAACTTCGTTTAACAATTTAAAAAAATTTTATTGACATTCATAAAGATAAAAAACAAATACAAATGAAAAAAAGATTTATTAAGAAGAAGGTTGAGTATTCTGAGTTTGTAGCGTTGGATCACCTTGAAGTTCAGTTTCCAAGGAAATATTGTTTGGATGTGAGGCATCTGGATAATTGCAGCCACGAATACATTCTCGAAGTTTAGTGGGCTTCTTATCACCACGGATTACCATAACATGATTGACTTCATCACTAAAAAATGAGGGGATAAAAATGTGAGATATCAATTACTGTAAAAAACTTACGAATTTTTAGGCTTTGTTGCACCATTATAACTAAAAAATTGATGAGTATTGATAGGAGTTCGTTTAACTCGGCAGAGAAAAACATCCCAGTTATCACGACATGTCGAACGAGCTAAAATAAAAATAATGTAAACGGATATCAAGTTATAGCAAGCTACAGTAATATTAAAGTTAACAACAACTCACAATTCATCCAAGCATTCTTTTGAAGACGATTTCCAATTTCAGGGCATTCATCACAATCGAAAAGATTAAAAAGAAATTGAGGGCATTGGCCACGCTAAAAAATAACAAGATTACAATTACAGTAATCCAAAGAAGAAAACTTACGCAATGAATTTCCAATGTCAAAGGTTCATAAGAGAGGATAAAAACTCGAAGAACAAAGAATTTCTTTTCACCATCAACAGTTGAATGTTCAGATTTTTCACGATTCAATTCATGCTTCATCGGTTCAAGGATTCGATTTGAAAAGGATCGAAATGGAGCATAAATTGCTTCATCAGCAACACAATCTCGAACCATAAAGAAGACACTTGAGCCACGAATCTTTGAATTGACATATACAGGTGAGTAACGTTTTGGAATGGAGATTTTATCAATACAGTTCCAGAAATTTTCAAATTGCAACAACGGGGGTGAAGTTCCAGCTTTGATTGCAGCAAAATTGATCGTTGGTTCAAAGGTATCAGCTTCATTTTGGTGATAATCATATGGGTCATTCATATTGACAAATCCAGCAGGGCCATACATTGTTCGATGCTTTAATTTTGGACGAGATGGCTTTGTAGCAGCAGCAGCAGCTTTTTCAATTGTTCCAGGTTGAGTTTGCAATGATGGATTTTGTGTTGAACCAGTTTTAATTGTTGGATCATCTTGTGTAGTCTGAACAGCTGAGAATTGATCTTGAAGAGTTTTCCTTGGAGTTTTTGGAGGATTCGATGAAGGCGGCAATGGTAAATCTTCATATGGACTTTGCTTTTCACTTGGTTTTGGCCCACCATCATTTTCACTTTTCTTGCTTTCATCAACTTTTCCCACCTTCTTTTCTTCTTTTGTCTTTTCCTTCATTTTGATTTCTTTGCTTTTTTCTTTCTTTGCTTTCTTGTCCTTCTTTTTCTGTTTTGGTGATTCTGGAAGCGCAATTGCAGTTTGAGCAGAAAAAATATCTTCATCGAGAGTTACTGGACGTCTTCGAGCTTGTCTTTCATTCTTTTGCTTTCTTCGTCGAGGTCGAATACAAAAAACATAGATCAGAATTGCAACAACAACGAGAAACACTAACCTAAAAATGAGAAGTATAAATATGTTGTTATTGAGAAGTAAATTAAATGTGTAGTTATAGTTTTTTGCGTGTTGAACATTCTTTAAAAATTTTTTTTCGTTGTTGCATTTTTGGGACAAAAAAGCATGTTGCGTGCACGTTCCGCTCACGCAAAAAAGATAACGAAAATTCTCCGTCAAAGAATTGCAACTTTTTAATCAAATTTTAAATTAAAAAAACCTTACCCTCCGCCAGCAGCAACAAACCACCACCATTCAATTGAAGCTGTTGCAGTTGAAGGAGATGTTGGAACAGGAGCAGCAAGAGTTGTTGAATTTTCATTATTGGTTCCATTTGAATTTGTTGAATTAATAATATCAGCAGCTTTAGCTCGATCGATTAAGATTTCAATTTTTTTGCTGGCAACATCATTAGCGAGAATAGTAACTTGTGCAAGATCACATGTGCTTTCAGATGGAACAAATTGAATTACGAGTTGATCTTCAGGAACATCTGCAGTATTTTTCATTTTACAAGTACCCAATGCATTGATCGATAAAATTGAAGCATCTTTGAGATAAACTTTATCCTCTTCAGGTGCAAAAACAAGCATTGGTGATTTTGAGTTGTTCAAGGACACGAAATCATTTTTTGTTTCAAGTTCAAATTTATCTTCTTCCAAACGAACACTAATTTTGCAATCAGCTGTTTCCCGAAGATTGAGATAGAGATCAAAAGTGAGATCGATACAGGTTTCGCCAAATTTGAATTGAAAAATATGGCTTTGATTTTGTTGATTGAAGAATATCGATTTGAGCATTTATTCCAACAAATGAAATTCCATCTGGAAGAAATGGATCATTCCCAGATTTCCACCAAAATCCATCTTCATGTCCAGCAAATGAATCATTCAATGGAAGTCGAATATCTTCTGGTAAAGGTGGTGCATCTTCTACAAACATATACTTTGGCTAAAATGGAGTCAATGAATAAAATAATTTTATTCGAATGAAACAAGTTTACCAAAATTATAAACGTTGGACATTCACTGCTGCTCAAGACATTAAGAACAATTTCATTTTTTGTGTCATCTTTTGCATACGGTTTAATGAGAAAACCTTCACAACCACTTTGTCCAATAAAAACGGCAGGTGTTTGATCGATCCGGGCAACATTATATGGGTCTGGATCGACTAAAAATAAATTTTATTACAAAAGTTTTGTTGAAAAATATAAACTTACAGCCACAACCGTCATATGAATATGCTCTAATCATAATTCTGAAAGTTTTAACTTCTCCACGAATAAAGTTTATATCATTGAATTCAAGTTTAAATTTTAGGATACTGTTGGAAGTTTTGCATTGATCAGTTAGCAGAGAACGCAATAGTATAACAGGTGATATTTCAGAAAAGGTCATTCTTGGAAAAATTATTTTGACAGGTTCATTCAAAAGATTAAGAGCAATATTCCTAAAAAATATACAATTTAAAAAAGCTAAATATCAATAAACATACGTTTCTCCAGCAGAATTTTCCAAAGTCCAATATCGTCGATTTCCATGATAATCTTTTGCAGCTCCAACAAATTTAATAACATCCAATAACAATAAAAATAGATAAAGTTGTTTCATTTTATTCATCCAACATCAAGAAATTAAGCAAACAACAACGTCGTCGTTTGTGAAAGTGATGATTGAATGAAATGAAACTTGAAGAAGTGATTTGTTGCATTTCATTGTCAAACAAACACAAAGTTATGCAAACTATGTATGCAAATTTTGCAAGCAACATAAATCTGTTTTTGTCTAGAACCCACTTTCTAGAATAAAACTTATTTTCAGTAATCAGTACTCTTTTATTAAAGCAGTTACTCATCTTCAACCTAAACAACACAATTTTTTGGTAAAGTTAAAATCTTATCAAAACATGGATAAACAATTTTTAATTGCGGATTAATGTTTTTTAATAAAAAAATATTAGAAGGTTAACAGAAGAACTTTAGTTATTTCTATTCCTGATTGCAATTTTTACAATGATTGTTCAAATTTACATGAAGCTGGTTTTCTACAAAGCTTAAAATTAAAAAAGATACAACTGGTCTTACTTTTACAACTACTATAAAAGTGAACTAGAAATGAAAGAATATCCTAATGTTTTTCTTTACCATAAAATACATTAAATTAGAAACAACAAAAAAATACTGTGTTCAAAAAACGATTTATTATTAAACATTTACAACAAAAAATACAATTACAACAAATTATATAAATGCAAAACAGCAGTTGGTTATTTTTACATTTAAACCGAAAATTTGTAAAAATCTAAGCCCTTCCGCCCCGCCAAGGCCGCTGTTTTGATGGAAGAGTATTTCGTTAACTTGAATTTTTGCAAGAAAACGAAACGTGAAAAATAGTCAATGAAAAAAGGTGTAATATTTTTACACCTGTTTTTGACTAAATTTATAATCGAAACAAACTTACCGTCAACAGCACCGTCACCAAGATCACACTTGGGCACTGTGTATGGCCGTGTATGGATTCCATACACAGGGTCGCGGGTCGCGGAAGGGTTGAGAAGAGGGTCGCGGTTGCTGAGACAGAAATCCAAAGAGGGGACCCTTTGGATTAAAAATCGAAACAATTTTCGGAAAAATAACCCACGTACTCCCCCCTTTGCGATTATTAGGGTCGCGGATTTTTCAAAATTTTTCCATACCCATCTGCCCAAGTGTGACCAAGATCCTTCAGATCTTGTTGTTCAAAAATGGGCAATGCCTCCGGCTGTTGAAAAATTTGAAAAGCATAAGTTGTTGTTTCCCTTTTTTCATTTCAGAAATATGATTCTGCAATCAGTGTTGTTGCGCCCTCGCCTCTGGAGTCGACGGAGGTGGTTTTTCAAGAGATCAAAGAAAAAGTGCCGATTTTCGTCCCCCCGGGGGCAGAGTAGGCAACATCATATTTTCAGTGTCAAATCCAAAAAGACAAATTTCAACATTTATCATCGCTTGAAGTTGAAATCCATTATGATGAAGCTTTGAATTGAGTTTTCTTTTAATAAAAAATTTTGAAATACAGTATCCAAATTCAAATCATGTTTTCTTTAATTCTGAAAAATAGATAAAAGATTAGTTTAACACAACAAAAATTTGATCGAAACAAATCGTTTTAAAAAAACTTATCTGTAAATTAAATAATTCCAGCATTTTTCAATCTTCTTTTCATTCAAAAACATCAAAACCAAAGTAAATTAAGACATCTAAAAATCGGTTAATGAAAATGAAAATATTTGATGGGAATAAATGCCGAAAAGAAAATGAAAATTTTAGTTTTTTTCAAATGAAAAAATTTGTGGGAAACAAAAAAGGGAAACAGATTTACATTAAAAAAGTTATAGTAAAAATAAAATTTCATTTCAAAAATATGTGTTTACAGTATTTGGTGAATTGTGTTAAGTTACTGTAATTTTTGTGGAAACTTTTCAAATTTATTTTTTATTTCTTGGATTGAATTGAAGTGAAAAAGAAGAGATGGAAAACGATGGTGAAGGTAAGAAAACCGATAGATTTTAAAAATTAATTTAAATAATTTAGGACAAGGTGGAAAAGCAATTTTGCTTCAGAAGCTTATGACTCAGGATTTCAAAGAATATCAGAATGGTTGGAAAGATTTAAATAAACAACAAGAAGATCATCCTGAACCTGCCACTGAATTTGAAAAAGAACTTTTAAAATCAAAAGAGATTGCAACATGCCGGTTGGTTTTAATTTTTTTAAAATTATTAAAACTACCGTACCCCCAAACAAAAATTGTAACAATTAAATTTCTATGTTTAGATACAAGTCAGTTCCATGCAATGATAATGAACGTGTTCTTATTGATAGCAAAAAATTTATCCATGGAAATTATATTAAAAGTGTAAAAGGCAAAAAGTTGATGATTGCAACTCAAGGGCCATTGAAGTCTACTGTTGCTGATTTTTGGGCTATGGTTGTTCAAGAAAAAGTTGGTGCAATTGTCATGTTATGTAAATGCGTTGAAGAAAAGCTAAATGAAGAAACGAAGCAACTGGAAGCTTCGGACAAATGTTTTTCTTATTATCCAACAGATGTGAGAGCTATTATCCGAACAAAAACTTTGAAAATTGTTGCTGAACATATTAAAGAAATTCCAATTCATATTGATGGTAGAACAGAAATTATTGTTCAAACAATTTTGAAGGTTTATGAAGGGTAAGTTTTGATCCCAGCAATGGTGTGCTTTTTGGTTTTACCGATTCTGGTATCAGAGTCACAAGGAATCAAAAAGCGGAACTTTTACTTTAATCTTTTTTGAATAACTGCCTCCAAAGGCGCAAATCCTAAAAAACGAATTTTTGTAAATTTTTTATGAATTCTATATCAATAACTCAGTACCGTAACTTAACCGGTCATTCAGTTTATCCTCTCAGGTTGCGGCACTGCAACAAATTCCTTATAAATTCTTAATTTTAAGCAAGTCCAAGAAAGTTCTTCATCAAGTTGAACATTTTCAATACCTTAATTGGAAGGATCTTGGTGTTCCTGAATCAACGGATGCTTTGATGAAGTTATATAAATCATATATTCTTCCTGCAATGAAAAGTGATGGGCCTGTTGTTGTACATTGTTCAGCCGGGTTCGGTTTCCTTCCCCTTGTTTTCAGGTCATTATATACTTCCCTTTTAAGAATTGGTCGAACTGGTGTCTTTGTTGGAGCAGTATATTGCTTGGATTTATTTTTGAAAAATCAACTTATTTCTGTACAAAATGTAATGTTCAAACAATAACATTATATATCCCCCAAAATGACTCAATTCCCATGTTTTAGGGACTTGAAGAACTTCGTCGTCAACGTGGAAAATCTGTCCAATCTTTGGCGCAATACACATTCATGCACCTTTTGCTTTTTGAATTGATTGAATATTCAACTGGAAAAGATCTTGGATCTCTCAAAGCAAAATATTCCAAATATCTTGCTAAAATTCTCAATCCTCGTGTCAAAAAATAATGCAGGTAACCCCCCCAAAGACGTAAACCAACCGGTACCGTATTTTGGTTCCAATTCTAATCATTTTTCTTAATCATCAATTTTCAGTTGCATTCATTTTTCAACTCCAACCACTTTCTTCATCTTTCTCTCAATTTATTATTCTTTTCAAAAACAATCTTTCTTTTTCTTCTTTCAACAACGATTTTCCCAATCAACCCATCATCCATCAACCCATCCAAATCTTTCAACAACTTCTTTTCGTGTAATTCTTTTCTTGTGAATAAATAATTTGTGATAATGCATGTTTGCGTGCTTTGTTTGTCTGTTTGAAACATTGAATAGTCTTACACTAACACAAATACACCTTCGTGTTTTACATACACACTTTTTTGCATATCTCTTTATCACACTTTTTGTGTACCTTTTTTTCGAAACTGTCGAACAAGTATTGTTTTCACAGCATGAAAAAGTAGAGAAAATTTGCATAACTATTGTTAAAACAGCGTTTTTTTGTTTCCTCAGTCCAATTCTGTAAAATAGAGTCGAATCTATCACATTTGGTATTATTGTTTTAATTATTGATTATTTCAATCGGCTGTGACTTTCATTTTGTCGGCCACAAAAGATGAAAACTCTCCCGAATTGGGTCAAACCAGCCGCATTTTTATGCCTTTTATTCCGAACTGAGTGATTTTTACCAGCTCATTTTAATTTTGTAAAATACAAATATTTATGTGTGTTGACGCACGGGCTCATTTTCAAGTAAAAAATGTTTAGTTAGGCGTTTGTGGTCCTAAACGATGCTAAATGGTCCAAAAACACTAAAAAAATGGTTTGGGACGGTATCTGGATGAAATTTGGGATGTGCCATTACGATAACGAAATCGCTCAAAAACCCACTTTTTTGGCACTTTTTACCATGCCATTCTTGTATTACATGAAAAAGTGGTCTTCGAGCGGCGACTTTTTTGTTCCCACAGATATTTCTGACAATTTTAACCCACCCAAATACTCCTGGATATCATAATTCAAGAGATTGTCTGGAACGAAACTGAGTAATTCTACCCTTAAAATGAGTTCAAATTTTGAGATTTTCGGCGTCCTGGTCGTTTTTGCTTGTAAACTTGTCCTTGAGTGACGACTTTATTGTGCCCATAGGTGTTTCTGATAGTTCTAAACCACCCAAACACTCCAGGATATCCAACTTCGAAAAATTGTCTGGAACGAAATTGAGTCATTTTTTATGATGTTTTTCGAAATTCAATTTTATAACCCATGGGAATCAGAGATGCGGCTTTCTGTTACATCAAAGTGACCGGAGTTTGGTTAAATATATATATGTAAAAGCAAAAATAACAGTGGAACTTGTTATGTGCTGCTGGCATAAAAGTAGTTCGACTTTTTGATGTTGAGGTACTAAAATCGCCAAATTTTTCAACTTCGCAATAAATTAAAATGGGGTTAGAAGAAGTAACCGGATAGCCGGAGATATGTTCGTTTTCATTATATAATTATATTAAAACCTCAAGGAACCTCATACGTATACTGGTTCCCGAGTTGATGTAGCTTTTTCATTTATCGTGTGCTACAATACCTCCAACATCAAAAAATGTGCTTAGAAATGGTTTTTAATATGTAAAAACGCTTTCAACAAATTCCCTGACCTTGATTTAGTATTACCCAAACTTGTTTAAATCAAAAACACCCACAAAAAAGTTTTTCTTCAATAATGAAATACTGCACAATACCCCCAACATCATTTTTGCTCTATAACTCAGTTATTTGGTCAAGTTTAAAGCAGTAAACGGTTTTAATATAATTTTTAAGACATTTAAAGCATATTGAGATGTTATTTAACTAGGGGGCGCAGCGTGAAAAATGAATTTTAGATTTGATGAATAATTTTTATATATTCTGGTAGCTCCAGATCTTAGAATTTTAATGGTGTATTCAGATTTTTTTTAACTTCAGAAGTCGAAATATAATGGCGATTCTGCGCCGCGCACTTCGAGAAAAAAATGCGGCGACAAAAAAAGAGGGGTGTGACAGGCTGCCAGGAAGGCAAGTGGTGTAACGCGCGTGTTTTGCGACCAAAGGAGAAAAAAGAGGAATGGTTCGAGTTCCGTTGAGCGCAAAAAAAAATTTTGCGTGCATGAAAAAAATTAACGTAAAGTTCAATTTAATTAATGTTAATAAAAATATTATATTTTTATTAAAATGAAAAAACAAAATAAACAGATTTTGGGTTTTTACTGCTTTAAAATATGTTAACTAATTGTTGACAATTTATGATTTTTTAAAGACATGGAAACATTTTGTTCATTTTTTGGATTTGGTTATCTCATAAAATTTCTAACCACAAACCTACAGCAAACTGTGTCTCATATTTTTTTCGCACTTTATTGAACAAAATTTTCGGTATAGAAAGGTCCACTTTTAAATGATTAGTTTTTACCGTGCAGTTTTATAAAAATTAGCTCTAAATAAAAGACGTTATAAAAAAATTGTTGTAGTTAGAAAATAATAAATTAATAAAAAAACTGAGGCTTAGACTTAAGTCTCAGTTTTTTAGGACAAATGAAAATTCTTATTTGTCCCAAAATCTCTGTATACATAATTTTTCTCATTCACATGTTCAAATAAATCAAGAATGAATTATGTAATTTTTAACCTCCAACAATCTATTGCGTATTTCTAAATTGAAGTTGTTTTAGGAAAGAAACAAAGCAACCAGGTTATGCTTTAGAGTACATTTAACATCCAGCAAAAAAGCAATGTTAATAACCAAAGCTTAAAAAAGAAGAAAAAAGATAAAAAATGATACTTTATATATAATGCAGAGATAACACATTTTTATTTATTAATTATTTTTTATTATTGTTGCTAAAATTGTGAAATAACCTTATTTTAATTTTTTACTTAATACAGATTTTTTTGCGTTCGACGGGACTCGAACCAGTCCTCTTTTTTTCTGTTTGGCTGGAAGACGCGCACGTTCACCACTTGTCTTCCTGGCAGCCAGTCACTCCCCTCTTTTTTTGCGGCCGCAGATTTTTTTGCTTCTTTTTTGAAAAAAAAGTGATCGCTGCGCCCCCTATATTTAACGAAAAAAATAAAAATCAAAAAAAAATTTTTTTGAAAAAATCCATGTGGTCCCCCCTGTGAAAAAAATCGAAATTTTCGAAATTTCGAAATTTTTGACGCACACTTCAGGGAATCATCAAGGGTCTATAAGAAGCAGTTTGGCACAAAATTATCCCCGTTACAACCCCTGGGGGCAAAAAACCGCTTAACTAAACGCGAAATGAGCCCGTGCATGACGCTTCGGTCTCATAATGTTGGTTCCTGTTTCGTTTGCTTCATTTTTAATTTTTTTGGAGAGCAACAACGCTATTTTGTAATTGAATTAGTTGATAAGTGAAAACCAAATCCTTATAAAACAAGCAAAAAAATGAAGAATAAAAAATACCAGAAAAACAAATAGCAAAAATACTGAAATCTGTCAATAAAAGTTTAATAAACATTTGATTTTCGACTGGTCTTGTTTAACATTAAAAGCAGAAAGAAAAAGAATTGAAGTTTATCTAAATTATTTTTATGACGTCATTTTAGATGGGACATTATTTTCGGCGAATTTATCAGCTTCAATATGATCACTGAAAAAGCTGAACAATAGCGAATCATCTCCAATAAAATATCTGTTTTTGATATTAAGACCTTTTGTTTGTTAAAATATAAGCTGAAAATTGAAAAGTTTTATTAATGTTGGACCATGAAAACTTGACAGGAGCCATACACTTTCATCCACAATCAATTTTAAATTAAGAAATTTGATTTCTGCTTATTAATTTGCCTTTGTTTTTTTAGAATATAAAATAAATTTTGAAGTGATTGTTTTAATTTGCGGAAATAGAGATAAAATGTGGTAAGTGTAAAAGCAGAACTTTTTTAAATAACTAATGGGGCCTTGTGTGGCGATTATGATATTTGTTTCCCTTTTGCGTCTTTAAAAACGACTATAAATTTTTGACTCATTTGAACTAATAACATGAGCAAAATCAAATATTCAAAATTTCAAAGGTCCCGAAAATAGAAAAAACTTTATGCACGTTATTGAAAACCGATATTTCTTGCAAAAATGATTCATTCAATATTATTTGTTTCAGCTAAAATAATATAGAAAATGATTTCTTCCTTCATCAAAACGCTCAAACCCACTAAAATTTTAAAAACGTCGATGACAGAACTTTTTTTTGCATGGAAAATGAATTGTTGAAAAGGAAAATTTTGTTTGTTTAAATTTGTTCATTGCAGACCAAAATATTACAGCGTAGAAACGTGCATTAAAAATAATGTTTGCCGATTTTGCATCTGTTTTAAAAAGATTCGTTTTTTGAGACCGCCTTTTTAGCAACATTTTTTTGTCGAAGAGAAGCATTTCATTTGCAAAGAAAAGTCATTTTTAGCAAGTTTAATAAACCGTTTTTTTGAATATTTGAATATTTAATTCTAAAACATTTGGTTGAAATCTGAATAGACTATAATCTTACAAAAATCTGTTATTTGCAATGATAATAATAGTGTCATTATTGATCATGGAAGTTTTTTTCATGGGAAATAGCATTAAAAATGCAAAGGCTAAACCCTAGCCGTCATCCTTTGAAATATTCTTTACCCACTTTTTGAAAGTTCAAGAAAAATTCTTCACAATTGCTTTACGAGAATGTTGAAGATGGATTGACTGAGATTTCCGACAAGCAGTTAAATCAAATTAAATGATTCTTTTTAATTAACTTTTGCGCTTTCGGAAGGAAGCATTTTTGCTGTGATTTTTTGTTTCAAAAATATGATTTCCTAATTAAATTCCTTTCGTCAAAACTCTACAGCCGCTAAAATTTTTAAAAGGCGACAAAAACACTTTTTTTGCAGTGGAAAAAAAATGTGGAATAAAATTCATTTGTTTAGATTTGTTCCTTGCAGAAAAAAAAGTATAACAACACAGAACCGAACAAATGACAAAACGGCAGCGCAGTATAATTTTAACTTGTTTGTTTTTTCGAAAAATTTTGCCCAAAGAAATGTTCAATAAATTCAATCGATTTGTAAATGAAAGTATTGTGCAGGTCTTTGTACAGCTCCATCTATACCCTTGCCGACGAAGAGGCCTGAATTTTACATGAACTATATACATTCAAACTTTAATTTTTTCAATGACAACGCCAAAATCAAATATTCAGATGCTTTACAAATCGCAAAAAATTGAAAAAACCTTCTTTCACTTTATCACAACGCGATGCTTTTGCAAAGATGACTCATTCGGTATTATTTATTTCAGCAAAAGTGTAATTTTACAAAACCTTTTTTTCGTCATACAATTGAAGCTGCATTACTTGTAACAAAACAGACAAAAACAATTTTTTGCATCTAAAAAGAAAAAAAATTTGGAGACAAAATTCTGTTTGTTTAGATTTGTTCATTGCAGAGAAATTATAGCAACTCAGAAATGTACGTTAAAAAATTTTTTTGCCGATGTTTGATCTGTTTTGAAAAAATTTAGTCTTTGAGACCGCCTTCTTTCGCAACATTTTTTTCGCCAGAGAGAAACATTTCAATTTTTAGAAAGATTATATCGCTATTTGGCAAATATGTCATAGCTGTTGTTGAATATCTAATTTCTAATGTTCAAAATTATTCATTTTTTTAATACCGTTTTTAGAATATATAATTTTAAATGTTTGGAGATATGATTTCCCAAAAACAGAACCAAAACAAAGATGCTTCAATTATGATCTAAAAATTGACAATATTTGCATTGATCATTAAATTAATGCATTTGTTACATCCTTCAATAAAATCACAGTATTAATAGTACAAACCCAGAAATAACTATTTTTTTATGCAATAAATATTATTCCAAGAAGCTAATGGCAACTTTTTTATTCTGGATTTTTTAATTAAATATTTTATAAAAACCTTATTTGGGTTACATAAAACTGGCAAAATAAAAAGTGGTTTACATTTTTAACCAATGATTCAAGAATTTGCGGTTTTTCAAAAACAAAGAACAAAAAGTGGCTTATCTGGGGAATGAAATTTATATTTAATAAAATTCAAGTTGAAGAAATTTAACAATTTCAAAGATTATACACAAAAAATTAAAGCATGAGAAATACAATACAAATAAAACAAAATTTGCTGTATCTTCACCGTTGCTTCTGGATTAACGTTGAAAAAATCATTATCAAAAAATTTTTCCTGCAAAAAATGGCACATTCAATATTATTTAAATTTGCAAAAAAGTCACTCAATTGTTTTTTTTAAGTGTTCTTGATAAAATTTGCATGTATGGGATTGTTACAGTTGATTTTACATGAATCGAATTATATAAATTCCAACTTTAAATTTTTCAATAAAAATACCAAAATCAAATATTCAAATGTTTAAAAGGCCGTAAAAAATTGAAAAAACCTTCTTTCACTTCATCAAAACGCGATGCTTTTGCAAAAATGACTCATTCGGTATTATTTATTTCAGCAAAAGTGTAATTTTACAAAAAGAAATTCTTCATCACAAAGTTGAAGCCGCTAAACTTTTAAAAAGTCAACAAATACGCTTTTTAGCTACGAAAAAAAAGCTCTTTGGAAAAAATTCAGTTTGCTTAGATTTTTTCGTTGCAGACAAAAAGAATAAATCAATTTTTGGAGGCCGCCTTCTTTTGCAACATTTTTTTCGCAAGAAAGAAACATTTTATTTTTGAAAAAGATCTATCACATTTTTGCAAATGTTTTACAGCTGTTTTTGAATATTTAATTTTTCGATATTAGCTAATCAAGCATTTACCAAATATGCAAAAATAAATCAGAAAATAAAAAAAGCAAAAAAGAAAATTTAAAACAGAATAGTTCTCCTAAAAAAATTATCAACCAAAATATAATTTTAGCATTTAACAATCATTTCTTCCATTTTGCAGCAAAACTGATAAAATTGTTAAAAAATAACACCAAAATTCAAAATATTCGGAAAAAAACAAAATAAAAATTTGTAATTTTCAATAAAATAATTTAGTGGGAAAGAAATTTACATCGAAAAAAGTTAAGTAAAAATGAAATTTTGTCCAAAAATATTGTAATTATAGTATGTCGTTGAGTTTGTCTCGGTTATTTTAATTCTTTTACGATATTATTATTACAACTACTATTGGTTTTTGATTTTTTGAAATGGCTACTGGAGGTAAAGCAATTAAATGTAATAGTATTCATATAACGAAAATTCAGATGCTCATGTTACTATTTCTGCTACAACTACCACTACAACAACTTCAACAACTTCCACATCAACGACAACATCAACGACTACATATTTAAAATGGCTAATGGAGGTAAGGATATTAAGCTTAAGTATATTAATATAATAATAAAAATTAAGATGAACATGTTGCAATTGATCCGAAATTATTATTGCTTCAATCAGCTTTAAGTAAGAAGTTCAATGAATTTCAAGATGATTGGAAGGAATTGAAAAAAACTCAAGAAGAACATCCACCACCATCAACGGCATTTGAAGCTGAACTTCAAAAATCCAAGAAACTCGAAACTTGCCGGTTGGTTTAAATATTTAATACGATTGAAGCTGGCCCCCTACTTTCTAATTCTAAAAGAATTGATTATGTTTTTAGCTATCAAAATATTGCATGCAATGATTTCAATCGAGTTACTGTTTGGGAAGGGAAGCTTCATTCATGCAAATTTCAATCAAAATGTCAAAGGAAAAAATATTATGATTGCCACTCAGGGACCCATGAAGACCAGTGTTCATACATTTTGGAGAATGATTGTTGAACAAAAAGTACCGCTTATTGTTATGTTATGCAAGAATGTTGAAGAAGGCATGAATCCAGAAACTGGAAAAGTTGAACCTAAAGAGAAGTGCTTTAATTACGTTCCAAAAATTATTAAAGTTCCTGCTCGTGTTGGTGATATTATTGTTACAGCTGAAAGAATTGATGAAATTCGAGTTACTGTTGGAGATAAATTTGAAACTGTTGTTAAAACTTTAATAACAATTCGAAAAGCGTAGGTTTAGTAGCCGAAAACATTGACCTTTCAAATTTTTTGTTCAACATTTTTTTAAATCCCTTCAAAAATTTCAAAAAAGTACCCCTTTTTACATTACAAAAATTTCTAAATTAAAATTCAAAACGTTCTAGTAATTCCAAGAAAGTAATTCATCAACTTTGTCATCTTCAATACCTTGATTGGAAGGATTTATCCGTTCCTGGATCAACTGATACTTTGATGAAGCTCTTGAAATCTTTCAGCCTCCCTTCAATCAAACGTGGTGGACCAGTGGTCGTTCATTGTTCTGCTGGGTATGTTTTCCTTCCTCATATTTTTCTGCTTATTTAACAATCTTATCAACTTTTAAAGATTGGTCGTACTGGTGTTTTTGTTGGTGCTTTGATGTGCCTTGATTTGTTTGTACATTCTCAACTTGTTTCTGTACCACGGTAATACCAAAATGAACAAGAAACAAATATGATCCCTCCCTTCATTTTCAGGCCGTTGCTGCACTTCGTCGATGCCGTGGTCTTGCAATTCAATCATTAGAATAATATTGCTTCATGCGTATGCTTCTTGTGAAATTGATTGAATTCTCAACTAGAAAAGATTTAACTCGTCTCTCAAGCAAATTTTCAAAATTCCTCACTCATGTCAAGAAGCCACTTGAATGGAAGAAAAAAATCTAACTAGAACAAAAATCTTCAGTGGAATTTGATAAAGAAGTTTTCGAGCAAATTGCAACATTCAGGTCTGTTTTAATTCTTAATAGTTAATATTAGTATATTCTTTTAAGTTTCTGCGCCAAAATTTAGTTAGTTATCTTCAAAATTTCAAAAGAACTTTGGTTTGATTCCATTTGATTTAAATGCGCGCTTGCAACATGCACGAAAACTCAAAAAAGTAAAAAATTTTTCAACACATTTTTTTCATCAACTGCTTTTGTCGCCTTCAAAAGAACCAAAGTATCGCGCTAAATTGTAAATCAGATAATGGATTTATTTCTACGAATTTTACCGATATCATGAACTTTTCATTATCGTTGATGTAAGTTTTATTAAAGATTTAAGTAAAACATCATAAGAGAGCATTTTTTGTGGTTTTAAAGAAAACTATCACCTTTCAATTTTTTCAATCGTTCTTTGTTAATAAATTTTATGTTTTTCAGAAATTTGTTCAAGATTCCCGCTTTGATAATCATGATCTTATTGAAGTTGTAAAAGAATCAGAATCTCGATCAAATCTTGTCCTTCGAGCTCACAATGATTCTCCGAAAACTCATGGTCGTCGTCATACTTCATTTAATATTATTGATGATAAAGCCTCAAAGATGATGGGCGAAGATGGTGAAGCATATCAAATGGTTCGAGTTTATGAAGAAGTTGGAAGAAAAACAATTTTTGCTGAAACTAATTTTAATGCTGCCATGAATTATCTCGAAAATTACATTAGCAATAAGCAGCAAGAAAATGCTTCATGGTTATTCAATGTTGATGGAAGAAATGAGATCATGGACGATGCATCATTTGCCTTGTTGGAATTCTTTGGAATTTTGATCGAAAATGTCGAGCTTGAACCTGATATCAATGATTTTATGCTTTGTGGTTGCGTTTGTGCCATGCAGGTTATTTTACTTTATTGTTACGGTAATTGTGTATTTTTGTTTTTAGGCTTCACTGTATGTTCCATCTGTTAATAATTCTCTTTTAGGATTCAAGTTCATCGCTTAGAAATACTTCGAACTCTATCTTGGTCTTATTTGTTACAACTTTGAAAAAAAGATGCTGGAACATATCTGAAATCTGTAATTCCATTCCTCTTCTTTTCACTTCAAGATGGATATAATCAAGTTGCAAAAAGTGCTGAAACAGCCGTTGCTGATTGCTTTCCAACAGAAGAAATTTTTTTTGATTGCTGGAACAGATCCAAAATTCTTTGAAGTTGTTAAAGTTGATAAAGCCGTTATTCCGAAATTTTTGTCATTAGTTCGAAAGAAGGGATTGTAAGCTACTGTAGTCATTGTGCAATGCTTATATGGAAATTTTAGATATTGGCAAGTATTATAAACAAGTTTGCTTCCATCAATATCTGTGATCTATGATATATTAAAATGGTTAAAAAGAGATCAAAAAGTAAAATGGTTAAAAACAATCTTGGAAAGCTTTTTTGATAGGTTTGTTTTTTGCTTATTTCTGAAACAATTATAATTTAAAATTATTCAGAATTGAAACTTTTCTTCGTTTATTTGCATGGACAAAAGCATTTGCAGAAGCAATTAAATTTAGTTTTCTCAAAGCCTTTGAAATGAATGAATCAAAAGTATTTCAAGTAGTTTCTGTTGAAAAAGTTTGTTTTTTAAATAACTGTTTCTCCACATTTTATAATCTTTCTTTAAGGTATTTGCTTTTCTCGACATTATTATTTCCTTCAAAGACAAGAAAGAAACTGTACCAATTATTGTTGATCTTCTAACATGGCTTCAATCAAAGGATATTCAATTTGATGGAGATATAGATGATTTCAAGAGAAAATTGCCGGAGAAGTTTATTTCTAAGTTTTGTGTTACAGTAATCGGAATTTTTTTTATCCTTGCATATTTTAGTTACCTACTTCAATATTTATCTTGGAACCGTTCATTGAAGCATCAAATGATTTTACGATTGCTGTTGAACTCTTAAAATCTCATGATTGTCCAAATTCAACATTGTTAACAATTTATGATTTGCTCGATGAAGATGCCGTAGAAATGTCTCAATTTGGAATTATTATTGCTCGAAGAATTCATAAAGAATCAGATTTTGGAACTCAACAAAAGCTAATGAAATGTTTATGGAATTTAATTGATGACAGACAAGTTAAAGGCGAAATTGATACATTTTTGAAGGTTCGGATTCGTGTTAGAGATTGAATTCTGAATCTTTTGGTTTTTTAGATAACTGAGCCAATGATTGCAAGAAATTTGATTGAAATTTTATCTGAAGATTTGATTAATGCTTTACCACCTGATTCTCGCGAAAAGATTACTGAAATTGTTTTAACAGAAGTTTTGAAAGGGCATTGAACTTCAAAGCTCGCTGAATGGATTGGTCAAGCAATTTCGAATGAACAAATTATTACTTTGGCGAAGAAAGCTGTTAATTATTTGCGAAACAGCCTTGAATTGAATCCATGTTTTAAATGTTTTTCTATTGTTTGAATTATTTTATTTCCTGGTTTGCATTATTGTTAAATAAATGTGTTACAAAAATAATTCGATGGTGTTATTAAAAACATGTTACACCCAGGCGATAAAAAGTTGTTATTTATGAATTTGCGTGAATTTGATTATTTCTAAATTTCATTTTTTCCATTAACATGAGTGAAATCACGTATTGAAAGACATGAACGTTTGTGAAAAATAGAAACGTTTTCACTTTATCAAAAACCGATATTTTTATGCAAAAAATGACTCATTCAAGACAATTTTTTATGGTAAAAACAGTGTTCTTCGTTTTTGAATCAGACATGACTAAAGATTACTGTAACTTTGCATTATTAACGACAAGGTTTTGAGATGGTCTGAACTCGACAAATCGTTTGATTAGGTTTGCGAAGCTTAATTGATCCCAATGAAATGTTTATTTAATTCAAAATCAGGTATTCTAATGCTTTACAGGATGCAAAAATTAACATAAAACAGCTTCTTTCGCTTTATCAGAATCCTGCTTTTTTGCAAAAATAATTTATCCAATATCATTTTTTACAACTAAAGTGTTATTTTGCAAAAATAAGATTTCCAAATTTCATTTCTTTCGTCAAAAAATTTCAACCGCTAAAATTTTTAAAAGCAGACAAAAACACTTTTTTGAATCGAAAAAAAGAAAAAAATGTATTTTAATTTTTAAAAACAAAATTCATCTGTTATGAAAAAAATCCTTTTTTGAGACCGCGTTCTTTCGCAACATTTTTTTTGCCAGAAACAAACATTCGATTTTTGAAAAAAGTTTTATTGCATTTTGACAAATATTTTGCACCTGTTTTTGAATATTTAATTTCTAAAGAATTTACAAATTCATCTCAATTGACTTTTTGGGAAAGATTTGACGGTTTGATCAAATCTTGGATTCTTCCTGCATTTAAAAATGGTGGCTCTTTTTAATTTTTAATAGCTGAGCTTTTGATAAGCAAGTTTCCAACAGCTGACAAGATTTTAAAATTTTTATTTTACCTGCTTATTAGCTTTTAAAATTTGCCGAAATTGTTATTACCGTTGGAAAAATGGTAAAAATTTAATAAAGAGACTACCATTAAGCAAAAATATAAATGTTGGAATTTGGGAAGGAAATGAAATGTTGCGTAATGTTTATTAAAGGAAAAACGTTTCAAAAAGTCAACATCAATGAACGTGTATTTTTGCAAAAATGACAAAAAAATTAGTTGATATTGTAACAAAAATTTTTGAGGCTCTCAAATTAACGATAAAAAATATTTATCGTTAATTTTTAGATTTTTTAAAGTGTCGTTTACTTATAAAGACTATAAAAAGGGATTTAATAAAAATTAATCCATAAAATCATTTATTTAAATATATGTCACAGGTGCAACATTAAAAAGTTTTTTTAAATTTTTTATCAAATTTTTAAGAATCCACAAAAACGATATTTTTGTTCAAGAAAGTTTTTTGACCTGTTATTTTTCAAGCTATGTTTTAAATCATTAATTTATGACCAAATTTTGTGTGCCTTAAAAATTCTTTTTTCTTTGTCGGTTGTTATGAAAATATTTAATGCCTTCAACAAAGATATTTAAATTCAATTGTTATCAAAATCTGTTACTTACAATGATTATAATAGAGATATTAGTGGTCATGGCCAAGGCTGTCCGGAATTCCGGATCGGATTCCGGATTCCGTGATTCCGGACGATTTTGGCGTTCCGGATTTTCCGGATTCCGGATTCCGGATAAAATTTTTTGTTTTCTATATAAATTATTCCGGATCGGATTCCGGATTCCGTGATTCCGGCTGATTTTTGGCATTCCGGAATTCCGGATTCCGGATTCCGGATCATAATATTTTTTCCGGACAGCCTTGGTCATGGCAGTTTCATTCATGCCAATTGTGTCAAAGGTGCATTATTCACCGCAACTCAACGTAGAAAATTGGAATATACCAAGACTTTTTTTTATCAACAGTAGAAAAATTAAATATACAAAGACTTTTAAGCAAGAAAATAAGAAAAACTTCTATCGCTATAGCGCAAACTAATGCTTTTTACAAAATGATTTCTTTTCCGCCTCTCAAATGTTTAAAAAAGTAGACGAAAACACTTTTCATCAAAAAAGAAAACAATTTTGAAGATGAAATTTCTTTATCGCAGAAAAATGCAATAAAATCGTTTTTTGCATATTTTGTATCTCTTTTGAAAAGATCCATTTTTTGAGACCACCTTCTTTCGTAACATTTTTTTCGTCAGAGAGAAACATTTTATTTTGAACAAAATCCATTCATTTGCTCATCAAATATTATAGTCTTTTTTTAATATTTAATTTTAAAACATTTGAGGCTATGATCGTACACTCGGCTATGAAACATTTTCAGAATCGGCAGAACTGGATGCTTGGTTGGTGCACTATATATGTTTGAAATGTTTTTAAATCACTGAGAAAAAAATGTTACCATGTGTTATGAAATTTTGTGTAACTAAGACGAAATTGTTACGAAAATGAAAAAAAAAATTGTTACCTCTGTCACGAAAATGTTACCATATTAGTAATTTTGGTGTTACACCTTTTGTCAAAAGAGAGAGAAGATTTCTTTGTTTCTCTAGTTTCTAATATAAACAAAGCACACCTCTCCTTTCTATAATGAATTAAACATAAGGCTGACTCCGGTTCCCGATTAGTCGATTTTTGAAAACTGCTATTTGAATACTCAAAAAAGCTTAAATGTTACATTTTTACGAATAAACTCTAATTTAAGGCTTTGTTACACCTTTTTATATCTTTCAAAGCAAAAAGAACCACCTTTTAATAAAAATTAGTTACCTATTTTTGAGTTAAAAATGTAAAAGTTTGCGGGAAATTTGTCTGATTTCCTGCATTAATCGGGAAATTTCCCGGGAAATGTTTCCTGAAACAACCCTACTCAAAACCCTTCGCTGTCAACGTCATGGTGTTGTTCAAACACCGGCACAATTCTTTTTTATGCAGATTATCTTGATCGATTGAATGAATTGTTGCTTTGGGAGCTGTCGAAAATAAACTCAATCAAGCGATCCGAAAAGTTCAATCCACTCAAAAACGTCGTCGTCATCCATAAAGTAAGTTACAGTAATCTTAAAGGAGAAAAATTAAAGTAACCGGGATAAACAGGTTCATTCAATAATGTGTTCGTTCTGTTTGAGGAAACACTGTTTTACATCTTTGATAATCTATTTTATATATCTTCCATTTTTAATGTCATCCAACTTTCAAACTTCAAATGCTTTGCTCTTCAATCAATCTTCTTCAAAACTGCCTTTTCTTCACCTTTCAATAAATACTTTCATGAACAAAAAATTTCTTGTCTTTAATTTTTTTTCGTCTTTTTTGGACATGAAAGGAGAATTAAAATTTTTATTCGATAGTAATTTTATTTAGCAAAATGCAAAAGAATATCGTATTTCACAAATTTTTAAATTAAATATCTTATAAAAATTGATGAAAAATTAAAAAATAGTAAATATCGTTATAAATTTTGTGAGAATAGTTGTTGTTCGTGAAACATTTCATTGAAGAATACTTTCTTCTTCATGCAAATTTATGTTAAACATCACTTATTAGAATTTTTTTCATTTGTTTTCTCTCAAAGTTTTTAA
The DNA here is from genome assembly GCA_024447195.1 of Panagrolaimus sp. LJ2414. Lineage (NCBI taxonomy): Eukaryota > Metazoa > Nematoda > Chromadorea > Rhabditida > Panagrolaimidae > Panagrolaimus > Panagrolaimus sp. LJ2414. The sequence goes on along the minus strand of JAMRXY010000011.1, from coordinate 507,580 downwards.
CTAAAATTTATTAACAATAATGAAATAGCTACAGTAAGATTCTGGATGTTAGCTCTCCGCCTTATTTCAAAAAAGAAAGCATTTAATTCTGCAGAATTTTGAGAGATTCAAAGTTGCATTGCTTAAAATTTTGTTCATCAAAACCAACAAAACGTTGTCTATTTCTTTACAAAAATTTGCGTTTGTTAATCAGTTTCATTCATTCCATTTTTTTAACTTTTGCAGTAATCATTTCTTTTCATTCATTCATTTCATTTTTGATTTCTCTCAAATGGTTGAAGGCTGCGGTTGCCCCCTCAAAAATGTTCTGCAACAAAAATGGAAGAAACACAAATTTTGATGTATGTTTTTCAACTTTTTGATTTGAAATTATGGAAATGGCTTTTTAGAAGATGTGATGTAAATGGTAATGGGAATGGGAATCGAGCCTGTATGTAATAAATGCATATCAGATAAGTTCATTTTTGTTGTGTTTTTGTTTTTGGATTTTACTAATATAATATTTAATTTCAGGAACTGTTGTTTGCTCAAAATGGTCAAATGCTTTATATGATGGCGAGATGATGGTGGCTGTCATATATCAATGAAACATCAAATAAAACTGTCAGATAAGTTTTTTGACGATATTTGTTCCATATTTTTCTTGTGGCTAAAATTATGTATGAACTAGTTTTTAGGCATGAACAACTTATCTTTTGTGGTTTTAAAAAATAAATATTGGAATTGATATTAGTGACAGAAGGGTATGTTTTCTTTTTGTTCCCTTTTTTGATCTCATTTGATATATATGTTTATGTTTTGTATATTTTTAATAAAGGTTATTATTTTTACTGGCTTGAAATGATTGACTTTGAAGTTTTTTGTTTTATAATACCTGATATTTTTGAAATGGGGGGAGGCAACTTCTATAACAAAAAAGAGAGCAATTTAAGTTCTTCAAAAGTGGATACCAGATGACTTGATGAATGGATTTTGGGTAGATATAGTCGATATATTTGGGATGTGTTAAGAATTAAGGGATAGTTTGCTGTTTTTAAGCTGTAAAAAACAAACGTTTCAGAATGCTGGAATATTAGATTTATTTAAATCAATAGATTGTAAATTACTTCTTTGGAACACTTTTGTTTTTCTTCCTCACTACTTTAACGAAGATAAAAAGTTGTAACAAAACAATTGCTTTAAAGCTTTTTTTCGATTGTTATGATATTGCTAGCTAATCTTTAATACCAAAAATTAACTCTTGAAAAATTACTGTTTTGTTCTCATTGAAACTGCTTCATGAAAGAATTGGCGAGATAAAAAGAGAAAAACTGTACTGTCTGTTTTAAGGCTAATGTCTGCTTCGAACTGCTTCAAAATTGCTCGCGTTTTCGAGGAAAATTGCATCTTAAAAAGGATTTTCTAACTTAATGGTTCATTAATCAATATGAAAAATAGTTTGAAATAGAAAACTAAACACGAAAGATGCGAAATAATATAAATTTATTTGTGAAAATAATAATAAAATTGTTGAGAGACAGGAATAGAGAAGTTGATTTCATCCGGACTCATTTGACAAAAAATATGAACATCAACCCTGAAATTAGATTAGTTAGTAATAGTAAGAATATGACTATATATTTCTGATAAAATTATTACCTTTTCATTCATCAGGAGATTGTCCACCAGCATTCTTTGGCTTCTTTTTAGCTTCACGATTCTTTAACTTTTGAATTGTATAAAAAAGAACTCGCTTTTCTTTCTTCAAATTAATCTTCATTTCTTCTTCAATCATTTCAAGCAAAAGAACATGAACATAAGCATACTGAGCTGGCGTTTGAACAAGACGTCCACGCATTTTTCTTAATGATTTAATAGTCTAAAAAGGTAGGAAATGGATAAACAAACAGTGTCATTGTATCCGATGGTTTTGATCAAATCTCGAAAAAGATGTATTTTTTTGATCTTTAAATAAACTCCGGTGCCGAAGTCCTAACAACACTGTCAGTTTGAACTTTTTGAGTTACTGTAACAATTATTTCATTTAAAGGAGTAGGGATAAACTTACATTTTCAACTGATACAAGCTGGCCCTTCTTGAACATATGAAAAGAAAAATAAGCAGCAATGAAGCAACCAGTTCGACCAATTCTGAAATTGAAAATTGTCAGAATTTGATAGATAAGAGAAAAAAGTTCAACGAACCCTGCGGCACAATGTACAACCACTGGAAGTAACAAAATTTTGATAAACATGTAAGAGTGGTTTTGTCATTGCTGGTACACCAAGATCTGGCCAAAATTTGTATAGCACATGTTTTACAGTAATAGTTATTTCTCGAGTTTCACTAAAATACAAATATTTTCAATAAAGTTTAAATTATAACAGAAAATTTCTCATTGATTAAAAAAAGGCCCAAAAATTTTCAAAATTTTGTTGTTATTATCATATTTAAAAATCATTTTTGATACATACATAATTATAAAATACTACCTATTCACGTTTGTTAAAACTGCAACATTTTTTTAATTCGCAATATTTCTCATGCATTTCCAAATTTTTATAAAATATCAACAATTTCTGCGAAAATAAAAACTTCTTTATTTCTGATTTGTAAGCTTCTTGATTTCCTGGAGAAATCTGCGCCCAAGTCAAAAGTGCCAAAACTTGCTATTAAAAGTGCTTCTTCATCTTTACAGCCATCTTTAAAAATATCATCTTCTTAAATTACTCTTATAACCTCCACTGTTAATAATAATACTTTTCTGGTTCTAATTTTAATAAATTTTTTTTTGAAACAAAATTTAAAAATATCCCAAATTACTACTACCTCCAAAAAACAAAACTCACATTTTCAGCCGAATGATGAATCTTTGATAAAATAAGATAATAAATAAATTTGAAAATTGAATCAAAATAAGCATCAATTTTTTCTTTTAAATACACCATACCCACTTGAAATTTGTGTTTTGATTGAAAACTTGATTGAATTCTAAACGCCGAAATCGTAAAATTCATCTTCAATAAAAGGCCAATATTGATGACACTTTGCCTTTACCATCATTTTACCATGTTCTTCACTTTCTTCGAATACTCGGCAGAGCATATACAGGTGCAGCAAGACGAAAGGCGAGTAAAATAAGAATTGTTTTTGAATAATTAATGGCACAAATTGTGAAATGTTTTTGTTGTACCTTTGACATTTTTATTTTGTATATCAAACAGGTGCTTTCACAATGTAAATTTATAAATATGCAAATTCTGCCATCCTTTTTAGCAATGGATTACCTCCACAGTACAAACGTTTAGATACTTTTAAAATGTGGCATTATTTAGAGATTATTCAGAATCTGCTTATTTTTTATTAATTTTATAAAAAACTACAAAATCGTTAAAAAAATTAATGAAAACACTTCCGATTATCCCTTTCTCTGATTCTTTTTTCCATCATTTGCTTGCTTTTGGCAGTTGAAAAAGTTAATTTTTTTATTGCTTTTTGTTGCTGCAATTCTGCATGTAATTGTTTCATGTTTTTATGACTTATCAAGATTAAAATATAGTTAAAAGCAATAATCCATTTTTATGTTTTATCTTAAGGATGGATCTATTGTAACCCGCGCAGCAGACAAGGTCATGCGCGAGGATAAAGACTGGCAGAAAGCAGTCCAAGTCAGTCAGTGTGCGAGCAAAGGCAGAGCAGTGGTCGGGTGACCACTGCGCTCTCATTTATGTATTGTTGTATTATATCGTATATGCATGTTGGATCTGAATAAATACTAGTTATGACTCCAAGATAGAACCGGGGAAATACAGTACATCACACCCTTACTATATGGAGGTCCTCAGTGAATCTGGCAGTTATTTAATTAGTATTTTTTACCATCTTTACATTATTTTATGTATTGATCCACATTTTTCTTTTCTTTTTTTTGCATTTTGTTTGGCCGCAAAATGTTTTTCCATCCAAAAAGGAAAGGAAAAGAGAAAGACATGCATTATTTTTCGCTACACCGAGGTCAACGATAATTTATTCCATTCTCTTCAATGCAAACTGCCAACAACATCTACTCGCTGGCTCCTTAACTAGTCCATGCTCAACATCGCAATTATTTTATTTTGGTCCAACTACAAAGAATATTTTGCCGAGGATGACAAAAACAAGTAAGGTGGAGAGGCTGCCTGGTGAGTGACAACCGAGCCCAACCCAACCTTAATCCAAAGCAAGAATGAAGCAAATGAATATGCCCCTTGGTCATATTGGATTGATACTCAATCAGTTAGTTGAAGACAAGTCGAAAGACACAACTAGCCATTTTCTGTCTACATCAAAGTGCCGCACAACAACATAATTCAAGATAATGCTGTACTTGTTTATTATGGTCACAACCTGATTTGAAAGAAATGACACCCCACTTATTATGAACGATACACAAATGGTCTGGTCAGGAAAAGCCGCAGAACCTTATTTATGATGCATCTATGGATATGCAATCTCTTATTGACGAGGACGTCAATCATTATTCGTTCGTGGCGGATGTAACCCGCGCAGCAGACAAGGTCATGCGCGAGGATAAAGACTGGCAGAAAGCAGTCCAAGTCAGTCAGTGTGCGAGCAAAGGCAGAGCAGTGGTCGGGTGACCACTGCGCTCTCATTTATGTATTGTTGTATTATATCGTATATGCATGTTGGATCTGAATAAATACTAGTTATGACTCCAAGATAGAACCGGGGAAATACAGCACATCACACCCTTACTCTATAACCGAAAAGTGATCCAAAAAATCTAAACATTTGGGTGCTTTAATTTTAATTAAATAGATTGCTTCCTCCACAAATAAATTGGAAAATAAAACAGAACTTCTTGAACCTATTTCGAAATGTTTTTGTGCCCTTTAGAGCTTTAAGATGGAAAAAAAAGAAGCAATAAAAAAATTAATAACGAATTTTTCTATAACAGATTGATTTAACTTTTTCCACAATTTTATGCTCATTTTTCTTTTTCGAAAAGTCATAAAAATGTTAAATGACAAATATGATGCAATCGCCAATTTTTTCTTTGTTTGATTTTTAATTTTATTTTACTGCAAAGTTTAAAAACTTTGCAGTGTTTTACAATTTTGAAAACATTTTTCGTTTCTTTTTTTGCATTTGTGTTTTGTGATTTTTTTCTTCGAATGCTTTGTTGAAACATCCCGATTATAGTCATAACAAAAAGAAAAAAAAGGTTTTTTGTAATTTTTTTTAGAAAAGGCTTTAATATAGTTTTTCAATTTTTATTCAGATTAGACAAAGCAATCAATAAATCAAGCATAAATAACATACCCATAACAAGGTATAGGCAAGTAAAAAAAACGTTTTTTTGTTTTTTATAAAACTTTTTCTACTGCTTTTTTGCTCGAGTCACTGAGATTGAAATAGAAAATCAATAACAAAAATGAAACACTGTTGTTTTTTTCTTCGCAAAAAAGAAAAGCAGTTGTCTTTGCTTTAGAAATGCAGTTGCCACAAAAACGAATCAATTTCCAGCTGCTGCTGCTGCAGATGGAAATCGATCAATCTGTAGAATTGTTATATCTTCTTTCTTTTTGGAGTTTTTAAAGATGAAAAGTATGACGCAATCCTGCTTTTTTGGGAATTGATGTTTTGATGGATAAATTGATGCTTCATTGGACAACATGAATGCATAAATTATTGCTACTGTATAAAAATTTGTTATAAAAGTTGAAACAAAAAATGTGCATATTCAACAACGATAAATTTTGACCTTCTCTGTGATCCAAATTGTTTTTTGCTATTCTTTTCGCTCAACATTTAAATAAATATTTAATAAAAACTTAATAAAAATTGGCAGCAAATTGTGTGTAAAAATGGCAAAAACTCTAATAAAGTTTGTAAAACAATTTATTTCAAAACGAAAGAAAGATTATTTACAGTATGTACAATGTAAAAGTTAAAACAATTACAGTTGGAAAAAGAAGCTTTAGTTGTTTGCCACTTTTAAGCAACAATCAACCGAAGCAAGATGGAAGTTGGATTGGGGCATTCAAAATTTAAAAAATATTTTTCAAAGAATTTTGGGGTTGGAAAGTTTTGGTGGGAAGAAAGATAGAGAAAAAATGTGCTCAAATTTAGTTTGGATAACACCGAAAAATTTAGTAAATTTTCAACCTTGTTTGGCAATTTAAACAAAAGTATCAAGTGATGGATTCAAAAAATTTAAAGTAAATTTTAGATACTGTAAAAATTCTGTCAAATAATATTGACTCAAAAAAAAACTAATGCTAAAAAAGGGAAGTGGGATTTTAAAGGGAGCGTACCAGATAGAATAAGTTTTATTTTTTCAACACACGTCCTCCCACCTCGAAAGCTCTCTACTAATCGAGTAAAAAAAATTTTTTTTTCGAAATTTTACTCGATTAGTAGAGAGCTTTCGGGGTGGGAGGACGTGTGTTAAAAAAATAAAACTTATTCTATCTGGTACGCTCCCTTTAAGAGGGAGACTTTAATAAAAAACGCAGAACGCCAACTCTCAGCAAAAAAGAATCAAAAAATTAAAAAAAGATTTTTTGAATAAAGAAAAGAGCTGAAAGAATGCTGGAAAAAAGAAGATTCAATTTTATGATCAAAGATCAAAAAGATGAAAAGACAACAGCAAAAGCAAGAAAGGAAGAAAGAAAATGAAAGACTTTAAGCAGCTAATCAAGAGGTGTACACATTTTACTTCTTATTATTTTCATTCCGCTTCTTCTCATTCTTTTTCTTTAACTTCTCTGCTTCTGCTTGAATTTGATGGCTTCTTTTGAAAAGTGCTGCTGTACTGAATGCAATAACAGCTTTTTGTTTTTCTTTCAGCATTTTCTTGGTTTCAGGAGCCGGAATCGAAGATGCTGCAGAAGAACATGACTCCAAAAGATTTGGAGCAGTATTATTTCGTTGATCTTAAAAGTTTCATGAATTATTTTAAAGTAATAAATAATAAAACAAATGCAACATTTTTTTCAGTAAAAAAAGTATTAATTTCATTAAAATGTATTTGTTCGAAAATAAAATGTCTACGCTACCTCCTACAGTAATTTTAAACATGATTTGTTTTTTTAAAGTTAAAAAACTCAATCACAAAAAAGCAGTTCCACAAAATATCAGAAACGTTTTTGGCATTTTATGAATTTTGTAACCAACCAAATATATCTCAATGCAAATTTTTTTTGATGGGATATTGAAATAGTTACCTCGAGTTGAAAAAATTTCATCAGGAGATGATAAAACTGCAGCATTACTGTTATCTAAATGTGAAATATTAGGATGAGGTGGTAAAGATAAGTTACAGTAATACCATTTGTTGGATTTTGTGAAGGCATCCTTAAAAGCTGATCTTGTGAAGAAAGTTGTTGATGATCAACAAAAGTTTCATCGACAGCAGGAGCAGATGGACAAGATAAAACAAGTCTATTGGTATCACCTAAATGTGGAATATTAGAAAAAAGTGGCGTAGATACTGTAATACCACTTTTTGGATGTTGGGAAAGAGGAGGTGGATCTTGTTTATTAAGCAACTTTTGAGATGCTTTAAATTGTTGAACTTCTGGTTTTGTACAAGCATTATTCTTCATTTGTCGAGGAAATTCAAGAGAATCCTTGACAAAAAAAGATTGTTAAAATTTAAAATTAAAATTTAGAACCAAGATTTACTTCATGTGCTAAAACTGAGGATTTGGATGATGAGGACTGCTTTGTAACATCTTCAGATTCAACAGAAGAAGCTTCAATTAAATTTTCATATGCGGCAATATGAAGTGAAAGGGTGCTACCATTTTTGGTTGTTGTGGCATTGGAAGAATCATTTTTCCACTTTTTTGTTTTAAAAGCTTTTTCAGCTTGATCAAATGCAGTAATGGATTGAAAAGGTTTTGGATGTAAATTTTTTGATGTCGATTTATTCCAATAACGAGAACTTCTTTTTTCATCGTCAATGATTTTAGAATCTGCTTTTTAATGTTGCTGCAGTCCTCCACAATATTTTAGATAACTTACAATTTTTTAAGTAAGACATTTACAGTATTTTTACTGTATTTTTTTACAACTTAACTATTTCACGGAAAATTATTACTTTTTGTAGTTGAAGGACTGCAGTATTTGAGTTTACCAAAGCTTTTGTTATTAAAGATTGATTTGCTATTTGATTGAACAAGGGATCCATAAAAGCATTTATCAGTTTGATTTAAGTTAAAATTTGAAAATTGATTTTCAACATTATGTAGAATTGATTGCTTCTTCAGCGGCATCAACTCATCTTTTGTTGCCATCTAAAACCTTTATTTACGAAACGTTCATCCAGTAACAAATCAATTAGACAAACGAAAACAAATAACGATATTTACAAATTCAATGTTTGTAATTTGTCTTAAAAAAGTTTAGTTGTTTTACCACTACTTTAGATTATTTTAAAAAACACAAGAAACAAATAAATCTCGAACATAAATAAAACCAAAAAAATAGTCGACATCTCTCTCTCTCTCCGATTTAAAATAACATAAATTTATTTAAAACCAAAAAAGTATTTTAGGATATATTAGATTAATAAAAGTTAAAAAAATAGATTTACAAGTTCCACAAAACAAAAATTTTTGTTTATAAAAATATTTTTTTGAAAAAAAGAAACCGATTCGCGGTTCGTGTTAAAACCAACCACGAACCGACTCGTGGTTCGCGTTTCACCAATAGCCTGAAATACCTTGAAAAAGGAAGCAAAAAGGTTTTCTGCACACAAATTTTGAAAAAAAATGGCATGGAATTTTAATTATTCCATATGAACATATTATGTATCGGCAGATCAAACATAAGATTTTTTACAACCTTTTTCACTGTTTTTATACCCGATTAAGTCAAATAAAAGAAGAAACAGTGCTTTTCTTTTGTTTTTTTTAAAGGCAACAAATTATTTGTTGCCTGTGTTACAAATAACGTTCAAATTGGTTTCAAAAATTCGAAAAAAGAGTTTTTTTCTGTCTGTCAAAAAGCAAATTGTGACAGACTTCTTTTTTTAAAAAAAAGACTTTAAAAACGCCAAATTTTCAATGTGAAAAAGTTAACGGAAAAATTTTACACATAAAAATGAAACAGCTGCACTTTTTTGCACAACACATCTGTGTCATAAAACATTTTGAAGAACGAAAAAACTGTTTTCTTGCTGATTAAAGGCTATCCCGATGATATTAAGAGGAGGTGGACAAAAAAATAAGATTTGGTTTTAGTTTATTTTTTCCATTTTTTCAATTACTAATGCGCTTGAGTTACAATAAATATATTTTATTCGCTGTTGCATCTTTCAAAAACTGTAAAGTTATGGCACATTTTCTGTTAATATATTTCTACAAAATTAAATATTCAAAGGTCACAAAAAATGTGGAAAAGCTACTTTCACATTATCGATAACTAATTTTTGTGCAAAAAAATGCTTGATTCAATAGTTTTTTGCAGCTTAAATGAAATATCGCAAAAATTATTTCTATCGTCGAAAAAATCAAGCCACTAAAATATTTAAAAAAAATAAAAAAACTGTAATAAAATAAAAAAGACGCCTAGATTTTAGGCCCAAAATAGCTAATTTTTTAATTTTTTAAACGTTAGTTGAATCAAAGATTTTAATATAAATGCTATTTATACAACTTTTTAATCATTTTTATTATTTCCTTATTAAAAAGGAATAAATTCCTCATCGATTGATACCAAGATCATTAAAATTGGTCACGCTTACACTGTTTTACTTAGCTATAAGTGATCTAGCATGTTAAACATTAGATACAAATATTCCTACCTGCCGGCAATTCCACGCTTTTAATTCATTTTATCTATCACAATAGATAAAAAACCGTATTTAGAAAAAATGTAATTCAGCTTTTTCAAAATCTGAGTATTTTTTTCCAGAAATTTTTGCAATGTTTAACACAAAAGTAGGAATAATTGTATTTAATGTTTAACATGCAATTAATTTTATTAAATTTTTTCGTTTTTTGTGTTTGGCAAAGTGGCAGTAAACAAAAACCTTATAGTGCAAAACATCACTTATTGAACTTTAAAACCTGTTTCAAATTCAAAACAATTTTCCCAATTTTTTTAATAACATCCTAAAATTGTCACATAAGCACTTTTTTGCATCGAAACAAAAAACTTTTGTTTGTTCTGGTTTTTTAAAACAAAAAACATTCAATGAATTTTTTTCGTTTTAAAACGAACGTGTTTAGAAACCTTTTTGTTATGAAAAATCTCATGAATACTCATGATAAAATAGAATTTTCCAATTTTTGATGAAAAAGTTTTATTTTTTAGCTTTGTTTAAAAACGAAATATTTAAATTTGATACTGTTTTGTGTGTTAAATAAATTTAACATTAAATATCCAAAAAATCCAGCCTTAACAAAAAAATTAAACAAGAGATTTTTAGGAATGTTGATTCAATTACGATGAAAATAAAAAAGATGTTTGCATTGATCGCCTTAAAGATTAAAGATAATTTTTGCAAACTTTAAAAAAACTAATCACATTCTATCATGATTTTGTTTAATTGATTCAAAAAAGTCATAAGAAAATTTGACAAATATTTGTAAAAACGTAGATCTAAATTGACAATATAAAAATCAAAAAATTTAGAAAATTGGTCAAAATTTTAGAATAAAGTTCAAAAAAATTAAAATGACACATGCCAAAATAACCTTTACATTTTTAAATACCAAAAAATAATGGCGATTAAAATGAATCAAACCTTTGACTAAATTAAAAAAAATTACCATTAAATTACAAAAAGAATTAGTCAAAACAGTTTAATTGAAATTTGAATGGTTTATGGTCGTGTTCTATCGATGTCAAGCTATATTTTTTGGTATTATTATTATTACTATTATTATTGATCTTGAACCATGGCTTTACGAGGTTGGTTAATTTAGTTTATTGTGTTTTCTAACAGTTTTTAATAAAATTAAGCCAATCAAAACGTTGCAATATCAACACAAAAGCAATTTTTGTACCAAATAAAAGCTAAACAACCAAAAACTTTCAAAGCTGAATGGAATCGACTTGCTGTTCCAACGAAGCAGCCATGTGAAGCATTCGATGCTGAAGAAAAACTTGTTGAAGATACTCATTGTCCAAGAAAGAATCGGTAAGGATAAATTATTATACATGAATCTCAAAATATCACAAATGAATTATTAATCAAAGTATTCAAATTCTAAATTTAATCTTATTTACCTAAAAAACCTAGATTGAATAAGTGTTGAACACATTAAAGGTTTTTTTTGTGCCAAAAGATTTAAGAGATAATTACAACTACAGTATCCCAACGATTACTCAGTTGAACCGTTTTAGATATGCCTCAATTGAATGCAATGATGCAAATCGTCTTTTAATTGGTTTAAAAGATTTTTTCAATGGGAATTATCATGGATATTACTGAATTGCAACATTATCAAATTTTGGATTATACAGGGTGGCCAAAAAAAAAGTGCAATTCAATTTTTGAACAAAGGCAAGGGGACTTGAATAACTTGTGTTGGGTGGACCTAATACTTTGTGGGGAAGCGCATTTGACCCTACAGTATGACCTCTCCAACCTTTTCGTGTCGGGAGTTTCGCCGCCGCCAAGTTTTGAAAAGTACGTTTTTCGACCTTTTCGTAGAACAAAGTTCCTGGGAGAACCAGAAGGGCTGGAGAAAAGGTGATGGTATATTCGGATAGCCCAGATGTTAGACTCGTTGACGCAGCAAAGTTTTGGATTATATATCTTTTGGCCCGGGTTTAATCGCTTCGAGAAAAAAGCGATTTCCGATTTTTTCATTTTTTGGTCAACTTTGACCAATTGCCCTACTTTTTCCAGAAGGAGTTGGAGGCTCATATTTGTTGCTAACAAACTTCAGCTTGTTTGTGGTTGATTCCATTCCAAAATATTGAAATCTGGAAAGGTGACCTTTTTTCGATACTCGAAAATGGCAAAAAACGGCTGCTTGTAGTTGTATACTAATAAATAGCAAGTAACTATATATACACAAAAAATTTTAAATGTCGTTATGTGCTATAAATCAATAAAAATATATCAGAAAAATACTGTAAAATGAATTTTAAGCGTTTATGATCAATTCAGACACTTTAACATTGAATTGAATTCCATCATATGATACGTATACTTACTTAAGTACAAAAAATACGGCTGCTTGAAAAATCATTCTTCCAGATTTCAATATTTTGTTATGGAATCGACCACAAAGAGGCTGAAGTTTGTTGGCAACAAATATGAGCCTTCAACTCCTTCTGGAAAAAGTAGGGCAATTGGTCAAAGTTGACCAAAAAATGAAAAAATCGGAAATCGCTTTTTTCTCGAAGCGATTAAACCCGGGCCAAAAGATATATAATCCAAAACTTTGCTGCGTCAACGAGTCTAACATCTGGGCTATCCGAATATACCATCACCTTTTCTCCAGCCCTTCTGGTTCTCCCAGGAACTTTGTTCTACGAAAAGGTCGAAAAACGTACTTTTCAAAACTTGGCGGCGGCGAAACTCCCGACACGAAAAGGTTGGAGAGGTCATACTGTAGGGTCAAATGCGCTTCCCCACAAAGTATTAGGTCCACCCAACACAAGTTATTCAAGTCCCCTTGCCTTTGTTCAAAAATTGAATTGCACTTTTTTTTTGGCCACCCTGTATTATATTTTTAAAAATGGCAAATCAAGGTAATATTTTGGATTAAAAAATTAATATAAAATTTAAAATTAATTTTTAGCTAAAATGGAAGGACACGTCAAATTGTCAACTCAAGATCAACTACTCCAACAATTTGATACAAAAGAAAAACGTGATTTCTTTCAAGAATGGAATCGCCTGGCAAAGGATAAAGAAGCTGAAGAAACGCCACATGAAGCATGGAAAAAAAATCGAAAGACTCCATTAAATCGGTGGGTTATAAGTTATGGAAGATTCAAAAACCTATTTTAGGAAAGCTGTATTGCCAAACATTAATCAATAAAAAAAGAAAGCTTGAGATGATTCAGAATATTCTGTTTCATAATAAAAGTATTCATGTTTAAGAAGCATGGAAATAAACTTTCTGAGACAATGTTTTAGCACAAAATTTAATCTACAGTAATTTTCTACTTTTTCGAATACTTTTATGTCCTTTTTGAAATTTTGTTACCGTGTCCAACTATGAAGATACGGTAACAAAATTTTGTTAAAATGATTTCGGAAATTAACCTATTTTTAGATACAAGGATGTTATTTGTGTTGACAATAATCTTGTCACAGTTTTTGGCTGCCCATTTTTTAATGGAAATTTTGTTAAAGATGCTGATGGAAAGAAACTTTTTATCGCAGGTCAAGGGCCAACAAATGATTCAATTGAAGATTTCTGGAAAGTTATCATTGATCAAAAGATAACTGTTGTCGTCATGCTCTGCAACCTTTTCGAAAAAGACAAGAGAGATGGAAAAATGAAAGAAAAGTGTGCCAGATATTGGCCATCAAATGGACCATTTTATTTTGATGGATTTGAAGTTCATCCAAAAAGAGTTTCAGGATTACCAATTGCTGGTGGAAATGAACAAATAATGGTAACCAATCTTGAAATAATCGTTACGTACGTTTCAATATATCTATGAAATTCTTATTTGCTAAATAGATGACCTAATAATCCTCCCCCAAATGGCAACCGCAGTTCAAAATTTCTGTTTTTTAGAAAAACTCGCAAAATTATCCAAAAGGTAACACATGTCCAGTATCAAACATGGCCAGATTTGGGTGTTCCTGCATCTACTCAAGCTGTTATTGAAATTAATTCAAAATTTGTTCAACCAAGCATTCAAAATAATCATCCTGTATTTGTACATTGTTCATCAGGGTATGTTTTTAGATTTCTTTAAATTTGATTTTATAAAATTAATATCCTTTTTGTTTAAGAATTGGAAGAACTGGCTGCTTTATTGGTGGTATTTTTTGCTATGAATTATTCTAATCCAGCAAATTTGTCTTTGTTGAAAGTGTAAGTTAGCCTTTTAAATTAAATAAACTGAAACAAATGATTTCTTTTTTAGGTAAAATTATCAAAATGGATGAGAAAAAAGAAGAAACAAATTCTTATTGTGCAACTGAATTATGGATTTGCTTCCTGATGCAAAAAATTTTGTGAACAATTACAAATCTCTCAAATGCACATTCACTTCAAATTCCTGAAATGCATGAAAAGGTTGGTTCTTTTTTGAGTTAAAACCCCTATTTTATTTCCTTGCTAAAAGATCCAAATAATTAATTAAATGTTTTTTTAATTTCATTACAAAAAAGTAATTGTTTAAAAGAACCTTTCGAAAACACGACTTTTTATTTATTTATGCTGGTCTTTTCATTTTCTCTTCCGTTTTTTAGAGTTGCTTTCCTTTGCCATATTTTATGAAATTTTTATTTGAACTTGATGAAGAAAGAGTTTGAGAAATTGAAAGAGATTGTTTGCTTTTTGATATTTTTTGGGCAAGAAAAATCATTTAGCAGAGAGAAGAGAAAAGGAAAGGAAATGTAAACTTTCTTTCTTTGCTGCTTGCACCCTGCTGCTATTATTAACGCCCGCGGCCGGCCGGCCGGTGGTTGTATTTTATCGCAAAAGAAAAAGTGAAGAAAGATGTATACAAAAAAATAACAAGTTTTTTAGCGGCTTTTACATAAGTTATTTACATTTATAAGCAGCATCCGCTCATTGCTTTTGCTGCTGCAGCAAAACCAAGAAAAAAATGATCACATGGTTTCATCTCCCATGTTTAGAATACTTAAAGTTGTATTATAAACGTGGATATTACAACTTTAATTGCAGCAACAACAATCAATGCCTCTTTTTTCTTGCAGTGATTAACTTTTTTTAGATTTTTCTCACGTTTACTTACTTGTATATGTTTCTTAGTATTATCAGATATTAATATTATGTTATTTATAGGTAAACAAATAAATTCATCTGATTATGATAATGGAACGGATCTTATTTGCTCTCAAAGAACATCCGATTTTGAAGCTCTTTCAATTCCACCAAAAAGATCACTTTGGATTGCTGATTTAATTTTTTATCGTTTCAATTGAAGTATTAAATATGGTTCAAATGGGTTGATGTTTATTATGATGTGGATTCCTTTAATACTTTGCTGAACTCCAACAATGAAAGGTTTGCTTGCTCTTCATTTGTTTACAGTTTGAAAGATTACTGTATTTTTTAGCAATTAATCCATCTTGTTTTGATTGATAATATTTCACTTTCCGAATTATTCATTATATTAATGCTTTCATTTGATCAATATTTATCAATTTTTAAAGGTTATCAACCACATATTAAATAGACAATTCTGAAATTAATTGCTGCATGAATACAGTATTTTTTTCTTTGTTTTGATCTGCAATTGTTGGCTTAACTTATCAAGGATAATGGTGTTGTAGTTATACGGTAAGTTGGATTGTTGGTCGATTGTGTTTTTAGCATTTGATATTTCTGAATCTGGTGCCGTATCTTGAAATCGGAATGCCTTCTTTATGCCCATGTAAAAGAAATCTTTTTAAAATGTGATCCGAGTTCGGTGTCTTCCTTATTTTTTTAAAAACATTGCTTTGATCTTTTATTTTCGGTATCGATGACAGTTTTATTGTATCGGCTTTTTGATTCTACAGCAAATTTGATAGGATACGGTACTTTTGATTCTAAAATGCCATTGTTGAATAGCAGCTACAGTAAATTTTTCACGTTTAATATGTTTCAGATTTATGGCTCTAATTCCGTGAAGTCTTGTCTTTACCGTATGCTCGATTATTGGAAATCTTCAAAATTCTGCATCACCTAGATGAAAAAGATATGACCCTAGTTGCTCCATCGTACTTTTGATAATTTTATTCTTTCAATTAATCGAGAAATTTGAATTCTTTTTGCAACTTTTACATGAAACTTTTAATGTTGAAATTGTTATTGGAAATCCTGATGATGATCGAAATTTGAAGCGCTTCCTTGGATTTCGTTATACTGTAAGTTGTTGGATATGTATATGGATTTCTTACATCTGTTTTTACCTTTCAAAATGGTTGCTCTTGGTTTCATCTCTTTACACATATGCATTAATTCTTTCAATGGTTTGATTCTATCAAAAAGGAGTGATTGCTGGTGGTTGAAAATTATGGAAAATGATACTTTGCAGAAGTCGAAAACCTTTGGATTACAGTACTGAAACAATGCGGTCAATTATTGCCGAATAAGCTCGGCAACGACAAATGAAAGCATTTGATTATTAATTAAAAAGAATCAAAATGTTCCAAATTTCGTGATGCTTTCAACCCAAAACAGAATTCTTTTATTTTAGTATTTTTTGTCTTATCGTTCTCTTTAAGTTTTTTATTATTCTTGCCAAATTTTTCTATGTTGAACAATAAATTTTTAATAATAATCTAATGCTTGAAATATTTTTATTATTTTAATATCTGCTCGGATTACTGTAGTTATATTATTTTAAAACATTTACTGTTGGTATTAAAATACTGTAATATTACTTTCCAACAGTGCATCGACAACATGTTCGTGGGCATTGTTGAATAATGAAAGTACAACGGCGGCATTATTGCAAAGTCATGCAATACTGGCTCATTCAGATGTGCCATTTTCTCGACCAAGATCAACACAGGCTCAAAATTAAATGAAGGAGTTATGATTTATCAGGGATAATGGGTTACTTGTTGTAGATGAAAGCTAGCTGGATACGTCATTGATTTTATTTGTATTTGTTGCATTGATGAAAATGTTTTGAAATTTTTTAAAACATTTTCATCTTTTTAAATGTTTGCATTGTTGATTTCTTTAATTCCTATTTAACCTCAAAGATTTCTCATAAAAGTTGATAATAAATTTATTTATTCTGTTAAAATAACAGTCTCAGCAAACATTAAATAGTAAAACTTAACACAAAATGCATTTTTAAGAACGGAAATTTAAAACCTTTGTGACGGCAATAAAAGAAACCGTAAAGAAAAAAAAGTGTAAGTCAAATATCAACATTGTGTCGGAAATCAGGTTCAACAAAAAGTACATGTATGAAAGAACCAGCTTCTTTTAAAAAAACAATCGAATCAACAAAAAAACGTCAAAGTGTAACACAAAAATTTTATCCAAAGAACTTTTATTAAAAAATATTTGTTTAAACAACAATTACAAACAATAAAAAATACAACTACAACAAATTTCAAAAAAAACAGCGTTAGTTACTTTTACAGTTAACCCGAAAATGTGTAAAAGTCTAAGCCCTTCCGCCCCGCCAAGGCCGCTGTTTTGATGGAAGAGTATTTCGTTAACTTGAATTTTTGCAAGAAAACGAAACGTAAAATTACAAATCAAATAAAAAGGTTAACTTATTTTTACAGTGATCTTCATAAGAAAAATAATGAGGTTTGTTTTTTTTAAACAAAAGTATGAGCACATTTAAACTAAATTAGCTTGGCTATTTTTTTTGAACATTAAAAATCTTAAAACCCAGATTCAATAAACTTTGATGGCACTTTTTTGTTTTGTCATTGTTTTTAGATTTAAAAAAATGACACAAACTTTATATTTTTGAAAAATGCAAAGTTTCATCATTCAATCCAAGATATAAAGTTGCCAAGATATTCAAATGAAATATATGTTGCCAAAAAATATAAACCTTGAAAAATGTCTATCTTTTCACTGCTTCTCACTTTTATTTTAGGATGAAAAGATTAAATAAAGTGCCATCAAAATTGATTGATTCTGGATATAAAAAAATCTTTAAGATGAAACAAAATCGAAAAAGACAAGCAATTTTTTTTGCTGTCTTCGACATTTTTGTTTAATCAGAAACAAACAAGAATGTATTTGAAAAAAAAACAAAACAAAGAAAGAACTTACTTTTGCTGCTTGTTTCATTTTTCTTGTTTTTCAGTTAATAAAAAAAATTGAATTGATTGATGCTGTGCTTTGCTTTGAACAATGATTGTTGATTTGATTGTAGCTTCTGACATTATTGAAAATTTAAATACTAATTAAATAGAAATAGTATTGAATGAAAATTTCGTGTTTTTGAATGAAGCAATTCTGGGGGAAACAAAAATGGGAAACACATTTGCATCAAAAATTGCAGTAAAAATAAAAATTCATTTCTAAAATTTGTCGTTACAGTATCAAGTTGGCGGCATCCCGGTTACTGTAACTTTATAGCAATATTATTTTTTATTATATTTACTACAACAACACCAACTACTACAACAACACCAACTACTACAACAACACCAACTACTCCTACTACATCAACTACTACAACAACATCGACTTCTACTACTACAATTTTTAATTGTGAATATATTACAAGAAATTTATTATATTATGGCTGAGGAGGGTATGACAGTTTTAAAGTATTCATCTTTTAAAATTATAAATTTAGGCAATAAAGAAGTTGTAAAACCAAAAAATGTCTTTTGCCAACAACTTCGAGATAAATCGTTCAATGATTTTCAAACCGAGTGGATTCAACTGAATAAAGCTCAAAAAGTCCAAGCTTCAACGTTGTTCAAAAAAGAACTTGAAAAAGAAGAAAATATCGCTACATGCAGGTTGGTTAAAATTTGAAAATCAGCTTTCCCGACATAAAAGGTTACCTTTTATTTTTAGATATAAAAATATTGCATGTAACGATAATGAAATCGTTCACGTCTATTTTTTTTGGAAGTCAAAAAAATAGAAATTGCTAGAAAAAATTTGAAAAAGATGCAAGTTTTCGTTGCGGGAATCAAAAAAGATCAAATTCTCCCAATAAAAAAAGTTTCTAGAATTTTCGAAAAAAACATTTGTTTGCAAATTTTTCTTTTGTTCTAGCAATTTCTATTTTTTTGACTTCCGAAAAAAATAGACGTGCGTTACTACTGGTAATGGAAAATTTTTCTATGGTAATTTTGTTAGATCTTGAGAAGGAAAGAAGCTTGCAATTGCCACTAAGGGCCCTCTGAAATCAACTGTTGCAGATTTTTGGTCTGTGGTTTTGCTTTGCAAATGCATCGAAGATAAATTGAATATTGATACGGGCACAATGGAACCTGCCCCAAAATGCTTCCAATATTTTCCTAAAAATTCTGCTGCTCCAATGCGTATCAAGAATATTATTGCTAAAGCTGATGAAATTGATGAAATTGTTGTTGATGTTTGTGGAAAGGTTGAAATTATTGTTAAAACTGATATTTCAATTAAAAATGCGTAAGTTTGAGAAAAAAAATTACTTGTCCAAGTTTTCGATTTAATTTTGGAATCCCTTCAAAAGTTTCTACAATCCTTTCAAAACTCTTAATCTTAAAAGCAACACATTTAAGTAAAACAAAGCAAGTCCTTCATCGTCTCCAACATTTTCAATATTCAAATTTGAATGATTTATCTGTTCCTGGTACATCATTCATCCTTCCTTCAATCAAAACGTGGGATCCAGTTTTTGTTCATTGTTCAGTTGGGTATGTTTACATTTTTCATATTTTTGTGATTGTTTAACATTCTTATCAACTTTTAAGGATTGGCCGTACTGGAGTTTTTGTTGGAGTTTTGATGTGCCTTGATTTGTTTCAGCATGTCAGACTCGTTTCTGTACCAAGGGTAACACCTAAATGAGCAAGAAACAAATCTGATCCTTTCATTCATTTTCAGGCTGTAACTATTCTTCGTCAATGCCGTGGTTGGCACAATATTCTTTTATGCATGTTCTTTTAATAAAATTGATTGAATACACAACTGGCAAAGACTTATCTCATCATTCAAGAAAATACACCAAATTCCTAACTCATGTCAAGAAGCCCCGTGTTAAAAAGTAAAGTAAGTGTGATCATCCCTTTACCCAAACCTAAACTAACCTGAGGAACAAAGTTCTCAACATTCATTTTCGAATTTGGCTTAAAAATAATATTTTCTTTCTTAAACCATCTATTTTCAGCAATCAACGTCATCTTCACCTTCACCATCGTCCTTTTCTATCGTCTTTTTTTTGTTGTCCAAGTTCATTCCTATGATTTCAATTCCCAATTTCCATTTCTTTGATTTCAGTTCTCGCTGCATCAATTCAACTTCTTCAATCACCAAATCTTCAAAACACTCTCCACCAACAATATTTTCGTTGTTCCGTAAATTTCTTTTTTCTTGTGAATAAATGATTTGTGTTTTGTCATGATGTTTGTCTGTTTGTAACACTTAATTATCATTGAGTTGTACAAATTCCCTTTTATTTATGCATACCCTTTTTTGCATACTTTTACACACACTTTTTTAATGACACCATTGTTCTGCAATGTTTTTAGTGCTAAACATTAAGAAGAAATTTGCATATCTTTTTGTTTACGTCTTTGACAATGAAAAGCATGTCGTATCTTAAATACTGTAGCGAGCTTGTTGGATTTCCAAAATTTTGCATGTGTGTTTTCTTTTTGTTTGTTGTCTTTGTAAGTTAATTGTTGTGATCCATCCAAAAGAAAACTCGTTTGGCACCTGTAAAAATGCCCTTTCCCTTTGATAATTTAATCCAACAAATTAATTAAAAACTAAAACAAAGAATTTTTCAAACTGTAAGACTTTTCATTTCATGAACAGTTCATTTGACTAAAATAAGTCAAACAGAAGACAAATATCAGGAATCAAGAAAATGTTAATGAAAGAAATAAAAAAGCAACTTTTAACCTATCCCCAAAAAACTAAACAAATCGCATCAAAGAAATTCAAAAAAATGCTATTTTCAAGTTTGATTCAAAAACACAATTCTTTTAAGATTTAAAAATCAAATGCTTTTACAATTAACGAAAGAAAAGTTTATTCAAATACTTATAACTAAAAAAGACATAAAAACAAAACAGTGATAAATCGGACAAATTGATAAAGGTGGGTACCGTTATGATGATTTGGAATTTCTTGGTATTATTTCAATTACGTATTCCAAGAAATTCCAAATGCTAAAAAGGATAAACTCATTAAAACTTCTCTTTTTTTCTTCCAAACAAAATCAAATGGTTTTTCAAATTACCACTAAACCAAGCACTTACATTTTCCGAAACACCTTCATCATAAAACTTTGTAAAGATGAAAGAATTGAAATCTCCACATTTTGATCCTAAAAAAATGTCACAATTAATTTTAGCCAACAAAAATAAATATCAAAACAAATCCGTCAAAAATAACTTATATGAGAGAATTCCATTATTTGTCATCTTTTTATTTCAACAATAAATTATTTTGATGCTGACAAACATCACAGCTATACCGTATTTCAGCACTACAGAGACCAACTACAGAAACCAAATGTTGAAGCATATTGAAAGCATACCGCTAAAAAAGATGACGGTAAAAACATACATAATTTAAATACAAAAAACTGACTTACCTTTTTACAAATTTGACACTGTCATTTTGAGCTATTCGTAAAAATTCTTGAGTTACAAATCCATGTGCCATCACCAAACTGTTGTTCAAGACTACCATCGATCTTTGCATCGACTGCATTCAAGTGAAGCATATCAGAAAAAGACAACAAAGCCTTACCAAAACCAGCTCTTGTTTCATCATCAAATCCGGCACGAGTTTCATCTTCATCTCCCAAGATAATTGGTTCTGTCATTGGTCGATCGGAATCTGCTACAACACTCATTGCATCATCAAATTAAGAAAGTGGGTATTGTGGTGATGCTGCTGGAAGCCTACATGCACCAGAAGTATTACTTTCATTATTCGCTCTAGCATCTTTTCGTTGAATAATTGCTTCAAGTGAAAATTCTTCTTCTCCGGAAATTGGAACACCTTCTGCAGCTTTCTTCCTTCGAATACTGGTTTCCAATTCAGCGAGTTGATCTCGACGTGAACATATCATTCGATTTTTGTGAGTATTTTGCATATGATCCAAATAACTGAATAATCTATCCAATGTTGTATCACAGATTTCACAATTCAGTTTGATTATCAGTGGTCAGTCAAGATGCAACTGGAACAGCTTTTGAAACTAGAGCTCTATAATTGTTATAATTGTAATAATTGTACACCAACAAAACAAACAAAATTATGAAAAACATACTTATCTGTTCAGGGTTTTAGCTGATTTTTCATCAATTACATCTGCTTTGTCTTTTATTCAAAGCAAAATCATTCTTTAAATATAGCAGAAAATGACACCAGAATTTTAACATTCCACTTTCTTCTTCAATTATTCTGAAAAAACAAATATTCGTTAATTTTAACCAAAAAATAACAACGAAACAAATTCATAAAAAAACTTATCTTGCAGATACCATCTTTTTATCAAAATCAATTTGAGAAGAAGCAACCAGTGTCGACGACCATTTTCTCGAAAGCATTGAATGAAGAAATGAATGAATAAAATTTTCTTCAATCTTCGAAAACATTGTTGAAGAAAAATGAAAAAATGAAAGAAAGTGTTAAACGCAAATTTGCATAAAACAAACCTAGAACATCTGAAAAGTTCAACTAAAAAAGAACCTTTTAAAACATGAATAGTAATTATTTAGTTTTATTCAAAACAAATAAACGCTAATCTAACGATTGTTAATTTACTTTCAACAAAATAAGAGGCGTATTAATAGAGATAATTAAAAATGTCTAAACTGCTCGTTGACGGCATGACGATGCCTCTGGCGGCGACGGCGGTATTTTGTTCAAAGGACTTTGCCGATGATCAAAGGATGCCGCTGACGGCATCCTTTGATTGTTTAAAAAAAATACATTTTTTCTTTGCTTGTTCAATGAAATAATATTATTATACAAGCAATGTCACAGTTAAAAAATCAACCAAACATGGACAAAAGCGAACAAAGAATTATATGCAAATTTTTGTTTTCTCTTTTAGTGTTGTTAAACAATGTTCGCCTACAAAAGGTGTGTGCAAAAAGAAATGTGAAAAAAGGATGCAAGTAAAACACGAGGATGTTTTAAAACAATTGAGTGATAAAAACAGACAAACATGAAAACAATTTAACAAACACAAATCATCATTTTTTATATTTATACAAAACACAATTATACGAAAGAAAAGAATATTTTTTTTGTTGATGGAATCGTTGTTTGATTGAAAGATTGAAGAAAAAAGGTTGATAGAAGAAGAAGAAGATGAAAGAGATGAGAAGAGAAGAAGTGGAAAAATTCAATGATACTGAAAATGGGAGATATAAGAAAAAGATTATCAAAAAATGCAAGACAGTGTTTCCTCAAACAGAACGAACATATCAAAGAATGAACATGCTTATCCCGGATGGTTTTATCTTTCTCCTTTGAGATTACTGTAACTTACTTTATGGACGACGACGTGGTTTTGGAGTGGATTGAGCTTTTCGAATTGCTTGACGAAGCTTGTTTTTGGCGGATGACATATCAAGACCCAAAAATTTCCAATCAATTCGACCAAAATAATCTGCTGGAAAAAAATTGTGCAGGTGTTTGAACAGCATCATGACGTTGACGACGAAGAGTTCTGAGAGCCTAAAAGGAAAAGTTAGAAGGGTTAATAATGTTTATTGGAGTTTGAAAGCAAAAGAAGTTTAAACGTTTCTTTTTTTATAATGCCGCCGCCAGTGTTACTGCCTTTTACCTCTGGGGTCGGGGTCACATGCAATGTTTTCAAACGATCAAAGAAGAAACGCCGCTTTTTGATTGCCGACACACCTCCGACCCCGAAGGCGGTGAAAATGAAATGACACAACACTGGTCACCGTTACGCCGAAAAAGAGATGCATCCGCCGATGTCACCGTCAGCGGCAACCTTTGATCTTCGGCAAAACACTGTTGCCAGTGATGAAGCCAAGTTGCTGACGGTGGTAACGTGGAAACATTGAAAAGCTTATCCTTTTGTCACTTCTTTAAAATTTATCTTACATTTGGAACACTTGTAAGACGAGATTTTAGGAACATTTCGAACATAAATAAAGCACCAACAAAGCATCCAGTTCTGCCGATTCTGAAAATGTTAAAGTTTTAAAATCTGAAAATGTCAAGGGATACACTATCGATATACCCGGCAGAACAATGGACGATTGCAGGACGGCCATCTTTGATATTTGAGATGACATATCTTTTAAGAACATCAATAACGGAATGAACGATTGCAGGAATTGACAAATCTGGCCAATTGATGTATTGAATGTGAACACATTCATGCAAAATTTGACCATTATTTCTGAAATGTTTTTGATTTTAGTGATTTAAATAGGAAAAGTTTATCGTAGTTATTCGAATTCTGATGCAGGATAAAAAAGTAAAACAAAAATTTTAGAACCTTGTCAGCGTATGTAAACTTACGAATCAATACTTTCAACTTCAGTTTTGATAAGATATTCAGTTCTTGTTAAAATTTTGTATGGAATCTTCTTAACTGATTTTGCTTTAATATGGTAATTTGAAACTCTCACAGGCTTATTCAAAGTTGGCCAGTATTCAGCTGACTTTGGCATCAATTCACCTCCGACAAATTTGCTTTCATTACATTGGCACACATCAACATCAACTGAAGTAAAGCGGCTCATTTTTCGTGCCGGCGCTTGGCAAAGGAGGTTGAATGCCAACGCAAAAAGCGGGAATTTTAAAATTTTTTCTTGCAAAAAGTTTACTCTTTTTTCTTCAATTTTTTGCAATTTTATTGTAAAAAAACATATATATTTTGTGTTTAAACATATTTTTTTCTAATTTAATACTAAAATAAATAATTTATATACATTACATTAGTATTTTATGGTTTTCGTGAATTGATACGGCCGTGTCATTGTTTTACTATCTTTTATCAGTAATTTATATTTACCATCTTTTAATTTTTAGCAGCAATGACAGTATCATCAAGTCTATGGCTAATAAATTTACGAACATATCGAGCTGTCCAGCAGAAACGTTTATTATCTCCTTCATCGTATTCTTCCTCAAAAATTCGTCTTTATTCTGCTGCTGATAAATCTCCTCCACCACCTGGACAAAAGAAGGATTCTGGTAAAGTAACGAAATTTTCAGCAGATAAATCTTATTTAGATGAAATTCTATTCGAAGCCAAGAAAGAAGAAAAACCAAAAACAACAGCACAAAAAGGTTTGGTTTAATCTTGCAAAAATTTGTAAATGTTGTAATTTTTTAGTGAAGAAACAAGCAGAAAATACTTTCCTCTATGCAATTGTAGCTGCTTCAGTGGTTGCTCTCGGTGCTCTTGGGTATTACTTTGTTGGTTCATTATCTTTTATCCTTCTACTTGGTCTAATTTTTTGCTTTTAGAACAATTCTTTGCTTCTGATTCACCCCAAACAATATATTCAAAGGTGCTAAAGCAAGTACAAAATGATGAAAGATGTCAAGAAACATATGGTGCAGGGATAAAAGGATATGGTGAAGATACAGGAAGAGGACGAAGACGACACATCGCTAATCAAAAGTACTTACCAAAGATGGCGAAGAAAGAGTTCGTGTTATGTAAGTGGCTTATCTTTGAATCTTTCTTTAATAATTCAATACATTGTTTTTAGGTTCCATATTAAAGGTGATAGAAATACGGGTAAAGTATTTGCTGAAATTGCAAAACGTGATGGACAATGGGATTATCGTTTTGTGTATGCTATTACAGATGATACCGTACCAAAAACTTTGATTTTACTTGATAATCGTAATAATTAAATAGGTCATGTTAATTGTATTTTTTTATTGGTAGCTATTGTTTGATAAATGTTTATTATTGAAATAAATAGAGATATTATTTTTATATGTTTTTGATACGACAAAGAATGTCAGCTTGTTTTACATTATAGATAAACAAATTTAGCTTGTGAACGAAGGAAGAACTAAATTTTAAGCGTACGTCTACGGGACTGTTTAGATCAGAAGAGCCTCATAGCAGATTAGCCAAACTCACCTTTAAAGCGACAAAGATCAGAGAAATAAGTCAGATGAAAGGGTGGGCGGGTATTACTGACAATTTGCTGGCATCGGATTTGAATAATCCCTTTACGAAATTTTGGGCATTGTATTATTATTACAATGACACACCCATATCACAAATATTTTTATAAATTATTTATTTTAGTATTAAATTAGAAAAAAATATGTTTAAACACAAAATATATATGTTTTTTTACAATAAAATTGCAAAAAATTGAAGAAAAAAGAGTAAACTTTTTGCAAGAAAAAATTTTAAAATTCCCGCTTTTTGCGTTGGCATTCAACCTTCTTTGCCAAGCGCCGGCACGAAAAATGAGCCGCTGATGTAGATGTGGGCAGAGCATAACAATAATAGAGCTTCTTTTTTGTAATACCATTCTCCAAAATGTTAAAATTTTTGTAGGCCATGGTCCTTGAGTAGCTACACAAAGCTTCTTTTCATCAGCCCCAATAACATAATTTGCATGTATGAAAGCACCATCAACATCAACTTGATTTACATTTGTGCAAAGAACGTTACCATATCTGAAAATGTTAAAATTTAATTATAAAATTGATGAATTAAATAATTTAAAGTTTTGAAATGTGACACTTAAGCTATGAGTAATTTATAGATGCTTAATATGTCAGAAATAAAAATCCTTTGACTCCAAAAACACTTTCACCAAAATTCCATAAAAAAATATAAGGCAAATGTTGTTGCAAATTTTGAGTACTGTAGAATTTTCAGCTATAGCTTTCAAAGGAAACGAAAATATTCTTTGAATTTTTTCCAAAAATTATTTAACTTGAAAATAATATTTTAAGCGCCACAATTGTACTTAAAATGTGTTAAAATATTCTGCTTTTTTCATTTACCGATTTTTTATGGGTAGTGTTTCAATAAAGATCTATTTTTTAAATTGCTTTATATTTTTAAAATTTTCTCAGTATGCGCCCAAAATTTCAATTAAATGAGTTGCAAAATTATAGTTATTTCCATATTTCAAGTAAAATTTATCCAAGTACTTACCGTACAGTAGCATTTAATTCGTCTTTTTCAGCTTCTTTATCAAATACAGTTCTGGGATCAATGATTGCAGCCTTTTCAGCAATAATCACAGCATTCCATTCCTTTCCAATATCATTAGCCTTCCTCTTCATCATTTGAGCGATAAATTGATTTTTAACATTGATTACTTCATGATCCTCATCAGTTGATGCTAAATAAAAAAATTAACTGTTAAAAACATTAAACTACTTACAAATCCGCATCATCTATTATTCAACAAATCTCCACTTGAAAGTTCAAATTGAATCAAAGAAGATCAAAAATTAATTACTTGAAAGTTCAAATCACGGGTCGAAAAAACAAATAAAAAACTTAACCACATACATTATGACACAAATTTATAAATGAAATTTATTTTATTTAAATTTTTTATGCTACTCTCTTTTTTCAATCAATCAAGTAACTTGTATGCGAATGAAAATTTTGCGCTTTTTTGTTTGCTTCCATTATTGTACTTTTTCAAAAACTTTTTCACCTTATTTTAATGTATTTTTTCATGATACTTCAGAAGGCAAATGTGGAGATTTGGCGAATTTCGTTGTATTTGTATTTTTTATGCTATAATTATTTTGTAAAATATTTAAAATTGTAAAATATCTTTAATTTTTTAGTATTAATTTCATTGACTGGATGAACCAAATTTTGTTCCTTGCTTTTAAAACAAACACGAAATATTTGATCATTATATAAAACACTATTCAAATTTCAGTTTTTTCAATAACATAAATTATGTTTTTGTAACACTTTTGATTGATACAGTATACAAGCTGAAAACCAGGGTATAAAATACTTCAAACAATTATTAAAATATTACATTTATTACGTCCTTTAAAAAAATCACAAAAATAAAAGCTAAGAATAAAAAATACAGTATCTGATACTGAGTATCAATAATAGAATAATAGTTAACGGCACAATGGATATGTTGCATTATTACTTGTATCAAACCATTTGTACTGAAAAAATATTTGTTAATGACTGAAACAAAAATAAAGAAAAAAACCTACCAAACAATCACCATGGAATGGAATAATGGCTTCTTTAATTTCGACAGGTGTTAACATGGCAGCAGAAAGACAAATTTTATTAATAAGATATGCTGGCAATCCAGCATTTGCAGAAGGTTCAAGAGTAAATTCCCATGCCATAATATGCCCAACTGCCGCATGCCGATATAACTCATTCAATTCAAGTCCAGCATTACGATTTTGTTTTGGCATAATTATATCATAGAAATAAAAGAGTTGAAGGCAATAAAAGGCTGCGAGCTGAGAATAAAAACAATGTTGACCTTCAATTGTTTGGAAGCTATCAGTAATTGTCTAAAATCAAAAGAACATAATTACTGTAACAATAAAGTAAAATAATACAAACCAGCTTGGCACAAACAGATCAGAGAAACTGATGGAAGCAAACTTGTTTCTAATACCTGCCAATATCTAAAATATTACTATTAGAAATGCGCAATGATTACCGTAACCTACAATCCCTTCTTCCGAACTAATGACAACAACTTTGGGATAACGGCTTGACCAACTTTAACAACTTTTGATTTGTTCCAGCAATCAAAAAACATTCAAACGCATCTCTCCATAACAATTCACGGACGCACTTAATGAGATAATAATGTCATTTTTTATTTTTCCCTTTTTTATGTAAATTTATTTCACACAGTATTGTTTTATTCTAAATAAACGAAACTTTTTAATGTTTTTTATCGATTTTTTAATATTTCATGTATTATTTTTTGATGGGGTTTGTTCTGTTTTAAACTTATTTGGTTACAAACGATATTCCATTAAATTTTTGAGATTTGATAAATGCCTGATTTGCTGCTATCGTTATTCAAAAATCATTTTAGCTTTTTCACGGGCCTTTGAAAATTATTTCAATTTATGGTAGCTATTATTATTAACAGCCAGTGTTTGTGTTTTTTAAAATTATCGCCGCCACCGCCGCCGCCGGGCAAAAATTGAGTTACCGCCGCCGACGCCGCCGCCGCCGCCAGCGGCATCCTTTGATCTGCGGCAAAACTCTTTGAACTTTTTCGATTACCGCCGCCGACGCCGCCGCTGCCGGCGGTGGCGGCACGAAAACACTGTTAACGGCTTTCTTCAGCAAGAGAACTATTTTTTTCATTCGAAATTATTCGAGGATTCTGCGAAAGTGGGAGAGAACCATATTCAAATGTAGGTTTACCACTCCACATCAAAGGATCATTTTGCTGCACATCACAGTCGGCATGGTAATTAACGCCTTCCTTTTTGTACTTTTATGATTAACTTTTTCTTTAACTTTTTTTCCTCTATTAAATCAATTTTCTCTATTTTGTACTAAATATAAATTTCACTCTCCGGATGAACCAATTTTTGTTCTTTGTTTTGAAAAAGCGCAAAGTTATTTTGCCAACAGATAAAACATTAAAGAACGTAAACAATATGAGAAATGAAAAAATACCCTGATGAGCAATACAGGAAAAATGTAATTTTTACAAATTGTCATCAAAGCTTTGGTTGATTCTGGACCGTCAAATCTTTCCTAACAATAAAAAAAAACTATTTTTTTGCAACGTCAATTGAGATGGATTTCAAAAATTTATTAGAAATTAAATTTTCAAAAAAGCTTTAAAATATTTGTAATTCAAATTAAAAATGAAGTGTTTCTTTTTTGCGAAAAAAATGTTGCAAAAGAAGGCGGTCTCAAAAAATGTATCTTTTCATAACAGATCAAACTTTTTTTGCTCTATTAAATGCATTTTTTCTATTTTGTATCTACCTGGATAAACCAATTTTTGTTTTTTGTTTTTGAAAAAGCACAAAATTATTCGATCATTGTTTAAAAATGTTAATCACTTTTAATTTTGCCAGCTTTGTACAAAATAAATTATTATGTTTTTGTAACATATTTAAGTAGTAAATCAGCAGTACAAGAGTGCGAAACAGAGTAAAAAATAATAATAACCTTGGCACCTTGGCATAATTTTCGTGAATGAAACTTCAATGACCAATAATAACAACAGAGCCAAAGCTTTTCATTTCAGGAAAAATGTAATTTTTACAAATTTTCATTAAAATTGGGGGGATCCCCAGTTTTTAATAATAAATCCTTTCTAGAAATTTATTTCTGGTAAGGATTTATCAATGTCAAATTGAGATGGATTTGAAATTTCATTCGAAATTAAATATTCAAAAAAAGCTATAAAATATTTCCCAAAATGCGATAGAACGTTTTTAAAAAATGAAATGTTTCTTTTTTGTGAAAAAAAATGTTGCGAAAGAAGGCGGTCTCAGCAAATGGATTTTTTCATAACAGATCAATCATCGGCAAAAAATATGTAAACAAACTGAATTTTTTCCACATTTTTTTCCACTGTCAAAAAAGTGAACTGTATGAATCATAAATTACGATGAAAAATTTATTTTCGCGAAAGTACGCTTTAGCTGAAATAAAAAATATTGAATGAGCAATTTTTTGGAAAAGCATCGCGTTTTAATAAAATGAAAGAAGCTTTTAAAAATTAATTTTTTGCGACCTGTGAAACATTTGAATGTTTGATTTTGAATTTTCATAAAAAAAAGGACATTATCAGATTCCCGCAAAATCAATTACAACAATTTCTAACTGTTAAGGATCTAAAGTTGAAATCGTTTATAATTAAGTTTATAAAATTTGACAAGGATTTGAAAGCAGCAGCAACCTTTTATTTTCAGCAAACTCCTTGGATTTTTAAAATAAAGCCATGCTTTTGGAGGTGAAAACAGTAAAAATCTGCATTTTTCGATACAAAAAAAGTCTTTTCATATGCTTTTTTAAAATTTTAGTTGCTTGAATGTGTTGCTAAAAGAAAAAAAATTTATACAAAAGGGATCAAAAATATATAGTTTTTGTTTTAATAAGATGTAATGGGAGAAAAAAACAATTGAAATTAATTTAAGATTTAATTTAAATGCCATAATTTTAGTTAAAATGTGTTACAGTATTTTGCTTTTACCGATTGATAAAGAAAGTGTAACATTATAATTTTATAAATTTTCTCCGAATTTGTCAAACAAAATTTCAATAAAATGAATTTAACAAAGTTAAAATTATTTCTATTTTTAGTAAAGTTAACTTAAAAAACTTGCCGAATCATTGCATTCAATTTATTTTTTCTTTTTTTGTCAAATACTGTAAATATTCTTGGATCTATTATGGCAGCCTTTTCTGCAACAATTAAAAAATTTCATTCTTTTTGAAAATCATCTTCCTTTTCTTTTATTTCTTTTATCATTTGAGAATTAAATATTCAAAAAACGATGTAAAATATTGGCTAAACATTGATTTTGTAAAAAAAGGAAATGCTTCTCTCCGAAGGAAAAAACGCTGCATATTTTTTCAAAACAAAATGAAAAAAATATTTTTATTGTACGCTTCTGCGGTGTAATATTTTTGTCTGAACAAACAAACGAAAAACCAAATTTTTGTTTTAACACTCAGGGGTCGAAAATGCGGCCCCGGCCAAAATTCGACGGCTGGCCCGACCCTGAGGCCGTCTGGTTTTTCACTTTTATGTGGTGAAAAACAAAGAATTTCCAAAAGTTCACGGCCGGGCCGGCCCGCGGCCGCAGTAAACTAAGCCTGCCTGGCTTGGGGCCGGCCAACCGCATTTTCGACCACTGTTTAAAACGTATTCCACCAATTTATTCTAAAATTTTGACAAAAATGGCACCGCCAAAAAATCGTATATTTTTTTATTTTACCTATGTTTTCGAACATGCTTAAGAAGCAGGAAAAAAATACTTTTAGGTCGAAATTTGGCAAAATGCCGTTTTTACAGCATCGAGAATGCCAAAGTCGACATATTTTCTTTCCTACGGTATATATTCATCTTTGATCCGTTTTAGGTATAATTGCACCTATATAGGTTTTCGACCATGGGGAATCCGAATCTCGACTCCGCGTTTCAAAATTTTCGCGGCAAGACCCATTTTTCGCACTTCGACATCATATTTTGCCTATAAAGTAGGTCAAAACATTTTTTATCAGACTAGTTCTTTTCACCATCGGATTCCCCGTAGTTTTTTACCCCTGGGTGGGAATTACCGTGAAATAACTTGTTCCTCCCGATGTTTTACAAATTAATGAATATAATCGACTCACATTTTCGAGAATTTCCATCACTTATGAAAAATCGAATTTTCATCCATTTATGCTAATTTCCCACCTCTATAGGTTTTCGACCATGGGGAATTCAATGGTTAACTTTGTATTGCTGTAAAATTACGTTTTACATGCGAAATCCCTTCAGGGCATGATATAATATATCCGCTTAAATAAAAAATTCCCCCTGACTTTATTTTTGTGTTTCAGGTGTTAAAAATCATTGATTATTGTTCACAAATAATGTTTTTATCAATATTAAACTATACCTTAGTCATTTGAATGCTGGAACTATTTTTTCAGAATATCTAAAATAACCCTTGATGTTGGGGTATATGTGCAAATCTTGAAATTGCTTTTAAGTGCTTGTACAATCCTGTTTTGCAAAACTTTACTTTCAGAACATTATTTATATGATTTTTGGATATTATTAATGCAATATTTGTGCCGACAGATGCAAATTAATAGTAAAATTGTAAACCCTTGGATGTTAGTGAAAATTTAGATACTGTAGCTGAAAGAAAACAATGAATAGATAGTGTCATTCGCTGAAAATGGTAAAAACAAGATCAGGAAACTATTTTAAACTAATTTTTATGTCTCTTATTCATTGTTTGCAAAGTCAGAGCGATTTCAAATTTTATACATATACCCCAACATCAAGGGTTATTTTAAATATTCTGAAAAAATAGTTTTTGCTTCCAAATGATCAAAGTATAGTTTAATATTGATAAAAACATTATTTGTGAACAATAATCAATGATTTTTAACACCTGAAACACAAAAATAAAGTCAGGGGGAATTTTTTATTTAAGCGGATATATTATATCATGCCCTGAAAGGATTTCGCATGTAAAACGTAATTTTACAGCAATACAAAGTTAACCATTGAATTCCCCATGGTCGAAAACCTATAGAGGTGGGAAATCAGCATAAATGGATGAAAATTCGATTTTTCATAAGTGATGGAAATTCTCGAAATTGTGAGTCGATTATATTCATTAATTTGTAAAACATCGGGAGGAACAAGTTATTTCACGGTAATTCCCACCCAGGGGTAAAAAACTACGGGGAATCCGATGGTGAGAAGAACTAGTCTGATAAAAAATGTTTTGACCTACTTTTTAGGCAAAATATGATGTCGAAGTGCGAAAAATGGGTCTTGCCGCGAAAATTTTGAAACGCGGAGTCGAGATTCGGATTCCCCATGGTCGAAAACCTATATAGGTGCAATTATACCTAAAACGGATCAAAGATGAATATATACCGTAGGAAAGAAAATATGTCGACTTTGGCATTCTCGATGCTGTAAAAACGGCATTTTGCCAAATTTCGACCTTAAAGTATTTTTTTCCTGCTTCTTAAGCATGTTCGAAAACATAGGTAAAATAAAAAAATATACGATTTTTTGGCGGTGCAGCTCGTTTAAAAAATATTGGTGGAATGCGTTTTAACAGTTTTTTCTTTTTTGATGTAATTGCCCTTTTCTCGTTTCATTTCCAAAATATTGACGGATGATGAAATAAATATGACAATGATTCTTCAATATTTTCATTGTATTTCCAAACATAAACTTTTGGTTAAAATAAAAGATTTGTGAAAAGCTCTTGTTAAATTTCTTTCCTTCTTTTTGAATGTTTCATAGTTCAAAAAAAGGATTCAAAAATAATTTAAACTCTTATATTCGTTTATAATTGCAATTATAACCATAACAAAAATTTATTTGAAGCTAACAAATTATCTTCACTGAATAAAAACATTGGTTATTACACATTTATTCATGTTTCGCTTGCTATAAATTTTTTTTGTAAAATCTTTCCAATTGTTAAACATCTTTATATTTAATTTTGCAACTTCAAATTTTTATTTTCGAGATTTTGTTTAACATTAATTATGTTTTTGTAAGACATTTGTTTTATTTTCTGTCCATTTACTTCTTCATTATGTATTATTCGATCAAATTAAAAAGCAATTTTTGAGCCAAAACGCATTGATTTCTTTGTCTTCGAGGCTGAGAAAGACAGTGAAAATTTGGGAAACGTGAGTCAAATCGGTGAAATTTCAGTAATTATTGGCTATTCAAAAATAAATCAAGACATAAAATTGCTCCAACAAGGACACCAGTTTTTCCGATGCTTAAAAACAACTTCCATTGAAATGGATTTTAAAATTCATTAGACATTAAATATTCAAAAACAGCTGTAAAATATTTGCCAAAATGAAAAAGAACTTTTTTAAAAAATGAAATGTTTCTTTCTTGCGAAAAAAATGTTGCGAAAGAAGGCGGTCTCAAAAAATGGATCTTTTAATAACAGATCAAAAAATATGCAAAAAACATTTTTAATGCACATTTCAGAGTTGCTATAATTTCTCTGCAATGAAAAATTAAAACAAACAGAATTTTTTCTTCAATTTTTTTTTCTTTTTTCAATGCAAAAAGTGTTTTTGTCCGCTTTTAAAAAATTTGGCGGTTGAAATGTTTTAACGAAAGAAATGAAACTATTAAAACTTTAGTTTTGAAATATACCACTCCCGTTGTAAAAAGTTACATTGGATAAAGTCAGTGTCGTTTAACAAAAATTTGCTGAAAAATGTCAGTGTTTTACAAAAAATATTTTACAAACAGTAATCAACTATTCTCACAAATATCATAACGATATTACCTATCTCTATCTCTTATTTCATCAATAATTTTTGTGACAAAGATTTTGTGAAATTTGTGGAACAAAATATTGCATTTTGCTGATAAAAGTTGTAGACGTAAAAGTGTTGATTATTTTTTATCCTATCCCTGCTGTTGGTGAAACAATAAATATCGTAATTTTACCTTGATGGAAAATCGGTACCATTGCATATTTTTGCATGTTCTCTCTTGAATATGATTAATTAAGAACATTTGACAACCCCCAAACACTACTTGCTCCATAATATATCGTTTTCAAATTTTGAAGGGGTGGTTATGATTTTATGGCAGGGAATTTTTAAACTTTTGTGCAAATTTTTAAAACCTTGTGATTTTTTGGCCTTGTTTCCTGGATTTATAGGTTATCGAATATACTGAATCCGAAACTGAAGCATTTGTAACATTTTTGTCTTTAAAATTGCAGAATATACAAATTAGGAGTTCGGGTTCATGTTGTGGATTACTGTATTACAAAAACTTTAAGTTTCAGGTAAAGTCACAGTTTGAGGATTTAGCAGTCCGATAATTCTTAGGACATTAAGAATAGAATGCTTTTCACCTCCTTAAAAGATTGACTTAAATTTTTGTCTCATTATGTATATTCAAATCAAAAAGCAATTTTCGAGCTAATGATTGAACGCATTGGCCTCGTTGTCATCGAGGTCGGGCAAGATCGTGAAAATTTTTGTTCCAATTTTTAAAAACAATGTCAATTGAGATGGATAAAAAAATTTATTAGAAATTGAATATTCAAAAACAGCTCTAAAATATTTACCAAAATGAAAAAGAACTTTTTTAAAAATGAAATGTTTCTTTCTTGCGAAAAAAATGTTGCGAAAGAAGGTGGTCTTCAAAAAAATGGATTTTTTCATAAAAGATCAAAAATAGTCAAAATAACATTTTTATTGCATCTTTCTAAGTTGTAATAATTTTTCTGTCATGAAGAAATCTAAATAAAAAGAATTTTGTCTACAAAAGTTTTTTCTTCTCCAATGCAAAAAAAGTGTTTTGTCGGCTTTTAAAAAAATTAGCGGCTGGAATGTTTTGACGAAAGAAATGAAATTGGGAAAACGTTTTTTTGAGGCTTTTTCTTATTCTTCTTATTCATTAAAACTTTTTTTAGCAAGAAAATAAGAAAAACAGAAGCTTTTCTTATTTTCTTGCTTAAAAGTTTTTCTGTATTTAATTTTTCTTTTGTTGATAAAAAATGAGTCAAAATTTTAGTCGCTTTGATCGATTGGGATTACCAAATTTTTATATACTATGGCTACCATCTTACAAAACAATTCTTTTATGGATAACCTCATTTTTTTTAAGCAGGTAAAATAAAAGTTTCAAAATTTCGTCAGTTATCTCTCACTTACTTATCAATAATATCGGTTTCTGTTTAAATAAGTAAATCAACTTTTTCATTAAAAATAGATTGATGAGATTAATTTTGCATAAATAAATTTAATAATTTCTGAATCGCAAATGTTTGTTCAACATTGGCCAAAATGGATCTGACTTTGGCTTCATTTCCCAACGACCATTATCAAATTTTTGTTCTTCACTTTTTTTATTGGGCAATGGTCCTTGAGTTGCAATACAAAGCTTCTTTGCCAGTTGATATAGATTTTAAAATTCATTAGAAATTAAATATTCAAAAACAGCTGCAAATTATTTTTTATTAAAATTTTTTCATAAAAAAAATGTTGTTCTCCGATTAAAAAATGTTGCGTAAGAAGGATTATTATTGTTTGTGTCTTTGAATTAGTGAAAAAAATGTTGCGAAAGAAGGCGGTCTTCTAAAATGGACTTTTTTCACAACAGTTCAAAAATTTGTAATGCTTTTTCTGCAATGAACAAATCTAAACCAACTGTTGGCTTTTACAAAAATTAGCAGCTTACAGAGGTCTGACGAAAAAATTGAAACTGTGAAATCTTATTTTTGCAACATAATACTCTAGTTGAAAAAAGTGATATTGAATAAATTATTTTTGAAAAAAACCGGGTTTTGATTATGGTTGCATGTTGTGATCTGAAAATTCATTCATTATTATTGCTAGTATAATTTTTATGTGGAAATAAAATTTTGAAAGAAATAAATAATTATCAAAATGCGACTTGTTTCTTCGGGCAAAAAAGCTTTTTTACTAAGTGTGTGATGTACTGTATTTTCCCCGACTTTTTGTTTGTAAATTTATATTTTTTTGGGATAAACTTATTTAAATTTCTATTTTTGTTTGATTTAGAATTAAAAATTCCAAAGTGCGGAACAGTAAATAACTAAAAAATGAATATCATTTTCAAAACAAATAAGATCAAATTTTTTTGAGTTTCTTTTTTTTTCTTACGTTTAAAAAGTAGAAAAATAGTAAAACTTTTATTTTTTCGATATCTTTCAGCTGTGACAACTTTTTGGGAAAATTTAAAAAAGGAGCAAATGAAATATCTTCTTTAAGTAAAGTTTCAAAAAAACCTCCATTTCATCGGTTTTCTCAACTTTGCATACATCATCATTTTTGATAACAGACAAGTGTACTTCAACTATGAACCATTTTGAAATTGCGAGTTACATAATGAACATAATCGTGGAAAAATATTATCTTTGAAAATTTTGTTTAAAGGAATTGGAGAAAACAGAGCAAACACAAATGTTTTTGACAACCAAAAAAACTAGAAAACGTGAAAAATCTTTTGAAACCAAAATATTTTAAACAACAAAAAGAAAAAAAACAGTAAATATTCTAGCTTCGACAAAAGTACAGTATCCTAACTGCATTGAATGATACAAAAAAAAACTGTTATTACCGATGCTCGTAAATTATTTCAAATGAATTTCATAATAATTCCATAAATCTAGCCATGTATTAAATATTACATAAGTATTTTTAAGGTGCTTTTTTATTTTAAAATGTGCTTCATAAAATGTTAAAAATATAGTTTCAAAAAAAACAAAAGAACGAAACCCCTTATAAAATATAATTTGTTTCATTTTCGTCAAGAACAAAAAACATAAAAGAAAACATCATTTTTGTCTGGTCTGTTTAAATGTACAAGTCCTATCTTTTTTTTTGAAAGTAGACAAAAATTGAAAGTCTTTTTCTTGTCCTTCGATTTTTGTGAGCAAAAAAAAACATTTCACAAATTGTGACAAACCAAAACAGTCTCACCGGGAATTTAAACAAAAATTCTTTTGCCCACTTGTGAACAACAGTTTTTTATATCTTTTTTGAATTTTTTGTTAATTGAATAAAAGTAAACTATTTTGGTTTGACAAAACAACAACTCTAATGAAAATGTCAAAAAATTACATTATTCCAGTAATTAAAAAACGGGTGGACCAGTAGTTGTACACTGTTCCGCTATATAACTTTTACAAATATTCAGATGAAGCGAACAAATTCTTTCTCAATGATAGAAAACATTTTTTATTTTACATTCCATTTCATTCATATTTAGCTTGCTATTTTCTTTTTTTTTGGAAAAATCTATTAAATTGTTAAACATCTTAAGATTTAAAGGAACTGTCCAAGGCAGAACAAAACTTTTTTATTCTTTTAGATGACGTATCTTAACACGAAAGCAGTTAGCTCAGGAAAAACAATGGATACGCGAGTGAAACAAGTGTTCTTTTCGTGCTCTCTCTTTTCTTTTCCTTTGTTGCTGCCTGATATATTGCTTTCGTGTTAAGATACATCATCTAAAAGAAGAAGAAAAGTTTTGTTCTGTCTTGGACAGTTCCTTTAATTTTACAATTTTTAATTATCATTTACTTGATTTTTTTTATGTTCTTGTAACACATTTTTTAAACAAAACTTCAATGCAAAATTACCGCGGTTGTCAAGTTTTCAAAAGCAAAATATGTCATTTAAAGTTGTTCCTTGTTTAGCTAAAAACTAATGCAATTATGAATCTGTTCGAGATAGACTTTAACCTTAAAAAACGAAGATATCACAATTTTCCTTTTTATCTCACTGAAGAAATTTTTCATAGACAAAACTTTGAACAATTATTTTGTGGCAACGCATATAAAAAACAAATGGAAATAGATTTTTTAACAATGGAAAATTTTTAATAAAATTTAAGAACAAACTGTTCATTAATTCTTTAAAAATTTAAAGTCCAAAGCTTTTCACCTTCTTACTGGTTTATATTTTATATCCATTATGTATTATTCAATTAAATCAAAAAGCAATTTTAGAGACAATAATTTAACGCATTGACCTCTTTGTCTTCAAGGTTGGGCAAAACCGTAGAAATATGGGAAACGTTGGTGAGTCAAATTGGGGAAATTTTTGAGCAATTACTTTTAAACCAATTTAAAATCCAGAAATAAATCCAGGGCACCGCTAAGCCTAATCTAGAGTTAATAATGCACCAACAATTACACCAGTTCTTCCGATGCTTAAAAATAACGTAAAATTGAGATGAATTTACCAATTTATTAGCAATTAAATATTCAAAAAAGCTGTAAAATATTATCCAAAATGCGATAGAATTTTATTCAAAAATGAAATTTTTCTTTTTTGAGAAAAAAATGCGTTTTCAAAAATGGATTTTTTAATACCAAAGAAATCACAAAAACAATTTTTAGTTCAAGTTTGTTTCTGGTGTGTTATACTTTTTCTGCAATAATCTAATCCAAAAGAATTCTGTTTCATAAAACTTTTTATTGTTTAAGGTTGACAAAGCTATTTTCTCAATCGGATGAAGTTGGTCATTGTTAGTGAATGTTGTTGAAATTGCGTTAGAATCCATGTAAAAAACCGTGTTCGTCGAGATCTTAACAGCAGTTAAAATAAAAGTTTCAAAATCTTATCGCAAACTTACTTATCAATAATTTCAGCTTCTGCTTAAATAAGTAAATCAACTTTTTCATTAAAAATAGATTGATGAGATTAATTTTGCATAAATAAATTTAATAATTTTCAAATCGCAAATGTTTTTTCACAACAGGTGGCCAGTAATGATCTGACTTTAGCTTCATTTACAAATGACCATCAGCAAATTTTTGTTCTTCACTTTTTATCAAAGCTTTACAATTATTGAACTTTGTTCTTGTAGTACCGTTTTCCAAAATGTTAAAATCGTTTGCCAGAAATTGAAAAAGGTTGTTGGCAATGGACCCTTGGTCGTTTGCCTACAACCTTTTTTTCGACCCTCGAAAATCGGCATAAAATGCTTTGGTTGTACAGTTTTGTGATGTAATACTTTTTCAGACTGAAAGGAAGAAATCCAAACGAACAGATTTTTTTAAACATTTTTTTCAATGCACAAAAAGTGTTTTCGTCGGGTTTTTTAAATGTTTAGCAGCTTCAACTTTATAATGAAATTTTTTTTTGCGAAATTACATTTTTGCTGAAATAAATAACATTGAATGAGATTATTTTTTGCAAAAAATATCGGTTTTATAAATTTAATTTTTTTCGATAATAAATTATTCCTATTTTTGCGATATGTAAAGCTTTTGAATTTTTAATTTTGGTTTATTTAATAAAAAAAAATAGAAATTTATTAATTCAGATGAAAATCAGATTTCTTCGTCAGCAACGTCATGGCACTGTACAAACATAAACATTAATAATACAATCAAGTAGTTTTCTTATCACAAATTATTAAAAATACTGCTAACCAGGATATTTAATAATGCAAACAATTAAAAAAAAATTAAATATAATGCATTTTTCAAAAATATCAGTTTCACTGAATTTGGTAGGTGCATAAGTTTCATATCCTTCAATTTCATTGAAATCCCATCCTAATTCTTTTTGAATGATTTTTACGTAAAGTTCTTTACAATTTATCTAAAAAACCAACCGAAACGTTGCATTCGATTTATCTTTTTTTGCTTTAATGTCGAATACAGAGAAAGTTCTTGGATCAATTATTGCAGCTTGATTAAAACATTCCATTCCTTCCTAACGTTTTCATCATTTGAGAATTAAATATTCAAAAATCAGTGTACAATATTTGCTGAAAAATAGATTTAGTTCGAAACAGTTAAAAAATGAAAAAAATATTTTTACTGCACGTTTCTGCGCTGTAATATTTTTGTCTGAAAAGAGCAAACAAAACAAAATTTTTAATTTAAAGTTAAAAGTTTTAACAGTGTTTTCTTTTCCGATGCAAAAAACTAGTTTCAGTGGTTTTTTTTATCGTTTTACTTCCAAAAATGTTGGTGGATGACGAAATTAGTTTTTTTATAAAAATGATTCTGCAATATTTTGAATGTCTTTTTTAACATCAACGTTTGGTTTAATTTAAAGCTATCGTTTCATTGCAACTTTTAATCTTTGCCAAATAAACTAAGCAAAAAAAAGGCAAAAGTTTTCCAAATAAATACTTAAAAATCTTTTGATTAACAAATCTAAAGGCTTTAGCTTTAAACTAAAGCTCAAGCATTCTTGAAACATCGGTTTACTTTCTACCACTTTAAAAAAAATTAAAAATGAAATTCAAGAACAAATTGTCCGTTAATTCTTTAGGACATTTCAGATACAATGCTTTTCACCGCTTTAAATGATTGACTTAAATTTTGTGTCTCATTATGTATACTATTCAATCAAATCAAAAAGCAATTTTTAAGCCAATGATTGAACGCACTGGGCGCGTTGTCATCAATGTTGGGCAAGACCATGAAAATTTTTGGAACGTGATTGAGTCAAATTTGGGAAATTTCTTGAGTAATTACTTTTAAAAATGTATCCAATGGTGAATGCAAAAAACACACAGTTAATAATGCACCTGCTAAGACACCCGTTCTTCCAATTCTTAAAAACAATTTCAATTGAGATGGATTTTAAAATTCATTAGAAATTAAATATTCAAAAACAGCTCTAAAATATTTACCAAAATGAAAAAGAACCTTTTTAAAAATGAAATGTTTCTTTCTTGCGAAAAAATGTTGCGAAAGAAGGCGGTTTCAAAAAATGGATTTTTCATAACAGATCAAAAATAGTCAAAAAATATTTTTGATGCACTCTCTATGTTTCTATGTCATTTCGGCAACGAAGAAATCTAAACCAAAAGAATTTTGTCTACAAAAGTTTTTTCTTCTTCAATTCAAAAAAGTGTTTTGTCAGCTTTTAAAAAATTTAGCGACTGGAATGTTTTGACGAAAGAAATGAAATTGGGAAAACGCTTTTTTGGGATTTTTTCTTATTTTTCTTTTTCATTCAATGTTTGAATATTTGATTTTGCTTTCGTTTTTTAAAAATGCATTAAAAATTCGAGATTACCAAATCATAATTTAGCATCGCTACGCACTAAAAAGCACATCTTCTGGCTCATTAAAAAAAAGAACCCGGTCACCAACAATAAACAATCAACAACGTTAAATATTGGTAAGAAGGTTTCTAGATATTTTTTTAGATTTTCTTACTTGTTATCAAAGCATTCCATCAAACTTAGAATATTTTTCTTTATTTCTTTGGAGACCTTTAAAAACAAAACTTCGGTATTAATTTTAGAATGCTTTATTACAAAATATTCAAAATAACATTTTAAAAATGAAAAAAATTAATGGGAAAATATAATTTCTGTTTAATTTTTGACAAACAACCAACAGCTTTCTTCTGTTAGTGAGAAACAGTTTCAATTCCAATTTTCTTTATATTTTTATGTTTTTGAAAGTAGAATACAAATAAATTTTATTTTTTACTTTAAAGGAGGCGATCCATTGTGAATAAACTTTTTCTTCAAAAATCAGGGACTCATTGGAGCTGCTTTTTTCATTCT
Source organism: Panagrolaimus sp. LJ2414 (assembly GCA_024447195.1). Lineage (NCBI taxonomy): Eukaryota > Metazoa > Nematoda > Chromadorea > Rhabditida > Panagrolaimidae > Panagrolaimus > Panagrolaimus sp. LJ2414. Next base: position 465,069 of record JAMRXY010000011.1, on the reverse strand, counting down.
TTTTTTGCAGCTGCAGTGAAGAAAAAAACAAGCTCCAATGAAGGTGTTTTCGCGTCGTGAGATTGCAATCGAAATTGCGTGTAAAAAGCTTATACCAGGTGGGTCTCGTCTTTTAACATTTTTGCGGTGTCAAATTAATATTTTTGATAACAGACAAGTGTACTTCAATTATGAACCATTCTAAAATTGCGAGTTACATAATGAACGTGAACATAATCGTGGAAAAATATTATCTTTGAAAATTATGTTCAAAGGAATTGGAGAAAACAGAGCAAACACAAATGTTTTTGACAACCAAAAAAACTAGAAAACGTGAAAAATCTTTTGAAACCAAAATATTTTAAACAACTAAAAGAAAAAAACATGAAATATTTTAGCTTCGACAAAAGTACAGTATCCTAACTGCATTGAATGCTACAAAAAAAAGTGTTATTACCGATGCTCGTTTTCATTGTAATATTTCAAATGAATTTCATAATAATTCCATAAATCTAGCCATGTATTAAATCTTACATAAGTATTTTTAAGGTGCTTTTTTATTTTAAAATGTGCTTCATTAAATGTTTCAAAATATAGTTTCAAAATAAACAAAAAAACGAAACCCCTTATAAAATATAATTTAATTCATTTTCGCCAAGAACAAAAAACAGAAAAGAAAACAGCATTTTTGTCTGGTCTGTTTAAATGTACAAGTCCTATCTGTTTTTTTGAAAGTAGGCAAAAATTAAAAGGCTTTTTCTTCTCCTTCGATTTTTTTGAGCAAAAAAAAACATTTCACAAATTGTGACAAACCAAAACAGTCACTCCGGGAATTTAAACATAATTTCTTTTGCTCAGTTGTGAACATCAGTTTTTTATGTCTTTTTTGAATTTTTTGTTAATTTACCTTGAATAAAAGTAAACTATTTTGGTTTGACAAAACAATAACTTTAATGAGAATGTCAAAAAATTACATTATTCCTGCAATTCCACTATATAACTTTTACAAATGTTCAGATGAAGCTAACAAATTCTTTCTCAATGATAGAAGACATTTTATATTTTACATTTCATTTCATTCATATTTAGCTTGCTATTTTCTTTTTTTTGGAAAAATCTATTAAATTGGTTAACATCTTAAGATTTAATTTTACAATTTTTAATTATCATTTACTTGATTTTTTTATGTTCTTGTAACACATTTTTTAAACAAAACTTCAATGCAAAATTACCGCGGTTGTCAAGTTTTCAAAAGCAAAATATGTCATTTAAAGTTGTTCCTTGTTTAGCTAAAAACTAATGCAATTATGAATCTGTTCGAGATAGACTTTAACCTTAAAAAACGAAGATATCACAATTTTCCTTTTTATCTCACTGAAGAAATTTTTCATAGACAAAACTTTGAACAATTATTTTGTGGCAACGCATATAAAAAACAAATGGAAATAGATTTTTTAACAATGGAAAATTTTTAATAAAATTTAAGAACAAACTGTTCATTAATTCTTTAAAAATTTAAAGTCCAAAGCTTTTCACCTTCTTACTGGTTTATATTTTATATCCATTATGTATTATTCAATTAAATCAAAAAGCAATTTTAGAGCCAATAATTTAACACATTGACCTCTTTGTCTTCTAGGTTGGGCAAAACCGTAGAAATATGGGAAACGTTGGTGAGTCAAATTGGGGAAATTTTTGAGCAATTACTTTTAAAAATGAAACCAATTTAAAATGCAGAAATAAATCCAGGGCACCGCTAAGCCTAATCCATAGTTAATATTGAGCCAACCAGTACACCAGTTCTTCCGATGCTTAAAAATAACGTAAAATTGAGATGAATTTACCAATTTATTAGTAATTAAATATTCAAAAAAGCTGTAAAATATTATCCAAAATGCGATAGAATTTTATACAAAAATGAAATTTTTCTTTTTTGAGAAAAAAATGTTGCAAAAGAAAGCGTTTTCAAAAAATGGACTTTTTAATACCAAAAAAATCTGAAAAAATATTTTTAGTTCATGTTTTTTTCTGGTGTTTTAATACTTTTTCTGCAATAAAGAAATCTAAACTAGAAGAATTCTGTTTCATAAAACTTTTTCTTTTTTCGATGCAAAAAAAGTGTTTTTGTTTAAGCTTGACAAAGCTATTTTCTCAATGGGATGAAGTTGGTCGTTGTTAGTGAAGGTTGTTGAAATTGCGTTAAAATCAATGTCAAACACCGTGTTCGTCGAGATCTTAACAGCAGTTAAAATAAAAGTTTCAAAATCTTTTCGCTCACTTACTTATCAATAATTTCAGTTTCAGTTTAAATAAGTAAATCAACTTTTTCATTAAAAATAGATTGATGAGATTAATTTTGCATAAATAAATTTAATAATTTTCAAATCGCAAATGTTTGTTCAAAAATGGCCAAAATGGATCTGACTTTGGGCTTCATTTCCAAATGACCATCAGCAAATTTTTGTTCTTCGCTTTTTGTAAAAGCCTTACAATTATTGAACTTTGTTCTTGTAGTACCGTTTTCCAAAATGTTAAAATCATTTGCCAGAAATTAAAAAAAGTTGTAGGCAATGGACCCTGAGTTGCAATACAAAGCTTATTTGCCAGTTGATATAGATTTTAAAATTCATTAGAAATTAAATATTCAAAAAAGCTGCAAATTATTTTTTAAAATGCGATAGTATTTTGTTCAAAAATGAGATGTTTCTCTCTGCCAAAAAAAATGTAACGAAAGAAAGTTGTCTCAAAAAATGGATTTTTTCAAAACAGACAAAAAATTTGCAAAAAAAAAAACACTTTTACTGCACGTTTCTGTGTTGTATTAATGTTTTTGTAATGAGGAAATCTAAAAAGAATGAATTTTGTTTTGAAACATTTTTTTTCAATGCAAAAAAGTGTTTTTTTTAAATTTTTGGCGGCTGCACGGCGTGGTAAAGTTTTCTTAGCACGAAAATGCGCTTATAAGTGTCATTTATCTTGTTTTGGGTGATAAATGAACAATTTTCAATTACCGTAACCATACCATCATATGCATGACGGTTTTTTGTAGAGAGTAAAAAAGCATTTCAAACTATTTACATCACCCAAAAACTATCAGAATAGTGTTTTTAGGTGTTTATTTACGTACTCCAATGATTTTTAGAAAAAAAATTTTTTCGATTTCACATGGTCCCCCTGTGGATTTTTGTAAAAAACTTACTTTCTGCAAATACGAGAAATCTAGAGACATTTTCTCGAAAAAATTTTTGGCCAAATCCTTCTAAACTCTTTTAAGATTATGATAAGATGAAAAATAATGAGAATAGAATACTTTTTGACGAACGAATTTCACGATTTGTAATAAAATACTGAAGCAGCACATTTTGTTTTTCCTTGATCTCAGTGAATATAACTTCATTTGTCACATATTATATATCAATCGGTAGCTAATAACTTGCCCTAAGGCAAGAAAATAATATTAACACTTAAAAAATTAATATATGCAGTCACACTTGGGCACTGTGTATGGCCGTGTATGGATTCCATACACAGGGTCGCGGGTCGCGGAAGGGTTGAGAAGAGGGTCGCGGTTGCGGAGACCGAAATCCAAAGAGGGGACCCTTTGGATTAAAAAATCGAAACAATTTTCGGAAAAATAACCCACGTACTCCCCCCCCCTTTGCGATTTTTAGGGTCGCGGATTTTTCAAAATTTTTCCATACCCATCTGCCCAAGTGTGTATGCAGTAATATTTGGTAAAATCTGTAATTTTTTATTTTGTTTAAAAAAAATAAAAAGTTGCAAAAGTGTTTTCCGTGCGGGAGTTTATATTGCACTTTTACCACGCCGTGCGGCTGGAATGTTTTAACGAAAGAAATGAAATTCTGAAAACTTTAGTTTTGAAACATACCACTTCCGTTGTAAAAAGTTACATTGGATAAAGTCAGTGTCGTTTAACAAAAATTTACTGAAAAATTTCAGTGTTTTACAAAAAATATTTTGCAAACAATAATCAACTATTATCACAAAATTCATAACTATCTCTTATTTCATCAATAATTTTTGTGACAAAGATTATCTGGAATTTGTGAAACAAAATATTACATTTTGCTGATTAAAGTTGTAAACGTTAAAGTGTTAATTGTTTTTTATTGTTGTCGTACCCAATTAAACAAACACAAATCATCATTTTTTATTTATACAAAACATAGTTATACGAATAGGGACTTTCATCGAAATTTTTTTTTTTCAATTTTTCAAAAAAATTTCATGCAGGAAGGTATTTTCAAGTCTTCTCTATCGATTGGCTGATGCCGATTTTTTTTTCGATCCCGCATTAAAAAGTTAGAAGCTTCAGAAGGCGCGCGATTGAAAACAAAAATGGACGTTTTTTTTGTCCAGGCTGAAAAAACGCGTTTTTGTGTCCGAGAGGTAGAAGGCGGCCGGCCAACGTCCAAAGAGGAAAAACAAAGAGAGAAACAAGAGAGAAAAAAGATGAGCGTGTTTCGACTCCCCTCCGCGACCAAAAAAATTATCTTCAGTTTTCGTTTTCAAGTAAAAAAAGTGTAATAAAAAGTAGAAATTAATCTTATTAATAAAAAATTAATTATGGATGTTAAATTAATGCACTTAATGTATTTTATGATATTTTAAAAGCATTTTTTTGTTCACAATTAAAAGAAGAAACGTATTAATATATAATTTATGCGTTCTTTTTTTCAGTTATTAGCAGCATTTACACAAAATTTATACTAAATATTGGTTTTATTTACCTATTCTAATATTCAGCACTAAACAGTTTTGTATATGCTAAATATAATAAAAAAAATACGAATCTGGTATTGGTTTTTATAAAATTCCAAAAATATAGTAGAAGTTTGAAGTATTTCTGTAACATATTTCAAGGTATCTGATATCATATAAGCATTATCGACAACAATATAACACTAAAAATGTGCATTTTTGCTATTTATGGTAGTATCCGTGTTTTTTATCTGATGACATTGACATTTAAATGCTTCAGAATGACAATGTCATTTTGCCTACCCGCGACCAATGGGTCGGGAAAAGATACGAAACTTAAAAAAAGAATTGGAAAAAAAGAAGAAAAAAAATGGAATAAAAACGGGCCAAAAAATAACAGTAGTAAAAATAATAATAAAAAAGAAAATCAGTGGGGACAAAAAGATTACAAACGGAATATACCAGGCAAAAGGGAAGGCATGGCCCTTCGGGCCATGCCTTCCCTTTTGCCTACCCGCGACCAATGGGTCGGGAAAAGATACGAAACTTAAAAAAGAATTGGAAAAAAAGAAGAAAAAAAATGGAATAAAAACGGGCCAAAAAATAACAGTAGTAAAAATAATAATAAAAAAGAAAATCAGTGGGGACAAAAAGATTACAAACGGAATATACCAGGCAAAAGGGAAGGCATGGCCCTTCGGGCCATGCCTTCCCTTTTGCCTACCCGCGACCAATGGGTCGGGAAAAGATACGAAACTTAAAAAAGAATTGGAAAAAAAGAAGAAAAAAAATGGAATAAAAACGGGCCAAAAAATAACAGTAGTAAAAATAATAATAAAAAAGAAAATCAGTGGGGACAAAAAGATTACAAACGGAATATACCAGGCACGAAAATTATTCAAAAATTGCAGAAAATTTTTAAACAGTGATTGAAATTATGCAAATAAGGGCTGTCCAGATATCCTATATAAAACATTAGTTGGTAGGAATTGCCCAGAGCTTACATTACCTAAAATCCAAAATTTTATGACTCTTCCACCAAAACAAATCCACTGATATTTGCTGCTTTTTGCAGCTTTGTATTGATCCTCGTTTACACATAAAAATGCTGATGTCAGCTCTCTTTTTTTAATTTTTATTATTTAAAAATAACCTTAATAGTGCATAAAAATTCTTTATAAACAAAGTTAAAACAATTAAATGTACATTTTTTCACATGTATATAATTTTTTAATTGATAAGATTATTTTTTATTATTTTTTATTACAATTTTTGGTGGACGGTCAAAAAAATAATGGTCAAAAAAATAACCGGACAAAAAAATAATTTTTTAAAAGGCCGGACAAAAAAATAACGGATAAAAAAATAACGGACAAAAAAATAACTTTATACATAATTATACACATAAAAAATATCAAATCAAACTTATAAGAAACCTGTCGCACAAGTTGGAGGCTATGAATTTAAATGGTCCCATGAAGCTAAAACTACAGGTCTTCATTATTGGCAGTGTGTTAAGTAGGTTTTTAATTATTTATTTGAAACTTTTTTGTAATAGTGTTTTTTCAGTTATAACAGACAAAATGTTGCAAAATGTCGAGCAGTAATTTATACAGATGGCAAAATTTCCGGTTCTGCAATTGATCAAATCAAAGAAACTCACAATCATGCTGGTGATGCTGTTGCAATTGAAAGAAGTTAGAAATGCTGGACGTGAAATTGCTACTTCAAATCCTTTGCTTCCGACTCGACGTGTTATTACTGAAATTACTCTAACCAATCTGGAGATTTTTTGAAGTAATGAAAGAAGAATTCATTTTATCTCGAAATGCTGGACTTGAACTTGATCCTCGTAATTCTCGAATGGCAAAATATCAACAAATTTCTGCAGATTTACAAAAATATCAACAAGAATTTATGGCTGGAAATACTGCAATAATCCGATTCCTTGCTTTATGTTCAAATAAAATCAAATTTTAAAAATTTTTTTTATTTTCATTTTTTTGTATGTATAACTATTTTATTTTTTTGTATAAAGTTATTTTTTTGTCCGCTTATTTTATTATCCGTTATTTTTTATTTTTATATTTTTGTCCGTTATTATTTTGACCTTTATTTTTTTGTCCTAGTACCCAATTTTTTACCCGAAAACGAAAACTGAAGATAATTTTTTTTGGTCGCTGAGGGGAGTCGAAACACGCTCATCTTTTTTCTCTCTTGTTTCTCTCTTTGTTTTTCCTCTTTGGACGTTGGCCGGCCGCCTTCTACCTCTCGGACACAAAAACGCGTTTTTTCAGCCTGGACAAAAAAAACGTCCATTTTTTTTCTCTTCTTTTTTGCAAAAAAAGCGTCAATGATGGTCCCTATATACGAAAGAAAAATTTTTTTTGTTGATGGAAGGCTTGATTCTTTGAAAAGTGGAAGAAGAATATTTGAGATTGTTGGAAGAAGAAAGAGAAGAAAAAGCATTTGTAGGTTGAAAGGTGAAGCTTTGATGAAACTGAAAATGTTTGAAATGGATTATCAAAGATGCAAGAAAGTTTTTCCTCAAACAGATCAAACACATCAATGAATGAACTTGTTTATCCCGGTTTGTTTAATTTTTCTCCTTTGAGATTACTGTAACTTACTTTATGGACGACGACGTAGTTTTGGAAGGCTTTGAGCTTTTCGAAGTGCTTGATTGAGTTTATTTTTGACTGAAGTTAAATCAACACCAAGAAAATTTTCAATCAATTCGATCAAAATGATTTGCATGAAAAAGAATTGTGCAGGTGTTTGCACAGAACCATGACGCTGATGACGAAGTAATCTGATAGCCTAAAAGGAAAAGTATAAAAATGGTATTTATTGATTTTTAGAAGCAAAAGAAGTTTCAAGGATTCTTTTTTTATAATGGCACCGCCAGTGTTATTGCCGTTCACCTTTGGGGTCAGGGCCTCATGCAGTTTTTTAAAGATCAAAGAAAAAGTGCCGCTTTATGACACACCTCCGACCCCGAAGGCGGTAAAAACAACAACATATAACACTGGTCACCGTCACACCAAAAAGGCATGCCTCCGCCGGTGCCACCGCCAGTGGCAACCTTTTATCTTCTGCAAAACTTTTTGATGCTTTAAAAACACTGTCGTCAGCAGTGGCGCCAAACTGTCGGCGAAGAGATACATAAAAGTTATTCCTTTTTTTCTTCTCAAAAATTATCATACATTCTTAAAAAGTACCTACCGTACAGTAGCATTGAGTTCATCTTTTTCAGCTTCTTTATCAGACACAGCAAAAGTTCTTGGCTCAACGATTGCGGCTTTTTCAGCAATAATCACACCATTCCATTCCGAAATCACCAGGCTTCCTTTTCGTCATTTGATGAATCAATTGCATTTTTACATTAATTAAATCATGAATGATGTCCATGGGTGGAATGGAATTTTTTAGTTTTTTATTCAAATTTTTAATGCTAATCATTTTTCACGCTTTTTTTGAGAATATTGTACCATCTAATTTAGCCTTCTTCTTTCTTGTACTTTTATGATACAAACATTTATGTGAAACTTTTTTCTCTACAATTTGTTATATTTCTGACTTATGAAATAACAATATATATCAATATATATCCTTCATATTCCTGTTCGTTTTAGACGTCTCATTCCTGATTTTCGTACTTTATTTTGAATTTCATTTCATCAAAACATTAACCTCTAGCTTCTTGGAAACATATTTATTGCACAAAAAATTGATATTAAAACTCTAACAATACTTAAAAGAAAGCTACTACCATCACTTTAAACTTTTTTATTGTATTATTTTTATTTACTTAACTCACAATTTTGTTGTTTTTTCTTTTTTCAAATTGTAACTTCTTAGTTTTAGTTTTAGTTGTTCATTGTTTTTATTTTAATTTAACTTGTTTTATATGTCTAAGACTTGTTTTCTGAGTTGTAATAATTTTTCAGCAATGATGAAATCCAAACAAACAGAATTTTGTCACTAAAATTGTTTTCTTTTTCGATGCATGAAAAAGTGTTTTTTTGGTTTTAAAAAGTTAAGCGGCTGGAATATTTTGATGAAAGAAAAAAAAAAAAAAATTAATTTATTTTTGAATTTTTTTCTTAATTTTCTCATTCATTTTTTTGACCCTTTAATGTTTGAATATTTGATTTTGCTTTCGTTTTTACAAAATGCATCAAAAATTAAATTTGAGATTACCAAATCATTATTTAGCATCACTTCTTAATATTCTGGTTCATTAAAAATGAACTAAAACAATCCTTCTTTTAGCATAAATAAAATATTATTGTTGTGTAAATGCTTTTGGTCGAAAAAAAATGTCTATTATTCTAACAGTGACTTATAAAATATTTATACTATGTTAATGCTATTGAAAACTTAACAACCGCGGTAATTTTTCTTGAACAGTCATCTTTCAAAAAGAGACATTTGCTACAAAAATTGTAAGGTTTTGTTCAAGGTAAAATTTTTGTCTTCGACAAAAAAAATGTTGCTAAAGAGGGCGGTCTCAAAAAATGGATCTTTTCAAAACTGATCAAAAATCGGCATAAAATGCTTTGGTTGTACAGTTTTGTGATGTAATACTTTTTCAGACTGAAAGGAAGAAATCCAAAAAAACAGATTTTTTTAAACATTTTTTTCAATGCACATTTTTTTTTTCAAAAGTGTTTTTCTCGGGTTTTTTAAATGGTTAGCAGCTTCAACGTTATAATGAAATTTTTTTTTGCGAAATTACACTTTTGCTGAAATAAATAATATTGAATGAGATTATTTTTTGCAAAAAATATCGGTTTTATAAATTTAATTTTTTTCGATAATAAATTTAACATTTTTCCTATTTTTGCGATATGTAAAGCTTTTGAATTTTTGATTTTTGTTTTGTTAATAAAAAAAAATAAATTTGAAATCGATTAATTCAGATGAAAATCAGATTTCTTCGTCAGCAACGTCATGGCACTGTACAAACATTAATAATACTATCAAGTAATTTTCTTATCACAAATTTTAAAAAATACTGCTAACCAGGATATTAAATAATGCAAACATTTTTCATAAAGATGCCCAAAAATCAGAAAAAGTCGGGCGAGCCTGGGCGCATGCGCCCGTAACTTTAAAATTCAAATTCACTAGATATTTTTTCAGAAACCCTTAAAAAGTGGTATTTTTTGCTTTTTTATCGTTATTAAAGCTTGTTTTTGAATATATAATCCGGACGGAAAAAACAAACGGCTTAAAATCCGGACAAAGTTGTTTTATGCTTGCGATTTTTTCAAAAATCGCAAGCATAAATTTACCAAAAATGACTGTACGTGGTCTTAAAAGTTCCGGAATTAAAGTTGAAAAATAATGCTTCCACGAAAAAACTAAAAAGTTAAACAGTAAAAATATACGAACAATTGTTTTTGTCGGCGGCGGCGTTAAAACATTGGTTTAAAATAATTTTTGTACGTTTCAGCGTTGTAATACTTTAAGGAACAAATTTAAACAAACAATATTTTTCAAAATTTTTTTTGTTTTTGATGCTTTAGAAGAAGCTTGAGCGTTTTAACGCAAATTAACAAATTTTTTGCGTAAAGAAATTGTTACTTCTGGGTCTGTACTATTATTGTGATTTTTTTGAAGGGTGTAACAAATGCATCATTTTATTGATTAATGCGAAAAGGAATATTCATAATTTTTAGATCATAATTGACCCTTTTTTGGTTCAAAAAAGCGAAAATAAGTATGTTGAACATTAAAAAAATTAATAAAAAATGAACTTGTAATTTTTCTTTACTTTTCCTTCTTTTTGTCACTGTTCGACACATTTTTTTCGCGTTAGAAGGACCGGCCCGCGAAAAAAATTTTCTTCTATCCCTAACGCTTCCTTTTAGTTAATTTTTGCGACTCGGATAGCATTTGAATATTTGATTTTAAATTAAATGAACATTTCATTGAGCTCAATTAAGCTTCATTAAAAAGCAAACTCTATCAAGCAATTGTTAGAGGTCTGACCAACTCAAAACCTCGTCGTTAATAATGCAAGTTACAGTAATTTCTAGGCATATTTAAAGGCACTGTAATATTCAGTGTAAAAAAATGTTGTCTGATTTAGCCAAAAGTGGTTTTAACACGAAAGAAAGTAATGGTGGAGAATGCGTCGTTTGTTGTCGTCGTCCGTCAAAAAACACATCATTCATTCCCCATCAATGTCCGTCATTTTTACACTGTCTGCGAAAGTCCCTTTAATTCAAGCGTTTTTTACCCCAAGAAACTGTTTTAAATGAGTTATTTGTTGCATACAAATATCGGTTTTTTGATAACGTGAAAAAGGTTTTATTTCTATTTTTTGGCAGACGTTCGTGTCTTTGAATATTTGATTTTGCTTGAGTTAATGGAAAAAATGAAATCTGGAAATTATCAAATTGATGCGAAATCAAAAATAACAATTCCTTATCGCCTGTGTGTAATTGTTGAACTTATTAATGTTTTTAATGACACCTTCAAGTTATTTTTGTGACAAATTTATTTAACAATACTGCAAACAAGGAAATAAAATAATTCAAACAATAAAAAAACATTGAAAACATTCTTATTTAAAAATTTCCATATCCATAGCAGTTGGCCAGTAAGCAGCTGACGTTTGCTTCATTTCCCATTTTCCATCAGCAAGTTCCCGTTCTTCAGCTTGACACAACATACCTATGATGCCACTTTCTTCTTGAAGAATCCAAAATGTTTGACATGTGGTTTCCGAAGGACCTTGAGTAGCTACACAAAGCTTCTTTTCATCAGCACCAAGAACATAATTTGCATGGATGAATGCATCATCAACTTCAACTCGGTGGACATTTGTACATGGAACATTTCCATACCTGAAAATGTAAAAATATAATTATAAAGTTGTTTAATTATATAATTTTAAGTTTTGAAAAACATTAAAATTAAAAATCGCCTCAAACTCTAAGAGCACTTTCACGAAAATTGCAATCCAAAATTTAAGGCAAATGTTTTTTGCAATTTTTGATTGCTGTTGAATATAGCTTTCAAAAGAAAAAATATTGAAAATTATTTAATAATATTTTCAGGGCCATAATTGTAGTTAAAATAAGTTTAAATCTCAGAATGTTTCCAAAATTTTTGGAATTCTGTGAATTATTACCAAATGTTAGAATAAAAAATAATAATAATTAAATGTAAATTAGAAAGTGCCAAAATCATTGGCTTTTTTCTTCATCATATGACCAACAAATTGCTTTTTAACATCAATTTTTTCATGATTCCCATCATTTGGAGCTAAATAAAAAAAATTAACTGTTTTAAACATTAAAATACTTACCAATACGCATCATCTTCACCATTTGAAAATTAAAATTGAATCAAAGAAGATCAAAAACTTATTACTGTATTTACTGCAACAATCACCGACTACAGTAATCTCAAATTAAAAAATGAAATTTTTGATTTTTATTTTGAAAATTTTATGCTCATAACTTTTTTCAAACAAGTTTGCATTTGAAAATTTGCATCCATTTTTGTACTTTTTCAAAAACTTTTTTCTCATCAATTAATTAAACTTTTACTATTTTTGAAAGTTGTTCCAGAAAGAAACGATGAAGATCCGACAAATTCCATTTTATCTGTATTTGTTATGTTTTATTTTGTAAAATCATCGAAATTGTTAAATTTTATAAACTAAAATTTTATTAAATATCAATTTAATTCTCGACAGAAGCCACTTTCTTTTTCCTAGATTAATTCTTAACAAGCACGAATACAAATTTCATCATTATTTTAACATGTTAACTACTTTTAATTTTGTCTGTTTTGTGTAATATAAGTTTTTTGTAATATAAGACAAGGATTAATAACAGTTTTTCGAACCTTTTCAAAAAACGCCTTCAAAAAACAAAAATGCCATTTTGCTAAAAAACGTCTTTTTTGAAAAAATTACTTATTTTCACCATACAAAAAATGAAGGTTTTTCGAGCAACCCGAGAAATGAATTTTTTTGTGCTGCCCGAAAAAGCTTTTAACAATCCGCGCCTTATATGTTCTATTAATAGTTGTATCAATCAATCAACAGCAGAAGAACTAAAATAATCCAAACAAGTAATAAAATGAAAAAATTTATTATATCTGAACAATATCACAATAACAATAGAATTCTTTGGCAGGGTTGAAAGAGTACGGTAGAAAAGATTGCAGATACACATAACGATCGACTGTTGTTCCATCTGGTAAATGGAAATCAACTTCTTGAGCAAATAAATGTTGAACAAATAATTTCCCCTTGTATGATTGCTCTTCTAAAAAGCAAAGATGATAATCAAAAAGTACAGTAATCAAATAAACTTACTCAATCGTTTTACTGGATGTTTTGGAAGCAATTCAAATAAGCCATTTTAAAAACATTAGTATAAACGACAGGCAATGCAGGAGTATACTGTACTTGTGTAAGAACATCCAATTCTGATAAGAAATTGACATCTTCATGGCGCCCACCTTCATCAAAATAAACTGCTTCAACATTTCGATTGTGAACTTCAAATTCACCATAATCCAAAAATGCATCATCAATAAGATGCGAATATTGATGACATTTTTCTTTCATGATCATCTTACCATTTGTTCCATTTTCTTCAAATACTCGGCAAATCATTACAACAACATTGGAGTTTTCTTGAACAATCATTTTCCAAAAATCTTTTGAAGTTGCAGCAAGTGGAGCCTGGGTTCCAATAAAGAGGTTTTGCTTTTCATCCTTGATAAAATTTGCATGGATGTAATCGTTAGCACCACCACCACGAAGAACAACACGACCAGCATCAATGCATTCGATATTGCCCTATCTGAAAAATCAAATTTAAATTTTTGCGATACAGTATTCCTGTCCCTATCTATTATTTCTTTTATACTGTCAATTATATATAGTTGCTTCTAATCAAATTTCGTATTCTTTATCCACTCTCTGAACTCTCTTTAATGACTACGGTAATCAAAAACGGTTCCGCAATTTTTGTGGCACGGCAGATTCAAAGCGGAGAAAAGACGTTTGCAAAGAAAATAACATTTTCGTGTCGGGAGACGTTTTTGCCTCTACTATTTAAAAAAGTTGCAATGTCGAAGTAAAAGTTAAGCATTTTCTTATATCATTTAAAAGCTAATTTACATTTAATTATTATTATTTTTTATTCTAACATTTTTTAAAAAACAATTACAAGCATTTTAAGCCATTACACAGTTTTGCAGCTTTAAATACAAAGTTTTTATTCACAATTTGAAAATGAGAAAAAGTCTACGAGCAGCCCCATTTTTTAAATTACAGATTTCGATTTGTGAATCATACCATAAGATTCTCCACAAAATTCTCTATCGGAACTATAGATTACATTTTTTTATTAGCCCCCAGGAATAATTGGACTATTTTTTGAAAAAAAGAAAAGCAAAAAAAGCTCATTTTTACTGTGTATTTTGGTCAAAATTGACAAAAGTCTACGAGCAGCCCCATTTTTTAATTTGAATATTTTTTAAATCTACCTAGCCAGTGTGATAGAGAAACAAATTTTCTATAGGTATTATAGAACGGATTTTTAATTTTTGACCTAATTTCCATTTCCCAGACGTTTTTATCAAATTTTGACGTAAAAAAAGTTTAAAAACAGTTTTCTTTTGTTCTCTGTCGCTCTTTCTCTTGTTTTTCTCTTTTTTGTTCTGCGGTAACTCTTAACTCCGCGCAAAAACAGAAAAGAATCTGCCGTGCGTGGTAAATTAGTCTGATATCTCTCTGTTGATTGCATTTGTAATCTTCGTTTTTCTAATTTTCCGCCTTTGTTAAAGTTTTTGCACTAAAAATTCTGACTGACTAATCTGTTTATTTTAAATAGAATCAAATAATGTAGGAATGCCTTAAATTAGTCTTATTTTACTAATATATAAATTTAATAATTTTTTAGTTATCCAAAAATCGTTTTTAAAAAATGTTTACTTCCGAAAATTTCTCGATTTTTGAATCACAGTAATGGAACTAAAAAAGTACTTTTTCTAAAAAAACTGCAAGCTCGAAAACAACTTAAAAATGATATAAAACATTCTTTTTAAAAAAAAATTTTTATTTGATACTTTTAATAGCAGATTTCTAGCTTTTTTATCGGTTATAAATGGGCTTAACTTGGCATGAGATTACTGTAACGCTTGTTCACCTGCCTTGTTTATTTTAACAACATTAATTTTAGCAACTTAATTATATATTACGTTTTCATTTGACTTTTTACTTACCTATTTTTGCTTTCATTCTTTTCTTTTTCAGCTCTTAATTCTTCAGCTTTGAATCTTTCACATGGCCCAACTTCAGGTCTTGCAAGTCTTTTCCATTCTTGCATGTAATTTGATCCTGTTTTTGAACGAATCTGAGCCAAAAATCGATCTTTTGTATCAATTTTAAGATGGTTCTTTGCTAAACAAAATTATTTAAACAAAGAACAATATTTAACACTATTTAACCAACCTCGATGAGCCATTGTTCAAGATGTTTGTAATTGCAGGTGTAACAATTGACAGAACAAAAGATGAAACGCGTACAGTTATTCAACTTCACCTACTGAAATCCTAAAATTTATATTTTTTTGTCTTTTTTTCTAATGCTAATTTTGTTCTCACATGAGATTTTCCCATGAATTTGTCATTCTCAATTGAACATATTCATCATCAACAGCTCCTCCACCACGAAGAATAACTCGACCAGCATCGATGCATTCAGTGTTACCATATCTGGAAAAATCAAATTTTTTCATAATGCATCTTTTACTTTAACTTTTTCCTTACCGTTTTTTGTTTTGAATCTGTTCTTTTTTAGTTTTTCATTCTTCAGCTTTAAAAGTTTCACATGGGCCAAATTCAGCTCGAGCAAGTTTTTTCCATTCAGACATGTAATTCATTGAAATTTTTGAACGATTTTGTTCCAAAAATCTGTCTTTTGTATTGATTTTCGTGGATGATTTTTTGCTAAACAATATAATTTAAACAAAAACAATATTGAACAATATTGAACCAACCTCTATGAGTCATGTTGTTTCCACAGATTGAAAAAAATAAAAATAAACAATATCACAAAATACAGATGCCAAAACTCCAAATAAAAAACGAAAAATCAATGCTTTGAAACTAAAAAAGTGAAATGTAAAACTCTTATTCATGGGTTCCAATTGGAACATCAGACATCTGAAAATTTCAGTAACAAGAACTTCATCAAAATACTTAACATTAAATTAGGCTTTACTAGACATGTCCTATTTTTTTGAAGCATGGGCTGCACAAAGCAAAACCAGGCCCGCCAAGGCCAGGAAAATTTCCAAGCTTTTATAACGGCTTTTTGCTAATTTTATTTAGTTTGTTTTCAAGCCCTCTGCGACTTTTATCTAAAACCGTAACAATCAAAACCAAACCCGCTGCCTACGCATTAATAAATATTATTTTTTGTGCACTTATATTTTATCATTAGAAAAATTTTTTTGTTTGATCCAAAAAAATCTGTTATCTCTGAAAAAATACCCAGTAATTTTCTAACATTAGTAGTGTAAACCAATTAATGTAATAAAAAAACTTATCTTTTTCTGCTACAACATGATCATTTTTTAACATTCAAGTTCAGCCAAACATCCATTTAAAATTTGAAAATAATAAAACAAAAAACTGATTGAGTTCATCCGCAATTGAAAAAAACAAATGAACGAAAATTTAAAAAATGCAAATTTTACAAATAAGAAAACTGTAAAAAAAATTTTCTAAACAAAAATTAATGGTTTTTCGATTTTTACAAAACGGTGTCAAACTTTCTCCCGGATCGTAATTTTTTTATGATTTTGTTAATCATGTCTTAAAACGTATTCCACCAATTTATTCTAAAATTTTGACAAAAATGGCACCGCCAAAAAATCGTATATTTTTTTATTTTACCTATGTTTTCGAACATGCTTAAGAAGCAGGAAAAAAATACTTTTAGGTCGAAATTTGGCAAAATGCCGTTTTTAGAGCATCGAGAATGCCAAAGTCGGCTTATTTTGTTTCCTATGGCATATTTTCATCTTTTATCCATTTTAGGTATAATTGCACCCATATAGGTTTTCGAGGTCGGGGAATCCGAATCTCGACTCCGCGTTTCAAAATTTTCGCGTTAAGACCCATTTTTCGCTTGTTGACCTCATAATTTGCATAAAAAGTAGGTCAAGGAATTTTACATTAGACTAGTTCTTATCACCATCGGATTCCCCGTGGTTTTTTACCCCTGGGGGTGAAATAATATAAGAAAACCAGGTGGAGCTCGATGTTTCACAGAATAAAGAATACAGTCGACTCAGAATTCCGAGATTTTCGATCACTTATGAAAAATCGAATTTTTGTCCATTTTTGTTAATTTCCCACCCCAATAGGTTTTCGACCATGGGGAATTCAATGGTAAACTTTGTATTGCCCTAAAATCTCATTTTACATGCGAAATCCCCTCTGGACATGATATAATATATCAACTTAAATTAAAAATTCCCCATGGGTTTATTTTCGTGTTTCAAGTGTTAAAAAGTGTTGATTATTGTTCACAAATAATGTTTTTATTAATATCAAACCATACTTTAATTATATGGATGTCGAAACTATTTTTTCAGATGACTTGAAATAACCCTGGATGTTGGGGTATATGTATGAAAAATGAAATTGCTCCAATTTAGTTGTATTATCCTGTGTTCCAAAACTTTGCTTTCAGAACAACATTTATATGATTTTTAGATATTATTAATGCTCAATTTGTGTATTTAAATGCATATTAATAGTAAAAGTCTAAACCATTTGATGTTAGTGAAATTTAGATACTGTATATGGAATAAATCAATGAATAGATAGTGTCATATTGTTGAAAATGGTAAAAACAATATCGAGAAACAATTTTAGATAATTTTCAATGCCTATTATTCTTTTTTCGCTTATTTACAACAATTTCATTTTTCATACATATACCCCAACATCCAGGGTTATTTCAAGTCATCTGAAAAAATAGTTTCGACATCCATATAATTAAAGTATGGTTTGATATTAATAAAAACATTATTTGTGAACAATAATCAACACTTTTTAACACTTGAAACACGAAAATAAACCCATGGGGAATTTTTAATTTAAGTTGATATATTATATCATGTCCAGAGGGGATTTCGCATGTAAAATGAGATTTTAGGGCAATACAAAGTTTACCATTGAATTCCCCATGGTCGAAAACCTATTGGGGTGGGAAATTAACAAAAATGGACAAAAATTCGATTTTTCATAAGTGATCGAAAATCTCGGAATTCTGAGTCGACTGTATTCTTTATTCTGTGAAACATCGAGCTCCACCTGGTTTTCTTATATTATTTCACCCCCAGGGGTAAAAAACCACGGGGAATCCGATGGTGATAAGAACTAGTCTAATGTAAAATTCCTTGACCTACTTTTTATGCAAATTATGAGGTCAACAAGCGAAAAATGGGTCTTAACGCGAAAATTTTGAAACGCGGAGTCGAGATTCGGATTCCCCGACCTCGAAAACCTATATGGGTGCAATTATACCTAAAATGGATAAAAGATGAAAATATGCCATAGGAAACAAAATAAGCCGACTTTGGCATTCTCGATGCTCTAAAAACGGCATTTTGCCAAATTTCGACCTAAAAGTATTTTTTTCCTGCTTCTTAAGCATGTTCGAAAACATAGGTAAAATAAAAATTTTTGGCGGTGAAGGTCGTTTAAAAAGTATTGGTGGAATGCGTTTTAAAGATAAAAATTTATTACTGATAAACATTTGAAACCGAATATTAAAAATAATATTTTTGAGAAGTGAATTAAAGCTATAATTTATAAATGTATGGAAAAAACAATTGAATAACAAGTGTCTGGTTTTTAACATCATAATATTTTTCTGCATGACTTCGAGAAATTATCGTTTGAAGGACAAATGGTGTTGATCTGTATAATAAACTTTCGCTGATTATTCTTTTGACAAAAACCATTATTTTTTGTCAACTAAACACGGGTACTTATACCTCGAAAATGCTAAAGTTATTATAATTACATAGAAAAATACATTGGAATAATGAGAAGTAAAAATTAATAATACTCGATACAGAATTCTCAAAATTCTCTTTTGACTGATGAATACCAGACGACTCAACTTCCTCACCTTCTACCCCAAAAAAATCGATTTTTGTCAGTTTGAATTCTCTTCCACCTGTATCCAAAATGAAAAACTTACGATTTAATTATCATACCAATACTAATAATTTGAATGAAAAAAAAGAATGTCATCCCCAAGATGAACATTAAAAAAGTACATCAAATAATCCTAAGAATTACGGTAACAACAACTGTTTTTTTACTACTAGCCAACAATTTTATCATTTTAGAGAATGAAAGTACATGTGGAAAATAAAAAAATTTATAGAACTGCAGTGTTTCAAATTTTATTAGAAGCTAATGCAAATGATGATTTGCTTAAGGATTCAAAGAGGATCTATTCATGGATAAAAACTAAATCCAGGTGATCACAATAATAAAAAATGCCAATAAAAATGGTTTCGAAAAAATATTACGATGTTTAAAAAACCGATACAAGCTATATTCAATTGTTCGTTTTTGTTCATGCATTTAAAATTTATAACTTCAATTCATTTAAGAAAAAAAAGTTTCTACGTTTAAAGATTATAAACCTTGAAATATGGTTAACAAAATAAAATAAAGTTATGATCTAAGAAAGAAAAACACTGTTTTGTGTCGTTTTGGAAAAAAATTAAAAAGCGTGTTTAGTTTTCAAAAAAATCGATATCGAATAATAAATTTGAATTATTACGAGTTACAAATAAAAATTTTCTCACCCCCTTTTCAGGTATGTCAAAATTTCTGATAACGAAATTTTGGAATGATAAAATTTTAAGGTCATCTTCTTTTTTCTCAAAGTCAACAAAAATGATACAAAATAACCCTTGGTTCTGTTTTGTTTTTTATGAAAATATTTTCAATTTCTTTGGTCAAAGTATTTTTTATTTATCTTTATACAGCTTTGACTAAATAATCGAAGTTGGCTAAACTATTCACGAAATCCATTAATCGAATAATTATATTGAATCAACTAACTGTTTTTTAAATATGAAACATGTATTGATTTGCTTTTTTTTTTAGTAAGGTAATGTTAAAACACGATTTTTTTGTCAGTTCTTTACATTTTCGATAATGATTTTTGTTAAATAAAATATTAAAAATCCTAAAAATATTTAAAAAAATATTCAAATTTGTTATAGTGTTGAAGAAGGCGATTTCAAAAGAGCAGACAGATGAATAATCAAAAACATGTTTTTTTGCAAAACTAAACTGAAATTTTAGTAAAAATACCAGCAACTGTTGCATCATTTTTTTCCCTTTCGCATTCGTTTTTGCCCTGTTTTTATTTTTCCTTTTCAAAAGTACTGATGGGCTACTCATGTTTAAAATTTATTCGTTTTGAATTTTTTGTTGTATTTTTCAAAAAAGGATTAAAACTTTGTAAGTTTAATCAAATCAATTTAATTTCGAACATGACTTTTATGAAGCGAATTAATTCAATAACTGGGAAAACAGTTATTAAAACTTTTAGCAACAACACCCTATTACTTTTTATTATTTAAAGCACATGAAATTTTCATTATTGCCGAAAATGATTGTAAAAAAGCTTCAAAAATCTTGTAAATTACTGGGATAATTAAAAAACTTTGTAAAAACTGTGTATTTTATTTTTTCTTTAAGACCAGTTCCAGTTTATCATTTATTAAACGTTACAATTTCATTTATAAAACTTGAACAAGAAAAATTCAAAGAACGAATTGCCATTCATCATTGTTAAGTTTACCATCAATAATAAATTTTCGGGTTACCCAACACAAAAGATAATGCAGGAAAAAATACGATATTTTTATATTCTTGATCATGCATGGTTTTAGCAAATACCACAGTATTCCGTTCATTCATTCACTTTTGAATATTTTGTTTTAAAATACTTTCAGAAATTTTATATGCTTTTTGACCAAAAAACGGCAATCAGTTCAATTTCAACATTTATGTATTATAATACATTTTGAACGAAAAAAATCTTTTTTATGAAAAACAAATTTATTTTCCTTGCGTCAACTCTATGAACTCCGCGCAAAAGCTGAAGGAAGTATTCAAAAAATTAAGTTTACTTTTTTAAGTTAACTTTTGAATTCAACATTTCAATAAAGCTGTATTTTGTTGATCTTTTGAAAAATCTAAGGCATCAAAGTCCTGAGTTTGTCATTTTGAGTTAAAGTTTTAAGTTAACAAAGGAAAATAATGGTTTAATTTAATAAAGAGCTTCGATAACAATAAAACGCAGCAATGAAATTTTAAGTTTTTTTTGTTTTTTTATCAAAAAACATTAAAATCTTTTATTGAAAAATATGATTAAAATGCAGTAACAAAAGATTCAAATTAAAAAAAGAAATTAAACGCGAGCTTTTCAAAAAGCTTTCTTTTTAAACAAAAATTGTGCTTTAAGAGACACAAATAAATATTGCATACTCTTTCACACAATAAATTTCGTCGTCCATCAATCATCACTTTTGTAAAAGAATAACAACGGCGGACAAGAAAAAATTCTGCATCTGTTGTTTGCACCAAAAGAAATTTTTTTAAAATAAATAAAAAAGGCGAATTTTGCAACAACCATGCATTTGATTTATTTTTTATCCATGATTTAAATATTTGGATTCAATGTTAAAAATATTAAATTATTACTACCTTAACAATTTGGCAAAATGTGTTTCAATTTGTTCCCCTTTTTTAATAAGTGTTTCATCAGAATGGGAAGGTTAAATGCTCGTCTGGTATTCATCACATTTCAATCTGTTCTGGTGTTTGCGTTTAAAAAATTTAACAATAAGTTTTAAAAATGGATTTTATAAATGTAAAAAATTCATAAAAGCAAATTTTTTTCGAATAGATTTAAACAACATGCAGACATTAGAAATGTTTAAAGCAAGAAATGAAGCGAAGAAAATTTTTGAAAAGACGCTACGTTTCGTTCTCTACTTTTCGGAAACATTTTTGTTATGTCTTGAAAAAAGCAGCAATAATCAGCCCAAAAAATTTGTTCAATCTATTTTTTTACAAAAATTTTTTTGGTGTATTTTTTATAAAAACGATGGAAATTACAATTTTTGTGTTGTTGTCGTTTTATTTTTTGAATTTTTTATCAAAATGGCTACAGTAACAAGGCAGAAGTTATTTGAAAATTAGAAGTAACTATCATGGAAAAAAGTGTCATCAATATTGGCCTGTTGTTGATGACATTTATGATTTTAGACAATTCGAAATCATTTTTAATCAATAGTACTGAAATATTTTGTTGATCAGTTTTAAAAATTTTTTTGTTTATCGTTGATTGGTAATTTCCAGCTTTAATCACACAACAAAAATTTGCAATAACTTTTAAATGATAACCTGGAATTGGCTTTAAAAAGAACAGTCTCCTGTAAACAAAAAGTGCTGAATGTTTTTTAATGTTTTTTTTATTATCTCAGTATGTTGTAAAACAACCAACGTCATTTTAAGTTTTTTAACAATCATTTTTGGCTACAATGAAATTTTTAGTGTTACTATTAAAAAGAGATAGGGTGTTATTGCTAAAATTTGAATGTTAATTATCTTGCTTTAAGCGTCAAAGAATTTCATTTACTTTATTAATGCATCATCAACACTTTTATATGTCCCAAATTTAAAAAAAAGCAGCAACGATCAGCCCAAAAAATTTGTTCATTCAATTTTTTTATAAAAACGATGGAATTTACAATTTTTGTGTTGTTGTCGTTTTATTTTTTGAATTTTTTTATCAAAATGGCTACAAAAACAAGGCAGAAGTTATTCGAAAAGTAGAAGTAACTGTCATGAAAAAAGTTTCATCAATATTGACCAAATATTGATGACCAATTTTATGATTTTGGTGCATTTGAAGTTCATAACCGTTTTGTTAAAGCATTTTTTTAGTTTACTTCGATGAAGGTGGCCATCATGAAGATTTAACAACACTTGATATCATTGATTTGTAAGTTAACAAAAGATAGTAATTTTTTTATTGATTAACTTTTTTATTTTATCAACAAAATACGTTCATAATTAAATTTTAAAAATTTTTTGTTTTGATCCGGTCGATCTGCCTCATTTTTAATCAAAAGTTATGAAAGATTTTGTTGATCAGTTTTAGAAAATGTTTTGTTTATCGTTGAAGCTTTTTTTTAAAACGTTGGAAATTCCATTTTGATATAATTTTTCACACCTGCTGTTTTTTAAAAATTGTTTAAAAAATTAGTTACTGAAAAAAATCGAAGTTATTGTTAAAATGCACACATACCTTTAAATAATGATTACCAAAGATTGCATTTTTATTGTTTTCTTCAACCACTGAATCCAAATTAAAAACTATTAACACAAATGATCTTTTTTTACAATATCCTGAAAAAACTGCTCAAAAACTATATAAAGTTTTTAAACGGTGAGCATATGAAATATCACACGGGCTATTTTTGCGTCCGGTTAACGCGGCCTTGGTCCAAAACGATCCAAAATAGCTTAAAAATGATTAAAAACCATATTCCAGGTGATTTTAAGTCATTTTATGAAGGTGCGTCAAAATTTTAAAAATCATGAAAATTGGTCGCTTTTAGCAGTTTTTAGAGTAAAATTTTTGGAAGGAGATAAGATATTAAAAAATCCTATTGCTAATTTAAAGTACTAACTATGGGCTATCTTTTGGTAACAAGACATCTTTCTTAACGGCATTATTTATTTTTTAACTATCCTCAGAAAATGTCAAAAATGGCGCAAAAAACTCATATTTTTGACTCTTTGTGACGCCATAATTTTTATACTCCATATAAACGAAAATCCTATTGCTAAAATGAAATTTGGGTCTTACTTTACAAGTTAAAAACACTAGTTTCATGTTTGCATGCCAAACTAGAATTGTAGCATCTTTTGAAAATGAGGACTTTTTTCGACGTTTTCATGTTTCTATATTTTCGAATGGCATATTTCCTGACCGGAGGTATATAAACGTAAAATCATCCGTCAGTTTTTCATTAAGTATGTGCTCGATATAAAAAAGGTGAAATCATGTTGCTAACTTTTATTTAAAAATTGTTCTATTATTTTAAAAATGGCTCATTTTGGCAGTAAAAAATGTTGTAGAATGGTAAATCGTTTGCCAAATGATAACCAAAGCAGTAATCCACAAAAAAATCCGTCAATTTTTCAGAAATAGTGTAGGAAGTTACCTAAAGCCTCCAGAATTTCATTTCGGGTCATGCAAAAAAAGTTCTATTGTTTTTAAGCAATACCTTCAGCATTGACGCAAAAATCACTCCAGCGTATTATAAGGGGATTTCTAAAGCTTGATTTCAGCTGGAAACTATTTTCAAACTAAAATTTTATCATTTCCAATCGTTTACGACCACTTGCCAAGAAAAAAACAAAAAAATAATTTTTTCGATTTTTATCCACAGGGGGGACCACGTGAAAAATGAAAAAATTAAAAAAAATTTATTTTCTTATTTTTGGGTTAAAAATGTTGGAAACATACTAAATTTTGATAGTAACTTAATTTTTATGCTAAAAACCATCAAAAACTTCAATTTTTTGCATTTTATATGAAAAAAATTTTTTTGGATTCTGAATCCCGCTTCTGAATCCAGATTCCTAGGTGAAAACTTCAGGCACCTGGCTGGTATTAATAAGTGATATTTTGGCTATCTTTTGGTACCTAAATCACCTCTCTATCATCGCTCTTTGAAAAATCCGCCTTAACCGGACAAAATAGGGGTAAAAAAGAGCCCGTGATCATATTTTTAAATCAAATAATATAATACAATGTGATTACTGTAGATGATAGCATCATTGAAAACTAGTAATGGTAATGTAGAATACAGTTCTCTCATGTGATTACTGTAGTCAAAGAAAATTTTCTGATTTTTGGCGTCATGTTTCTTCTTTTTTAAATCTCCATCAAATTCACTTTTTTTACTTCCCGATTTTTACTTGGTCGCTTTTCGAGCAATTCTCTTCCATTCTTTCATATAATCTGCACAAATTTGTGCCAAAAATCTTTCTTTTGTATGAATAAAAAAACAAAATTCTGCTAAAAAAGATTTAATAATTTTAAAAAAATTCAAAAATTCACTTTTTTCCGACGGATGTAAAGAATTTGCAGACATTTCAAAAAGATGAAGTAAGAAATATAGCGAAGAAAATGACTTTTCCATCACTGCTTTTCGTAAAAAATTTTTATTTGTTTTAAACAAAAAAAAACATCAACGATCAACCCCAAAAAAGTCTGTTTTTTACAGTCAATAAAAAAATGACGGACAATGATGGGAAATGAATGCTTGTTTTTTTGACGGACGATGACAACAAACGATGCAACGAAAAACAGGAACAATCAATCATGGCTTTCTTTCGTGGTGAAACCACTTTTTTCCTAATCAGGCAACATTTTTTTATACTGACTGCTACAGTGCCTTTAAATAAACTTTTGAACTTGATTTTAGCTATTTTGGTTTTTTAGTACTTTAAAAAAGCATTAAACGCTTCTTTGAAGTTAAGATCGTAAATAATAGTGAATTTAATTCTAAATTTGAATTTTTATGTGATTTCCTTTGAATTCATTTTAAAATTGGTTATTATAAAATGAATTCAAGGAATAAATGTAGTGATAATTTTTGACAATTTAAATTAAATTAAATTATTAACGTATTTTGTTGATAGAATAAAAAAGTTAGTGGATAAAAAAATTTCCAACTTTTGATAACTTACGAATCAATAACATCCAGAGTGGAAACAGTTATATCTTGATGATGGCCACCTTTATCAAATTAAGGTACTAATAACTTCTGCCTTTTTTCTATAACCAATTTAATAAAAAATTCAAAAATAAAACGACAACTACACAAGAAATTGTATTATGCATCATCTTTGTAAAAAATACATCAGACAAATTTTTTGTTAAAAGATAGATCGAACAAATTTTAGGGATGACTGATTCTGCTTTTCTTTATTTATTTATAAAAAGTGTTTTTCGAAAAGCAGTGAACATTTGCTTTAAACATTTCTAATGTCTGCAAGTTGTTTACATCTGTCGGAGAAAAAAGTGGATTTTATGAATTTTCTTAACGACAGAGTTCAAAAAGAAAAAACAGAGAAAAGAAGAGACGCAGCAGCCAGTGTTGTGCTTTTTTATTTTAGTCGCCTCCGCCTCCGACTCCGCCTCCGGAGGCGGAGGTGAAAAATCGCCTCCGGAGGCGCCTCCGGAGGCACAAAGCGGCATTCTCATCTTTGATCTTTTGCAAAACGCGCCTCCGCCTCCGCCTCCGGAGGCGGAGGCGCAACAACACTGGCAGCAGCGCATGATCGAAAGTGTGCAAAACCAGCCGTAGTGTGTACATTGTTTAATTTTGTGAAAGAGTCTGCATTATTTTTTGTGTCTTTTAAAGCACAAATTTTGGCGTAAAACTTTTAGAAAATTTTTTTTTAAATTTCTTTTTTTGATTTGAATCTTTTGTTGCGCAAAAATTGCATTAATTATACTTTTTTTAAAAAAGGGTTTTAACGTTAATTAATAAAAAAACTCGAAGTTTCATTGCAGCATTTTACCGTTCAGTAATAATTTAAAATTTTTAACATTGAAGGGCCTGGCTAAACTGTGGATAGATTTTGTAAATTATCACTATTCTTTGTTTGCCGAACAATCGAAACAATAAGTGCCTATATTTAAATTGCATTGTTTTAATGTTTATCTTCAAAATCCATCCCCCATTAAGACGTCCCCTACATCGGACCCATCCAAAGCTCATGTTTAACCTTTTTCATTATTTTGAATCTTTTGTTGTTCAAAGACTGCATTATTTTAATACATTTTAAAAATAGAATTCAAAAATTTTGAAATCAAAAAACTCTTCGAAATACTGGTACCGAAGTTTATGTTGCTTTAAAAAAATTTAAGGTAAAAGTTTTTGAAACATTGCCACATTTTGCAAAATCATTTAAAGAAAAATTCATTTCAAGTCTGAAACATTTTAATTTTTGAATAGATATTATCGGATTTTTAAAATAATGAATTTTAAATAACAAACTTTTTTTAAAGTTTTTGATTGTTATTTTTCTTTAATCTACACCACGGAAATTAGTTTCAACTCATTTCAGAGCTGCAAAAGTATTTTCAACAAATTTTGTTACTGGTAACAACAAAAGATTCAAAAAGAAGAAAAAAATAATTTAACGTGAGTATTTCACAAAGCTTGGTTTTTAACTAAAAGTTGATATTTTAAACGACATAAAAAATATTGTAAACTGATTCACAAAAATAAAACATTTTTTAGTCATCCACCAAAACTTTCATATGAAAAACGATATAAAATTGCAGAAACAAATACAAAAGTGGAGATGAAAAAATGATGCAACTGTTGCACCCCTTTTTATGTTTTGAACATTTTGTTAGTTTAGTTTTGAAAAAAACATTGCTTTTATCATTCACTTGTCAGCTCATAAAATTAGCTTTTGAAAAGTACAGAAATTCATTTTTTGATGCTTTTCAATGTTTTGAATATTTTATGCACAAGGTTAAATCTGCTTTTTCCTATTTTTTGGGCCCACTTTTTTATGTTTATTTCATGAATTACATTTTGTTAAAATTTGTCCCATCAATCATACTTTGAATAAACGATAATAAAAAAATACCGTTTCAAACACTATTACAATAAAAATAATAAATAAATTTTCAAAAAATTGAATACAAAAGTGTAATTGAAAAAAATAATGTATCTGTTGCGACCTTCTTAATTTTTTGACACTTCAATTTGCTTTTGCAAAAAACACTAGCCAACGGGGAAACAATAATTAAAAATTATAACAAATACGGCTGTTGCATTGTTAGACGGGAGAAGAGATTAAAGGTTGCAGACGGG
This sequence comes from Panagrolaimus sp. LJ2414, assembly GCA_024447195.1. Lineage (NCBI taxonomy): Eukaryota > Metazoa > Nematoda > Chromadorea > Rhabditida > Panagrolaimidae > Panagrolaimus > Panagrolaimus sp. LJ2414. Next base: position 437,359 of record JAMRXY010000011.1, on the reverse strand, counting down.
ATTGGCTTACTGTAAGACGGGAAAGGAGATTAAAGAAGAGATCCAGGATCGGCTGTAAGACGGGAAACGAGATTAATTTTTTTCAGTGGGACAACTACAGCCATCGCCCTTTAAATAAAAACATTCAGCTGTCCCCCTTTGGTATATTTCGGGGCTTGACTTAAACAAACTTATATTAATGCGTTTAAAAAAGGGATTTGTGGGTAATCAATTAAAAATTATTTCTTGATTAAAACACAACAGTTTGATTAACTCACAATATAAAATTAGTTTCATGGACTATAGCCTAATTAAAAATCAATTTTTTAGGAAAAAAGTAATAGGGTATTATTAAATTTTTCACATTTCAGTAATCATTTTAAAAAGACTTTAAAAAATCTGTTTGAGGGTTCGAAGTTGATCTTTTGAGGATCGCGGAGTTGCGATCATAAACAGGCCCGCCTTTTATTTATTGCAGAGGGCGATGGCTGTAGTTGTCCCACTGAAAAAAATTAATCTCGTTTCCCGTCTTACAGCCGATCCTGGATCTCTTCTTTAATCTCCTTTCCCGTCTTACAGTAAGCCAATCCCGTCTGCAACCTGTAATCTCTTCTCCCGTCTAACAATGCAACAGCCGTATTTGTTATAATTTTTAATTATTGTTTCCCCGTTGGCTAGTCTCCTGAGCCGTCTGCTGCAAGGTGAAGTTTACGATTTATAAGAACTAAGAATTTGATCAAGTTATTTTTGATATTATTGATAACTTGATGTTATTTCTTGAGGAAAATGGAGTCTTTATAAATTTTAAGTAATTATTTCTAATATTAAAAAATACAAAAAACGATTTATTAAGATAATTCTGGTTTAACAAATATGATGCAATAGTTACAGTAATTTTGTTTTTTGCATTTTACATATATCATGATTGTAAGCTGATCTACCCGAATATTTTTTTACTATTGTACAACATGCAAATCCCTTAAAGATTTACTTTGAAAATGTTTAAATTGTTATTTACTCTTAATCAAATATAATTTTTCAATTAAAATTTCAAATACCAATAAGGGATTGTCCAGAAATCACGTGACCAACAAAACGTGATTTTCAGACCCCCTCCCTCCCTCCGTGACCAAAGATCAAAGCTTTTTACCGACAACATCAAAGCCGGGTGACCATTTGGCTTACCCCCTCCCTCCCCCCTCATGGTCACGTGATTTCTGGACAATCCCTAATATGGTTGAAATTTTTTTTCTTCTTCCCTTCCTCCTCCAACCCAATGACACTCTTAACAAACAACAAGCAAATCGGCAAGAGGGAATAAGCCCCGGCCCTTCGGGCCGGGCCTCATTACACAGCGAACTGAAATTCTGCTTTTTGTTGATTTTTTGGCAAAGCGTCAAAATCAAAAAATGCAAAAAAAGTGCATGTTTGTTTTTTATCGCAAATAATTTCTGGATTATCAAATTAATATTTTTTTGTTTCTAGGGTAGAAAACACTGAAAAAACTGATTCTGCCATGCATGATATACCCAAAATAGACGTTTTTAAGGGTTTTAGGACGTGCTGAAAATGACTCTACCCTTCTAGGCTTAATTACGAAAAATTTCACCCGTCGTTTTTTTTATCCATGGTCTTAAAAGATTCAGCACATTCGACTCTATCGAGTGACAGTTGACTTTTGTTCAAATTACTGACCATTTTGAAAATTTTTCAAAAATACTGTTTTTTACCGTATTTTTGCACATTTTCATGGTCTTAAACTTGTATAATTGTTGTATATTCCTCAATTATGCATGAAATGTAATGAGAAATAATCAGTTATAATATTATAATGAAAAATATTTGTTTTACGTTAGAAAAAACTTGAGAAAAACGTTAAAATCCTTGGTACTTCATCAGTATCTGCTTCAAAGAACATTAGTCTATTTCTTGCAATTTTAAAGCTTTATTTACTGAAATTTAGTCTAAACTGGTGACAATTAATCATATTTTTAATAAAAAATGGTGCAAATTGTTTGAACAAAGTTAATTTGTAGTTTTGAATATGTGTAAAATCTTTGGATATATATGCATTTTTACACTCAAAGGTACCAGTGTTTAACAATGTCATTATTATGTTTTGTTGACAGATTTGTTTTTCTTTTAATTTATTGATTAAAAATATATAAAAAAAATGTTATGTAAGATGCATGAACAGCAATATCAAATATTTAAACTTAGTTAAGTTTTACATTGCTTTTTATACTATAACTATTGTTGTAGTTGATAGCAATCTTCCAATATTCTGTTTTTAAGTGAATTCTGTGTTAATAACACATTTTTTAATTATTTCTCATTACATTTCATGCATAATTGAGGAATATACAACAATTATACAAGTTTAAGACCATGAAAATGTGCAAAAATACGGTAAAAAACAGTATTTTTGAAAAATTTTCAAAATGGTCAGTAATTTGAACAAAAGTCAACTGTCACTCGATAGAGTCGAATGTGCTGAATCTTTTAAGACCATGGATAAAAAAAACGACGGGTGAAATTTTTCGTAATTAAGCCTAGAAGGGTAGAGTCATTTTCAGCACGTCCTAAAACCCTTAAAAACGTCTATTTTGGGTATATCATGCATGGCAGAATCAGTTTTTTCAGTGTTTTCTACCCTAGAAACAAAAAAATATTAATTTGATAATCCAGAAATTATTTGCGATAAAAAACAAACATGCACTTTTTTTGCATTTTTTGATTTTGACGCTTTGCCAAAAAATCAATTGTCAGTTCGCTGTGTCATTACCCTCTTGCCTCCAACTTACTCACTCAAATAACAAATGACAAGGTCAGGGCCTCATGCAGTTTTTTAAAGATCAAAGAAAAAGTGCCGCTTTATGACACACCTCCGACCCCGAAGGCGGTAAAAACAACAACATATAACACTGGTCACCGTCACACCAAAAAGGCATGCCTCCGCCGGTGCCACCGCCAGTGGCAACCTTTTATCTTCTGCAAAACTTTTTGATGCTTTAAAAACACTGTCGTCAGCAGTGGCGCCAAACTGTCGGCGAAGAGATACATAAAAGTTATTCCTTTTTTTCTTCTCAAAAATTATCATACATTCTTAAAAAGTACCTACCGTACAGTAGCATTGAGTTCATCTTTTTCAGCTTCTTTATCAGACACAGCAAAAGTTCTTGGCTCAACGATTGCGGCTTTTTCAGCAATAATCACACCATTCCATTCCGAAATCACCAGGCTTCCTTTTCGTCATTTGATGAATCAATTGCATTTTTACATTAATTAAATCATGAATGATGTCCATGGGTGGAATGGAATTTTTTAGTTTTTTATTCAAATTTTTAATGCTAATCATTTTTCACGCTTTTTTTGAGAATATTGTACCATCTAATTTAGCCTTCTTCTTTCTTGTACTTTTATGATACAAACATTTATGTGAAACTTTTTTCTCTACAATTTGTTATATTTCTGACTTATGAAATAACAATATATATCAATATATATCCTTCATATTCCTGTTCGTTTTAGACGTCTCATTCCTGATTTTCGTACTTTATTTTGAATTTCATTTCATCAAAACATTAACCTCTAGCTTCTTGGAAACATATTTATTGCACAAAAAATTGATATTAAAACTCTAACAATACTTAAAAGAAAGCTACTACCATCACTTTAAACTTTTTTATTGTATTATTTTTATTTACTTAACTCACAATTTTGTTGTTTTTTCTTTTTTCAAATTGTAACTTCTTAGTTTTAGTTTTAGTTGTTCATTGTTTTTATTTTAATTTAACTTGTTTTATATGTCTAAGACTTGTTTTCTGAGTTGTAATAATTTTTCAGCAATGATGAAATCCAAACAAACAGAATTTTGTCACTAAAATTGTTTTCTTTTTCGATGCATGAAAAAGTGTTTTTTTGGTTTTAAAAAGTTAAGCGGCTGGAATATTTTGATGAAAGAAAAAAAAAAAAAAATTAATTTATTTTTGAATTTTTTTCTTAATTTTCTCATTCATTTTTTTGACCCTTTAATGTTTGAATATTTGATTTTGCTTTCGTTTTTACAAAATGCATCAAAAATTAAATTTGAGATTACCAAATCATTATTTAGCATCACTTCTTAATATTCTGGTTCATTAAAAATGAACTAAAACAATCCTTCTTTTAGCATAAATAAAATATTATTGTTGTGTAAATGCTTTTGGTCGAAAAAAAATGTCTATTATTCTAACAGTGACTTATAAAATATTTATACTATGTTAATGCTATTGAAAACTTAACAACCGCGGTAATTTTTCTTGAACAGTCATCTTTCAAAAAGAGACATTTGCTACAAAAATTGTAAGGTTTTGTTCAAGGTAAAATTTTTGTCTTCGACAAAAAAAATGTTGCTAAAGAGGGCGGTCTCAAAAAATGGATCTTTTCAAAACTGATCAAAAATCGGCATAAAATGCTTTGGTTGTACAGTTTTGTGATGTAATACTTTTTCAGACTGAAAGGAAGAAATCCAAAAAAACAGATTTTTTTAAACATTTTTTTCAATGCACATTTTTTTTTTCAAAAGTGTTTTTCTCGGGTTTTTTAAATGGTTAGCAGCTTCAACGTTATAATGAAATTTTTTTTTGCGAAATTACACTTTTGCTGAAATAAATAATATTGAATGAGATTATTTTTTGCAAAAAATATCGGTTTTATAAATTTAATTTTTTTCGATAATAAATTTAACATTTTTCCTATTTTTGCGATATGTAAAGCTTTTGAATTTTTGATTTTTGTTTTGTTAATAAAAAAAAATAAATTTGAAATCGATTAATTCAGATGAAAATCAGATTTCTTCGTCAGCAACGTCATGGCACTGTACAAACATTAATAATACTATCAAGTAATTTTCTTATCACAAATTTTAAAAAATACTGCTAACCAGGATATTAAATAATGCAAACATTTTTCATAAAGATGCCCAAAAATCAGAAAAAGTCGGGCGAGCCTGGGCGCATGCGCCCGTAACTTTAAAATTCAAATTCACTAGATATTTTTTCAGAAACCCTTAAAAAGTGGTATTTTTTGCTTTTTTATCGTTATTAAAGCTTGTTTTTGAATATATAATCCGGACGGAAAAAACAAACGGCTTAAAATCCGGACAAAGTTGTTTTATGCTTGCGATTTTTTCAAAAATCGCAAGCATAAATTTACCAAAAATGACTGTACGTGGTCTTAAAAGTTCCGGAATTAAAGTTGAAAAATAATGCTTCCACGAAAAAACTAAAAAGTTAAACAGTAAAAATATACGAACAATTGTTTTTGTCGGCGGCGGCGTTAAAACATTGGTTTAAAATAATTTTTGTACGTTTCAGCGTTGTAATACTTTAAGGAACAAATTTAAACAAACAATATTTTTCAAAATTTTTTTTGTTTTTGATGCTTTAGAAGAAGCTTGAGCGTTTTAACGCAAATTAACAAATTTTTTGCGTAAAGAAATTGTTACTTCTGGGTCTGTACTATTATTGTGATTTTTTTGAAGGGTGTAACAAATGCATCATTTTATTGATTAATGCGAAAAGGAATATTCATAATTTTTAGATCATAATTGACCCTTTTTTGGTTCAAAAAAGCGAAAATAAGTATGTTGAACATTAAAAAAATTAATAAAAAATGAACTTGTAATTTTTCTTTACTTTTCCTTCTTTTTGTCACTGTTCGACACATTTTTTTCGCGTTAGAAGGACCGGCCCGCGAAAAAAATTTTCTTCTATCCCTAACGCTTCCTTTTAGTTAATTTTTGCGACTCGGATAGCATTTGAATATTTGATTTTAAATTAAATGAACATTTCATTGAGCTCAATTAAGCTTCATTAAAAAGCAAACTCTATCAAGCAATTGTTAGAGGTCTGACCAACTCAAAACCTCGTCGTTAATAATGCAAGTTACAGTAATTTCTAGGCATATTTAAAGGCACTGTAATATTCAGTGTAAAAAAATGTTGTCTGATTTAGCCAAAAGTGGTTTTAACACGAAAGAAAGTAATGGTGGAGAATGCGTCGTTTGTTGTCGTCGTCCGTCAAAAAACACATCATTCATTCCCCATCAATGTCCGTCATTTTTACACTGTCTGCGAAAGTCCCTTTAATTCAAGCGTTTTTTACCCCAAGAAACTGTTTTAAATGAGTTATTTGTTGCATACAAATATCGGTTTTTTGATAACGTGAAAAAGGTTTTATTTCTATTTTTTGGCAGACGTTCGTGTCTTTGAATATTTGATTTTGCTTGAGTTAATGGAAAAAATGAAATCTGGAAATTATCAAATTGATGCGAAATCAAAAATAACAATTCCTTATCGCCTGTGTGTAATTGTTGAACTTATTAATGTTTTTAATGACACCTTCAAGTTATTTTTGTGACAAATTTATTTAACAATACTGCAAACAAGGAAATAAAATAATTCAAACAATAAAAAAACATTGAAAACATTCTTATTTAAAAATTTCCATATCCATAGCAGTTGGCCAGTAAGCAGCTGACGTTTGCTTCATTTCCCATTTTCCATCAGCAAGTTCCCGTTCTTCAGCTTGACACAACATACCTATGATGCCACTTTCTTCTTGAAGAATCCAAAATGTTTGACATGTGGTTTCCGAAGGACCTTGAGTAGCTACACAAAGCTTCTTTTCATCAGCACCAAGAACATAATTTGCATGGATGAATGCATCATCAACTTCAACTCGGTGGACATTTGTACATGGAACATTTCCATACCTGAAAATGTAAAAATATAATTATAAAGTTGTTTAATTATATAATTTTAAGTTTTGAAAAACATTAAAATTAAAAATCGCCTCAAACTCTAAGAGCACTTTCACGAAAATTGCAATCCAAAATTTAAGGCAAATGTTTTTTGCAATTTTTGATTGCTGTTGAATATAGCTTTCAAAAGAAAAAATATTGAAAATTATTTAATAATATTTTCAGGGCCATAATTGTAGTTAAAATAAGTTTAAATCTCAGAATGTTTCCAAAATTTTTGGAATTCTGTGAATTATTACCAAATGTTAGAATAAAAAATAATAATAATTAAATGTAAATTAGAAAGTGCCAAAATCATTGGCTTTTTTCTTCATCATATGACCAACAAATTGCTTTTTAACATCAATTTTTTCATGATTCCCATCATTTGGAGCTAAATAAAAAAAATTAACTGTTTTAAACATTAAAATACTTACCAATACGCATCATCTTCACCATTTGAAAATTAAAATTGAATCAAAGAAGATCAAAAACTTATTACTGTATTTACTGCAACAATCACCGACTACAGTAATCTCAAATTAAAAAATGAAATTTTTGATTTTTATTTTGAAAATTTTATGCTCATAACTTTTTTCAAACAAGTTTGCATTTGAAAATTTGCATCCATTTTTGTACTTTTTCAAAAACTTTTTTCTCATCAATTAATTAAACTTTTACTATTTTTGAAAGTTGTTCCAGAAAGAAACGATGAAGATCCGACAAATTCCATTTTATCTGTATTTGTTATGTTTTATTTTGTAAAATCATCGAAATTGTTAAATTTTATAAACTAAAATTTTATTAAATATCAATTTAATTCTCGACAGAAGCCACTTTCTTTTTCCTAGATTAATTCTTAACAAGCACGAATACAAATTTCATCATTATTTTAACATGTTAACTACTTTTAATTTTGTCTGTTTTGTGTAATATAAGTTTTTTGTAATATAAGACAAGGATTAATAACAGTTTTTCGAACCTTTTCAAAAAACGCCTTCAAAAAACAAAAATGCCATTTTGCTAAAAAACGTCTTTTTTGAAAAAATTACTTATTTTCACCATACAAAAAATGAAGGTTTTTCGAGCAACCCGAGAAATGAATTTTTTTGTGCTGCCCGAAAAAGCTTTTAACAATCCGCGCCTTATATGTTCTATTAATAGTTGTATCAATCAATCAACAGCAGAAGAACTAAAATAATCCAAACAAGTAATAAAATGAAAAAATTTATTATATCTGAACAATATCACAATAACAATAGAATTCTTTGGCAGGGTTGAAAGAGTACGGTAGAAAAGATTGCAGATACACATAACGATCGACTGTTGTTCCATCTGGTAAATGGAAATCAACTTCTTGAGCAAATAAATGTTGAACAAATAATTTCCCCTTGTATGATTGCTCTTCTAAAAAGCAAAGATGATAATCAAAAAGTACAGTAATCAAATAAACTTACTCAATCGTTTTACTGGATGTTTTGGAAGCAATTCAAATAAGCCATTTTAAAAACATTAGTATAAACGACAGGCAATGCAGGAGTATACTGTACTTGTGTAAGAACATCCAATTCTGATAAGAAATTGACATCTTCATGGCGCCCACCTTCATCAAAATAAACTGCTTCAACATTTCGATTGTGAACTTCAAATTCACCATAATCCAAAAATGCATCATCAATAAGATGCGAATATTGATGACATTTTTCTTTCATGATCATCTTACCATTTGTTCCATTTTCTTCAAATACTCGGCAAATCATTACAACAACATTGGAGTTTTCTTGAACAATCATTTTCCAAAAATCTTTTGAAGTTGCAGCAAGTGGAGCCTGGGTTCCAATAAAGAGGTTTTGCTTTTCATCCTTGATAAAATTTGCATGGATGTAATCGTTAGCACCACCACCACGAAGAACAACACGACCAGCATCAATGCATTCGATATTGCCCTATCTGAAAAATCAAATTTAAATTTTTGCGATACAGTATTCCTGTCCCTATCTATTATTTCTTTTATACTGTCAATTATATATAGTTGCTTCTAATCAAATTTCGTATTCTTTATCCACTCTCTGAACTCTCTTTAATGACTACGGTAATCAAAAACGGTTCCGCAATTTTTGTGGCACGGCAGATTCAAAGCGGAGAAAAGACGTTTGCAAAGAAAATAACATTTTCGTGTCGGGAGACGTTTTTGCCTCTACTATTTAAAAAAGTTGCAATGTCGAAGTAAAAGTTAAGCATTTTCTTATATCATTTAAAAGCTAATTTACATTTAATTATTATTATTTTTTATTCTAACATTTTTTAAAAAACAATTACAAGCATTTTAAGCCATTACACAGTTTTGCAGCTTTAAATACAAAGTTTTTATTCACAATTTGAAAATGAGAAAAAGTCTACGAGCAGCCCCATTTTTTAAATTACAGATTTCGATTTGTGAATCATACCATAAGATTCTCCACAAAATTCTCTATCGGAACTATAGATTACATTTTTTTATTAGCCCCCAGGAATAATTGGACTATTTTTTGAAAAAAAGAAAAGCAAAAAAAGCTCATTTTTACTGTGTATTTTGGTCAAAATTGACAAAAGTCTACGAGCAGCCCCATTTTTTAATTTGAATATTTTTTAAATCTAGTGTGATAGAGAAACAAATTTTCTATAGGTATTATAGAACGGATTTTTAATTTTTGACCTAATTTCCATTTCCCAGACGTTTTTATCAAATTTTGACGTAAAAAAAGTTTAAAAACAGTTTTCTTTTGTTCTCTGTCGCTCTTTCTCTTGTTTTTCTCTTTTTTGTTCTGCGGTAACTCTTAACTCCGCGCAAAAACAGAAAAGAATCTGCCGTGCGTGGTAAATTAGTCTGATATCTCTCTGTTGATTGCATTTGTAATCTTCGTTTTTCTAATTTTCCGCCTTTGTTAAAGTTTTTGCACTAAAAATTCTGACTGACTAATCTGTTTATTTTAAATAGAATCAAATAATGTAGGAATGCCTTAAATTAGTCTTATTTTACTAATATATAAATTTAATAATTTTTTAGTTATCCAAAAATCGTTTTTAAAAAATGTTTACTTCCGAAAATTTCTCGATTTTTGAATCACAGTAATGGAACTAAAAAAGTACTTTTTCTAAAAAAACTGCAAGCTCGAAAACAACTTAAAAATGATATAAAACATTCTTTTTAAAAAAAAATTTTTATTTGATACTTTTAATAGCAGATTTCTAGCTTTTTTATCGGTTATAAATGGGCTTAACTTGGCATGAGATTACTGTAACGCTTGTTCACCTGCCTTGTTTATTTTAACAACATTAATTTTAGCAACTTAATTATATATTACGTTTTCATTTGACTTTTTACTTACCTATTTTTGCTTTCATTCTTTTCTTTTTCAGCTCTTAATTCTTCAGCTTTGAATCTTTCACATGGCCCAACTTCAGGTCTTGCAAGTCTTTTCCATTCTTGCATGTAATTTGATCCTGTTTTTGAACGAATCTGAGCCAAAAATCGATCTTTTGTATCAATTTTAAGATGGTTCTTTGCTAAACAAAATTATTTAAACAAAGAACAATATTTAACACTATTTAACCAACCTCGATGAGCCATTGTTCAAGATGTTTGTAATTGCAGGTGTAACAATTGACAGAACAAAAGATGAAACGCGTACAGTTATTCAACTTCACCTACTGAAATCCTAAAATTTATATTTTTTTGTCTTTTTTTCTAATGCTAATTTTGTTCTCACATGAGATTTTCCCATGAATTTGTCATTCTCAATTGAACATATTCATCATCAACAGCTCCTCCACCACGAAGAATAACTCGACCAGCATCGATGCATTCAGTGTTACCATATCTGGAAAAATCAAATTTTTTCATAATGCATCTTTTACTTTAACTTTTTCCTTACCGTTTTTTGTTTTGAATCTGTTCTTTTTTAGTTTTTCATTCTTCAGCTTTAAAAGTTTCACATGGGCCAAATTCAGCTCGAGCAAGTTTTTTCCATTCAGACATGTAATTCATTGAAATTTTTGAACGATTTTGTTCCAAAAATCTGTCTTTTGTATTGATTTTCGTGGATGATTTTTTGCTAAACAATATAATTTAAACAAAAACAATATTGAACAATATTGAACCAACCTCTATGAGTCATGTTGTTTCCACAGATTGAAAAAAATAAAAATAAACAATATCACAAAATACAGATGCCAAAACTCCAAATAAAAAACGAAAAATCAATGCTTTGAAACTAAAAAAGTGAAATGTAAAACTCTTATTCATGGGTTCCAATTGGAACATCAGACATCTGAAAATTTCAGTAACAAGAACTTCATCAAAATACTTAACATTAAATTAGGCTTTACTAGACATGTCCTATTTTTTTGAAGCATGGGCTGCACAAAGCAAAACCAGGCCCGCCAAGGCCAGGAAAATTTCCAAGCTTTTATAACGGCTTTTTGCTAATTTTATTTAGTTTGTTTTCAAGCCCTCTGCGACTTTTATCTAAAACCGTAACAATCAAAACCAAACCCGCTGCCTACGCATTAATAAATATTATTTTTTGTGCACTTATATTTTATCATTAGAAAAATTTTTTTGTTTGATCCAAAAAAATCTGTTATCTCTGAAAAAATACCCAGTAATTTTCTAACATTAGTAGTGTAAACCAATTAATGTAATAAAAAAACTTATCTTTTTCTGCTACAACATGATCATTTTTTAACATTCAAGTTCAGCCAAACATCCATTTAAAATTTGAAAATAATAAAACAAAAAACTGATTGAGTTCATCCGCAATTGAAAAAAACAAATGAACGAAAATTTAAAAAATGCAAATTTTACAAATAAGAAAACTGTAAAAAAAATTTTCTAAACAAAAATTAATGGTTTTTCGATTTTTACAAAACGGTGTCAAACTTTCTCCCGGATCGTAATTTTTTTATGATTTTGTTAATCATGTCTTAAAACGTATTCCACCAATTTATTCTAAAATTTTGACAAAAATGGCACCGCCAAAAAATCGTATATTTTTTTATTTTACCTATGTTTTCGAACATGCTTAAGAAGCAGGAAAAAAATACTTTTAGGTCGAAATTTGGCAAAATGCCGTTTTTAGAGCATCGAGAATGCCAAAGTCGGCTTATTTTGTTTCCTATGGCATATTTTCATCTTTTATCCATTTTAGGTATAATTGCACCCATATAGGTTTTCGAGGTCGGGGAATCCGAATCTCGACTCCGCGTTTCAAAATTTTCGCGTTAAGACCCATTTTTCGCTTGTTGACCTCATAATTTGCATAAAAAGTAGGTCAAGGAATTTTACATTAGACTAGTTCTTATCACCATCGGATTCCCCGTGGTTTTTTACCCCTGGGGGTGAAATAATATAAGAAAACCAGGTGGAGCTCGATGTTTCACAGAATAAAGAATACAGTCGACTCAGAATTCCGAGATTTTCGATCACTTATGAAAAATCGAATTTTTGTCCATTTTTGTTAATTTCCCACCCCAATAGGTTTTCGACCATGGGGAATTCAATGGTAAACTTTGTATTGCCCTAAAATCTCATTTTACATGCGAAATCCCCTCTGGACATGATATAATATATCAACTTAAATTAAAAATTCCCCATGGGTTTATTTTCGTGTTTCAAGTGTTAAAAAGTGTTGATTATTGTTCACAAATAATGTTTTTATTAATATCAAACCATACTTTAATTATATGGATGTCGAAACTATTTTTTCAGATGACTTGAAATAACCCTGGATGTTGGGGTATATGTATGAAAAATGAAATTGCTCCAATTTAGTTGTATTATCCTGTGTTCCAAAACTTTGCTTTCAGAACAACATTTATATGATTTTTAGATATTATTAATGCTCAATTTGTGTATTTAAATGCATATTAATAGTAAAAGTCTAAACCATTTGATGTTAGTGAAATTTAGATACTGTATATGGAATAAATCAATGAATAGATAGTGTCATATTGTTGAAAATGGTAAAAACAATATCGAGAAACAATTTTAGATAATTTTCAATGCCTATTATTCTTTTTTCGCTTATTTACAACAATTTCATTTTTCATACATATACCCCAACATCCAGGGTTATTTCAAGTCATCTGAAAAAATAGTTTCGACATCCATATAATTAAAGTATGGTTTGATATTAATAAAAACATTATTTGTGAACAATAATCAACACTTTTTAACACTTGAAACACGAAAATAAACCCATGGGGAATTTTTAATTTAAGTTGATATATTATATCATGTCCAGAGGGGATTTCGCATGTAAAATGAGATTTTAGGGCAATACAAAGTTTACCATTGAATTCCCCATGGTCGAAAACCTATTGGGGTGGGAAATTAACAAAAATGGACAAAAATTCGATTTTTCATAAGTGATCGAAAATCTCGGAATTCTGAGTCGACTGTATTCTTTATTCTGTGAAACATCGAGCTCCACCTGGTTTTCTTATATTATTTCACCCCCAGGGGTAAAAAACCACGGGGAATCCGATGGTGATAAGAACTAGTCTAATGTAAAATTCCTTGACCTACTTTTTATGCAAATTATGAGGTCAACAAGCGAAAAATGGGTCTTAACGCGAAAATTTTGAAACGCGGAGTCGAGATTCGGATTCCCCGACCTCGAAAACCTATATGGGTGCAATTATACCTAAAATGGATAAAAGATGAAAATATGCCATAGGAAACAAAATAAGCCGACTTTGGCATTCTCGATGCTCTAAAAACGGCATTTTGCCAAATTTCGACCTAAAAGTATTTTTTTCCTGCTTCTTAAGCATGTTCGAAAACATAGGTAAAATAAAAATTTTTGGCGGTGAAGGTCGTTTAAAAAGTATTGGTGGAATGCGTTTTAAAGATAAAAATTTATTACTGATAAACATTTGAAACCGAATATTAAAAATAATATTTTTGAGAAGTGAATTAAAGCTATAATTTATAAATGTATGGAAAAAACAATTGAATAACAAGTGTCTGGTTTTTAACATCATAATATTTTTCTGCATGACTTCGAGAAATTATCGTTTGAAGGACAAATGGTGTTGATCTGTATAATAAACTTTCGCTGATTATTCTTTTGACAAAAACCATTATTTTTTGTCAACTAAACACGGGTACTTATACCTCGAAAATGCTAAAGTTATTATAATTACATAGAAAAATACATTGGAATAATGAGAAGTAAAAATTAATAATACTCGATACAGAATTCTCAAAATTCTCTTTTGACTGATGAATACCAGACGACTCAACTTCCTCACCTTTCTACCCCAAAAAAATCGATTTTTGTCAGTTTGAATTCTCTTCCACCTGTATCCAAAATGAAAAACTTACGATTTAATTATCATACCAATACTAATAATTTGAATGAAAAAAAAGAATGTCATCCCCAAGATGAACATTAAAAAAGTACATCAAATAATCCTAAGAATTACGTTAATAAAAACTGCAATTTTACTACTAGCTAACAATTTTATCATTTTATAAAATGTAAGTACATGTGGAAAATGAAAATATTTATAGAACTGCAGTGTTTCAAATTTTATTAGAAGCTAATGCAAATGATGATGGGCTTAAGGATTCAAAGAGGATCTATTCGCGGATAAAAACTAAATCCAAGTGATCACAATAATAAAAAATACCAATAAAAATGGTTTCGAAAAAATATTACGATGTTTAAAAAACCGATACAAGCTATATTCAATTGTTCGTTTTTGTTCATGCATTTAAAATTTATAACTTCAATTCATTTAAGAAAAAAAAATTTCTACGTTTAAAGTTTATAAACCTTGAAATATGGTTAACAAAATAAAATAAAGTTATGATCTAAGAAAGAAAAACACTGTTTTGTGTCGTTTTGGAAAAAAATTAAAAAGCGTGTTTAGTTTTCAAAAAAATCGATATCGAATAATAAATTTGAATTATTACGAGTTACAAATAAAAATTTTCTCACCCCCTTTTCAGGTATGTCAAAATTTCTGACAACGGAATTTTGGAATGATAAAATTTTAAGGTCATCTTCTTTTTTCTCAAAGTCAACAAAAATGATACAAAATAACCCTGGTTCTGTTTTGTTTTTTATGAAAATATTTTCAATTTCTTTGGTCAAAGTATTTTTTATTTATCTTTACACATCTTTGACTAAATAATCGAAGTTGGCTAAACTATTCACGAAATCCATTAATCGAATAATTATGTTTCATCAACTAACTTTTTTTTAAATGTGATAAATGTATTGATTTGCTTTTTTTTAAAGTAAGGTAATGTTAAAACATGATTTTTTTGTCAGTTCTTTACATTTTCGATAATGATTTTTGTTAAATAAAATATTTAAAATCCTAAAAACATTTAAAAAAATCTTCACATTTGTAATAGTGTTGAAGAAGGCGATTTCAAAAGAGCAGACAGATGAATAATCAAAAACATGTTTTTTTTGCGAAACTAAACTGAAAAGTTAAAAAAATACCAGCAACTGTGGCATCATTTTTTCCCCTTTCGCATTCGTTTTTGCCCTGTTTTTATTTTTCCTTTTCAAAAGTACTGATGGGCTACTCATGTTTAAAATTTATTCGTTTTGAATTTTTTGTTGTATTTTTCAAAAAAGGATTAAAACTTTGTAAGTTTAATCAAATCAATTTAATTTCGAACATGACTTTTATGAAGCGAATTAATTCAATAACTGCAAAAACAGTTATTAAAACTTTTAGCAACAACACCCTATTACTTTTTATTATTTAAAGCACATGAAATTTTCATTATTGCCGAAAATGATTGTTAAAAAGCTTCAAAAATCTTGTAAATTACTGGGATAATTAAAAAACTTTGTAAAAACTGTGTATTTTATTTTTTCTTTAAGACCAGTTCCAGTTTATCATTTATTAAACGTTACAATTTCATTTATAAAACTTGAACAAGAAAAATTCAAAGAACGAATTGCCATTCATCATTGTTAAGTTTACCATCAATAATAAATTTTCGGGTTACCCAACACAAAAGATAATGCAGGAAAAAATACGATATTTTTATATTCTTGATCATGCATGGTTTTAGCAAATACCACAGTATTCCGTTCATTCATTCACTTTTGAATATTTTGTTTTAAAATACTTTCAGAAATTTTATATGCTTTTTGACCAAAAAACGGCAATCAGTTCAATTTCAACATTTATGTATTATAATACATTTTGAACGAAAAAAATCTTTTTTATGAAAAACAAATTTCTTTTCCTTGCGTCAACTCTTTGAACTCCGCGCAAAAGCTGAAGGAAGTATTCAAAAAATTAAGTTTACTTTTTTAAGTTAACTTTTGAATTCAACATTTCAATAAAGCTGTATTTTGTTGATCTTTTGAAAAATCTAAGGCATCAAAGTCCTGAGTTTGTCATTTTGAGTTAAAGTTTTAAGTTAACAAAGGAAAATAATGGTTTAATTTAATAAAGAGCTTCGATAACAATAAAACGCAGCAATGAAATTTTAAGTTTTTTTTTGTTTTTTTATCAAAAAACATTAAAATCTTTTATTGAAAAATATGATTAAAATGCAGTAACAAAAGATTCAAATTAAAAAAAGAAATTAAACGCAAGCTTTTCAAAAAGCTTTCTTTTTAAACAAAAATTGTGCTTTAAAAGACACAAATAAATATTGCATACTCTTTTACACAATTAATTTCGTCGTCCATCAATCAACACTTTTGTAAAAGAATAACAACGGCGGACAAGAAAAAATTCTGCATCTCTGTCATGTGCAAAACATAACAAAAAATTCTTGTGTTCTTGTAGCTCAGTTGGTAGGGCATCTGACCGGAAATCACACAGGAAAGTCATGGATTAAAAAAGTGTATAAAAAAGAACTAAAAAGTACTATTTTCTTAACCGAAGAGACATTGGGGAGAGAGCGGAAAAGAAACCAAGAACTAAAAAAGTGTCTAAAAACGGACTAAAAAGTGCACTTCATACTTTTTCGTCGGAAAAAGGTGTCAAAAAACACGAAAAAAGTGTCGAAAAAACAACTAAAAAGTGTCTAATTCGCTGCAAGACCACTTTTTTTGCTAAAAAGTGTCTAAAATGTGCACAAAAAGTGTCTAAAAACAACGCAAAAAGTGCAAGGTGCACTTTTTTAATCCACGACTTTCCTGTGTCAGGAGATCGCTGGTTCGAGTCCAGCCTGGAGCCAACACAAGAATTAACTTTTTCGGTATCTTTTCGGTTTAAATTTTCATTTGTTTATCTGTAGTTTGCACCAAAAGAAATTTTTTTAAAATAAATAAAAAACGCGAATTTTGCAACAACCATGCATTTGATTTATCTTTTATCCATGATTTATATATTTGAATTCAATGTTAAAAATATTAAATTATTACTACCTTAACAATATGGCAAAATGTGTTTCAATTTGTTCCCCTTTTTTTAATTAGTGTTTCATCAGAATGGGAAGATGCTCGTCTGGTATTCATCACATTTCAATCTGTTCTGGTGTTTGCGTTTAAAAAATTTAACAATAAGTTTTAAAAATGGATTTAATAATTGTAAAAAATTCATAAAAGCAAACTTTTTTCGAATAGATTTAAACAACATGCAGACATTAGAAATGTTTAAAGCAAAAAATGAAGCGAAGAAAATTTTTGAAAAGACGCTTCGTTTCGTTCTCTACTTTTCGGAAACA
This sequence comes from Panagrolaimus sp. LJ2414, assembly GCA_024447195.1. Lineage (NCBI taxonomy): Eukaryota > Metazoa > Nematoda > Chromadorea > Rhabditida > Panagrolaimidae > Panagrolaimus > Panagrolaimus sp. LJ2414. Next base: position 419,901 of record JAMRXY010000011.1, on the reverse strand, counting down.
TTTTTGTTATGTCTTGAAAAAAGCAGCAACAATCAGCCCAAAAAATTTGTTCAATCTATTTTTTTACAAAAAATTTGTTTGGTGTATTTTTTATAAAAACGATGGAAATTACAATTTTTGTGTTGTTGTCGTTTTATTTTTTGAATTTTTTATCAAAATGGCTACAGTAACAAGGCAGAAGTTATTCGAAAAGTAGAAGTAACTGTCATGGAAAAAAGTGTCATCAATATTGACCAAATATTGATGACCAATTTTACCTTAATTTTGGTGCATTTGAAGTTCATAACCGTTTTGTTAAAGCATTTTTTTATTTTACTTCGATGAAGGTGGTCATCATGAAGATTTAACAACACTTGATATCATTGATTTGTAAGTTAACAAAAGATAGTAATTTTTTTATTGATTAACTTTTTTATTTTATCAACAAAATACGTTCATAATTAAATTTTAAAAATTTTTTGTTTTGATCCGGTCGATCTGCCTCATTTTTAATCAAAAGTTATGAAAGATTTTGTTGATCAGTTTTAGAAAATGTTTTGTTTATCGTTGATTGGTAAATTCAAAACTAATAAATATTGGATGGCTTCAACTTACACATTTTTCAGCGTTAATTACACCACAAAAATCTGCAATAACTTTTAAATGATAACCTGGAATTGGCTTCGAAGAATGGTCTCCTTTAAACAAAAAATGCAGAAAGCTATTTAAAATAAAGTTTTTTTGTTTATTATCTCACTATATTGTAAAACAACCAACATCATTTTAAGTTTTTTAACAATCATTTTCAGCTACGATGAAATTTTTATTTGTACCAATAAAAAGGGAAAGGGTGTTATTGCTAAAATTTGAATTTTAATTATCTTGCTTCAAGCGTCAAAGAATTTCATTTACTTTATTAATACATCTGCTTTATAATCTTGATTTTGACTTCCATGAAAAATTTTTCTTTGAATCTTCATGCTAACTAAAAAGAGTTCAGAAACTTGCAGTTTCTGAACTCTTTTTTTGAAAAATGTAACAAAAAATAATTCTACAAGAAAAAAAACAATAAACATTTTTAACAGAGAAACGATGAAAAAGGTATAACCAAACGGTGAAAAAATAATGCAACATTTGCTGGTAGTTTTCTATTATTTTAATTTTGTTTCGCAAGAAAAACATTATTTTAGACTATTCATATGTCTGCTCTTTTGAAGACTGTCTTACACACTTTTTTTTAAGGATTTGGAATGTTTTATTTGAAAAAAATTTAGTAAAAATAGATGAAAATTGTGTTTTAACATTACCTTACTCAAAAAAAGGAAATCAATATATCTTCCTCCATATTCATTTTTAAAAAAACAAGTAAGTTAAAGTTGAAGAAACAACAATTAAAAAGTTAGTCGATTTATTCATGCAATTATTTTGTAATTTGGTGTGCGCCCCAAAAGAAATTGTTTAAAGGGGGAGGCGCATCGCCTGTAGTTGTTATGATGCGACTATGAACTTTTTTTTACAAAAATCAGGGACTCATTGGAGCTGCTTTTTTCTTTCTTTTTTGCAGCTGCAGTGAAGAAAAAAACAAGCTCCAATGAAAGGTGTTTTCGCGTCGAGAAATGCAATCGACTTTGCATCAAAAAAACTACAGGCGATGCGCCTCCCCCTTTAAAAATAAATAAAAAAGGCGAATTTCGCAACAACCATGCATGGCAATATTGGTGGCAATTTAGTTTTCTTTTTTTAAATTAATGTTTCATCAGAATGAGAGGTTAAGTGTTCGTGTGGTATTCATCACATTTCAATCTGTGTTAAAAAATTTTACAATGAATTTTAAAAATTGATTAAGTAATTGTAAAAAATTCATAAAAGCAAATTTTTTTCGAATAGATTTAAACAACATGCAGACATTAGAAATGTTTAAAGCAAAAAATGAAGCGAAGAAAATTGTTGAAAAGACGCTTCGTTTCGTTCACTACTTATCTTAAAAACTTTTTATAAATAAATAAATAAAGAAAAGCAGAATCAGTCATCCCTAAAATTTGTTCGATCTATCTTTTTACAAAAAATTTGTCTGATTTTTACAAAGATGATGCAAAATACAATTTCTTGTGTAGTTGTCGTTTTATTTTTTGAATTTTTTATTAAGTTATAGAAAAATGGCAGAAGTTATTAGAAGAAGCACCCTAATTTGATTGATTAAGCTTTTTTTTAAAACGTTGGAAATTCCATTTTGACATATCTTTTCACACCTGCTGTTTTTTAAAAATTTTTTAAAAAATTGGTTACTGAAAAAAATCGAAGTTATTGTTAAAATGCATTAAATACCTTTAAATAATGAATACCAAAAATTGCATTTTCATCATTTTAATCAACCACTGAATCCAAATTAAAAACTATTAACACAAATGATCTTTTTTTTACAATATCCTGAAAAACTGCTCAAAAACTATGTAAAGCACGGTGTGTCGAATTCTTTAAAAACTGTCGGTGAGACCTTTTGCCAAAACGACTTTTTCCATATTAAATTTTAAAACCTAGATTCTGAAGGACTGAAACAATTTAAACGAATTCTGTAAAACCAGAAAAAAAGAGCGTCATCTCTTTAGTATGAATGAGCAGAAAATTATAAAATTCGGATTCTGAATCCTGCAGGATTCAGAATCCAAGAAATTTTTTTCCTCCAGAATCCATAAAAGTGGTATCTCTAGATTCGTCTCGACGAGTGGATTACGACAAGAGAAAAAAATTTTAGTTTTCGACGATTCTGAAGCTTGGTTCAGTGTATTAAAAATTTCTACTGTATTTTTTTATTTTGAAGTGTACGGCTTCAGAATCTTCAAAAATTAAAAATTTTTTTCTTATCGTAATCCACTCGTCGAGACGAATCTAGAGATACCACTTTTATGGATTCTGGAGGAAAAAAATTTCTTGGATTCTGAATCCTGCAGGATTCAGAATTTGAATTTTATAATTTCCTGCTCATTCATACTAAAGAGATGATGCTCTTTTTTTCTGGTTTTACAGAATTCGTTTAAATTGTTTCAGTCCCTCAGAATCTAGGTTTTAAAATTTAATATGGAAAAAGTTGTTTTGGCAAAAAGTCTCACCGACGCGTTCGACACACCGTGTAAAGTTTTAAAGTGGTGAGAATATCAAATATGATAGTTTTAAATCAAATGATAAATAATATAATACAATGTGATTACTGTAGATGATAGCATCATTGAAAACTAGTAATGGTAATGTAGAATACAGTTCTCTCATGTGATTACTGTAGTCAAAGAAAATTTTCTGATTTTGGCGTTAAAATTGTCATGTTTCTTCTTTTTTAAATTTTTTTTTTTCAATTTCACTTTTTTTACTTACCGATTTTTACTTGGTCGCTTTTCTTTTTCAGCTTTTAATTCTTCAGCTTTGAATCCTTTACATGGTCCAACTTCAGGACGAGCAAGTCTCTTCCATTCATTAATGTAATCTGCACAAATTTGTGCCTAAAATCTTTCTTTTGTATCAATAAAAAAACAAAATTCTGTTAAAAAAGTATTTAACAATTTTAAAAAAATTCAAAAATTCACTTTTTTCCGATGGATGTAAAGAATTTGCAGACATTTCAAAAAGCTGAAGTAAGAAATATAGCGAAGAAAATGACTTTTTCATCACTGCTTTTCGTAAAAATTTTTTATTTGTTTTAAACAAAAGAAAACATCACGATCAGCCCCAAAAAAATCTGTTTTTTACAGTCAGTGAAAAAATGACGGACAATGATGGGAAATGAATGCTTGTTTTTTTGACGGACGACGACAACAAACGATGCAACGAAAAACCGGAACAATCAATCATGGCTTTCTTTCGTGGTGAAACCGATTTTTTCCTAATCAGGCAACATTTTTTTATACTGACTGCTACAGTGCCTTTAAATAAACTTTTGAACTTGATTTTAATACAGCTATTTTGGTTTTTTAGTACTTTAAAAAAGCATTAAACGCTTCTTTGAAGTTAAGATCGTAAATAATAGTGAATTTAATTCTAAATTTGAATTTTTATGTGATTTCCTTTGAATTCATTTTAAAATCGGTTATTATAAAATGAATTCAAGGAATAAATGTAGTGATAATTTTTGACAATTTAAATTAAATTTAATTATTAACGTATTTTGTTGATAGAATAAAAAAGTTAGTGGATAAAAAATTTCCAACTTTTGATTACTTACGAATCTATAACATCCAGAGTGGAAACAGTTATATCTTGATGATGGCCACCTTTATCAAATTAAGGTACTTCTACTAATAATTTCTGCCTTGTTTCTGTAGCCATTTAAATAAAAAATTCAAAAAAATAAAACGACAACTACACAAGAAATTGTATTTTCCATCATCTTTGTAAAAAATACATCAGACAAATTTTTTGTTAAAAGATAGATCGAACAAATTTTAGGGATGACTGATCCTGCTTTTCTTTATTTATTTATTTATAAAAAGTGTTTTTCGAAAAGCAGTGAACATTTGCTTTAAACATTTCGAATGTCTGCAAGTTGTTTACATCTGTCGGAGAAAAAAGTGGATTTTATGAATTTTCTTCACGACAGAGTTCAAAAAGAACAGAGAAAAGAAGAGACGCAGCAGCGCATGATCGAAAGTGTGCAAAACCAGCCGTAGTGTGTACATTGTTCAATTTTGTGAAAGAGTCTGCATTATTTTTTGTGGCTTTTAAAGCACAAATTTTGGCGTAAAACTTTCAGAAAATTTTTTTTTTAAATTTCTTTTTTTGATTTGAATCTTTTGTTGCGCAAAAATTGCATTAATTATACTTTTTTTAAAAAAGGGTTTTAACGTTAATTAATAAAAAAAACTCGAAGTTTCATTGCAGCATTTTACCGTTCAGTAATAATTTAAAATTTTTAACATTGAAGGGCCTGGCTAAACTGTGGATAGATTTTGTAAATTATCACTATTCTTTGTTTGCCGAACAATCGAAACAATAAGTGCCTATATTTAAATTGCATTGTTTTAATGTTTATCTTCAAAATCCATCCCCCATTAAGACGTCCCCTACATCGGACCCATCCAAAGCTCATGTTTAACCTTTTTCATTATTTTGAATCTTTTGTTGTTCAAAGACTGCATTATTTTAACACATTTTAAAAAAAGAATTCAAAAATTTTTAAATAAAAAAAGTCATCGAAATGATGGTTCTGAAGTTTATGTTGCTTTAAAAAAATTTGAGGTAAAAATTTTTGAAACAATGTAATGTTTTACAAAATCATTTAAAGAAAAATTCTTTTCAAGTCTGAAACATTTTAATTTTTGAATAGATATTATCGGATTTTTAAAATAATGAATTTTAAATAACAAACTTTTTTAAAAGTTTTTGAATGTTATTTTTCTTTAATCTACACCACGGAAATTAGTTTCAACTCATTTCAGAGCTGCAAAAGTATTTTCAACAAATTTTGTTACTGGTAACAACAAAAGATTCAAAAAGAAGAAAAAAATAATTTAACGTGAGTATTTCACAAAGCTTGGTTTTTAACTAAAACTTGATGTTTATGCAAGGCACAAAAAATATTGTAAACTGATTCACAAAAATAAAACATTTTTTAGTAATCCACCAAAACTTTCATACAAAACTGCATACAAAAAACTGTTGAACCCCTTTTGATGTTTTGAACATTTTGTTAGTTTAGTTTCGAAAAAAACATTGCTTTTATCATTGTCTGCTCATAAAATTAGCTTTTGAAAAGTACAGAAATTCATTTTTTGATGCTTTTCAATGTTTTGAATATTTTATGCACAAGGTCAAATCTGCTTTTTCCTATTTTTTGGGCCCATTTTTTATGTTTATTTCATGAAATACATTTTTGTCAAAATTTGGCGCATCAATCATACTTTGAATAAAAGATAATAAAAAAATATCGTTTCAAACACTATTAAAATAATAATGATAAATAAATTTTCAAAAAATTGAATACAAAAGTGTAATTGAAAAAAATAATGTATCTGTTGCGACCGTCTTAATTTTTTGACACTTCAATTTGCTTTTGCAAAAAACATTGTTTTATCATTCGTTTGTTTGCTGTTTCTAAAACTGTTGAAATTTGAACAATAATTTCATAGTCGAAATAATTTTTTAACTCTCAAGGTTCTTCATATTTTACTCTTAAAAAGCGTTGAAAATGTAAAAAGCTGATGAACATAATTCCTTCTTTTATCATCTTTTTATTCCTCAATTAATTAATTCAACTCTTGAAAGCTTCAAAGCATGAGAAAAAACAGGAAAAAATTTGCAAAAAGATAAGCTTCAAGTTTTCAAAAATGTCCTTTTTCCGTTTCTTAATTTTTTTTTGTTGTTTAAAATGTCATTTTATTACTATCCCAACAATTTCACTTTCACATCGGGGCAAATGGTTCGAATTGATCCGAATTTCGGGTGCTAGTTTTTTGAACGTATAGAGTAATTAAAACTGGATGACGCGAAAAAAAATGTCATTTAGATTTTTTTTAGACAACTGTGATCGCTTTCATTTTGTTTTCCCTTTTTTAATTAATGTTTTAGACTCAAGATTCTTTAATTTAATGTTACATCAGCAAGATGAGTTGAATTTAACTTTAGTAAAGCTGTTGTTTGCTTTTTAATTATATATAAGTGCAGTCCATAATTCCTTTTCGTTGTTTTCACTTGGCAAAGTGTTCTGCCTCTACAAACAGCGAAACGGAATTACGGACTGCCCTCATAATATAAAAAATTTAAAAAAATGGATTTAATAATTTTTATTCAAAATTCAAAAAATTCACTTTTTTCTCCGACGAATTGAAACAATTTGCGAGCAGTAAAAAAAAGTATGAAGCAAGAAAGAAAGCGAAGAGAATGGTTGAGAAGATGCTTCTTTTTGTTCACTGCTTTTCATAAACACTTTTTATAAATAAATAAAGAAATAAAGAAAAGCAGCATCAGTCATCCCAAAAATTTGTTCTAATTTTTTACATAAAAATTTGTTTGATGTATTTTTTATACAAACGATACAGTATCAGAAAGTTGTTTTTGTAAAAATTATTTGATACAATTTTTGTGTAGTTATCGTTTTATTTTTTGAATTTTGTATTAAAATGGTTATAGAAAAAAGGCAGAAATTATTAGTAGAAGCACCTTAATTTGATAAAGGTGGCCATCATCAAGATGTCACTGTCAGCCCTCTTGATGTTATAAATTCGTAAGTTATCAAAAGTTGGAAATTTTTTTATCGATTAACTTTTCTATTTTATTAACAAAATACGTTCATAATTAAAAAATTTTCCAAGCAAAAAGTCAAATTTGCTCTTTCCTATTTTTTGAGCCGATTTTCTGAATTTTAAAGCATGAAACACATTTTTGTCAAAAATTATCACTAAACTCATTGTTCGAATTCATTATGAAATAACAAAAACATCGTCAGCACAAAAAATTTGTTGAAGCTCTTTTTAAAACGTTGGGAATGATTTTCCACACCTGATGTTTTTTAAAATTGTTTAAAAAATTGGTTACTAAAAAAAATCGAAGTTATTGTTAAAATGCACAAAATACCTTTAAATAATCAGTACCAAGGATTGCATTTTCTTTATTTTCTTCAACCACTGAATCCAAATTATAAACTATTAACACAAATAATGATTTTAAACATTTCTTACAATATCCTGAAAATCTGCTCAAAAACTATATAAAGTTTTTGAACGGTGAGCATATGAAATATCATAGTTTTAAATCAAATGATATAGAACACGCTGGGAAAATGATGGACAAACGATCCAAAGAATTGGACGTTTAATTATATAATTTTTTTTGTTATACCATTAAATACTCCATAAAAAATGCTACAAAAAGATACAACAAACATGTTATGAAAATGAAATTTTATGCTAATTTTTTCAAAAAAACGGATTTCAGGACCGTAAAAACACTTTTTTGAAGCCGCTATTGAACCGATTCGCACGAAATTTTCAGAATAGTTTCCTAACAGCCTAAAGATTGTATGTACGGGAGGATTTATGGATTGACGACCTACTGATTTTTTTATAGGTCAAAAACTGTTTTTATCGTGTTTTTTAGTCATGCAACATATCATTCGAAAGCTTTTGACGTGATAATTACGAATTTATTAAAATTAAACATGGTATTTATCAAAAAAATGGATTTTTTAATTAATTAAAAGTCAAAATTACAATATGTTTTTATTTAAATCAGTGCATCTACCCGCTTGTTCAACTTGAAAAACAAAGTAAATTTACATTCTTAAAGCAAAAATTTGTTGCATATGAGATATGAGACAGATAGGAAGAATGAACGAAAAAGTGCCATTCTGTCGAAGACGATGAACAGAAAAAAATGTTATAATTTGTTTTCCTCAGACGTAAAAAGTGTTGAATTGTTTTTATTCATTTCTGTAACATAAATTGACCGAAAATAAAATTTCTAACAAATGTTAAAAATCTGCCCAAAACTCAATTTTATTTTTTGGCTAAATTCTGTTTCACATTGCTTTAGAATAGCATAAATTCGAGGAAAATTGCAGCGTAAAAAGAATCTTCTAACTTAATGACTAAATAAACAACTTTCAAAATAGTTTTTGAATACAAGAATACTACATAGGTAAAAATGTAAAATAATTAAATCTTTATTTTGCAAACAATTAACAATAAGACGTTGAAAGAAAGAGATACACAAGTTCATGGTCAAAAGCATTCACACGAGTTCATTTGGTTCAGAAGTTCTTCACTCTAAAATTAAAGTTAATTAATAAATGTGTTAGTTGTAGATGGTGTCGGCCAAATGATTATTTATTTGTGAAAAAAATGTTACCTTTTCATTCATCAGGAGATTGCACAGCACCAGCATTCTTTGGCTTCTTTTTAGCTTCGCGATTCTTCAACTTTTGAATTGTACAACAAAGAACTCGCTTTGATTTCTTTAATTCAATATTCAGTTCTTCTTCAATCATTTCAAGCAACAAAACATGGAGAAAAATGTATTGACTTGCTTTTTGAACAAGACGTCCACGCATCCGACGTAAAGTGTTAACAGTCTAAAAAGGGTTGAACAAACAGTGTTGTAGTATTTGATCGTTTTCATCTTATACATTTCGAAAAAGATGTATTTTGTTGAGTTTGATATTTTCGAGTTACAGTTATAAGTTAAAAGGGGATAAACAATTGTTTCATTGTTTAAATGAGGGGAAACTTACATTTTTAACTGAAACAAGTTGACCCTTCTTGAACATCTGAAAGGAATAAAAAGCAGCAATCATGCATCCAGTTCGACCGATTCTGAAATTGAAAATTGTCAGAATTTAAGATTAATTGGTAAAGATAAGCGAAAAAAGTTCAACAAACCCTGCTGAACAATGCACAACAACCGGTTTCTTCTTTGCAACAGATGGTTCAACGAAGTTTTGATAAATATGTAAAATCGGTTTTGTTGTTGCTGGAACACCAAGGTCCGGCCAGTATTTGTAGAGAACATGCTTTACAGTAAGAAGCATTTCTCGAGTTGCACTAAAAAATATATATATTTAAAACAATTTAAATTATAACAAAAAATATCTCAAAGATTAAAAAAGGACTAAGCATTGCAACGGGCCGACTTTTTGGAGGCCCTAATCCGGCCGGATTACATTTTTTGTCAATTTTCAGTTGGTCCCCCCTTTGGAAACTTTCCAAAATCAAAGCCCGATCATGTGCCATACTTAAAAACGGCCCAAAAAAATTACAAAATTTATCGTTTTTTTAGAAATGTTTTGATGATAAACTTGTTACTTAATTTTCAAACTTCCGAAATCTGTAAACTTACGAATCAATTATATCAACAGTTGTGACTGTGACATCTTCATGTTGAGCACCTTCATCAAAAGAAATTGCATCAGCATTTCGATGATGAACTTCGAATTGACCAAAATCATAAAATTGGTCATCAACATTTGGCCAATATGGTGCTGATTTTTCCTTCATCATAAGTTTACCATGTTCTTCACTTTCTTCAAATAAATTACAAAGCATTATAACAACTGCTGTCTTCTCTTGCAAAATCATTCGCCAAAAATCTTTAGTAGAAGATGCAAGAGGAGCCTGAGTGCCAATAAAGAGCTTTCGTTCACCTTCTTTGATGTAATTGGCATGGATATAGCCACCACCTTCACCATTAACAATAACACGTAAAGCATCAATACATTCGACATTGGCATATCTAAAAAAATAAAATTTTAATTTTCGATACTTGTTTGGCCTATGAGAATACAGGGTGGCCAAAAAAAAAGTGCAATTCAATTTTAAACAAATGGAAAGGGACTTGAATAACTTGTGTTGGGTGGGATTAATACTTGGTAGGGAAGCGCATTTGACCCTACAGAATGACCTCTTCAACATTTTCGTGTCGGGAGTTTCGCCGCCGCCAAGTTTTGAAAAGCACGTTTTTCGACCTTTTCGTAGAACAAAGTTCCTGGGAGAACCAGAAGGGCTCGAGAAAAGGTGATGGTATATTCGAATAGCCCAAATCTCGGAAAGTTTGGGTCTTTAAAGCTTTCGTGTCGAGATAGACGAGCATATGAAAAAATCGATTTCCAATTTTTTCCATTTTTGGTCAACTTTCACTGATTGCCCTAATTTTTCCAGAAGGAGTTGGAGGCTCATATTTGTTGCCAACAAACTTCAGCTTGTTTGTGGTTGATTCCATACTAAAATATTGAAATCTGGAAAATTGACTTTTTAAGCAGCCATAACTTTCGTATGTTAGTAAGTAAATGTAGTATATACCGTAATTCTATTCATTGTTAAAGTATCCAAGTTGGTTATAAACGCTTAAAATGTATTTATTAGCATTTTCCTGGTCTATTTTTTTTGATATATAACAAAAAACAGCATTTAAAAATTTTTGTGTTAGCATAGTTACTTGCTATTTATTAGTATACTTCTATAAGCAGCCATTTTTGTGCATTTTGGAGTATCAAAAAAGAGTCATTTTTCCAGATTTTGATATTTTGGTATGGAATCAACCACAAACAAGCTGAAGTTTGTTGGCAACAAATATGAGCCTCCTACTGGAAAAATTAGGGCGATCGGTGAAAGTTGACCAAAAATGGAAAAAATTGGAAATCGATTTTTTCATATGCTCGGCTATCTCGACACGAAAGCTTTGAAGACCCAAACTTTGCTGCGTCAACTAGTCCGACATCTGGGCTATTCGAATATACCATCACCTTTTCTCCAGCCTCTCTGGTTCTCATAAGAACTTTGTTCTACGAAAAGGTCGAAAAACGTGATTTTCAAAACTTGGCGGCGGAGAAACTCCCGACACGAAAATGTTCAAGAGGTCATACTGTAGGGTCAAATGCGCTCTCCCACCAAGTATTAATCCCACCCAACACAAGTCATTCAAGTCCCTTTGCATTTGTTTAAAAATTGAATTGCACTTTTTTGGGCCACCCTTTACATGTCTTTATCCCTTTTGAGTATTTCTTGTATACGGCCGATTATATTTGCCTTCTAATAATGATAAAAATTTTATGTTACTCTCTTTTTGAATTCTCACTTATGATTACTGTAATCAAAGAAAATTTCCCAATTTTGGCGTTAAAATTATCAGGTTTTTTGTTTTTTAACTCCCCATCAAATTCATTTTTTCACTTACCGATTTTTACTTGATCGCTTTTCTTTTTCAGCTTTTAATTCTTTAGCTTTGAATCCTTTACATGGCCCAACTTCAGGACGAGCAAGTCTCTTCCATTTAGATATATAATCTGATCCAGTTTTTTCACCAATTTGTGTCAGATTCAATCTTTTGTCTTAATTCGTGGATGATTCTTTTCTAAACAACATAAATTAATCAAAGAAACAATATTTAACATTATTTTACCAACCTCAATGAGTCACAAGAAGTTCAAAATTGCAGATGTACCGACGATCCCAGTTGTTATTATTTTATGATAAACTTGTAATGAATGAAGCAAAGGATGTCCATTTTAAAATTGAATCAAAATCATGCTTCTCCCACATTTTGTTCATCAATTGTTTCTCCAGAGATACAGCGACATTGAACCCAAAAATGGAAGAATATTATCAGTTGTTGAATTTGGACCACAATCTTTTTCGTTTTCTTCATCAATAATTTTTATGATTTTTTATCAATATACATATTTTTTATTCCAATTTGCATAGGAGTTTATCACTTTTATGCAAATTATTATAATACTAAATACAGTTCTGATAGTAATATGTTTGCTTCACCAAATCTCAAATTATATTACGGTAGTTCTGGTGTTTGCTTTTAAAAAATTAAACAAAAATCTACTAAAAAAGATTTAACAATTTTAAAAAATTCAAAAAATTTACTTTTTTTTCTCCGACTGATGCAAACAATTTGCAGACAGCAAAACATAGTTTAAAGCAAGAAAGAAAGCTATTAAAATTACTTTTCCATCACTGCTTTTCGTAAAGAATTTTTATATGTTTTAAATAAACATCAACAATCAACCCCAAAATTTGTTTTTTTTAATTATGGAAATCACATTTTTTATGCGCAGCAGTCGCATTATTTTTGAATTTTTACATTACTTTGACAGAAAATTGCAGCTATTAAAAATACACAGAAGAATAATGTCTTTAAATACAAATCGTTTTTGATTCCGAAGTTAGAAAACATTATTTAAAAACGATGCTTTTTACTATTCTCTCCAACCAATGAATCCAAAATGATCTAATTTCCACAGAACTGATCTTTGAATTAAAAAACATTTACAACATGCTGAAAATTTGCCCAAAAACTTTCGAAAAAAACTTTAACTACGTTTCGGTTCTGTGATTTTTAAAGGGAGCGTACCATATAGAATAAGTTTTATTTTCTTAACACACGTCCTCCCACCCCGAAAGCTCTCTACTAATCGAGTAAAATGTTGAAAAAAAATTTTTTTTTACTCGATTAGTAGAGAGCTTTCGGGGTGGGAGGACGTGTGTTGAAAAAATAAAACTTATTCTATCTGGTACGCTCCCTTTAAAAATGCAAAAGAAATGGAAACCCTCAAAAATGAATAATGAAAACACAATTTTTTTGCAAATAATATAAAACAAAGTTTTTGCTTCTTCTTTCAATGCTTAATGATATTATTTTTATAATAATATTTTTAATGTCACAAAAAGGTCATCTTTGACATTTCCCTTTTGCTATTCTCTTCTTCTTTGCCGTTTTTGGTTATCCTTTAAATAGAAAATTTTATTATTTGCATAAAAAAAGTATACAGGGTGATCAAAAAAAAAGTAGAATTTGATTTTTAAACAAAAACAAAAGGTTGTCAAAACCCAATATGGGGTGGAATATAAACTTGGTCCAAGGTCACATTTGACCCTACAGTATGACCCTTTGAAAGTTTTCGCTTCGGGAGATCCAGAAATTCAAAGTTAAAAAAGTGCCGTTTTTTAGGTATTTCGTAGAACAAAGTTCCTGAGAGAACCAGAGGGGCAGGAAAAAATCTGTTGGGTGATTTGAATAGCCCATAGGTCAATCTCGTCGGTAACCAAAAGTTTAGGTTCATATGACCTCTGCCCTGAGTTTATTCGCTTCGAGAAAAAATTGATTTTCCATTTTTTTATATTTTAGTCAACTTTGACGGATCGCCCTGTTTCTTTTAAGAGGAGTTGGGGGCTAATATTTGTTCCCAATAAACTTCAGCCTCTTTTTGGTCGATTCCACATAAAAATATTGAAGGAAAGTCAAAGTAGAAGCCAAGTAGAAGTCGATGAGTCAGACAGAAATTAAATGAATAAAATAAACTTATTTGAAAATTTAAAATAATAAATAAATCAAAAAGTAAAAAGTACAGTAATAAAGTTACAAAGTAAAAAAATATAAAAACTTATACAGGGTGTTACAAAAAAAAGTACAATTCATTTTTTAGACACGGAAGAGGGGCTGCCAATACCTAAGGTTGGTGCCAACAGGGACTTGGTGGGAAGAGGTACTTGACCCTACAGTATCATGGTTACGGTACTTTCGCTTCGAGAGTTGCAGAAGTTCAAAGTTAAAAAAACACCCATTTTTGGGGTGTTTTGCGAATCCCTTTTCCCAAAGCCCCAGGGCAGCTGAAGACCTGTGGTTTTGGGGTTTGGTAGACCTTGACTAACTCTCGTCGTTCCCCTTTGGTATGACTTTGGGGAACTTTCGCTTCGAGAAATCCAGTTCGTTGAAAAAACTTTTTCAGATTTTTATACGTTTTTGACAATGTTTGACTTATTGGTGTAGTCCACCCAGAAGGAGTTGGAGGCTCATATTTGTTGCCAATAAACTTCAGACCTTTTGTGGTCGATCCCACGTTAAAACATTGAAATCTGGAAAAATGACTTTTTAAGCAGCCATAATTTTGGTATGTTAGTAAGTATACTTAACACATGATGAAATTCAATTCAATGCTGAATTATCCAAATTGGTCATAAACACTAAAAACATATTTTACATTATTTATCTGGACTATGTTTATTGATAAATAACAAAAAACAACATTTTAAAGCTTTTGTGTATACACACATACTGGATATTTATTAGTATATAAATATAAGCAGCCATTTTTGAACATTTTTGGGTATCGAAAAAAAACGGTTATCTCAGATTTCACTATTTTTGCACGGGATCGACCACAAAAGGTCTGAAGTTTATTGGCAACAAATATGAGCCTCCAACTCCTTCTGGGTGGACTACACCAATAAGTCAAACATTGTCAAAAACGTCTGAAAAAGTTTTTTCAACGAACTGGATTTCTCGAAGCGAAAGTTCCCCAAAGTCATACCAAAGGGGAACGACGAGAGTTAGTCAAGGTCTACCAAACCCCAAAACCACAGGTCTTCAGCTGCCCTGGGGCTTTGGGAAAAGGGATTCGCAAAACACCCCAAAAATGGGTGTTTTTTTAACTTTGAACTTCTGCAACTCTCGAAGCGAAAGTACCGTAACCATGATACTGTAGGGTCAAGTACCTCTTCCCACCAAGTCCCTGTTGGCACCAACCTTAGGTATTGGCAGCCCCTCTTCCGTGTCTAAAAAATGAATTGTACTTTTTTTTGTAACACCCTGTACGATTTTCAGCGTCTTTGAAAAATCAATTGTTTTCAGGTGGTTGAGTAATGCTATTTTCGAACCAAAGTCATTCAGATTAATTTTATATTGATTGAACAGAGTTGATATTCTCGATGAAAAATGAAGATTGAAGAATTTAGAATTTGGATGAATGTTCGATTTAGTTGTATAAGTGCCTCCAGATCTGGTTAAAAAGAAAGCTTTTTGTTTTTTTTATTCTTTTTGAATCTTTTCAGATTATTACATAAAAATTTGATGAAAATATTTTGGTAGCTCTGAACAAAGGATTTGAAGCAAATTTTTGTGGTGTGATCAAAATTTGAAAAACATTTATGCTAAAGTTATATGATAGTTATCCAGTATTTATTAGTTTCGAATTTAATATTTATGCAATAATGGAATTTTAAGAAGCCGAATTGGTTCAAGCGTTTCAGATTCAGATTCAGCAAGTTTCGAACTTATGAATCCATTATAAAGTGGCACCTTCATGTTTCCCGTCTTCATCAAAATTAGTTACTTCTACTTTTCGAATAACTTCTGCTTTTTGTCTGTAGCCATTTTAATAAAAGATTCAAAAAATAAAACGACTGCGACAAAAAAAAATAAAATTTCCATCGTTTTTGTGAAAAAATAGATTGAACAAATTTTTTGGGCTGCTTTCCATCATTTAAAAAAAAGAACACATTCGATCGATAAAAAAATATTTTCAACCGTCTTCTTCTCTTTATTTTTTGCTTTTTAAATTATTTTTAATGTTTGCAAGTTGTATTTACATCAGTTCGCAGAAAAGAAGACGCTCTTTGAAATTTTTAAAAAATATTATAACTATTTTTATTAACTTTTGTAATGTTTCAATAAAAAGCAAACCCTAGAACTATTGTAATCAGATTTAACTCAGCCTGTTTACAATTTTTAGGCTGATGTATTTTTACCGTGGTTTAATTTTTATTGAAGAATTAATGTGAGATCTCAATTAAACAATGAATTATGTTCATCAGCTATTTTTTGTCAAGTTTCTCATCAGCTTTTTACACACTGAAAAAAAAGTCTCTTTTGGAAATAAAGGCGATATCTAAAAGCCTCCCAATATTGCGGGTCAAATACTCCAAAATGTTGAAAAGGTGATAATTAATAACACCTTTCTCAAAAAAGGTGGAAAAATATCTCCCAGCTTTTTAAGGTCATTTTTAAAGTAAATTAATATTTTACTGCCTTTTTATTTTCGTTTATCCATTTTTTCAATCAATAAACAAAAATCAATTTGTTCATTCAAAAGATGAATTGGGGTCAGGGGCCGAAACATTAATTTTAATATCCATTAACTAAAAAATTTCAAAAAATTATCCCTTTTTCTTTCTAAAATTTGCAGATTTTATGCGTTATGCGTTGGTTTTTAATTTTAATTTGAATCCTAATTTTAAGTTTAAATTATACTTGTGTAATATTCCACCCAAATGTATTTCGCGTATTTGTTTTACAAACTTATTTAATTTAATTTTTTAGAATTATAATGGTGTTTTTATATGATTGCCCTGCCTGTAATTTACAACAATATGGTATAAAATGTCACCTTGCACATGTTCGAAAATCACATGTTGAATTATATGGGTCCTTTATGCATGAATGCAAACATTGCAACAATGAAAAGCTTATGTCATATGGTCAGTACAGAAAACATATTATAAATTGTGTTAATATTTCCTTTTTATCTCTTTATCCACGTAATCATCCCTTTTCAGCAATGCTTGAAGTAAGTTTTATCCATTTTCCCCTTAATGTTTCCCTTTTCGGGCCTCACTAAACGGTGGATGGACGGGTCCAGTGGAGTGGACGTCTAAACGGTGGATGGATTGCTAAACGGTGGACGGATTGCTAAACGGTGGACGGATTGCTAAACGGTGGACGGATTGCTAAACGGTGGACGGATTTTTTTTGACTTTTAAAAAAATTCAAGTTTTTTGGATTCTACCGTACTCTCATCGGAATCCTTCCGGATTCTTCCTCCCAAAAATTGCGGATTAAAAAAAATCCGTTTTTTTAGTGAAACTCAAAAAGTTTCAACAAAAAAAGAAATTCGAGTTCTTTTGGTTTTTTTTCCTTTTTCCTTTTTTTATGCAACGTGCACAATCTCATCGCTACACGGTTCACTTTGGCGACAGAGAAACAAAGAGAGATGCAATCTCTCTGCAAAAAAAAGTCTTTCTTTCGCCGTTGCATTTTTTTTCTTCGTTCTTTTTTTAAAAGTTTTTGTTTTTTTTATTAAATCTATGATTATCTCTAATGTTATTAAAAAATTACTCATACATTTAATTATTTTCGCATTTGCTCAGACAACCCTTACTTTAACATTTTAAACATTTATGATCCAAAATTAAAAAAACAGTTTGTATATGCAATACTATAATTAAAAAAAGAGGAGAATGTTAACATTTAAGACAAATACATTGAGAATATACTTTAATGCAATACTATAATTTTTAAATAGAGGAAATTAATGCTTGATTTGGTTGGCATTGATCAAATGTTGTTTAATATTTGGTTGTTGATGATTGTGGCAAGCAACCCATAAGGGTTCTGGAAAATGCAGCTTTTCAGCTGTTTTGGTTGGGGATTGCATTTCATTGGAAGGAATACAAGGTTGGGGCATATTGCTAGCTGAAACAGTTAAGGAAATAAAAGTATCGTTAATAAAAATGAAAAATAAATGAATTTTTAAGAGCGAACTGTTTTTGTGTCTAACATCAATTTCAATGAAAATGAATATGTTGAAAATTTGGAAGCGTGTAATCAAGAAACCAATGGGAGTCGACCTCTGTCATCATTAAGTGGTGGAAGTAGTAAATAAATGTATGAGTAATTTTTTAATAACATTAGAGATAATCATAGATTTAATAAAAAAAACAAAAACTTTTAAAAAAAGAACGAAGAAAAAAAATGCAACGGCGAAAGAAAGACTTTTTTTTGCAGAGAGATTGCATCTCTCTTTGTTTCTCTGTCGCCAAAGTGAACCGTGTAGCGATGAGATTGTGCACGTTGCATAAAAAAAGGAAAAAGGAAAAAAAAACCAAAAGAACTCGAATTTCTTTTTTTGTTGAAACTTTTTGAGTTTCACTAAAAAAACGGATTTTTTTTAATCCGCAATTTTTGGGAGGAAGAATCCGGAAGGATTCCGATGAGAGTACGGTAGAATCCAAAAAACTTGAATTTTTTTAAAAGTCAAAAAAAATCCGTCCACCGTTTAGCAATCCATCCACCGTTTAGCAATCCGTCCACCGTTTAGCAATCCATCCACCGTTTAGCAATCCGTCCACCGTTTAGCAATCCATCCACCGTTTAGACGTCCACTCCACTGGACCCGTCCATCCACCGTTTAGTGAGGCCCTCCCTTTTCAGATTTGCTGGTAAGTTTCATCCATTTTTTCCCATTTATTATGCCCTTTTCAGAAGCAAAAGTAAGTTTTCCTTTTTTATTATTGTTTTGTTAGTGGATTAAAGGCTTTCAATCAAACTACATTTTTTGTCGTTGCTTATTTTCGATTTTTTTTCTTTCTTTTCTTTGTGAAAAACATAATTCATAACTTTTTTTATAATTTTTTAAATATAAAAAAACCTTTTGGAAAAGTATAAAAAATGGAGCTAAAAAAGTAACGTCAGTAAAAAATCAACTATTGAAAAATATATATATAAGCAGCCAATGGGCAAAAAATGTTAAACAACATTTTGAGACAAAATTAATGCAAAAATGTGAAAAACGCAAAAATGAACGGAAAATAAGCAATATTCGGATTTTGTGTATGCGAAAAAGGCGAAGGTCGTAATTTTTGAGGTTTACTATACCCAATTTATTTGAAAGCAGAACCCACTATATTCAAGAAAAAAACCCTCAAATTTCGTGAACAAAACCGTCGAATTTTAAGCACAAGACCCTCAAATTTTGGTAGTAAATACGCCATTTTAACAAGCGTAAAATACCTCCTACTTTAGAGGGGATGCAAATATAGCCTATCCACCGTGGGCAGGCTTTTATCCACCATATTGGAGGGTTTTTTCCTCTCTTTTGGAGGGTATTTTTTTTTCAGTGCATTTTCAACGCTTTTTAAGAGTAAAATATGAAGAACCTTGAGAGTTAAAAAATTATTTCGACTATGAAATTATTGTTCAAATTTCAACAGTTTTAGAAACAGCAAACAAACGAATGATAAAACAATGTTTTTTGCAAAAGCAAATTGAAGTGTCAAAAAATTAAGACGGTCGCAACAGATACATTATTTTTTTCAATTACACTTTTGTATTCAATTTTTTGAAAATTTATTTATCCAGTATGTGTAATTGTGAATGTGTCTGTCTGTTACATATGTGATTTTCTATGTCATGTTTGGTTTTAAAATGTTGAGGATGAGATGGGGGTAATGATGAAATATGTCCGGTGCTCCGGAGGCGCCCGGAACATGGTGTTTAAGAGCTTTGAAAGTGGGATCCAAAATGAAAATGAAAGGAAAGATGCAAATTTTTGGGGGAATAAATGATTGTGAGTGAATGTGAATGATGAAATGAAAGAAGGGGAATGCAAATGAAAAGTGAATGCAATGATTAGAATGAAAATGCATCATTTTTCATTGTCTTTCATTTGTTGCATTCTTTCGTGAGCAAAGGTGGTGGTTTATGAGAGATTAGAGTTTTTTAACGTTGAGTATAAATTAGCCGCGGCTTCTGCAGAAGCCGATAATGTAAGAATGGAATATTATTTAGTTATTGAAGAATCTTAAAAGGTTATGTGATGATGTTTTAATGGGTTTATCATTATCTTTTTTGCCTTTATTGCAATATGAACTGCCCCGGCGACCGAAGGGAGCCGAGAATGAATTAATGTAATATTAATGAATAATTAAAGATGTGACAATAATTGTTAAAAAAAAGTTTTAATAAATATGGTGTGAAACTTTGGGTAGTTTTTAAATTAACGTTAATGGCAGAATTATGCAAATAATTTAAGAAAGAATCAAAAACTGATGATTGAAATTTAGCGAAAGTTTATGAAAAAGATTTGAATAATGAATGCAAAAATGTGTAAAAAGAATGTTTAAATTTTTTTTGTAAGAGTGCACGAAAACAAAGCATTTAAATTTTTGTGGTTTTTAGGCTTTTAAGTGACATGCAAATATTTTTGGAATGAGTGAAAAAAGAATAAATAAGTTTTGCAAATTTGCAGAAATTTTTGATAAGGAGTTAAAGGATATGTGGGCAATAAATTGATTAAAAACGGTGTAATTTTGTCAATCGCCGTGTTTATCGTTTTGTAAAAAAGCACCCGCTTTAGCGGGGGCGACCCTTGTCATTATTATTTTAATAGTGTTTGAAACGATATTTTTTTATTATCTTTTATTCAAAGTATGATTGATGCGCCAAATTTTGACAAAAATGTATTTCATGAAATAAACATAAAAAAATGTGCCCAAAAAATAGGAAAAAGCAGATTTGATCTTGTGCATAAAATATTCAAAACATTGAAAAGCATCAAAAAATGAATTTCTGTACTTTTCAAAAGCTAATTTTATGAGCTGACAAGTGAATGATAAAAGCAATGTTTTTTTCGAAACTAAACTAACAAAATGTTCAAAACATAAAAAGGGGTGCTACAGTTGCATCATTTTTTCTTCTTCACTTTTATATTTGTTTCTGCCATTTTATATCGTTTGTCATATGAAAGTTTTAATGGATGACTAAAAAATGTTTTATTTTTGTGAATCAGTTTACAATATTTTTTATGTCGTTTAAAATAGTCTTTTTTAAATCTTTGATATATTTTTTATTATAATTTAAGTTGTTTAAAATAAATTTATGTTTTAGTGCAACTCGAGAAATTCTTCTTACTGTAAAGCATGTCATTTACAATTTTTGGCCCGATCTTGATGTTCCAATAATGACAAAACCAATTTTGCATATCTACCAAAAAAATTTGAACCAAAATAAGCATCTATATTTTCTTTTTAATACAACATACACCCATGAACATTAAATTTTGATGAGGAACTTGATTGAATTCTAAAAACAACAAAATCTTTTAAATTTTTTGGGCCCTTTTTTAATCAATGAGAAATTTTCTGTTATAATTTAAATTGTATACAAAATATTTGTGTTTTAGTGCAACTCGAGACATCCTTGTCACCGTTAAACATGTCTTGTACAAGTTAAGGCCGGATCTTGGTGTTCCAGCAGTTTCAAAACCACTTATTTATATTTTCAAAAATTTCGTTGCCCCATCACTTGCTTTGAAACTCCCTGTTGTTGTACATTGTTCTGCTGGGTTTGTTGTACTTTTTTCGCTTATCTATCAAATTCTGACAGTTTTCAATTTCAGAATTGGACGAACCGGTTGCTTTTTTGCTGCATTTTACTGCTCCGAAATGTTCAAAAAGGGAAGACTTGTTGCAGTTGAACATGTAAGTTTTCCCCTCATTTAAACCATGAAACAATTGTTTATCCCCTTTTAACTTATAACTGTAACTCGAAAATATCAAACTTAACAAAATACATTTTTTTCGAAATGTATAAGATGAAACTGATCAAATACTACAAAAACGTTTGTTCATCCCTTTTTAGACTATTAAAACTTTACGTCGGATGCGTGGTCGAGATGTTCAAAAGGCAACTCAATATATCTTTTTACATATTTTCTTGCTTGAATTGATTGAAGAAGAAATGCAGGTTGAATTAAAGAAAGCAAAGCGTATTCTTTTTTATACAATTCAAAAGTTGAAGAATCTTGAAACTAAAAGATGTTACTGTAGAATACAGTAAATTCATAGAAACAAAATACAGAAAGGTTTTTGAAGTTAATTAAACCTTCAAACTAATTCGATTCTTGTTTTAACTTTCTTTTAATTTTTCAAGTAAAAGCAAATATCACAATTTGAATTTTCGTTTCAAAGAAACAACAACTTTTATATTTGATTATAGAAGATTGAAAAAGAAAGTCATAAAAAATGAATAAAAAAAGAAATGCTGCCCAAGGCACACTTTATTAAATATCATCAGAGATGGGCAAACGCTTCGCCAAAACATTTCGCGAATCGCTCGCCACATCTTTTTTATCCAGTCGCCAAAAAAATGGCTAGCGAATTTTTTTAAAAAAAAGAATCGCTTTAGCGTTGGCGAGCGACAGTCGCCAAAAAAAAAGCGAAAGAAAGACAAAAAAAAGGCGACTGATTTTCAAACTAGAAAGAACAAAAGAAAAATTCCTTTTTTGTTAGGCGCGCCTGGCGTTTGCCCATCCCTGAATATCATAAACAAATCTCCAAAAACACAAGCCTTTTGGAAACAACAGTTGGCTTAAAATGAGTTAATCAAGATTACCCTTATAAAAACTAATTTAACAGAAGCCAACATGAATATTTCTGTGACGCAAGGAAAAAACTGATTGATGATGGCTGTGAAAAGGTGCAGGGCAGATAGGAAAAATGAAAGAACAGGAAATTGGCAAAGACGATGCCCAGAAAAAAATGTTTAAATATGTTTTTCTCAGAGGTAAAAAAGTGTTGAATTGTTTTTATTCTTTTCTATAACATAAGTTTACCGGAGATAAAATTTCTAACAAATCCTAAAAATCTGCATAAATCTCAATCTTATTATTTGGCGGTGTCGTTGCCTTTGACCTCAAGGTACATGGCACCCGACTGTTGGCCCCATGGTGTTTGACCCCCTTATGATTGTTAACCCCCAGGTAAAGTAATCAAAACCGAAAACTTTTTTTACACTTATTTTTTTTATTTTTGATTAGCTAATCATTTTGCATTTCAATTAATTCACTGTCATTGATTTTATATCTTCTTGAAAGAATAAACCGAATTTGGTGTTGAAGGAGATATGAAATGAAATCGAAAAAGAAAAAACTTTGAAAAAGATTTATGACGATGACCTCTTACATTCTCGAGATTCAATAATAATAATAAAGATGAAAGAATTTTAAATGTTGTTATAAATTTTAAACTTGATACGATATTAAATCGTTTGAAGCATGTAAATACGGCAGCTTCTACTGAATAAATAAATAAATATATCTGGGGGTCAACAACCATGGGGTCAAACACAATGGCACCTTTTTGGCTAAAGTTTGCTTCACATTGCTTTGGAATCGAAAAAGTTTTTGAGGAAAATTTCAGCTGAAAAAGAATCTTCTGACTTAATGACTAAATAAACAACTTTAAAAAAAGTTTTTGAAAATTAGAATACTACACAGATAAAAATGTAAAATAAATAAATCTTTATTTTTTAAACATTTAAATTTAAAATTAACAATAAGACGTCGGAAAAAAGAGATCCACAAGTTCATGGTTGAAAGCATCCACACGAGTTCATTTGGTTCAGAAGTTCTTCACTCTAAAATAAAGATTAATTAGTAAATGTGTTAGTTGTAGTTGGTGTCGGCCATATGATTATTTATTTGTGAAAAAAATATTACCTTTTCATTCATCAGAGGATTGAGCAGCACCAGCATTCTTTGCTTTCTTTTTTTATGTGGAAAATAATAAAATCATCAACGCAAGAAAATTTTTAAGTTGATGATTGACAGGAATTCCTTTGGTTCAGAAGTTCTTTTCTCTAAAATTTAATAAGTTAGTAATTGTGTTAGTTTTGGTTCCAATCGTTCATCTCATCAGAAAATACACGGTTTTATTTTTTTGACAAAACCGTTACCTTTTTATTCATCAGGGGATTCAGCAGCACCAGCATTCTTTGGCTTCTTTTTAGCTTCACGATTCTTTAACTTTTGAATTGTGTAAAGAAGAACTCGCTTTGCTTTCTTTAATTTAACCTGCATTTCTTCTTCAATCAATTCAAGAAACAAAACATGTAAAAAAATATATTATGCTGCTTTTTGAACAACTCGGCCACGCATCCGACGTAAAGTTTTAACAGTCTAAAAAGGGATGAATAAACGTTTTTGTAGTATTTGATCAGTTTCATCTTATACATTTTGAAAAAACTTTATTCTGTTGAGTTTGATCTTTTCGAGTTACAGTTATAAGGTAAAAGGGGACAAACAATTGTTTCATGGTTTAAATGAGGGGAAAACTTACATGTTCAACTGCAGCAAGTCTTCCCTTTTTGAATTTCATAGCAGTAAAAGGCAGCAAAAAAGCAACCGGTTCGTCCAATTCTGAAACTTAAAACTATCAGAATCTGATAGATAAGGGAAAAAAGTTCAACAAACCCTGCTGAACAATGCACAACAACCGGTTTCTTCTTTGCAACAGATGGTTCAACGAAGTTTTGATAAATATGTAAAATCGGTTTTGAAGTTGATGGAACACCAAGATCTGGCCAGTATTTGTAAATGACATGCTTTACAGTAAGAAGAATTTCTCAAGTGGCACTAAAACATAAATATATTTAAAACTATTTAAATTATAACAGAAAATATCTCAAAGATTAAAAAAGGGTTAAGCACTGCAATGGTCCGACCGGATCACATTTTTTGTAAATTTACAGGTGGTCCCACCTTTGAAAACTTTCCAAAATCAAAGCCCGACCCTGTGCCATACTTAAAAAGGGCCCAAAATAACAAAATTTATCGTTTTTTAGAAATGTTTTGATGATAAACTTGTTACTTAATTTTCAAACTTCCAAAATCTGTAAACTTACGAATCAATTATATCAACAGTTGTTACTGTGACATCTTCATTACCTCCACCTTAATCAAAAGAAATTGCATCAGCATTTCGATGATGAACTTCGAATTGACCAGAATCATAAAATTGGTCATCAACATTTGGCCAATATGGTGCCGATTTTTTCTTCAACATCATTTTACCATGTTCTTCACTTTCTTCAAATACATTGCAAAGCATAATTAGAGTTTCAGATTTCTCTTGAATTGTCATTCTCCAAAAATCCTTTGCAGTTGCAGCAAGTGGAGACTGGGTTTCTATAGAAATCTTTTGTGCAGCATCTTTGACATAATTCGCTTGAATATACTAGTTTGGCCTATGAGGATACATGTCTTTATCCCTTTTGACTATTTCTTGTATACGGTCGATTATATTTGTCTTCTAACAATGACAAAAAATTTTATGTTTCTCTCTTTTTGTATTCTCACTTATGATTAATACAGTCAAAGAAAAGTTCCCGATTAAAATTGTCAGGTTTTTTCTTTTTTAAATCTCCATCAAATCCATTTTTTTACTTACCGGTTTTTACTTGGTCGATTTTCTTTTTCAGCTTTTAATTCTTCAGCATTGAAAGCTTCACATGCACCCACTTCAGGACGAGCTAGACGCTTCCATTCATTCATTTAATCTGATCCACTTTTTTCACGAGTTTGTGCCAGAAATCTATCACGGGTCTTAATGATTGGATGATTTTTTGCTAAACAACATAAATTAAACAAAGAAACGATATTTAACACTATTTAACCAACCTCGATAAGCCATTATTCCGGACCGTTGTAATCGCAGTTGTAGCGACGATCCCAGTTGTTACTATTCTTTGAAGAAATTGTAATGAATGAAGCAAAGGATGTCCATTTCAAAATTGAATCAAAATCATGCTTCTCCCACATTTTGTTCATCAATTGTTTCTCCAGAGATACAGCGACATTGAACCCAAAAATGGAAGAATATTATCAGTTGTTGAATTTGGACCACAATCTTTTTCGTTTTCTTCATCAATAATTTTTATGATTTTTTATCACTATACATATTTTTTATTTCAATTTGCATAAGAGTTTATCACTTTTATGCAAATTATTATAATACTAATTACAGTTCTGATAGTAATATGGTTGTTTCACCAAATTATATTACGGTAGTTCTGGTTTTTGCTTTTTAAAAAATTAAACAAAAATCTACTAAAAAAGATTTAACAATTTTAAAAAATTCAAAAAATTTACTTTTTTTTCTCCGACTGATGTAAACAATTTGCAGACAGCAAAACAAAGTTTAAAGCAAGAAAGAAAGCTATTAAAATTACTTTTCCATCACTGCGTTTTGTTGAAAAAATTTTATATGTTTTAAATAGAAGAAAACATCAACGATCAACCCCAAAATTTGTTCTGTGTGTTTTTTTGAAAAAACGATTGAAATTACATTTTTTATGCGCTGCAGTGGTTTTATTTTTTGAATTTTTTATAAAATTGGTTACAGAAAAAAAGTTACAGATTTTTAAAATATACAAAAGACTCTTCGATTTCTGATTACCAATGATTGTTACAGAAAAATCATTAATGAATGATGCATGCCTTTTTACTATTCTCTCCAACGACTAAAACTAAAATGATAAAATTTTGACACATAGGCCTATGCAAAGGATCTTTGAATTAAAAAACATTTACAATATGCTGTATACGCATATTGCGT
Organism: Panagrolaimus sp. LJ2414; assembly: GCA_024447195.1. Lineage (NCBI taxonomy): Eukaryota > Metazoa > Nematoda > Chromadorea > Rhabditida > Panagrolaimidae > Panagrolaimus > Panagrolaimus sp. LJ2414. The sequence continues at coordinate 393,490 of JAMRXY010000011.1, read as the reverse complement.
TGCATTTTTTTTAAAGTAAGGTAATGTTAAAACAAGGTTTTCATCAGTTCTTTTCATTTTTTGACGATGTTTTTGAAAAATAAAATATTCAAAAAGTATGAAAAAAAATTTTTACTTCTGCATACGTAAATAAAAATCTTTTTTAATATTTTAAGGATTTTGAATATATTTTTTTAAAAAAGCGTTGAAAATGTATATCAGATGTTGCAAAAAGCTTTAAAGAAAAGCAAATTGGAAGTTAATCAATTGATTTTATGAATTTCATTGGATTTTTTGAATAAAGCATTTTGAAATCAAGAACTTGTTACTACTTTTAAATTTTCTTCTTTGCTTGCCTTTTTTTTCAAAGCCTTTGAATGTTTCTTTATTTTGTGTCCTGTTTTTATTTTTTATCAACATATTTTTTTAGAAAGGTAAACTGAAATGTTCAAAATTTAAAAAGGGGAGCAATAGCTGCAGTATTTTTTTCTTCTCTACTTTTGTATTTGTTTCTGCTGTTTTTCTCGTTTTTTTAATGTGTTGAGACAACGAAACAATTTTTTGTGTCTTCTTTAAACGTCAAATATTTCATAAAAATGAAGCTTTTTGAAAAGGTCATGTTTAATTTCTTTTTATATTTTGAATCTTTTGCTGTACAAAAACTGAATTAATATTGTTTTTTAGAAAAAAGGATTTTAATAATTTTTGAATATAACACTACGCGTCGAAATGCTTTAATTGATGTGTTTTTTGCACAAAAATAATTTAAGGTAGAACCTTTTGGAGCAAGTCATGTTTTGCAAAATCATTTAAAGAAAATCCATTTCAAATATGAAACAATTGAATTCATGAATAGTGAAAGGCAATCCGCTCCGTCGAGCCAAAACACGGATCAATCCGCCGGAGCGGATTCGCGGATCAATCCGCCGGAGCGGAGCGGATTGCCTTTCACTATTCATGAATATTATCGGATTTTTTGAATAAATAATTTTAAAATAATTTCAAAAAAAGTTTTTCAACTTTTTTTTAAATGTTGTTTCTTTATTTTTTGAAAATTTTTTTGTTTTTATTTGTCGAGCAATATATTCTTTTACAAAAGTGAACTGAAATGTTAAAAAAGGCGCAACAGCTGCATTATTTTTTCTTCTCCACTTTCATATCTGCCTTTTTTCTCATTTGTCTTGCAAAAATTTTGATGGACAACGAACACATTTTTTTGTTTTTGCGAAAGTCTGCAATATTTTTGTGTTCAAGAAATTTAGTTAAAAAGGAAGCTTTATCAAAAGCTTGCATTTAAATATTTATCTCCTTCTTTCTGAATCTGTTGTTGCATTTTTAAAAAGAGGATTCATATATCTTTTTAAAATATTATACTCACTTAATTTATTCAGACGATATGGCCACATCTTTTGGAAGTCAAGTCATTAAATAAGATGTTACCATAAAAAATATTTCAAATATTCCTTAATGACTCAAAAAATGGAAACAAAAATTTTCCGTAAAAGTAGTAAAGTTTATATTTGTAAGATTTAGTTATTAAGCCAAGCATTCTTCGTTGCTGTATTTTTTAGTTAACGCAAATAAATAAAACACAAGTGAAATAAAGAAATTGCTTATCAGAAAAAAATGTTGTACAGTAATCAAAAACTCTCAGAAAATGTATTATTATTTGTGTCAAGTTTTTTAAATATCAACTTCTTATATTTTTTCAACAAATTACGGCCAAAATAATGTTAGAAAACATGGTTTGTTTATACTTGATTGGTAAATCCAAAACTAATAATTATTGGATAAGAGTAACTTTGGATAACATGCTTTTCACGCCAAAGAAATTTCCTTCAACTCTTTTGGTCATAGCTGCAAAAATGTTTTCAGAAAATTTTTTTGACATTTATCTCAAAAATTCCAGAAATTGTGTTTTAAGCCCAATTATTAGACGAGAAAAAATTAGAATTGTGTCTTTTTTTGCTTATCTTTAATTGATGCTTCTTCGAGAACATAATGTTGAAATTAAAATCTAATCCAGTATGTAGTCCTCGTGACTGCTTCAAAAAAGGATTTAAAAAATTCAAAACAAAAATTCCATTTTTTTACATTTGAAAAAATTATAGCAAAAATGCAAAGCAAAAAATAGACTGTGAAGATTTTTTTTCTATCAACATTTGGCGAACATTATGTTTTGAAATTAAGAAAAACAGCAACCATCAGCCCAAAAAATTGTTATTTTTTTCGCAAACGATGAAAATCTGATTTTTTTGCCTTACATTCATTTTATTTTGTGATTTTCTTATTAAAATGGTTATAGACAAAAAGATGCAGCTGTTGTAAATGTTCGCTTTCTTTCGTACTTCATCTTTTTGAAATTTCTGCAAATTCTTTACATCCGTCGGAAAAAAATGAATTTTTGAATTTTTTAAAATTATTAAATCTTTTTTTAGCAGAATTTTGTTTTTTTATTGATACAAAAGAAAGATTTTTGGCACAAATTTGTGCAGATTATATGAAAGAATGGAAGAGTAAAAATCGGTAAGTAAAAAAAGTGAATTTGATGGAGATTTAAAAAAGAAGAAACATGACAATTTTAACGCCAAAATCAGAAAAATTTTTTTGACTACAGTAATCACAAGAGAGAACTGTATTCTAGAGTAACACTACTAAAGTTGTCAATGATGCTATCATCTATAGTAATAGTATTGCAGTATATTCTATATCATTTGATTTAAAACTATGATATTTCATATGCTCACCGTTCGAAAACTTTACAAAGTTTTTGAGCAGATTTTCAGGATATTGTAAGAAATCTTTTAATTTAAAGAGCACTTGTGACAATAGTTTATAATTTGGATTCAGTGGTTGAAGAAAACAATGAAAATGCAATTTTTGGTAGTCATTATTTAAAGGTATTTAATGCATTTTAACAATAACTTCGATTTTTTTCAGTAACCAATTTTTTAAACAAAAACAGCAGGTGTGAAAAATTACTCCAAAATGGAATTTCCAACGTTTTAAAAAAAGCTTAAACAAATTCGTTGGGCTGACGATGTCTTTGTTATTTTAAAATCAATTCAAAGAATGATTGTAGTGACAATAATGTATTTCATGCTAGAAAAATCAGAAAAATCGGCTCGAAAAATAGGTAAATGCTAATTTGACTTTTTGCGTAAAATATTTTTTAAAATTTTGATAAATTATGAACGTATTTTATTGATAAAATAGAAAAGTTTGTCGATAAAAAATTTCCAACTTTTGTTAACTTGTGAATCAATGATATCACAAGTTGTTATTGTTACATCTTCATGATGGCCACCTTCATCGAAGTAAATTAAAAAAATGCTTCAACAAAACGATTATGAATTTCCAATGCACCAAAATCATAAAATTGGTCATCAATATTTGGCCAATATTGATGAAACTTTTTTTCACATATATTTCGAATAACTTCTGATTTGTTTTCTATCGTTTTTGTGAAAAATAGATTGAACAATTTTTTGGGACGACAAGCATTCATTTCCCATCATTGTCCGTCATTTTTTCACTGACTGTAAAAAACAGATTTTTTTGGGGCTGATCGTTGATGTTTTCTTTTGTTTAAAACAAATAAAAATTTTTTACGAAAAGCAGTGATGGAAAAGTCATTTTCTTCGCAATATTTCTTACTTCATCTTTTTGAAATGTCTGCAAATTCTTTACATCCGTCGGAAAAAAGTGAATTTTTGAATTTTTTTAAAATTGTTAAATACTTTTTTAACAGAATTTTGTTTTTTTATTGATACAAAAGAAAGATTTTAGGCACAAATTTGTGCAGATTACATTAAAGAATGATGGTATGGTTACGGTAATTGAAAATTGTTCTTTTATCGACTAAAAACTAACAGAATAGTGTTTTTAGGTATTTATTTACCTGTTCCAATGATTTTTAGAAAAAGAAATTTTTTATTTTCACGTAGTCCCTTTGGATTTTCTTCAAAAACTTACTTTCTGCAAATACGAGAAAACTAGAGACATTTTCCCGAAAAAACTTTCAGCCAAATCCTTCTAAATTCTCTAAGGATTATGATAAGAGTAAAAATAATGAGACTAGAATACTGTTTTAAGAACGTATTTCACGATTTGTAATAAAATACTGCAGCAGCACATTTTGTTTTTCCTTGATCTCAGTGAATATAACTTCATTTGTCACAAGTTATATATCAATCAGTAGCTAATAACTTACTAAGTATTCACACTTATTTGAAAAAGAACTGAAAAAGAAATAAATAAATCTTTATTTTGCAAACAATTAAAGGCAGTGTCGCAGTCAGTGTAGAAAAATGTTGCCTGATATAGCCAAAAGTGGTTTTAACACGAAAAAGCAATGATGAAGAATGCGTCGTTTGTCGTCGTCGTCCGTCAAAAAAAATAAAAAAAACTGACTGCGACACTCCCTTTAACAATAAGACGTCGGAAAAAAGAGATACACAAGTTCATGGTTACAAGCATCCACACGAGTTCATTTGGTTCAGATTTTCTTCACTCTAAAATAAAGATTAATTAGTAAATGTGTTAGTTGTAGTTGGTGTCGGCCATATGATTATTTATTTGTGAAAAAAATATTACCTTTTCTTTCATCAGGAGATTGTGCAGCACCAGCATTCTTTGCTTTCTTTTTTTATGTGGAAAATAATAAAATCATCAAAGCAAGAAAATTTTCAATTTGATAGTTCACACGAATTCTTTTGGTTTCAGAAGTTCTTTTCTCTAAAAATTTATAAGTTAGTAATTGTGTTAGTTTTAGTTTCTATTGTTTATCTTATCAGAAAATATATGGTTATGTTTTTCTGACAAAATCGTTACCTTTTCATTCATCAGGAGATCGTTTACCAGCATTCTTTGCTTTCTTTTTAAATCCAAGATTCTTTAACTTTTGAATTGTGTAAAGAAGAATACACTTTGATTTCTTCAAATCAACTTTCATTTCTTCTTCAATCATTTCAACCAACAAAATATGGAGAAATATATATTGACTAGCTTTTTGTACGAGACGACCGCGCATCCGACGCAAAGATTTTACAGTCTAAAAAGGGATGATCAAACATTTTTGTAGTGTTTGATCGTTTTGATCAACTTCTACTTCTCGAAAAAATTTATTGTGTTGAGTTTGATCTCTTCGAGTTACAGATATAAGGTAAAAGGGGATATAGAATTGTTTTATTGTTTAAATGAGGAGCAAACTTACATATTTAACTGCAACAAGTCTTCCCTTTTTGAACATTTCTTAGCAGTAAAATGTAGCAATAAAGCAACCGGTTCGTCCAATTCTGAAATTGAAAACTGTCAGAATTTGATAGATAAGCGAAAAAAGTACAACAAACCCAGCAGAACAATGTACAACAACAGGGAGTTTCAAAGCAAGTGATGGTTCAACGAAGTTTTGATAAATATGTAAAATTGGTTTTGAAGTTGATGGAACACCAAGACACCAAGATCTGGCCAGAACTTGTAGAGAACATGCTTTACAGTAAGAAGAATTCCTCGAGTTGCACTAAAACATAAATATATTTAAAACAATTTAAATTATAATAGAAAATATCTCAAAGATTAAAAAAGGGCCCAAAAAAATTGCAAAATTTATCGTTTTTTTAGAAATGTTTTGATGATAAACTTGTTACTTAATTTTCAAACTTCCAAAATCTGTAAACTTACGAATCAATTATATCAAGAATTGTCACTGTGACATCTTCATTACCTCCACCTTCATCAAAATAAATTGCATCAGCATTTCGATGATGAACTTTGAATTAACCAAAATCATAAAATTGGTCATCAACATTTGGCCAATATGGTGCAGATTTTTCCTTCGTCATAACTTTGCCATTTTCTTCACTGACTTCAAATAAATTACAATGCATTATCACAACTGTTGTCTTCTCTTGCAAAATCATTCGCCAGGAATCTTATCTTTAATAAATTCTTAAGTATATAAATTTCTAACAAGAAATAATTACTGCTTATTATTTTAAACATTCAAAAGAAATTTCTTTTTACAAAAAGATTGTTGCTTAACAAAATTTAAGCTCATTTTTCTCTTTTAAAAAAACCAAAAAATGAATATTGAAATGTTTTAGATAAGTATGATGCAATCGATGACCTTTTTGTTTCATTTTAAAAATGGAGTTTTCTTCAAAAAACAGATGTGAATAATCGCTCGATTGCCTGCTTTTAAGCTTTCTTGCACTTTTCGACACCAAAACCTAACCATTCCGTAACCTAACTGTAACCAAAGCATATCCCATTTATCACCGCTTTGGTTATGTTGGGTGTTGTAACCGTAACCTAGCATAACCGTAACCGGTGTCGAAAAAGATCTTGGTGAGGGAATTCTCAACACGATTTTAGTGTCGTATTAGAATGTCTAATTTAATTTAGACAGGTCATCAAATTCGGCTAAAACAGATATCTAATTTTGAAATTCAAATGTCATCATCGTCCGTCAACAAAAAAGCATTCTTTCCCCATCATTGTCCGTCATTTTTTCACTGACTGACCAATGTTTTTTTGCGAATGAAAAGTGACATGTCCGAAATACTAGAAACAGTTGCACCATTTTTTCTCTTCCACTTTGATATTTGTTTATGCTTTTTTTTATCGCGAGTTGTCTTTCGAAAGTGTTGATGGGCTACTCTTGTTTTTTTTGTAATTCTTTTTGAATTTTTTATTGTATTTTTCAAAAAAGAATTTAAACTTTGCAAGTGATAATCGGCATGCAGATTTAAAGAAAAGCCTTGCACGGAAACAGTCAAAATCAAGCAGCTTCAATTATACACTGGAAACATTAATAAATTAAGTGAAATTCTTCGACACTGGAAGCAAGATTAAATTAAATTTTAACATTAACATCTTTCACTTTAATTACTTCTAGCTGAAAATGATTATATTTGCTTGGCAAATTATAGATCAAATCGAAAAACTTTTTACTCCGTATTTTTTATCCATTCTTCTAAGCTAGATCCAGTTTAGTTTATCATTTAAAAGTTACAAATTCATGAAAAAAAACTTGAACAAAAAACGATTCAAAGAACGAATTACAATTCATCATTAATAAGTTTACGGGTTACCCAAAACAAAAGAAAAAGCATGAAAAAATACGATATTTTGTAGCAAAATCTATTTCACTTAATTTTGCATGTATTTTTGAGATGTGTTACTCAAGTGAAAGTCGTATCTTCAAAAGCTATCCCCGTTTCCAACTTCCCATACTTTCTAGTGCCCGAATTGATATTTGTATGGCAATTTCACAGACTTTTAAATAATTACAATTTCACAGACTTTTAAATAATTACCTGGAACTGGTTTTGAAATAACTGTGACCGATGTAAATGAAAAATGCAATATGTTTTTTAAAAAAGTTTTTCAATTATCTTGTCAGTAATTTGCAAAACAATTAACATCATTTAAAGTTTTTTAACAATCGTTTTTGGCTATAAATAAAAAAAGTGAAAGGTGATTGTGTTAAAATTTGATTAAATCTTGTTTCCAGTGTCGAAGAATTCCATTTAATTTATTAATGTTTCCTGAGTATAATTAAAACTGCTTGATGTTGACTGTTTCCGTGAAAGACTTTTCTTTGAATCTTTATTCCGATTATCACTTGCAAAGTTTAAATCCCTTTCTGAAAAATACAATAAAAAATACAAAAAGAATAACAAAATTTTAAACATGAGAAGTCCATCAACGCTTTCGAAAGACAAATCGCAATAAAAAAAAGGCTCCAACATCAACCTTGGGGTAAAACTCGGGTATGATGAAAGATATTGACATGCGGTGACTTGCTTTATGAAATATCATGTTGTTAGAGTATTCTGGGTGAGTTTCATGACATTTGGATATCGTTTAGTCATATGCTATCAACATGAAATTTCGAAAGTTAGCAACATTAGACTTCGAAGGGAAAATCAAGGTAATTTGAGTTTTTGGTTAAAAATAAAAGAGTCAATGCTTTTAAAACATTAAATGGATGTAATGTAAGTGATTATAAACAATGAACATTGATATATTGGTCATTTTTGATTTTTCAGGATCGTTTGAAATTTAATCACTTTTTCCAAAAAACTCAAATTACCTTGATTTTTCCTTTGACACCTGAAGTTGCTAAATTGCGAAATTTCATGTGGATGGTATATTTCTCAATGATATCCAAATGTTATGAAACTCACCCAGAATACTCTTACAACATGATATTTCATAAAGCAAGTCACCGCATGTCAATATCTTTCATCATACCCGAGTTTTACCCCAAGGTTGATGTTGCAGATATTGATCACGCGCACCTTTTTCATTGGCTATCGCTAAGTACTCCACCGATTTCAACAAATTTTATATTTTTGGAAAGCCCAGAAACAGGGCTATTTGGTGTGATATATCTTTGCTTTAAATAATTTGATATGCAAATTTTTTTCCTGTGTCGAAAATTACAGTACCCGAAATTTCGACATTAGAAGTCAAATAAAAGAATTTTCTAGTATGCATTCAAAAGCCCTTACTTATATGTACAATTATGATTAATGACTTTTTGATTGGTTCACTTTTGGATTGTTCCCGAATTTTTCAATTTTTGGCAATACAGTAACTTTACTTTACTCCGAAATCAAAAGTACGAGATAGATCGGCCCAAAACTTTCAGAATAATGTTTTTTTCATCTAGTTTAATCGAATGGACCACAAAAAATTTCATTTAAAAATTTCATGTAACGCTCGAACTGTAAATTTTCTAATCCTGTCGTATAGTGTCTCTTAAGCCCAATTATTATCATTATGTCATTTTTAAAACGGATTGCAAAAAAACTTAATTTGCATAACTATTTTGATATTAGACCGAAAATTATTATTTTTGTAGAACTAAAACAAAATTTAAGTGATCTAGCGAAAATAAACCCCAAAGATTTTGTTTACAATACTCAAAGTTTAAGTATTTATGAGTCTCAAACGTATAACTAATTCGAAAAATAGGGTGTAGAATCTTGTCGAGCTGAATTTTAGAAAACCATGTGGAAACAGAATCATAATTATTTTTAAAATTAAAAAAATGTGTAAAAAAAACTCACCGTAGACGACCCCAGCGGACGCCGGAGATAAGACCTCATATTTTGCCCATATATTGGTCATGAGTAGAGATAATTATGGGCAAAATATTAGCTGCGGAATCCTAACCGTTTTTGTTTAACAACAATTTGATATCCGTGAAATAATCTGCAAATTTTAAAAACTGCCAAACTCACCCATGAAGATGGGAAAAATTCCTTCTACAGGGTGTCCCAAAAAAAGTGGCAGAGGGGCTGCTAAACAAAAAACAGAGAGGAATGAATAACTAAAAAAAACTCAACAATTTTCTTTTTTTTCAACTCTTTAATGTATTCAACAATGTTCTGTGTTTCTAGATTTGTAAAAGAAAATTCAAAATTCACAAAAGTTTTTATACAAAAATGAATCAATAAAAGTTTTTATGCAGTAAAAGTTGTTCAACATTTCGTTGCCGTTAAAATCAACCATTTTCATTCAAAAGTATCAAATTTGAGATGGTTTTGTTTTTGCGATTTTTTGATTCGCATTTGCTTGACATTTTTAAAGGTTAAAAACACTAAAAATAATATTGATCATGTAAACTCAGAAATAAAGCTTTGAATTATTAAATATGCAAATTTTAAAAAATTCCTTTTCATCAATATTTTTTTAATGTTTCAAGTGCAGTACGTCAGATTTTACATATTAAAAATGCTCGTAAAACCCAAACTTGATAGTTCTTTTTTTTTAAAACATAAGTTACTTCTTTTATTGAATTCGTTGTGATTGGTTTTTTTATCGAAAAACCCTTGACAATTTTGCAAAAATTACCAAAATATTCAAAACAAAAATTTTAGAAATGAATAAATGTTTTATAGAAAATTCAACATCAAAAAACATCACATCGTTGATTTATGACCAATACCAAATAAACAAAACGGATCATTTTTTGAAGACAGACTTTTTTAAGCTTTTTAGCATTTGCTTTTTTCGTGCCAACGAAAAAAACAAAAATTGCCTTGCTTGCGTTTGAAGAAATGAATTTTTTCAAGATAAACAATGTTTTTAAAGAAACACTGAAATCGATTCAAATTTTCACTGAATCTTTTTTGTTCCACATCAAATGTAAATTTGGATGAAATATTTAAAAAAATTGTGCCCACATATGTTTATTACAGACTAAAATGTGTTTAAAATCGACCATAAATGATTAAAAAAGTTAATAAACAGTTAAAATTTCAGATCAACAAAAATGAATGGATAAAATTTATTATGCGATAATCACTTTTTTGCTCGAAAAAATACAAAGGTTATTACGATATTTTTAAGAATACAGTATACCAGGACCCCTAAAACACTTACCTTCAATTAAAACTGTTTTCTTCTTTACAAATATTTCCACTGTATCTTTTTTTAGTTTGAATCTTGTCTTTTATGACAAATTCGTTTTTGAGTTATGATATTTTGGCATGAAAACATTCAACAAAAAATTCAAAAAAAAATTGAACACAAGATTTTCGCAAAACTTTTATTCTAACCAAAAGTTGATGTTTTAAAAGACACAAAAAAATATTGCAGACACATTCACAAACACCAAACAGTTGTTTCGTCACCCATCGACACTTTTGCGATAGAAATGATAAAGACAGAAACAAATACGAAAAAGGAAGAGAAAAAATGATGCAGCTGTTGCGCTTTCTTTATTTTTTGAAAATTTTTGTTTAATTTTGTAAAAAAACATTGTTTTTGATCATTCATATGTCTGTTTTTTTGAAATCTGTCAAAAAAAGTGTTGTTTGAAAAATCCATCTTGAAAAAAATGTTTTTTTGCAGTGTTTTGTTTATATTGTAGTGGTGACGATGTGATGTTTTTTGATGTTGAAATGTTTGTAAAACATTTATTCTTTTCCAAAATGTTTGTTTTGAATATTTTGATAATTTTTGTAAAAATGTTAAGGATTAATTAAAAGCAGCTTATAGTATCTACTTCAAAAGTCATAAAAAAATTTTACTGATGTAACATATTGCTAATCCTTTGGACATTTTTAATATGTGAAGTCCAACGTACTTCATATTAAACACGAAAAGCATCAGTCAATTTCTTTTTGTAACATTCGGATATATTTAATTAATAAAAAAACTAACTTGCTGAATTTTGTTGTTTAAAAATATTTATTTATCTTTCGCCTTTTTTTACAAAATTTATTGATTTTGCAACGCTTGTAAATTTTGAATTTTCTTTATTAATTTTAGATAATGTAGATCAAAAAACCTTGTTGAAGACAATCGCGTCATTTAAGTGAAACAGAAAAATATATAAAATGTGAACGAATGTACAACAATTAATTTTAACCAGCTTTTTAATGTTTTTTTTTAAATTCTTTGTTATTTTTTATAAGAACAAGAAAAGAAAAGATTAATACGTTCCAACTGCCGATACCAATTAAAAAATACATAAAAAAAATTACATTGATTTTTAAATCATCAAAATTGATTTTAAAAAATTCAGCAGTTGCTGAGACCTACCAAGAAGATTTTAATCGAAACATTATGGTCTCCAAGACTTGTATGTCAATTGTAATTTTCAATTTTCATAAGAATATTAGTCAATATGATTCCACAGTTTTCAAAAGAGCAGACAGTTTAATGATAAAACCATTTTTTACAAAAACTAACAAAATAAAAAAATGAACGCAACAGCTGCATTATTTAGAGATGGGCAAGTCAAAAATAAAAGTACGAAAAAAATTATTTTTTTGTTTGTTCTAAGTACTTTCAGACCTGAATAAGCCGAAAATAAAATCAAAAAAATTATTTAAAATATTCAAAATGCCGAAAATACCATTTTAAAATTCGACAAAACAAAAATTTTTGGTTGAAAAAAAAGAAAAAGGAACACTTTTTCTCTTTCTTTTTTGCACAAAAAAGAATGCATTTTTTTGACGCGCGTGTAAAAAAAAGTTCATTTCTTTTTCTTTCCTTTGTTTTTCAAGCATTTTTTATACAAATCTAGCTCTGCGATCGCTGTATCTTTTTTAGGGTCATTTTGGGAGCATGGGAAAAAATATATGTTAATCAGAATTAAATTCTCTATCGAATGATGCAAAATTTAGAGTTAGACCGGTTCAGACCCGGGTTTTTTCCTTATAACGATACAGTAATTTTGCATTTTCGGCACTTTGCTCTAGAAAAAACTTTTCCAAAATTAGCATATTCGGAATCAGCGTAAAAAACTGCGTCTGGTAGGATAAATAGTTAATTTGTAAAAAAAAGTATGCGCAAATTCATTTTTTGTTACTGTAACCAAAAAAATGTCAAAGAAAAGAAAGGAAAAAGTGTTCCCTGCCCATCTCTAGCATTATTTTCATTTTTGCACTTTCGTATTTGTTTCTTTTTTGTTGTTTCCTTACAAAAGCGTTGATGCATGACAAGATTAATATTTTTTGAAAAAGAGTTTTCAATATTATTTTATTTAAAAATACAAGTACAGTCGAACCTCGATTTTACGCGATCCAAGGGACCGAATAAAAATCGCGCAAAATCGAGGTCCGCGTAAAATCGAAGCGCGTAAAATCGAGGTTCGACTGTATCAACTTTTGATTAAAAATGAATCATGTTAAAAAGCTCTCGTTTATACACATTTTGTCTCTTTTGAATCTTTTGCTATAACACATTTTCATTAAAATAATTAATGTATTCATATACTCAACAGATTTAAAATCAGAAATGTTTAAAAACCATAAATGTTTTTCACAAATTTATTCGACAAAATTTTTATTCAATGACAACAAAATATTCAAAAAAGAGTTAAAAATGTTGAAACGCGAGCTTCCTTTTTTAAACCAAAAGTTGATGTTTCAAAAGACACAAAAAAAATATTGCTAATTTTTTCACAAAAAAGGGTATGTCGTACATCAAAATTTTTGCAAAAAAACCATTAAAAAGGCCGAAACAAATACACACAAAAGTGAAAAAGAAAAAAATGCAGCTGTCACGCTGTTTTTTATTTATGAACACTTCAGTTTTTTTTATAAAAAAAACATTGTTTTTGATGATTCAACTGTCTGGTCTTTCGAAAACTTGAGTCAATAAAAAATTCCTGGAAAAGTATGTGAAAGTATAAAAAATATATAATGTCACATAAAAATTATAATTGCATAATCATCTTTCAAAAAAAAATCTATAAAAATAAACTTTGGATGAATTGTGTCTGTCTTGAAAAAACAATGATTAAGTATCCTAAAAATAAAGCGTTTTTACAGGGGTAGTGGCGTCTGACCCCGTGACATCTGATCCCCAAATATCCATGACATCTGACCTCATGACAACTAGCCCCCAAACTTTGTTTCGAACTTATTTTGTTAGTTTTTATTTTTTTATTGTTTGTTTAAAAAATTTTATTATTAGTTTAGTTCTTTTGTAAGCTCCCAAAGGTATTTTTAGCGCAATTATTGGTCTATTTTCTTCTGAAGCTGCAACAAAAATACCGAAATATTCTGTAATTCAACAAAATGTTACCAAAAAAATCAAAAAAATATTTTTAAATGTTGTTTAAAGCATTAAAAATGAACGTTTCTTTTTGATCACTTTTTATATGAAAATTTAAATTCTGCTAAAAAAATATATCTGAGGGTCACTTGTCATGGGGTCAGATATCACGGCGTCTTTTTACCAAAATTTAGAACTACGTTAATTTTTATGAATTTTGATTTTGCAGAACCGCAGTTTTTAGGCATTCATTGATTTAATAAATTAATGATTTCATTTCTGTTATACCGGAACATTTTTGACTTTGATTTAAAAGCCGCATAAATGTTATTCACAAATTTATTCAACAGATTTTTATCCAATGTCAACAAAATATTCAAAGAAAAAAGAAAAAAATGTTTAAACGCGAGTTCCCTTTTTTAAACCAAAAGTAGATGATTTAAAAAAACCCAAAAAATGTTGCAGATTTTTTCACAAAACCGAAACAGTTTTTTTTGAATCGATCAACACTTTTTGGAATAGAAACGAAAACGAAAATAAAAAATGAAAAATGATGCAGATGTTGTTTTATTTTTAAACATTTCACTTTAATTTTGCAAAAAAACTTTGTTTTCATCAATCAAATGTCTGCTCTTTCAAAAGCTTTTGTCATTGAAACATTACTGGGGAAAGTATAGGAAATTTTAAAAACATGTGTTTAAGATTTTTTGTGTTATGATTAGTAAAACATTTAAATTTGAAGCTAAATTTTTTAAAGATTAATTTTTCTATTTTTTCACCAAATCAAAAATAAATATATTTTTTAAAATGCAATATGATTGGTCACCCTCACAGAGGAAAAAAAATTAGAATCGTTTGCATCTTTGTGACGATCATGTTCTGATAAAAATCTGATTACAGTAGTTCCCGCGTTTGCTTCATAAATATCTAAAATAACAAAAATTAATTTAATAATTTTAAAAAATTCAAAAAAAATTCAAATAACACGAAGGAGAAAACGTTTCTTTTTGATCACTTTTTATATGTTTCAAAAAAAATAGCAACGCCCGAAAAAAAATTTTTAATCTTTATTTAGAAAAAACGATGGAAGCTGCATTTTTGCGTTGCCTTCATTTTATTTTTGTAAGATGGTTACTGGCAAAAAGTTACAGCTAATAATATAAATAGATAGAAAACATTTCAATAATGAATACAAAAGATTATATTAATAAATATTAGTGAAATCTCAAAATTCATTATTGAAAGATGCATAGGCAGGAACAAATACACAAGTGGAAAAAATAACGCATGTTTTGCACCCTTTTTATTTTTGGACCCCAAACATCCCCTTTAAGCAAAAACTAAAGCGAAGAAAACAACTAAAAAGACATTTCTTTTTGATCACTGCTTTTGCAAAAGCTTTTGGTAAAAAATTTTCTATGTTTTAAATAAAGAAAAGCAACAAAAATCAAGTGCCCAAAAATTTATCTGACCAATTTTCTTTTAAAAACGATGAAAATTCCATTTTCAAAAGAAAGTTTCAGTCGCCTTTTTTTGAATTTTTTTATTTTTAAATTTGGTTAAAGGCAAAACGTTTCAGCTATTAAAAATACAACGAAGAATAATGTCTTTAAATACAAAAGATTATTATTCTGGATCAAGAATTGACGAAACATTATTTAAAAATGATGCTTTTTACTATTCTCTCCAACCAATGAATCCAAAATGATTGAATTTCCACAGAACTGATCTTTGAATTAAAAAGCATTTGCAGCATGCTGAAAATTTGCTTAAAAACTTTCGAAAAAACTTTAACGTCGTTTCGGTTCTGTGATTTTTAAAAATGCAAAAGAAATAGAAACACTCAAAAATGAATAATGAAAACACAATTTTTTTGCAAATAAAAAAAAACAAAGTTTTTGCTGCTTCTTTCAATGCTTAATGATATTATTTTTAAAATAATATTTTTATGTCACAAAAAGGTCATCTTTGACATTTTCCCTTTTGCTCTTCTCTTCTACTGTGCCGTTTTTGGTTATCCTTTAAATAGAAAATTTTATTATTTGCATAAAAAAGTATATAAAAATATATGTTAAATGTCATCTTTGAAAGTGGGATCCCTTTTATACGGTGGATAAAAAAGGTCAAAGATTTTATGCACTCTTTTTAGTTTAGTTTTATTGCGTAAATTTTATGAGACCTTTTTTGTGTCATTTTTCAGTTCTGTTTGTTTGTCATAAAATCTGTTACTTGATAAGATAATAATTGGAGAATGGCATTTTAGGCAGGAGGAGCATCTCCTAACCTTAAACTTTACTTTTTTCTGATTTGTTTTAGTTTTCTAAAACTTTTTATCGGCAATTAAAACCATCAATTTAGTATTGTTATCTGACATATGATCGAAATTGTCATCAGTGACAAGTTTATTTAGACATCAAAAATTGTGCTAATTTTGGGAATCTTACTTTATAGAATTTTAGATTTAAAGCTTTTATTATTACTTCAATTAATTAATCAATTATTAACATCCGGAACTAACTAAAAATTAATTAAAACCAAAAAATTTCCTTTTTCATGTGTAAAAAAAGTATGACACACAGATTTGTAATAGATCAAATTGCATTTCTTCCCATTTTTAGCTTTTTTCTTCCCACATTTTTTTCATCCATATCATTTAATGTAGCCATCCAAAGCTTTAAAAAATAAAAACAAAAAACGCAATTTTTTTTATTGCAGCAACTAAATTTAAAACTTGGCATTTCATTTTAATTTTGTTTCGCTCACTTTTTTTATATCTGTGACATTCCATTTCTTCTTTCGATGATGATGATGAATGAACCTTTATTTAAAAAATGCAAAAAATACATAATACTAAATTGCCGTTTAAGACATTAATAAATTTGTACTATTTTTCGGCTATTTTAAACTTGATTGTTTTGGTACAAAAATAATTTTATTGTTCGGTTTATTTGTTTTTGTAATACCCTTTTTTGTATACGGTATTGACGGGAAAAATAAAAGTGGATAATTGACTTGTTTTTTTTATTTCACCGCCACCCTTCAAAATTGCAACGAACTTTGAGCTACTTTTTTAATTCACTTTCTTTTGTTCAAAGTGCCAAACTTGAAACAACAAAGAATTTCCTTCGTTTTAGTTGAACGAAAAAAGTGCCATGGCATTTTTCAATGAATTGTTCTTCCTTTTTTGGCGGGTTGGCCATTTATTAGTAATAATATTTTTGATGATAATGGCATTAATAACCTTTGTCTCTTATTTAATTTTTGAACTTCCTTCATTCAACTTGAATTATCATGATAATTCACGGAAAACAATAGTTTAAAAAAGGTTCCAATTTTCACGCTTTAATTGCGCTCTTTTTTGTCAGTTTTAATTGTTGTGTCTTTTTTGTTTCGATTAAAAACTGAAAATTAAAAAAAGTTATGAAAATAGCTTTCATAACTTTTTTTACCCAATTTTTGAACAACTTCCTTCATATTAATTATCTAATTTTCAAAGAACAAAATCTTTTTGTTACAAAAGCTAACTTTTCTGTGCTGTTTTAGTTGACTCCGAGACGTTGACTTTGAAGTTGGGTTTCTAGTTTTTTTGGAGTTGACTAAATTTTCAGGAGATCGGCACTTCCATTTTATCTTTAACATTTTGATGACTCTAACTTCAAAGTCAGAGCCAAGTGTTATAAAAGTGGTTCGATATTATCTTCTTCTAAAGTTAGAAACAGGAAAGAATACTTTTTCCTTCTAATTTTGCAAAACTTTAGAATAAAACAAATTTTATGCTTCTTTAACACTTTGTTTTTCGTCATTTTTGCTTCATTGCTATTTCCTTTATTCTTTTTTAAAATCTTCAAATACTTTTGATTCCCAAAAAAGAAGGATTGTTTGCAAAAAAAAGCTTCTATTTTTCAAAAAATATTTAAGTTTCACTTTCTTTTCGGTATTGAATCATCAAAAACACAAAGTTGGTATGACGTTGTTTTTTTAACAAGCAAATAAGTAATAATAATAATACCTTTCTGTAGGCAATAACAAAAGAAACGAATGAATGAAAAGAAATGGTGGGCCTTCTTCTCTTCTTTTTCTTCTTATTCCTTGTCTTACACAAAAAGGATTTTTTAAAGCTAAAAAAAATAGAGGGTTGCTTTCCTTGGAAACGTTTGAAGAAGAAAAGAAGAAATACTTTCCAATTTTTTATGCAATAAAAAATAAACGTTTTTTTGTTAAATTTCAAAGAAGTGTTTATTTTTGAGATATTCATTGGCACACACCATCCCCTTTCTTACCTATGCATAGGTTTATATGGCACCAACAATGCCATAAAAAAACTCAGACACCATTTGTCTGAGTTCTTTTTTTGACATGGACAAGACACATTTTCTTTAAGGTGAATTGTCCAAGGTTTTGTGCCATTGTGTTTTTGCCTCTGGCAAGTTGACATTCATACTTGACAGGTACTGTGTTTTCTTTGATCTTGCTAAAGTTGTTTATCTAGTTGGAGTATTACGGTAGCCGTATGAGTGATTACTTTTTGGCATGAAAGGAACATCACAATTTTCTATGCATGGATTTTTTAGTGCTTTTTTACTTTCTTTTTTGTTGAATGACGATTTTCTTTAAATTTTTGATTTTGGCATTTCCGTTCACTTTTTCTTTGTTTTTTGCTAATCCCAAAAAAACAAAAAAATGCCTTTCTTTAAAATTACCTGAATAAAAACAAGATGATTGAATATTTTTTAAGAAATTGAAGTTTCATTGGGTCCATCTTTTTTTCATTCACTACATAAAAATAAATTTACTCGTCATTTGTCCACTTTTTTGTGACACCCACGACTTTTTCGACTTTTTTTCAATGAAGAAACAATTTTTTCGTTAAATTTATTTATTAATTAGTTGGAAATTTTTAAGGTCAATGGTGTGTCCAATGTTTGTTGAAAATCACATCATCTTTTTTTGGATTTACTTTTTTCTTAAATTTTTTGTTCCAGCAAAAAAATAAACATGTTTATTTTTCTTTACCTTATTGAACTTTTTTGTTGTTTATTAATAGCCAAGACAATGACTTTAAATGCATTTATTTTTAAGGGTTTTTCACGCAATAATATTGGATAAAATTAATGTCTTAATTTATTCATGAAAATACCGTATATAAAAAGCTTTTTTTTGCAGTTATTTCTTTATTTTAAGTTCCTATAGAATAGCTGTTGTTTGTTGGATTTAAGTTTTTTGAATATTTGTGTCTGCCTTTAGCATCGAAAAAATGTTAGATTCGTCATCAGAGCAATTTTCTCTTTTTAATTTTCCAAGTCCGTATCCAGGATTTTTATTTGGTGGAGGCTGAAAAATTTTGAGGGGGGCTATCCTTTGATCTTTTGCCGCCGAAGGCAGCTGGCGGCAAATGATCAAAGGGTTTATTTGATTTTGGAGCGGCTTTAGCCCCCAAGCCCATTCCTAAATACGGACCTGAAAATTTGTGCTTCGCTTTTGTTGACTTTAATTTTTTGTTTATGATTCATTTTTTGATTAATCTCAAAAATGATGAAAGCCATTCACATCATAAATGTGATCCTTGATACCCTAGTTTTTTATTAAAAAGCAGGCACTGCTTTTTTTTGTTTTGATATTTAAATTAAATATAAAAATGTCCTCAATAAATCGAAACAAGAACTATTTTTGGCATTACCTTTTTTCTCCATTTTTATTTTTGGATATTCGCTTACGCCAACCATGTATTTTTAGGAGGATTTATTTTTTTTAAATATTTAAATTACCGTATTCAAGTACTCAAAGTCATCACGTAAAAAATAGTAACGTAAAAAAGCATTTTAATCCTTCTCTTAAAAAAGATTTGGCCAATGTCATCTTTTATCTTTGATATTATTTATTTTTAAATAATAAACAATAAATGGGATTACCTTTTTTTGCACAACTCTTTTATTTATTTTGTCTCTTTTCCGTTTTTAGTCAGTCATCTCTCTTAAATTTTACCCCAAATTTAGACATTTGTTAATCCCTCGTTTTTGCGCCTCTCAAAAAAACCCCCCTTTTCTTTTATCTCGTCATTTTTGAAAAAAAATATATAAATTGCTTGTATTTAAATAATTTTATTATTATAATATTACTTTAATTTAAATCCTTCATGTCATTTTTAGGACATCTTATAAAAATTAAATATTAATAAAATATGAAATTATATTTGACATTATTTTTTACCATTACAGTATTATTGGTATTACCAGGACTTATTACAGCTGCAGCAGCAATGCTAAATCCAACAAGACAGGATTTATCATTCCTTAAAGATAAACGTGGAATGGGACTTCGTTTACCACATCTTTTACGAATTCATGATGATGGTAGAAACAATTATCATGGCCTTGATAAAAGACGTCTAGGTTTGTTTTTGTTAAAGAAAGATACGGTAATCATCCTTGCTGAATAATTTTCAGGTGTTCGATTACCAAATCTTGTTCGAATGCGACGTTTACAAGATTCATCAAATGATCAGCTTTTTCATTTCTAAAAACATCATTTGTTGGTTTTGTAAAAAATTTTGGATGCTGCTTTCTGCAATCTTAAATATTTGTTTTTTGATTATTATTTTTGACAGAAATAAATCATGGGTTTTAAAAAAGCTTTTAATCATATTTTTTAGTTAATACAATACGGTAGTCTACCACGGAAATCAAACATTCAACATTGTCAACGAAGGGATAAAATTCATTTTTAAAACTTGACTAATTTCTCATAAGCAAAATCAATAATGATATCTTTCGTTTTTGCTTTTCTCGATTACGGTAATTGCTAAGCATGTTAGTAAAAAGAATGTTGAAAATGAATCATTGAAGTTCTACGTTTAATAAAACTTCAATTTTGCTCAAAACATTTCTGTCCTCTTTAATCACATTAATTTATTGCTGATAAATAGATGCCGTGATCAAAAACTTCATTGACTATCTCGCAAAAATATTTAAACAAAAAACACCTTTTCGAAAGCCTATTTTGCTGTAACAAACTTAAAATGAGCAAACTTTAAACACTTTTTAGTCATTCATGCCGACAAAATAGTGGCATTAGTAACTTATGCTGCACTTTTTTGCAGTAATCACTAAGATGGAGAAAGGTGATTCATAAAGCGGCAAAATTGAGAAATTTTCTACATCTTACAAACATCTGTCAAATATTCCTGGGATCCCTACAAACCCTTCCCGAAAAAACAAAAACACATTTTATTAATAAGGTTTTATTATTGAAACATCACACAAAAGAAAATTGTTAACATGGTTAAAAAATATATGGTGAAAAAGAGAAACAATAAGTTATAAAAAAAGAGAAAGATTAAATTAAACAGTCCAGTAACGACTAAGAATACCATGGAGATAAGCAGCACGACGATCAGGAACCCAGAAAAGATAAGCAAGGAAGAGAAGACTAACAAAAGTCAAAGCACAAATCCAGAACATATTGTTATGAGATTCTTTCTTCCATTCAGAAGCAGTATATTCTTTCTTAACCATATTATGCAAGAAGATTTCACGAGCACAAAGACTGAGCAAGAAGATGAGAGAGTAGAGAACGACAAAGAGATACATATCACGAGAAGTTGAATGATAATCTTCTTCATCGATATATTCCATTGCACAATCACGAAGACCCTTGTATTCAGCAGACCAATCATCATAAGCTTTAGTCATTGCCGGTTTGACAAGAGCTTTAACAGCATCAATGGTAGAATAGTCATGAGTTTCATAAACAACAGGACGAACAGATTCAGAAATATTATAATCGACGACGTCACGAGTGATTGGATCGATCATTTCAGTAGCATTAGTTCGATTGTAGAAATTCTTCAACTGATCAACATCATCATAAGCCTACAAATGGAAACAGTTAGATAACAATTATGAAAAATCAAGGCCAAAACCCTGCGGCGTTTGACCAAAACAAAGAGGATCCTAAGATATAGTTATAACAAACTTACTCGAGCCCAATGCAAATAAGGATACCAAGCACGTTCTTCAGCATGAACATCCCAAGTCTTGTTTGAAGGATTCCATTTAGTTTCATTGCACTTTTTGACAATTTCATAGCGATCAGGATAAGTCAACATTGGCCAAAGCAAAAGAAGCATTACACCAAGAAGGAAAAGAGGATGGAGAAGATTTACAAGGTTATACTTCATAACAGCTTTCTTCTTTTGGGCATTATCGAAGGCATCATCAGGAAAGTAAGCAGTTTCCTTCATAATGATATAGCGACGAGTACGAGACATAATTGTGTTGCAACAATCTAAAAAACGAAGAAATATTAATGGTGGTAAAAGTTAGACGACAAAATAAATAATAATCAAAGTTAGTTAAAAAAACGACGGAAGAAGAAAATTGAGTAGAGAGATAAAAAATGAGAGACGGAAAATTCAACGCAAACAAAAATGAAAGAATGCGAGAACGAGGCAACGTAAAAAAAATGTTGCGGACTTTTTCGAACAGCAGCGATCAAAAAACAATGACAGCTCTCTTCCAATCGTGTCGAGAGCCTTGAGAAAATTACAGTAGAAAAGCACGTGATAGCTTTTGGCGCGCAATTTAAAAATGCAGCATTTGTTCATTGCTTTTTTTGGGAGTGCCAGCAGCAATAAATTTTTGAACCATAATTTTTTAATAGCGATAATCTATAATTTTCAACACGTGTGTTGAAGAGATGCCTAAGAAAAAGGGAAAAAAAGTTTGCAAATTACACAAAAAAAATGATCAGCGAATATAAAGCCAGAAATAAGGGATATATAAATAAACAACAAATCAATTGTTAGCAATAAAACTATCAACAAAAATGATGATAGGATTTATCGCAGTCAACATAAATTTTAAGCAAGCAAGGGGTATTAAATAAAAAACGATGGATATATAAAATTTTAGTTAAAAAGTGAAACTAAAACAGCAAGCTTTTCAAGTATCAGCAAAAGTAAGATTTATCAAAGGCAAGAAAAGCCACAACAATCAAGAAAAGATAAAATAAATTGGGAAAGAGGGAAATAAAGAAGATGGGATATAAAAATCATTACTTTCTAGGATTCTACATAGAATCTACAATATCAACAACAATGTTTATATCATCAAAATATTTTGGGAAGATTTATCATATCCATGAACAAAAACAATCACGGAAATATCAACATTATATCTCACATGATAAAGCAAAGCCAAGAAAATTTATACAATCACGTAAAGATAAAATCAACAGGAAAACACAACAAAAGTGAATATATAAATTTTTAGACACGAACAAAATTGTTGAAGCAATTCGATGCTTTTATAAACATTGCTTTCGTTGATTTCAACAGCGGCAAACCAAAAAAAGAGGCGTTTTTTCGCGATCTTTGCAATGAAAAAAATAGTAAATATTTGTTTGAAATTTTGTTGCAACTGCTGCTGCTGCTCAATAATCGAAATTGCAAAAAGGAAAGCAAATTTTCTGTTGCAAAAAGGCCATTGCAATGGTCGAGGATGACTCATAGTGATAAATAATTGACTACTACTATTCAAAGGTGAACATATAAATGTTGTTGTTGACGTTCAATGCGAAGAAAGAAATAAACAAACCCAGACAGGGAAAAACAGATCGGCAAAAAACATGGCTTTTGCTGGACTTTAATTTTTTACAAAGTGTAAAGAAGGAAGCCGAAGCTTGAATCATACGTTTTTTGTTGGTGTTGTTTATTGAGATTTTATCAACAAACATCCAGCCCAACCGCCCTTCTTCTTCGAACATAAAAATACAATTTGATGAAGAAAAGTGAAATATAAAATATTGGTGTTGAACCTAAAATAAAGCAAAGCAACGAAAAAACGTTTAATCAAAAAGTGGAGGACAATAGTTAAGATCAGTAATAGAGATAACAACTAACTTTCTAACGTAAAACACATTTATAGATCTAAATGAATTAGTTTAACAAACAACGTTAACTTTATATTACTTGTAAAATATTAACAGCAGCAAAAAACTTTCATTCAAAAACAACTCATTCAAAAAAATAAAAAATCTGTAAAACTTTTTTGTTTTTTGACAGAAGTTTTTTTGCAGCGAAAGAGCAGCATTTCTTTGCGTCTCTGTTTTCTTCTGGACTTTGTTGTAGATTTTGCTTAACGTTTTGGCGTTTATATAAAAACAACTTCGTTTTTCTTTCAGTAAGAATGGTCCGGAATCTTCGGGTTATCAGATTTAAACCCCCGTTGATACTACTTGACCATTCATTTTTATAATTTTTAATTTATTTTTTTTTATCAATTTCACAAAAAAAAACATTATTTTTTTTGGTGATGCTTTTTCTTGTTGTTTTTTTAGTTCAAGGATAGAAACATCTTAATGCCACAGTATTTATTGTTCGTTAAATTACAATCATCAACATCTCGGCATATGTGAAACAAATGATCTTTTACGTCCAAAATATTAAAATTATCATATTTTATAGACTTTTCGTTTAATCTTTTTTAAAATAAACATCTGTCATTGATTTTGAGATCTTTATGTCTGTTGCAAAAAAGAGATTAATTTATAAATTTACAAAATCGATTTCGTATTTGTTCGCTGTTAATCAAGTTTCTTTTATGTATATCTTTTTGAATATTTAAGTTTAACACATTCTCAAACCATACACAAGGAATAATAAAAGTGGAAAGTAAAAATATATACAGTAATCGAATTTTTGCGAATTACAAAATGAAACAGGTACAAAATGAAACATTAAAAAATTAGTAAAAAGGAAACGGTGACAAGAAAAGTTTCATCATTGATATATTACTAAAACTTGAAAAAAGTTTGTAATAATTTTTTTCTATTATTTGTTTAAGAGAGAGTCTGTGAGATTCGTTAAAACGGGGTGCACAAGATTTTTTATAATTTGGTTTTTTGTTAATAAATCAACTAAATAGGTTGTAAATAGACGATTTTGAAGATATAAGACTCATCTGGTGTGTAGTTTTGATATAGGAGTAATTCAAAGTTACACATGTGCAGAAAATAAGAAAATTCGGCATATTTTTTGTCGGGTAGTTAAAAATTTGATACTCTGCAGTTATACTAAGTCAAACATGGGCTATTTAATGGTATATAGAATATATTTTTTCAATGACGAAATCGGGCCCAAAATTCACTTTTAAATTTTCGAGCTTAGATATCGTCATGAAATATTTGCCGGCCGGACCAAGTAAATATCCCACAATGTTGCCCAACATGTCTAGTTTATTTGTGGAAAGTTTCAGCCAAATACAGCAAACCGTTTTTCGTAGCCTGTAAATCAAAGTTGCTCACCTCATATCTTCAACATCATATGACCGACATAAGTTACGAAATAGCTTAGGAAATCACTTGTGGTGACTTGTATTATGAAATAATATGCTAATAGACTATTCTGGGTGAGTTTCATGGCATTTGGACATGATTTCGAAATATGCCACCAATTTCAAAATCTTAAAATTAGCAACATGAAACATTCAACAAAAAATCGCAAAAATTTGTTTTTTTTTTGAAGAATATGAAGTGTAAGTGTTTCTAAAATGTTAAACAGATGCAGAAATATCCCATAGAAGCACAAAACATTGCATTCCGGACCTTATTGATTTTTCCGGATATGTCGAAATTTGCCTTATTTTGGATCTGGTTTCAAAGTATCAAAATTATATCAAAAATTTAATATATCAATATTTTTAGGTGTTTACAATAAAAATTAGCATGTTTACGTTCTACTTTTTATAATTTCCAGATAAAGGTAGTATTACTGTAGTTTTTAGGTAAACACCGAAATACAGTAATGTGGAATTTTTTAAAAGTTGTCGGTTTTATCTCATTTTAAAGGTATATAGCAAATTGATGACAGGGAATCCGATGGTGATGTCTGTTTTCGTTGAAAATGCCGTTTTTATCCACTTATTAGGCAAAAATATGCCAAAATACTTGTTTTTGACAGATATCGCTTTTTCCCCTACCACCTGAAAAAATCATTTTTATACTATTTTGTATCCCTAAAAAAGCTCTCTTTATGGTGCGAATATCATCTCACATACTGCATTCAAATTTTTGTGTTTTGTCCTAAAAACCGATAATTACGGTTTTCAGGTCACTTGAAAAGTAGGTTAAAGTTGATATAAAAACCTGAAACTTCCACAGTATGTTTCCCTGTCATAGTAGAACATTGTCCAATAGTTATTTTTGTTTAATCCAGTGTTTTGGATTTTTAATTAAAAGGTTTTTTATATCCCAATAAACAGCTCATATTTTAAATATTGCTTAATAATAAGCAGATATCCAAGAGCTTTGAAATTGCCCATAAATAACGTAAACATGCTAATTTTTATTGTAAACACCTAAAAATATTGATATATTAAATTTTTGATATAATTTTGATACTTTGAAACCAGATCCAAAATAAGGCAAATTTCGACATATCCGGAAAAATCAATAAGGTCCGGAATGCAATGTTTTGTGCTTCTATGGGATATTTCTGCATCTGTTTAACATTTTACAACCACTTACACTTCATATTCTTCAAAAAAAAAACAAATTTTTGCGATTTTTTGTTGAATGTTTCATGTTGCTAATTTTAAGATTTTGAAATTGGTGGCATATTTCGAAATCATGTCCAAATGCCATGAAACTCACCCAGAATAGTCTATTAGCATATTATTTCATAATACAAGTCACCACAAGTGATTTCCTAAGCTATTTCGTAACTTATGTCGGTCATATGATGTTGAAGATATGAGGTGAGCAACTTTGATTTACAGGCTACGAAAAACGGTTTGCTGTATTTGGCTGAAACTTTCCACAAATAAACTAGACATGTTGGGCAACATTGTGGGATATTTACTTGGTCCGGCCGGCAAATATTTCATGACGATATCTAAGCTCGAAAATTTAAAAGTGAATTTTGGGCCCGATTTCGTCATTGAAAAAATATATTCTATATACCATTAAATAGCCCATGTTTGACTTAGTATAACTGCAGAGTATCAAATTTTTAACTACCCGACAAAAAATATGCCGAATTTTCTTATTTTCTGCACATGTGTAACTTTGAATTACTCCTATATCAAAACTACACACCAGATGAGTCTTATATCTTCAAAATCGTCTATTTACAACCTATTTAGTTGATTTATTAACAAAAAACCAAATTATAAAAAATCTTGTGCGCATCATTTCTGAAAATTGCAAATTTTCTGATAGACTCTCTCTTAAATAAAAAGTTTTCCCCTTTTTTAAAAAACTTTATCAAACCTAATAAAAGGGGACCACAGTGAATTATTTATTTTTGCGAAAATCGAAAATAACGTAAAAGCTAAATTTTATTCAATCAATGTTTTTTCAACCTCAACATAATTAACCCCTATTTTGCACTGGCATGAGCAACATTAATTTTAATCAATTTAAAAACGGATGAACTACAATTTTATAATTGGCAAAAAAGCCTTATCATAGTGTTCAGTTTTTTCTACTCCAATAAGACATTCATTACTCTGTTTGTGCACATCTTTTATTGTGTTGTTAAAAACCCAAAATATTTTGTTTTTTCAGATAGTTTAAATATTAGTTTGTTTTAGCAGCCCAATTACGATGTTGCTTGAAAAATAAATATTCGATAAGCTTTGTCCAAATAATTAAAAAGCTTTCAAAGAACTTGATGAAAAGTATGCTGTTGAAAAACAAATTGCGGGAGTGGTTCAAAATATTTATCAAACATTTTATACTGTAAGGGTTAGATGATACATTAGTGTTTCTGATAAAGTGATTGTTCAAATAGGTCTCATTCACAGTTGAACATGAAAAACATTCAAAATATATTTATATATACTCCTACAAAAAAATGATGCAACAAAGAAAAAAACGCAAGCATACTGTAATCATTAGAATAAAAGTTTTTGGCATTGAGTGACAACTTAGCAAAATAAATTCTTGCGAAAATTTGATGTTTGAGTTGGCAAAATTGTTTTGTGCTATTTCTTATTTTGTTAATTGTTATTTTTTATGTTTAAAATGTATCTTTTTTAGATATTCAATCAAGTTAAATAATGGATGCTAACCAAAATCTTGTTGATATGCAGATGGAGCGATACGAAGTCTTCAAAGCTCAAGATTCAGAAAGTGATGAATTTGATGTTGCTTTTAGTTTCAATGGAAAAGTATGTTTTTATTATCTTTAAATGTAACATATTCAGCTTAATTCTTTTTTAGAAATTATACGCAAGTAAATACATGCTATCTTCTATCTCAAGTACTTTTAAATCGATGCTTTCTGGTCGTTGGAATAAATCTGCTGAACCAATCAATATTCAAGATTACACTTTTGATGATTTTAAGGAATTATTAACCTTCATTTATTCTGGCCGATGTTCACTTAATAATGATAACATTGTTGCTTTGACTGATATGGCAGAATTTTATGGTATTAAAGTTCTTAAACAAAATTGTGGAGAACTTTTACCACATATGCTCAATCTCAATAATGTTTTTCAAATGCTTGAACTTGCTGAAAAATATTCATTTGAAAATCTCAAAGAGAGCGTTTTTAAGATTATTTTAAAGTCTGAACTTAGTTTTAATCTTAAAAAATCTACTGTCAAAGAAATTGTTGAAAGAACTCAAAATGATAAACAAGAAGAACTTTTTGAAGGGGTAATTTTTTTAGTTTTTTTCGTTTAAGTGCTTAAGTTATGGTTTTATAGGTTTACAAATGGGCAGAAAATCGAGCATTACAAAAACAAAAAGATGATAAAAGCTTGAACTTGAATGAAACAATCAAAGAAGAATTGTGTGATATTTTACCTTTGATTAAATTTGAAGTGATGAAATATGAATTTTTTGTCAAATTTGTTGGTAAGTTTTTTCAGTATCATTAAAATTGTGGTTTTTCATAATATGTTTGTTTTTAGTTCAAAAAAATTTTCTTTTTTCTGGAGATCAATTGAGTAATATTTTATGGGCACGAAGTAAAGTATGCGGTATGTTATATTTAATACATTCTAAATTGATGTAATTTCTTAATTTATTTTTTAGTAAAAATCACTGATTCAAATGGAAAAGTAATGAAAGGTCAACTTCAATGTGATGAAATTGAGAAAGTTATTGGTTTTATTCAGTCAAAGAAAAGTGAAAAATGTGCATATTCTGAGCCACAGTATTGTTTTTGGGAAGGAATTCAATCACCTCCAACAACACCATGTAAATTAACCCTAAATAAAAATATTGATTGGTACCTTGCTTATGACACTAGAGAAGAACTTTCTGTTTTTCATCAAAATTCTCTTGATGATTATTATGATGATGGTGATGATTTTTATTTGCTTGCAGAATTATTTCCTGAACCCGGTTTTAAACTTGAAGCTGATTGTAAAATTGAAGTTTTTCATGACCCATATTAACTGTTTACTTTTTTTTCAACTATTGCTTTGTTTCAATTGATAATAAATGTTTTTTATATAATACTTACGGTTTGAAGAAAAGTTTGTAATTTTTTGAACAGGCTTTCGGATGTGTCATTGAAATGTTAAAATTTTCTTATCGTTACAAATATGAAATGATTAACTCAACAAAAATATAATGTTAGATATAATAGATCAAAGATTTTAAAAAGGGATTTATTTGTTCAAAAAAATAACATCACTACCGTATTTCTAATTATGACAATTAACAGAAAGCATTCAATTTTTTAGGTATCCAAACAGAGCAATGCTTTTTTTGGAGGACAAACAGTTTAAAAAAATGTAATTTTTTGATTAAATGAATCTGTGTAAGACATCGGTTTTCTGCTTCAGAAAAATTCGCAAAAATAGAAACATTCAATTATTTTCATCATTTTCCTAAACATTTGAAAAGAATTAAAATGTCTTTTTTTTCATTTACAGATGATCTGAATATCGTTTTTCTTTGTTGATCGTTTATTGAAAGAGTATTCTTTACCTTAACCAATTGACGAAACTTTACATAAGATTTTAAGCAAATATTAAAGTTGTTGTCTGAAAGTGTTAGAGATATATACCGTTCAATTGTTTCAAAAAGGGACACATTCTTTTTTAAAATTTACAAAAGTGATAATAGTCACACATACATCAAAGACTGAATACAAGTATAAAAAAAGGGTACAAGAAATCAATCTGTAACTTTTTTTCTCTGTTTGAGTTTTGTTTATACTTTTTTCACTTTGAACAATTGTTAAAAATGCATTTTTAATGATGTTTAAATCAGTTGAGAAATGTTTGTTTAACTATTTTTGGAGGTTGGAATTTTTCAATGAATAAGAACATGTTGGATTTTGTTTAAAGTTGTATTTATTTAAAGGTTGTAAGGAAATGGAACTTGCAAGTTTCAGTAAAATGGTTAAACATGTAAAAAGATTAATAAATGTATATTAATAAAACTGATTAGGGATTGTTGAGATTTGACGTCGGGTGTTTTAGGTAAATGAAAGGGTGAGCCAAAATCTGAGGCTCACCTTAAAAACGGCGAACATCAAATGAAACAATCGGGGGTTGGAAAATTTCAAGAAAAACCCCGACCTCAGATCTGGACAATCCCTATTAAAATTGTGATTTTTATTGGCCTAATACCGTATATGAAATCTTTCCCCGTGGACAAAATATTCGGTATCACAAAGACTTAATTAATAATCTAATACATGTTGGTACTCATTTTTGTAACTACAAATTTGATGATTTTTTTTGTATCGACGGATTAAGCCATGTCAACGTCATCATCAGAGATCCAAAAACACCATTGAACACTTTGGATTAATTTCGATCACTTATTTTTTGAAAGTTATTTTTTTATTCATCAACAAAAAAGCTTTCATCGATGTCTTTTGAAAACTGTTTTTTTGTTTTTATTTATTTATTTTAAATTAATTTACTATTTTTTTGCGATCAAAGCAACAACATTTGCTTCATGTCTGTTTATGATACTTTTTCTTTTTTTCTAAAAACTTACAAAAATTACATCAACGAAAAAATTCATTTATTTACTCCCGGGTCTCCCAATATTTTCCTAAAAAACACCCGTTTTTTTGTTATTTCTTTGTTTAAAAAATGTTTAAAATTTTATTTTTTTTAACATTTTTATTGTTACTTTTCAAGAATCAGAATCCTTCTCCCAAAAAAAATCAAGTTTCTGTCTTTAAAAGGAAATTCCGGTTTTTTCTTTTTCCTGCAAAAAAGTGATTTTTGCGTGTCGAAGTTTGACTTACTTCTTTTTCATTGTTGAATGGAATTGAACGGAAATTTGATCCGGGTCATGGCCAATGTACATGTGAAAGATATATAATTTGATTGACATAAATGTTGCATAACATTGATTTATACATGTCATAAAATTATTGTTGTTTTTTTGTTGTTGTAAAAAGTTGTAAAAATTGTTACTTTTTGGATTTATTGGATTCTAACAATCGTAAGTGAATCCATCCTTTATTTCATGTTTGTTTCTTTTTAATTTTTTTAAACCATTTTTTGCATTGTTTTGTTAATTTAATTCCATTTATCCCTTTCTTAATATTAAATTAATGATTTTTTTTTGACCATCGAAGTGAAAGTAATTTTTGGCCCGGTCTTGGATAGGGACGCAGAAACTTGGCCGGCTGATTTTAAGACACAGAATATGTTACTCTAACATTTGATATAATTTTTTTAATTCAAAGATTTCTGGATTGTAAATAAGGACACATATTATATCGTTGATTAATTTTATACGAAGGTTAAAAAATAAAACTTTCGGGATGCTAGATAAACAAAATTAGGTAAATAGGTTTAAGGTTCTAAAAGGAATATATTACTGTGATTGATTTGGAGTGATTATTTCAGGATGCAAGAGTTTCAATTTAAGGATTTTGTTTAAATATTATTAAATAAAGTTTTCTGGATGCAAGAATTTCAAACCTACTAAACCAGAATGCTCATTTCTGGACGGCAATTTTGAAATGCTCATTTCAGGATGCCAGATTTCTGGACGGCGATTTTAGGATGCTTATTTCTGGACGGCGTTTTCTGGACGAGGAATCCAAAATGCTCATTTCTGGATGCCAGATTTTTGGACGGCAATTTTAAAATGCTGATTTCTGGACGGCAATTCCAGAATGCTCATTTCTGGACGGCATTTTTTAAAAAAAAATTTTATTGCCTATTTCAAAATTTTAAAATCCAAACTTTTTTCAAAGTTTGGATTTTATGCAAATTAACCCGAAGGTTTATTTGCACAATGCAATTTATCCAAAAATTTTTTTTTGGGGAACTGGAACCCGTCGATTCCCGTCACTTTTCCCAAAAAAGTTAAAGTTAAAAAACTTTGAAAAAAATGTTAAAGTTTTAAAAAGATATACAAAAGAGAAGGTAAGAGCACGCGCACGGTTCATTTTGGCGTCAGAGAAACAAAGAAATGCGCGCATTTTTTTGTTCTCTCTCTCAACAAAAAACGAAAGAAAGAGAAAGAACAAAAAGATGCGCGCATTTCTTTGTTTCTCTGACGCCAAAATGAACCGTGCGCGTGCTCTTAACTTCTTTTTTGTATATCTTTTTAAAACTTTAACATTTTTTTCAAAGTTTTTTAACTTTAACTTTTTTGGGAAAAGTGACGGGAATCGACGGGTTCCAGTCCCCCAAAAAAAAATTTTTGGATAAATTGCATTGTGCAAATAAACCTTCGGGTTAATTTGCATAAAATCCAAACTTTGAAAAAAGTTTGGATTTTAAAATTTTGAAATAGGCAAAAAATTTTTTTTTAAAAAAATGCCGTCCAGAAATGAGCATTCTGGAATCGCCGTCCAGAAATGAGCATTCTGGAATCGCCGTCCAGAAATCTGGCATCCCGAAATGAGCAATCTAAAATCTTTGTCCAAAAATAATCATCCAGAAATCTTGCATCTAGAAATGAGCATCCTGGAATTGCCGTCCAGAAATCAGCATTCTGTTTTTTGTATCCGAAACCCTTGCATCCAGAAATTATCAATTTGAGATATATATTTAAGAACAATCATAAAAAAATGATAAACCTTTCAACTGTGTCCCGAAATATACCATCCAGAAATAGTTATTTTCAACTTTGCATTTAAAAATCTTAAACCGAAAATAATAGATCCAGTAAAAATCATTCAACTTTATTCATTTTTTAAACTTTATATTAAATTAATCAACCGTAAAGTGTTTGTCTGAAAATCTATTATCCAAAAATCTTTGAATTAAAACAATTATATCAAATGTTAGAGTAACATATTCTGTGTCTTAAAATCAGCCGGCCAAGTTTCTGCGTCCCTATCCAAGACCGGGCCTAATTTTTTTCTTTTTTTTTGAATTATGCAATATTTTTGTTTCTTTTGGTCATTCTTTTCTTTTTTTGACATTTTTTGTTTTTAAACATGCTCATTTACGGAGAATCTGGTTTTGAAAAACTTTTAAATCCCATTTTTTATTCATCGATCAAAAACAAAATAAAATGAGAGAAAAAGAGATAAATCTTGTTTAGCCCAAAAATCACGTAATCCTTTCATGTATTTGGTTTTTTAAGGTTTTGTTTTGTATTTGTCTCCAGATTTTTTTGAATACTAAAAAAAATTGATTGTTAAAAGTTCAAGATTTATCCCTTTTATCTATAAAAGGGATAACTTGAATTTATAAGTTTGTCTCAATGACTTTGTTTTGTTGTCTCCGTCGGTTCAAAGTTTTTCAAAACTGTTTTTGTTCATTTTTTAGTTTTTCAATATTTAATGGAAACATTTGTAAACATTGATTCACAATTTTTAAGTTTTATTTTCTTTAAACGACATTGTTATTTTTAATTAGCTTATTTTTCGTGACAGTAAACAATTTTTTGGTTTTAAGTATTTCTGTTAATTTCATTTTTTGATAGTAACTTTCTTTTATATTTTTAATGTTCAAATTTGTTACTATCGTGAACTTTTTTGTGACAATTAAAAGAGGATCAAAAATTGTGGGATACTGATCAATCCTTTTTGGAGTTTCAAAAACAAGAAAAATTCAAAAAGGTTAATCTTCCCAATTAATAGGATAATAATTTTTTAGGTAAAATACTTTCTCCCCCGGAAGTTGAAGTTTTTATCGTTAAACATTTTCCGTCAAAGGATTGGTTGCTTTTTGGTATCATTCAAGTTTTTCTTTAACTTTCATTCATTTTTTGTATGTATTTGTTGTCTCTGTCTATTTTTATCCCCTTGTTACAGAAAAAAAATATAATCATAATACCAGAAAAACCCTCAAGCAAACAAATAAAGATTGATGAAAAACACGAAGAAACAAGAAAAAAAGAAAGAGAAAAGCTACCTTTTTTCATCTCCTACCTACCTACCTTCCACCACCGCAAAAGTAAATGTTGAGACAACGACAACATTTGTTGATCCTCACGTTTTTATTTGGAAGCATAAAAAAAGTTTTTTGGCTGCACGATAATTCTGATTTTGAACGAAGGTTTACCTTGCAAATTTTTTCTATCAACAAATAAATATTTAATTTTTGGAGCAAAAAGTTCATATATAAAAATAAGGTTGATGAATGTTCTTTTTTGAGACTTTCGAAAAGAACATATGTATCATTTATCGCTTCTTTTCCCGGAGGCAATGTCAATGATACTTATCGTTTTTTTTTTCTTTTTTCTGTGATTGCGCAATAACACTCTTTTGGCTGCTGTTTAGTACATATTTTTGACAGATTTTTCTTAAATAATTTTGTCTCATGATCGATTTTGTCATTTACTTAAGTTTAGGTTTAACAAGTTTTAAGTCAACTTTAATGAACAATTCTAATTTCTAACATAAGCTTAAATTTGTTGATAGTAAATACACTGCTCCACAAAAGTTTACGGACACCCTAAAATTAAAGGATTCTGAAACTTTTGGAGGTGGAATCTGTCTAGATGTTTCAGATTCGGATTCAGCATGTTGGAAAACATATATATCCGTTAAATAATGCCGAAATTTCAAAAAGTGGCAATTTCGCCCATGAAAGTATTAAAAATTGCTGCCACAAAAGTTTACGGACACCCTGAAAAAAATTTGCAAACGGTAAGTTATGAATAAGTTATTGTTTGGGGGCTGTTATAAATGCTTAATAAAGCTCATCTGCGAAGAAAACAAGATAAAATATTCAATGGCACCGATTTGCCATCAAATTGAAAATACGGCATCTAGTGTATTTTGGCATTTTTCAAGTGCCGAAAAAACGGCGCACAGTACATTTCAGAAGATGCTGTATACGCCATTTTGTACTACTATCCATGTTTATCAAGTCCTGAAAGTTTCATAACTCAATCTCTCACGGTTTTCTCAAATTCTAATTTCAAAGTTACAAAAAAACGTCTAAAAACACACGGTGTCCGTAAACTTTTGTGGAGCAGTGTACAATTTTTTCATTTTCTTTATTATTATCATTTCTACAGTAACCCTATTTTTTAATTTATCGCTGAATTTCGTTTACTCTCACGAACTAGTCATTTTATAAAAAAATAATTTATTCATTATGTTTTTAAAAAACTTTCACATCGTAAACCTTAAAAAAATGACGTTAACTTTTTTATATTTGAGAATGGCAAAATAATGATTCACACTTTACTTTATTATTGAATCTTAAAAAACTTTTATTTGAAACATTTCTTTAAAAACCTTTATTGTTTTTTGTGTTTTGCTTTGTTTTTCAAAAAAGAAATTACTCATTTTCGGCAATCCTATTCAAAGCAAAAACAAAAGTTGATTCTTTTGTTGTTTATTTTTTTTGCAGATTACTGTAACTTTGATCTTCTTTTGTTTTTGAGAGACAAAGTGAAAGTGATTATTGATACTTTTTTAAACTAATTTTTTTCCGAGACATTTGTATTTTTTTGTTTTTTCCGTTTTACGTCTTTTATTATTACACTTAATACCGTACAAGGCATAGAAACAAAATATTTATGTGATCACCAGAAACTTTATTTTTGACTTTTTCTTGAAAAAATATTTCAGTTTTTTAACGGTTCTGTTTTTCCATTTTTTTGATGTCCCATGGAATTCCATCAACAAAACAAAAAATTTACTTTCAAAACTTTTTTTCTATTTCTGATTTTGATCATTCTTTACTCTTTTCTCTCTTCCTGCTTTTGTTTTTACCCTTTTTTTCCATTTTTGGGGTAATTTGTCAATCTTCCAAAAAAAATTTGAAGATGAAGAAAAATCAGTTATTTTTGAATCATTAAAAACATATGTGTTTTTTACGAACCTTTTTTTTAATTTCTCCTATTTTTGGTCAGCAGTCGATAAAATTTCATATTTTAAAAAAGGCTTGATTTTTTTATTCCTTCGCGTTTTTTTGACCATTTTTTATAATAAAAGATTAACCAAAAAAAGTAGTTTTTGTTGTTGTTTCAGATTTTTTATATCCCTCTTTATTTTATCTCAAAAACCAAACCCAAATAATAGTTCAAGTTTTTTTTCGCTCTCCAAATGTTTATTATTATTTCCAAATGACGTTAAATGCTGGTATTTTTGGTAATGAATTACCTGATTGATCAATTTACAAATCGATTTATTCAATCAAACTTGCAGTTATCAAATGTTCTGATAAAAGATACGCAAAAACAAAGAAAAAAATTTATTGGAAATGAAAATCGACAGGTTTGTATTTTTTTGTTTTGTTTTTCTGAACTGTAAGAATGTAAGAAAATATCTTTATTTTGTGATATGTGTTTTTCAATGAATTTATAAAACCTTTCGGGTTTTTAGGAAAACATTTTATTATCAACAAAAAATAAAATTGAAGATCGTCGACAATTAAAAGATGCTTCCTTATTTCTTTTATCAGAAATGATTAATTTTTGGAGTCAATTTTGGCATAAAACTTTGTAAGTTTAAATTTTATACATTAGTTACCGTAATCACTTGTAGTCTACCGTAATCCGATACATTAGACAAATTAGATTTTACTATTCATTATTATTACGGAAGCTACCGTACCCTACCTTTGCTATATTTAGAATAAAAATGGATGAACTTTTTGTTAATTGTACAAATTATTATGACTATTATTATTATTATTTTTGTCTGTCATTTTTGAGGATTTACAAATTGTTTGTTCTTTGGATAATCTTCCACCTTCTTTTTTTCTTCCTTTATTTCTTCTTCCCCGTAGGAAATACACTTTTCATTTTTGAGTTTTTGTGCATCTAAAAAATCTCATTTTTAATAATGTCGTCGCCAGCTAATCTGGCGCTACTTATTTTTTTATTACAGTCTTTTTAAAATCTTTTGTATTTTTTCACAATTACGTTTACCATTTTTACTGTTAATTATGTACTGTTTATATTTTTTAAGGAAGTCTTTTTTTTTAAATTTATTTAAATTGGTAATTATTCAATGAATCAAATAATTAACCACCACTTAAATTTGTACATAGTTTACTCAATTTGTTTAAACTCTTCTATTTTGTTTTAAAACAATGCGTCAATTTTCACGCATTCTTTTAAACTCTTTTAAAATTTCTTTGAGTTTCAATTTGTTTTAAAACAAACAATACTTTTTTATTCCGTATTTTTTCTTATTAGACCACATCTTTTTTTTCAACTTCAAATAACAAAAAAACTTTTCACCTTTGATTACGTCACTTTTGTAAATTTTTGATCAAATGAGTAAAATTATAAAATCAGATGAAAAAATCTTAAAAAAAGTTTTTTCTTGTTTCTCGAAAGAAAAAACACCAAGATAGATTAGTGAGAGAGAAAACATAATTTTTCATTTATGTTTAAACAAAACAAAAACAATTTTTTTTGAAGAAAGAAGCAATAATCGAGAAGAAACATGAGTTTTGAAAGTGATCGCAAAAAAAGAAGAAAGTGATCTGAAAAGACAACAAGCTTAAAAGTTATTATTTAAAAGTTTATTTCAACATTTCCCCCGCTACCGTAATCTGATATTTGTTTATTCGAGCAACAAAATTTTTTAAAAAGATAACCCCTAAATTTCTTTAAATTATCCCATTTTTTCTTTGCTCTGTCAATAAATATCTCTGTCATTCCATTCCCACTTAACAACCATCACGTTCAACCACGTGGTTGAGAATGATGGTGGTGGTAGTTGGCGGGGGTGAATGGTCATTTTTGAAAAAAATGGAATTTTTTTAAAAAAATGCGAAAAAAAGTTTTTTGATTTCTTTGATCATCATCATCTTTGTTGAGAAAAAAACTAGACTCGGGGGCGACAAAAAAATTGAATGAAAAATGTAGGAGGAAAAATTCAAAGAAAAAAAGGATAGGATGCATTTCACACTTTACAAGAAAAAATGAAACAGTTTAAATTTCATTAATAGTAATAATAATTTAAAATGACGACAAAAAATGCAAAAAAAGGCGTAATACAAAATCATAAATTGTTTGTTTAAATCTTTAAAGCCATTTTTTGATGGAAAAATATTTAAACTATTTCTCAGCGAACAGCCTTTGTTTAAAGGTTGTTGGAAAGACTGGGAACAATAGTTTTGTGTTCATTTGCTTAAAATTTAGATGTTCAGTTGTTTTAATTTTCTAGTGTTGAGTCAAGTGAAGCTTAAGCTTGAATATGTTCTAACTTATCTATTTAAATATGAATTACTGTAGTTGTAAGAGTTTGTGTCACTTTTTCATCATCAATTTTTTGATTACTGTAATCTTTATCCCCCTAAGTTTTTCCCGTTAACCTTGAACCTTCTATGAACAATTAATTATTTTCTATCCCTGGTTCAAAATTCAATATCTTTGTGAACCATTCAGATCATTTTTCATGAACAAAAGAATCAAAAAGGGACTGTCCTTTTCTGTGGCATCAGATTACAGTAATCCACAACTGCCTTTTATTTCCATAAAAAACATTCCCTAATTTTTGATTGTTTTGTTCCTTTAATAACCAAAGAGGAGTAAAACAGATTAAAAACATATTTAATAACACCACGCTACTTTTTTTGTTGTTCGACGTAAATCAGTTTTTTTCACACAGTCACTAATCCCATTTTGATCCTTCTTTTGATGTCCTTGTTCTTCCTCAACAATTACCAGTATACAAAAAAGGCTTTCCCTTTTCCCGTTTATCTCTTCCCGTTTTTTTTCATCACCTTTTACGTACATTTTCGGGAATTTATTATGATTAACCCGTTTATATTATTTTTTCCCTTTAAGGCCAACAACATCTGTAATCGGGTTCGAAATTTGTTAACCTTTTTCACGGATTTAAAAAAAGAGACAAAAACATATAATTTTTGTTGTTGGTCATTTTTTCTTCGATGACACGAATGTTAAAAAAATAAAGAGATAATCTTTTTTTTATGTTTTTCTTTGGGCGATAAATAAGAAGGGAAATGTTCGGATGTCCGGAGGGTATATTTTGACTGGCCACAAACAAAAAAAAGTAAAAAGTTAATTTAAAAGTTTTCAAAGTCAACTTTTATTTTCACTTTTTGTTAAAATTTTTAAAAAAAGGAGCACCTTTAAATTTTTAAGGTGTAAATTATTAAAAAAATCTTTAAAATTTCCTGTTATTCAACATTCCCATGAAAGTCATAGCTTTTTTAATCTTTTGATGATCTTCTTTCATGTCTTGGTGTAATATGATTGTATGTTTTTTCTGATTCATTTTAGCAAACTTTAAAAAGTCAGAATTGTTGCATTTTTTTCAATCTAAGACTTTTCATTATATAATTTCAAGTTTAACCGGATATTATTTATCCAATGATTAGCACTCCTTTTTTAGGTGCAACTTTTTATAAGTTCTAACTAGTCTTTTTTAAGTATCTTTTAACAATAGGTTTTCCCGCCTTAATTCAGAGATAGTCGAGATCCAAAAAAATTTTATTCATAAATCCGATTTTTGAAATCCATTAAGTGCTTCTTTGTATCTGTCAAAAACTTGTAAGGACAAAATTGGATTAAAATACTTTTTTTTCTATTTTGATATAAAAAATGTCTGATGAAGTGGTAACAGAGAGATTACTGTAAGTTTTAGTTTTTAGCTTTCTTTAAAATATTCCATCATTCTCTTTTTTTCTTTAAAGCTGACATTTTTATTACACCAAAAAAACGTAAAAAATTGTAAAAATTGTTTTTGACACAAAAACAAAAGCTTTCTTTACAAATGGTCATCATCTGGTCAACACAAAAAATGCAAAGACATAACAAAAGATTTGTCGAAAAACATTTCTTTAAAATTTTTAGAAATTTAAAAAAATTTTAGCTCCGTTTTCACTTTTTTAACAAAAAACTTTTTTTAACTGCTCTGAATTTTTGTGATAGTAAAAACAAGAAAAAATAGTTTTATCGCATTTTTTTGTTACTCTCATTTTTTGAAAGTAATTGTTTTTTGTATTTTTCGCCAGTAATTGATTACTGTCAATTTTTGAATTTGATGTAAGAAATTAATTTTTGGGCGGTGAAACTGTTTTGATTATTTTGGTTATTCTTAGAACTTTTTTAATTTTTTACCTTTTTTAGAGAAAAGTCTTCTTTCACGTTTTTTACTTAACTCCGTTTTAAACTTTTTCATTGTCGTCGCTGCTGTTGTCGTCACAAACAAAACAAAATCAGTTTCTATCATTCCTTTTGTAGGTTTTTTTGCAGAAAAAAAATCAATTAAAAATCTGCTTTTTTAAAATGGCCAACAATAATAACAAAGTTGTTTTTATTTAAGAAAAAAATAAATTTTTTTGGGATAAAAGATTAAAGAGACAGAGAGAGAGAGAGGGATACCCTAAGGCTGCTGCACTGGAAAAAAATAAAAGATCGCAGATGAGGGGAGGACATGAGAATATAAAAATAACGATGATGTCGGGCCGATATAAAAAAAATATATTACATAATCTCCTCCATTTTTTTTTCTGTTGAACTGGTTTAGATCATCTTTTTTTGATGCAGAAGGAAGAAGAAGGAAGGAAGAGTTTGGGAATCGGAAGCTAACAAATAAAAAATAACAAGCAAGTAAAAGGAAAGCGATTTATTGCTTGCTCATTTTGAAGATGATGATGATGGCCTTCAAAAAGATGAGAGAGAAAAGAAGAGATTGCTTTCACGTGTTTTTCTATATCTTTCAAAGTAGTAAAAAAAGGGAGAAGAAAAAGAAAGAAAAACTTTCATTGTTTTTGTAATATCCCATGCATGCAAAAATTTTATATATCCCCTTTCATTTCAGTTTAGTCATATTCTTTTAAGAACGAGGATGAATACGTTTCAGAAAAGAAGATGAAGATGAAGATGACATCGTGTTCGAAGGTCAAGGAGAAATATCGTTTCCAGAAGTTTTTTTCTTTCATGAAAAAGGGAGAAAAGATCAGATGACTAAAAAGCTGCAAAAATATGATGGGGGTGAAAAGCCGGAGGGGAGGAGGAGGAGAGTTCAATATGTCTTCTTAATTAACTTTAATTCATTAAAATCAATAGAAAAAGCTTGATTAAAATCGTTTTTAGAAAATTGAAGAAATAAACACGATTTTGTTAAAACAACCCTCACCTTTGATGATAGTAACCCAAAATTTTGCTTCTCTAAATTTTTCTGTTACTATACTTTTTTGAAAGTAATTCATTTTTTAAATTTTACAAATTTTTTTGTTACTTTCTATTTAAATCGAAGTATTGTGTAGTCGGTGGGTGTGAAAAATGTTTTTTCATTAAAAAAAGAGGAGTGATCTTTTAAGTGAAGTCTCACTTTTTTTACGTCGGTATTTTTTGGGTAAATAACAAACAACTGACCATCATCCATCGTCATTTTACACTTCCTTTAGGGGTAAAAAAAGAAAAGTTGACAAAAAACAAATACACTTTAGACATTTTTCCGCCGGAGAGAAAACTTTTGGATTACGTGAATCTTCTTTTTTTATTCGTGACAGATCAAGTGGATCAGGGGAGAAGATGAATGCTTCCTTTTAGGTTTTTTTATCTCGTGTAAAAGTACGAAATAATTCATGTTTTTTTAAGTGTATAACTTTCTCTAAAGTTTTTAATTGATGCCAACTAAAAAGTGAATTTTTAATAATTTTTATTAGGTTTTGAAAATTTAAGGAAAAAACAAAATTTAACTACGCTTAATTTTGATGAGAGAAATGCGAAATGTTGAATTTAAGTCTTTTGTGTTACTGTACTTTTTTGATAGTAAATTTTTTCATACCTTCCTCTACTTTTCCTTTTACTCAATTTAGGATATGTTTACATATTTTACAAATTTGTTACCCTATAGGGAAAATTCTAGCCAAATCTTTTTTTTTTATAAAAAGATTTGGCTAGAAAGTTTACCTTAAATTTATGCAACAACTTTGTCCTTGGATATGAGAATTTCCCCTATTTACATTTTTCAAAGATTAAAGAAGGACATTAAAAAGTGAAACCACTTTTTTTCAGCATCCTCTAAAAAAACTTTTCATTTTTTTGATCAATTTTCTGATGATGATTGTTGTCCACAAAAGGATTTCAATGATAGAAGAATTAAAAAAAACAAATACAAGCGTGAAACACGTTTACAATCTTTTTTTCTCCTTCTTTTTCTTTTTCTTCTGCTTCTGATGATGATAGGTGAGATTTGTCCAAGCCTTTTTTTTGACTACTGGTTTTTTTCCTTTCCATTTTTTCTCTTTTTCTGCAATCGTTCCCTTTCTTTTTCTAAAACATAAAAAAATTTCACTTAAAAATAGCTTTCCCTTTTTTGGAGATGATTGGTTTTATACGAATATCTGGACACTTTTAAAAAGTATCATAAATGATGATGCTGCGGTTGCATCATCATCATATGGCGCAACAACTTTGTCCTTGGATATGCGTGTATTTTTATCATCAGACAACTAATTTGGATACGCTTTTATGCATCTTTTTTTGATTCACTTTTTGTTTCATTTATTAATCATTTAATCATTGAATTCGTTTTTTTTTTCTTCTTAATTTTACACTAAATTTAAACATTCATTTTTTGATGAACATTAAACTTTTTTTTATTGGCAAACCCCCAAAAAATTGGAACACTAAGAATAAAAACCTTTTCTTTCTTTTTCTTTTCTTCTGAATCTGATGACTTTGTACTTAATCTTTTTTTTAAATCCTTTAAAGATTTTTTTGTGTTATGGAATAATGCCCTCAAAAATGACCTCCATTTTTTCAGTTCTTTTTTTACAACTTTTCGTTCTTATTTTTATTAAACTTTTTGAGAAAAAAGTACTTTCCCGTTCATAGTTTTTTATTTACTGTAGCTTTTGACTTTTTGTGACTTAAACAACATTTGATTAGAATCTTTTAAAAATTTTTGAATTTCTATTTTTTCAAAAGAACTGTTATTATTTACCCTTAAAATTCTTAAAAAAATTCATTAAAGAAATGTATTTTGTTTTTCATAATTCCATGGAAATTTATTGTTTGACATATTTTTTGTGATAATCAAAAATACAGTTCTTTGACTTTTGTATTGTACAAAAATAGCCGAGAAAAAACTAGCTCATTTCACTTAAAAACTTGTTAATTTATTTTCGAGATTTTAAGTAAACATTTGAAATTTTTGTATATTTTTTTCATTTTCTTTATCACGTTATAATAGCCATCAACATGATCAAATAATATTTATTTGACAATAATTAATTACCCCACGGGGTTTAATTTTATTTTTTCTTTGAATTTAAACATTTCTTTTTTTAAAAGTAACAATGAGTTATTCGCCTTTGAAGTTTCCGAGCTTTTTTTAAAATTTTCAATATTGTTAAATTTCAATTTTCGTTTCAGGATGCCAAGGATCTCACATAATTCGTCATCAACGAGGTGCATCGTTGATGACTTTGATCAAGGTGTGCCATCCATAATTCCACATGAAGCAAATCCAATAAAAAAGATTAAAGTAATATCAAAAAAAGATAAAACAGCAAAATCTCGAATATTTCCATCAACAAGATTTTTTATGGCAATTTTATTAATGCTTTGTTTTATTGCATTGGCCGTTTCAACTTCAAATTTATCAGTCTCTATGGTCTGCATGATCAAAAAAGATTCTGATATCCCAGAAAATATTGTCAATGATTTGATAAGAATTCGAAGATCAACAAATAATTCAATGATTGAAGAATTCTTAGATCAAGAATTGGGAGCAATTGTTAATTTAACAGTATTTAATAATTTTAATAGTAATAATAATAATAGTAATAATGAAACAACGGCAACTTTAACAAAATGTGAACTTGCAAGACTTCGAAAAAGAGCAATTGAATTTGAATCAAATCCGCAGTTGTTGGAAGCAATGAATGAAAGATTGGAAGCTGAAGCCGCGAATAATAATAATATGAATAATAATGCCGGAGGGGATGGATTAAAAGTTGAAGTTAAAACTTGTCACGCTGGTGCACCTTTGGTGGAATGGAGTGGCACAGAACAAGGTTCGTTGTTCATGCCCTTAGGATATCTAGACTGTGCCATCTTATATCAATTGGATTATGCAAATCCTAAATGCTTATGGCATCCTTGTTAATTACATTTAATTTTTTCAGGTATCGTATTTGCTGCCCAAAATGCCGGATCCTTACTCATGCTTGTCACGGGCACTTTTGCTGATCGTTTGAATTCCAAATGGTGTATTGTGTTTTCCCTTTGCCTCCTCATCATCTCAAATGCCGTAATCCCATCAATCAGTCAAGTCTCAGTTTGGCTTGTAATTATGGCACGAGTTTTAACTGGCTTCAGTGATGCCCTTCTACAACCTTCAACCAATTCAATGATTACTCGATGGTTTCCCCCAAAAGAAAGAACTTTCGCCATCGGGCTTATCACGGGTGGAAGACAAATTGGAACATTGTTAATTTTGCCAACGGCAGGATTTTTATGTGAAAAGAAACAATTCATGGGTGGATGGCCATCAATTTTTTATATTTCGGCATTTATTGTTGCGTTAATTTTGGTATTTTGGTTGTTACTTTCTGCCGATAAACCAGCCAAACATTTTTGTGTTTCCAAAAAAGAAAATTCTTTCATTCAAGAAAAAATTCAAGAAGAGAATTTGGGAAAAAGAAAGGAACGAAAATCTGTACCATGGAAATCAATTGCAACTTGTGTGCCATTGTATGCCGGGGTTGCGGCATTGATCTGTCATGAATATCCACTTGTTATTATGTTACAGGTTAGAAAATTTGCATATCATAATTAGTGCTAGATATGTGTCACAATGAAATGCCATAGCATGACATATCGTCAATTAACATGCCATGGCATTTCCATATTCATTATTTTTGATCCTAACCAATATTCTTGATCCATTTTATGCAAATTTATTTTTAGCTTCTTCCAAAATACATGGATGATGTAATGAAAGTTAGTGTTCAAATGAATGGAATAATTTCTGCTCTTCCCATTATTGTTCTATTTATATCAAAAACTCTTAGCTCATCTTTGGCATCTGTAATTGG
This sequence comes from Panagrolaimus sp. LJ2414, assembly GCA_024447195.1. Lineage (NCBI taxonomy): Eukaryota > Metazoa > Nematoda > Chromadorea > Rhabditida > Panagrolaimidae > Panagrolaimus > Panagrolaimus sp. LJ2414. Next base: position 348,605 of record JAMRXY010000011.1, on the reverse strand, counting down.
AAGTCGAAAACGTGGCCGATTTTTACTTTCGCGAACTGCAATCGTAAAAATCTTTAATGGAATAGCATCACTTGGTCTTGGAGTTTGTATTGGAATTGTTCCACTCATGAATGGACAGGGTCATAGTGCTGGAGCCATTATTCTTTTATGTTTAGCTAATGTTTTTGCTGGTAAGTAATTTTTTGTTGTAATTACTGTATAATGTGGTAAACAGTAATACTTTTAACAGAGTTTTGTTAAAAGTATGCTGTAGCTAAATAATTGTTAAAATTTGCATATATGAATAATTTTTTTTAGGTATGCATACACCTGGAGTTCAAACTGCTTTACTCCAACTTGCTCCAGCTTATTCTGGAATTATCACTGGAATTGCTTTTGGATTTGTTGCAATTTTTTCAATCTTAAACAAAGTTATCTCGAACGTGATCGTCCAAGATGGCTCATTAAGTGAATGGACCCTCGTCTTTGAAATTTCAGCCGTTGTTGCAGTTTTGCCTGTTTTCTTTTTCACAATTTGGGGATCTGCAGATCGACAGCCATGGGCTTCTCAAAAACATGTCATCAAGCATATTTCTACCGTAACCCCTGAAAATGCTGATAAACCCCATTTCACTGTTGGCGGAGAATCAACTTTAAAGAATTCAGAAGATGACTTTTCCATCGCAAATGGAATTCGATTCACTATGTTTTTGAATGAAGTTGATGATTTGAATGATATCGAATATGAAGAAGATACTTCTGGAAGTGGAAGTTTAAATAGTGGTGAAACTGAAACCACTTCAGTTGAAGAAGGAAAATATTAGTCTTATTAATATTTTGTGTATATGTGTAATTTTTAAATAATAATGCCAAAGATATATTTTTTGGGCTTTGAAAGAATGCTATTCCACTATGGCAATGCCATGGCATTTTGCCGCTTTCAAGCCCAAAAAAGTCAAACTAAAATCCAAAGATTTGTTGCAATAATTTTTTTAGTTTTTTTAGAATTCTTTCTTTTCTTAATTTTTAGCTTTAATTTGTAATTAAATGATGTGTTTTTATTTCTGTAAAAATTACAGTATCCTAAAAAATTTTTTTCTTTCTCTCATTTTCAATTCTGGTCATTTCGGTGCCAAAGTTTCTGATTTTTTTTTTGAAATTCTCTTTTGGTGCATTTTCTTCATTTTTTTAAAAAACCATAATTTTTAATCAAAAATACCAATGAACCTTTCTGTTTTTTGCTTTTTTCCATTTTTTCTGTAAATATTCGGGTATTATTGACACACACTGCTTTAGTTTTTTTATTGTTTTTATTGGTTTTATTTTTTTTAATAATAAATGTTTTTTGTCATAAAATTGTGTACTGTAAAAGGCAACCAAAGATACTGTAATCAAACATTTTTAATTCTACATAAAATAATTACCAGAATTCAAAAGTACATGTTTGGCTTCGTTCTCTGATATTTGGTTAAGTGCAAACAGAATGTGGTAAAAATTGTTTAAGATAACATATTTAAAAAAATAAAAAACCTTAGCTGTTTTTGGGTACTTTAATTGTTGCACATTTTTTTCACCTGTACTGTTGTAGATATTTGTAACGGAACTAAAATAAAAAAATTTATTTAAAATATTAAAAAATTAATGAATAACAAAAAATACTGTATTTTCACATTCAATCGATTAAGCTATTTGTTCTAAGAGATGAAATTCTTCTATCCGAAGAAGTGGGTACTGTACTTTTACCGCTAAAACATGTTTGAAATATTTGAAAGAAATATTGTCGATAAGGTTTTACAAAAAGTGAAGTCAAAATTGTATCATAAACTCCAAAAGTGTTCATAATAATAATACAGTATGAAACAAGCATACAGGGTTGTTTAATAAAATAATAAATTAGAATAATAATTCCAATTGGGATACACAGAAGAAAGAAGAAACCCGAAAATTGGATATAAGTTAGTAAACGAAGAATTTCATTTCGGCGTTGAAGAGGCAGAGAAATTTTGACTTGAATCGATTTTGAAGATTTTATATTTAAAAATAAAGAAATCAGGGCCAAAATCAGTCGAATTGAAACAAAAATAATTCCACAAACAATAAAAATTGGGAATGAACTTAGGGCTGAAGCTTTGAAGATAATTATTGATTGAATATTTAGAATCGTGTCAAGACCATCAATATCCTGAGAAACGAACAACGGCACATCATCAGGCAAAACTCGAAAAACTTCTGCCATCGGTTTCAAAAATATTACACCCTGACTCGCAATAAAAACACAAATATTTGTAAATGTTAAAAAACAATAAACATAAAATGGAATATTTCTGGTTTCAACATGACTTGCCTGCAGGGCATAATACCTTTTCAGAGTCATTACGATACAACAATCCAATGCGGATATCGCTGAACAAAATCCAATCAACAAAATTAAGAATGCCAAATTTGGATGAAAATTACCAGCTAGTCCAGCTGGATAAACATAAAAAAATGGATGCAACATTAATGGCATACAAAGTGCCAAAACCATCTCCAACAATAGCGAAGCACAAGCATACTGTAATAAATAAATCTTAAAAATTTTCATGTAAATTGGGGTTGCTTTTATTATAACGAAAATTAGCATAATTGTTAGGATAATATTTATCACTGATAAAGCCTCAAATATTGAAGTTAAAATTGATAAAAGTTGAACATTGTAAATATCTGTGGCCTTAAATTTTGGGATTTCGTTCATCGTTTTTTTTAAAGTTGGAAAAATAAAATATTTTTGTATGTAGTTAATTGAAGAAGTAATTTTTGTTAAATTAAGTAAAATAAGTCATTTAATACAAGTACAAACTGAAACAGGTGATTCAAAAGGCAGTTAATGAAAACAAAAAAAAGTATTTTAAGAACTTTTTTAAATGAAAACAATTTTTGACTTTCGCTCAAGTGTGTGATAAGCAAATTTTTAAAACATTCTTTTTCCTTCAAGGAAGTTAAACATTTTTGAAATAAATTTTGTGTTTTAAAAACCGTGCAATTTTAAAAATTTGATGTTGTAAGCTGCAATTTTAGAACAAATTGGTAGTTTTATTGGAAAAAATAGGAAACGAAAAATGTTAATGTTTGACTTTTGCTTAATTATTTTGTATGACGACATATCTGATAAGTTCAATCTAGCAAAGCTCCTGTTAATCTGAATTATATTTTAATTAAATTTTTTGACCAAAATCTTAATCTAATTGTTTATTGTCACAAAAGAAGTTTTGTTTTTTATTGAAACTGTAATATACATTTCAAGTAATATATATTATTTCCATTGACACATCTACTATTTACAATTTTGGCATACAACTTTCTCATTTTTGTTACCATACGTAAAATTGTCATAAAATGTTTTTTTCAAAAAAAATACTTGACATTTTACCGTCATCGAACAACTATTCAAAATTTTAGAAATTTAGGAACTTGTGACAAAGTTACTTGTCACTTGATTTCTAAAATTCTGAATGTCCGATGCATGATTCACAATCACAATGTTTTTAAATTTAAAAAATGGCATATAATGTATTCATGTTTTTTGCATCTAATTTAAAGAAGCATTAACAAAAACAACAGGTGACAAATAAAATAATTAAGGCAAAAGCGAGTAATTTGAAAAAAAAATTTTAAAAGAACGTGTGAAATTTAACTTTAATATGACTAATTTCATTTACTGTAAAAATACAAATTTTTAAAGTTAGCGTTGACCATATAATTTTGAGAAAAAAACATGTTTGTTATGGAAAATTAATAGCGTTTAACAAGAAAATTTTAATGCTTTCATGTTTTCGTGAAATAAACGGTTTTTTATAACCAGGAAAATACGTACTATACTGAAATTTATTTTTAATATTTTTAAGCATTACTTGTGTTTATCAAAAAGTGCCAAGCATAAAGACTAAACTTAATGCTTGAAAAAAACTAAGCACAAATCAGTCGAATTTGGTTGTTGTTGTCAATGTTTATAAAATGTGATATTTGGAATATTTTTAAGCATCAATTGTTTATCTTCACTATTACTTTGGAAGAGAAAGAGTCAGACAAGGTCAAATTAATTATAAAAATTAAATTATATGAGATTGATGAAGCCAACAATTATAGAATACGGTATTTTTTTAAAACATGATTTATGTTTTAAAATGTTTTGAATAAATTTTACAATCATGTTTTAGATTTACAATTTTCAAAATTTGATTGTTTGTGACATTTTTAATGAACACAACAAATTCAAGTAATGGATACGTAAAATTGATGTAGGTAATGTTTTTTAATAAATGTTCTGTATTTTCCCAATGAATAATTAAAAGTGACTAATAAATTGTTTTTTATTAAAATAAAAACATGAGTGCAAAAGAGTTACAGTATTCATAAAAAAGTTAAAACATGCTAAATTTTCGATTTGCAATTCTCCGATTTCCTGATGATGATGAAAAGCTTGGATCTGATAAAACTGGAAGAACGTAATTTGTTGAATTTTCGGATTTTCCAAAAAATGTTAAATAAAAGAATCTTCGGTATGGTTTAATAAAAATTGTTGTTAATGAAGTATCATAAAGTCCAAAGCAATTCATCATTAACAATGACAAGGTTACGGTAATTGTTGATGGAGTTGTTGAAAAATAATACACTGATATAATAATAATAAAAGGGCATCCAAGTAGAAAAAAGAAGCCAGAAAATTGAATTAAAGTTACCAAACGTAAAATTTCATTACGTTTTTGAAGGGCAGGAGAAAATTGAATTTTAAGATTTTTTGAAGATTTAACATTTAACAAAAGTGCCCCAAGGGCAAGTACCAGACGAATAAGGATAAATGAGATTAAAGCGATTAACGAAAGTGGAATTGAATTAAGTTTTGAGGCACCAATGATGATTATTGATTGAAGAGGGATTAACTTTTCAAGGCCTTCAATATCGATTGCAATGAATGATGCAATATTTTCAGATGGCACCCTTGCAGTATCTGATAATGGCTTAATGAATGCCACGGCAAGAAAGAAAATCAAGGCAAGAATATTGGTAGCAGTCAAGAAGCAATAAATACAAAATGGAATCCGTGATCGATCGGCATGAACGATGCTGATCGCGAAATACCTCTTCAAAGTCATCGCGATACAACAATCCAGTAATCCGATTCCGGCAAATAATCCGATAACCAAAATTGCAAATGAAATATTTGGATGAAAGGATTTTGCAATTCCCGCAGGGTAAAAATAAAAATATGGATGTAACATTACTGGTGTGGTAATAAGCAGCACAAATTCCAACAACAGTGTAAACACAGCATACTGTAACAAATAAAACTTAAAACTTTTCATTGTTGGCGGAGTTGCTTTAATAATTATAAAAATTAAAAGAATTGTAAAGATTACGGTAATCAAAGAAACCGTTTCAAACAATGGCACCAAAATTGACATGAAAAAAGTGTTGTAAATTTCGGAAGCTTTAAATTTAGGCGTTTGAGGCATTTCTGGCATTTTTCTTCGGCACAGATAACAAAATCAATATTTTTTTGACCAAAAAACTAAAAAGTAACAAAAATGTTAGTTTTATATATTTTAAAAATGCTTAACAAGACATTAATAAATTAATTTAATTTTGCGACAAAAACAAAAAAAAAATTAAATTTCACATTTTTAATAAACAAAAAATAAAGAAAAAACTGTTACAAAAAATTAATGCATTCAAACGACCAATATTTTTTCCCACAAAAACACAAAGTTGTTAAAATTTAGTTGGTAAATTAATTTTTTAATCTTACAAAAAAGTAAATAAGCACTTTCTTGGAAAGAAATTAATTTTTTCCCAAAATTTCGTGTTTGCAACTACTAATTTGAATATTAATGATTTCATTTTTTTAAAGTGCTTAAAGCAAACAGGTGGTTTTCACTGAAAAAAACCGGTGACAAAAAAACTCTCACCGGTGACTTTTCGGTTACGAATTCGTCACTGATGGTGACGCAACAGTGTTGAATTCGACACTGGTGAGGGAACTTTTCTCACCGCGGTGATGGTGTCAGTGTCGAATTCGTCACCGATTTTTTTCAGTGTTGTATTTTTTTACTATTTTTGAAAAATTTACAAAAAGACGGAAATTAATTTTGAAAGAATACAACCCAAATTATCAATGTAGAAATATTTATAACCACTATTTAGGAAATAGCCATTTTATTGTTTGGTTTTATAGCCAATCTTTTTCTTTCAAGGAAGTTAATTTTTAATAAATTGATGGTTTTATTACTTCCTGTCAAATATTTTGAAATGTCATAATATATGTACAGTATGACAGGTGGTTTTTTAACAAAAAAACGTTTTGCAAGCTAAATTTTTTCATGAAAGCTAAAAAACCGACAAAAATGGTTTTGCTAACACAAAGATCAAATTAAATGAGTGTATAATTTGTGTGCAAAAGATTGGAGTGTTCGTGAAACACGTTAAAACAGGTGATTCTTGTAGCTTTTTGAAAGAATTAATCTGCTGTTAAAAATTTATGAATGCATAAAAGTTATATCACCTAATAATTATATTCTTCAAAAAAAATTAACATCTTTTTTGTGAACTTTGCAAGTTTTCTTTGCAATTTCTTATGCATTAACAAAGTTACTGTAGCCGAATTTCAGCATTAAATGGTTACTGTAATCAACAACCATTAACAAGATTTAACAATTTCATTTTTGCAAAACAAACATATAGAATTATTAAAATCAAGCTACTTTATCCTTGTCATTTGTTCCTCCTATTTCACCATCACCAATTTCATCCATTAATGAAAGCTTTGAATCTGATATTGAACTTCTAGAAACTGTATCCGTGATATCAGTGCTTTTTGATTCTTCCCGAATCACGGGAAGATTTTCATGATGTCCCAAATACGAGTGTCTCCGGTGCGGTGGTGCAAAAAATGTTGGAGGACTTGGTGTTCGTGATTCACTTATCTGAAATTTTCTCTTAGAGATTGTAATTAATTGTTACAAGCAAACTTCATCAAAAATTCCAAGTTGATTTGGAGTTGGAATTGTCACGGTTGGTTGAAGGCTGTGATGTCGCGTTGTTCTTAAATATTTGGATTATTGATCAAAATGGATATCCATTGTTGGATAAAAGATACCTATTTGGATATAATCTATCTGTGAAATCTGCAGTTTGAGATGCTGAAGTTTTTCTGACTTGTTCATTCTCAGGGAATGGTAAATGTGGATTTTGCGTTATTCCTTGGGAAGATCGCCTCCGGGGAAAATGATTCAAACCTTAAACATGATTCCCATTATTCAAATTCTTCGCATTTATTTTTTTACCAATAACCCCTTCATTTTCTTTATTTTTTGAAGGCATTATTTTATCTTTATGAGGTTGTAACCAATTTGCTTCAAATTCATCCCTAAAAAACATTCATAAGATACTGTAATCGATTATATAAAGAGGTACAATTGATTGCATGACCCAACCATTGGATTATGAGGTCGTGCTGCTGTTTCAGCAGTGTAAAGTGGCTCAGGAATCGGTTCATCCCAGAAGACATCTTTTTCAAGAATTGGAAATTTACAGTAACTATCCACTATTGCACGTCCAACCTACAAATGTTTGTTGTTAACAGCATTACGGTAGTAATATTACCTGTAAATTTCTATCAATTAACCAATTACATTCAAAATCCTCGTCATCTGATCCAAAGGGATTTAGCATAACTTCAGCAACTTTTGCTAAACCCATATATAACAAAAATTCAATAATTGTCATAATCGGAAAAAACATATCTACCTTAAATTTATTTTGTTGGGATTGTCCTCATCAAAGAATTAACAAACTTTGCTCAAATTTTTATTAGTTTTTATAATACACGGTGTGTTGATGCATCCAGTCACTTTTTTTCATCGCCTGCTTGTTTTCCATATTAAATTTTAAAACGCAGATTCCGGAAGAACCACGGTGTTTAAACGAATTCTGTAAAAACACAAAAAAAGGTTATCCCTATAAAATTAATCGTGCATTGAGAAAATAAAAAAATCTGATTCAGATTCTATAGGATTCAGAATCTTTCTTTTTTCCTTTGTAAAAATGCAGTGAAAATCCTTTTTTGGCGAAATGAAACTGTTGCGCATGCACAAAAATTTTTTTGTTTTTTGTATGAGTTTTGTATTGAATTCTGAATCCTGCAGAATCTGAATCAGATATTTTTATTTTCTCAATGCACGATTAATTTTATAGGGATAACCTTTTTTTGTGTTTTTACAGAATTCGTTTAAACACCGTGGTTCTTCCGGAATCTGTGTTTCAAAATTTAATATGGAAAACAAGCAGGCGATGAAAAAAAGTGACTGGATGCATCAACACACCGTGTAATATCTTCATTTTGTAAATATTGCCGCCCAAATAATGCAACAACAAAATATGCTCTTACTGTTAGGCCAACAACTTGGGTGTACACCTGCAAAAATGGATATTACATATAAGGGATATCATATATCCTACAATAAATTGGATATGAAGATACTACATATCACTTATGTTTGGATATGCATCTTAATTAAGATCTTAAAAAATAAAAACTTACAAGTGGAATTGGAATCCAATCAAAAATTGATAGCTTTAAAACAGTTGCCCGATAATCCATCATTCGATCCAAAATTTGCGTATAAATTATACTATCTTTGATCAAATTCTTATTTTTTGCTTCTCTTAATAATCCGAGAATCCAAGACATTATAACCCAATATTTTAATTGCGGCATCACAATTGAATCATAAACTTCCAACTCATTTTGGGTCATTAAACCTTAAAATAATATTTATTTAATTCTTATTAACTATCACTTGTTAGAATTATTTAATCTTTAATCAATTAATCTTATAAAAAATTGTATTTTTTTAAAATTTGCTTTATATTCAAAATTCCCTAACAGCAGCAAAAAAAACATTCACAAAAAAACTGTAAGACTTTTTTGTTTTTTTGACAAACTTTTTTTGCGGCGAAAGAACAGTTTTTCTTTGCGTCTCTGTTTTCTTCTGGACTTTGTTGTAGATTTTGCTTAACGTTTTGACGTTTATATAAAAACGACTTCGTTTTTCTTTCAGTATGAATGGTCCGGAATCTTCGGGTTAACATGAAACTACCTCCCGGAGATATTTACTTGACCATTCATTTTTATAATTTTTAATTAAAATTTTTTTATCAATTTTACAAAGAAAACGTTCTATTTTTGGATTTTAAAACTTTTAAACGTGTTTTAAGGAAAGTTTAATAAGTTTTGGAAATTTAACAACTTTTATAAAAGAATGGGCAGCATGCAATAAAAGTATATTACTTCCCGCTATAATTTTAAACCGTACCTGCTTCAACCAAATGATCCATTGTTGGAAAACGTTTATTGACTGTAACACTAATATTCCTAAATACCATTGCTTGTAAAAGCACCATATATCTGATAATATTCCTTCTTAACATAACACTTTTGCTATCATTTCCATCAATATGGGTAGCTATCATCAATGCTGGAGTATCAACCCATGCCAAATGTTCCATTTGTTGACTCCATCTTCCAAAAACTGTTGAAACATAAAATCCCAAAATGAATGTTAATGGAATACTTAAAAATTAAAAATAACAGTATCCAATGTGGGGATTAAACTTACAAATCTGCATATGAATAAAAGAATAAACTTATATCTTCAAAGATTTTTTGTTGATCTTGGGTAAGATAAAATCGATACAAAATGCTTATTGAAAAATAGCAAGCTAACCAAATTAACAAATCTGCCCAAATTGATTTCCATAAAGAACCTTTCCATCGAAGTAAAAGTTTTTGAATTCCCCAAAATGTTGAAGTTGAAACTGTTCGAGTGTAGGTTACGGTCATTTAATTTTAGATTTTTAAAAATACAAATATAAAAAAATCGAAAAAGTAGTCGTTCATATAAAAATATTGTTTCAAATCGAATCGATTTTTTGGAGAGAAAAAAAATTCGAAGAATGTCTGCTTTGATGTTTTTTGACCATTGTTTGAAATTGAAAGTTTATGAATAATTTATGTTTCAATGTTTCAACAAGTTTGTGATTGATTTTATGCATTGAAAAGTGTCTATCAATAAACTATAATCCATAAGGTTTTAAACACAACAGCGATCTTTGAACAGTTTCAAAACAAATAGTTCTATCTTAACTACATTATCCTAACGAATGTCTTACAAAAAAACACAAGAAGAATATTTACTAAAAAACCATACAGATAGAGAACATGCAAAAACATAATGCAAAATACAACAAAGTTGAAAAAATGCAAATAATGAAAAAATAATAATAATAAAACAGTTAAACATCAAAATCTGGATTATCAATCAAATATGGTTCATCATCTTCAGCTCGATCCATTTCAATCAAGACATTTTCAGTATCTGTAAGACGTTTGATAACCAATAATGCGACTTTCTTTTGCTTTTCAAGATCTTCAACAGATTCAAGTTCATCTTCAATAACATTGAGATACCAATCAACAAGATCACTTCGTTTAACACCTTTCCAATTTTCATCAGTTTCACGAGTTTCATCTCGACGAATATGAAGGACAAAAAGTTCCCGCATCTTGATATATGAATCATAATTGATCTTCGTTGATTCTTGTGTCGTTGTAACTCCAGTTGCTTTGGTGATAACATCCGAGGATGGTTCTGTTGGAGCAGTATTTTCATCAACATCCATTGCACTTTCATCAAATGAGAGATCCTGAAAATTTAAACAATAAATCATCACTCTACAGTAACCAAAATTTACATTTGCAAAGCTATCTTCCAATTCAACTTCAGGTTGATCAAGACGAACAAAGCATTTGGTTAATAGTTTTGTAGCACTTTCAACATGTTCCTTCTTAATTTCAGTGAGACATTGAATACGGGCAAGAGCTTCAGATAAACGAATCAAAGATTCAAGTTGACGAACGGTTGAACGTGAAGACATTTCAATCATTGTATTTCCAGTTCCAATTCGAAGCTTCTTGTATTCTTCTTTCAAGCGATCAGCAGCTTCATCAGTAATCTAAAACGAAGGAATAAGAAATTACGGTAAAAAAACTAATAAATGCAAACCTTTGGTTTAATATGTTTAACGAATGAAACGTATTTACGAATATCGTTTACAGTATACTTTGTTTGACGTGGAACTTCAACGTATCCATCCATTGCATTATCAACAATCCGTTTTGCAATTGCATAATCAAGAGTCTAAAACAATAAAAGTTTTAACAAGTCTATCAAAGTTTAATACAACTTACATCATTACATTCATCGGTAAGAACAAAGAATAAATCAAATCGAGACATGATAGGTTCACTTAATTGAATATTATGACGAAGAGGTCGTGATTTATCATATCGACCACCAACAGGATTTGCTGCTGCAAGAATAGAAGCTCGAGCATTCAAAGTTGCTTTTACACCAGCTTTAGTAATTGAGATTGTTTGTTGTTCCATTGCTTCATGGATTGCAACTTGATCCTTGAGATCCATCTTATCGAATTCATCGATACAACAAACACCCTACAAAAGTGTAAGCGTTATTAATAACAAGATAAACCAAAGCTTACATTATCTGCTAGCATCAAAGCTCCAGCTTCAATAACAAAATCCATTGATTCTTCATCTCGAACAACGGCAGCAGTTAAACCAGCAGCGGAAGAAGCTTTACCAGAAGTGTAAACGGCACGAGGAGAAAAATTTTCAACAGCTCTAAAATTTTAAAATACAGTATGCTTTGTATTTTTATAATCAGAAACAAAAGACAAATTTTTAGAAACCTGGAAGAATACTGGTTTGCATCTCCTATCTCGAAGAGATACAGATTTGCAAAATAATACAGTATGCTCCGAAGGCTTAAGGTTTTTTCAAAAAAAGCTATGCAAAATATTTGCCAAAGATAACCAGCAAAAAAGCTTACTTTAAAAACTGTGATTTTGCACAACTTGGATCACCAACAAGTAAAACATTGATATCACCACGAAGTGTTGTACCAGGACGATGCTTTTGTACACCACCACATAACATTAAAAGTATTCCAAGTTTAACATCATCATTACCATAGATATTTGGGAAAAGTGAATCTCTCATATGTTTGATTAATTCTTTATCAGCTGACATATCCATCAAAGTTTTACGATCTGCAGCAGAAAGTGAAGCCCAAGTTTCAGTGAAATCAGTTGTATCAGGTTTAAGAGTAATTTCATCAAACTAAAAAAGTAATCATTAGAGCTGCATCATTAGGATATACAAATAACTTGCCATTTGGATAGTAGGCTGAACTCCGGTACAAAGGAAAGCCAATTTATAGTTTAATTCTCGAACCCCAAGAGACTTCAAACCAGATAATCCACCAGCTTCACCACCTCCTCCAGCACCACCTTTGCCTTTCTTCATATTCTTTGGTTCAGCTCGAATTCCAGGAGCTGATAGTACAGAAACATCAGGGATTGTAATTAACATTCCAGTAAAATCACAATGATCACCAGGTTGAACTTTTTCAACAGCTTCTCCTCGAAGAATTACATCAACATTTCGTGGGATACAACCACGAGGAAGTTCCTCTTGAATTTCTTGAATTCGAACACGTTGAAAATCAACAAATTCAGATTCATAAATATCCAAAGAATAACGAGTACGATTTTGGCATTGTTGATTCGTGCATTGATTTGGCTAAAAACAAGAGAGGATAATGAAACTTAAACTATATCATCTTAAAAAGCTTACTGGAGTATACCGAAAATGTTGAACAACTCCACGAATTGTTACACCACATTCTTCACAGACAAAGGTTCCACGCCAAAGTTCAGGATGTACAGGATGAGTACGAACAACTTGTCCAGAGATTCGAACAAGTGAGCCAACTTTATAAGAATGTAATTCTCGAACAGCTTCTTTATTTGGAACATCTTTAAAGCTAACAAAGATTTGCTTTTTTCGAAGCAAAGCTTTTGCTTCTTCTTCTTCGGTTGATTCAAGGGCAAGATCACGAACGGCATCACAAATGTATGGATAAAAGCTGAAAAAAAGTATCAATGTTAAGCGAAGAACATAAATGTGATAAAAACTGACCGAAAGAATCGAGCTAGCAATGCTCCGGATAAAGTTTGATCATATTCATGAAGATGCCGAAAAGAGATTTGAAGAGTATTTCGTTCAGGAACAGTAAGTTCAGCAATCTCATCTTTGTAGAATACTACATCATCTTCTTTGTATCTAAAATATGATAAGGTAATAGGATTGCTAAAGATTAGAGTGAAAGCATAGCAACTTGAGGATAAAGAAGGGAAAACACAACAATTCCTTTAAGAAACGTAGTTTATTCGTTTTCTAAATTTTAGCCCCGAATCCCTCCTCCAAGTTGCGGCCTTGGATAAGATAAAAAACATACTCGACGAGAAAATCATAAAACATTTTTTGGATTCGAACGGCATCTTCATCTTTGACTTGCCGAGTTGCAGCTTGAAGTTGGTGATGATCCATTTTAAAAATGTTGTTAGTATCTAAAAAGGTAATGGTGAGATTAGAGGAATGTATTAAATGATGTAAATGGATATATTGAACGTAAAAATTAAAAACACGAAAAATATTGCTGCTAAAAATAACACTGAAAAAAAGAAGCGGTAAAATTTCCCGCTCAAACATTTTTGCAAATTTTTTTTTCAAATTTTCTTTCACCCGGTTTTTATGTTGCACGCATCCTGCGTACTTTTTTGCAGCCGTGTAAAACACTGAAAAATAAATCGTGCAAAACTTTTTTTTGTCGATGTAAAATTTTTTATAAAAAAATGTCGCGATCCATCGTTTAATTAAACTTCTTTATTTTTTTATTTTACTTTTATAACTTTTTTCAACACGCTTTCCACCATCATCTAAACACATTCATTTTCAGCAATGCCACCAAACTCTGTAATCAAACCTTCACTTTTACGATTTTCGACTCAACTTGATCTTCTTCGACTTGTTTCATCTTCGCCATTTGTATCATCAATTCGAAGTAAGTTTTTCATTCCCATTAGGTATAGACGCAAGATTGCTTGGTCGCCTTGTGTTGGCTTTGTCCAAATCTGCCACTGGATATAGCAAGATGGAAATTGAAATGAAAGAGTTATACTGGGATTTTTGCGGCTTTACTTAGTTTTAGAAATCTAGTGCTTTTTTAAAAGCTTTTTTATGAAAGGGACGCAAATTCTAGAGAAACTGTCGCTTTCTCTTTCCCTGCCTTGTGACGGGCCATGTTATGAAAAATTTTCCCGTATCCAAGCCTACTTTTCATTTATATTTTTTACATATCATTGTTACCGTTTTTAGATTACTCAACACCTGAACCGGCATCAGCTTCAGCGAATCTTGCACAACCATCTGTAACTCCACCAGATTCGTTGAAGTTAAAATCCGTTGGAAAAGCAATTGATAGCTATTTAAAGAATGTTCAAAATTACGAAAAGATGATGGCCAAAGAAAGAGCAGAATTTGAACTTGGAAAGCGATATCTCGCTAATATTATGGGATTAGATCCAATGAACATTACCCAACAGGATATTGATGCTTCAATTGAATATCTCTTTCCATCGGGTTTAACAGATAAAAAGGCTCGGCCTGTGATGAAGCCTCCAGAAGAAATTTTACCAAAGTTTCATAAATTTGAATTCGATAAAGAGGGAAAGCCAAAGGATTCCCTATTCTTTACTTTAAGGCCGAAGTTTTATTCCTTGTTGTCGGTAAGGTTAACATCCCTGGTGATTAATATTGTGTAATAATATATTATTTTTAGGAAATTGGTAAAAAGACTCAACATCTCGTTCGCCATCATGATGATCTTCTCAATCGTGACTCACTTCCTGAAAATCCTGAACAACTTTCTCTTGATGGCAGTGTATGGAAAAGTCAAGCAGATATGAATAGAATACTTGGTGATAAACTTTCTGATGAAATGGTAATCATTATTTTTATAATATTGTAATTCTGAAAGAAAAACTGCGTTCCCTGTTGTATGATTGAGCAGTGCTTGAGATTTTCTTTTAGTGAAAAAAGAACGTCGAGAATTTTATGAATTGAAGGTTACTGTAGGTTAGTGAAGAGTTACACGGCTAAGAAGCGCGTAAAAACCAATGTATCTTGCTGTATCTCGTAACTCTTGAATCGATAAATTTCTACAGTTGCTTTCGTCCTCGAATTAAAGAAAATCGACATAGAAAGTTTTCAATTAATGTGCAGTAATCCCATTCGAAATCTAAATTTCAAATTTTTACGGACACCTACTGTCGCATTAGATAATTTTGTTTTGTTCGCTTTTTTTCATTTATCATTTTTGTTTTAGTATGCTCAACTGATTATTGCATTGGATTATCTTCAAAGTTTGCCATTAGCTTCGATGGAGAAAGATTTTATTGAATCATTCCGTGTTCCGATTCATGCTGGTCGTGGTCAAGATATGATTTATGGTCCACCAATACCTGAAGTTCAACTTGATCCAGAGAATAATCGTCGATTTGCAACTTCGAAAACCAAAGCAAAATCTGTTGAAGTTGAAGTTACGGTAAAAGATAATGGAAGTGGAAAATATACTGTAGATGGGCATCATTATGATGTATTTCGATCACTGATGGCAAGGTTAGTTTTGTTATAATTTGCTTATTTTTCTAATGCTTGATAATTTTTAGAGAGAATTTAATTGCTCCACTCATTGTTACTGAAATGTTTGGTCGAGTTGATATTGAAGCAAAAGTCCTGAATCAACAATATGGTTTATCAATTGTTCCAAGAGCTGTTCGACATGGTGTCTCATTAGGAATTGCAGCTTTATTCCCAGAAACAAAAGAAAGATTGAGAGATAGTAAGTTATTACCGTAATCATTTTGAACAATTCGCTTACATTAATATTTTCAGTGGACATGCTTACAATGGAACCACGTGTAAAAGAAAGAAGCAAAGTCAATCAACCTGGTGCTCGTGCAAAATGGATTTGGAAGCGGCGTTGAAACTCATCTTTACTGAATTTTTTCTATTAAGTTAGTTTTCATTTAGGATTATCTTTTTTGTTGATTTATTTTGTTTGTATAAGATAAATAAATTTAGTGAAATAAATTTTTTTCGAAGTGTTTGTATAAATCAAGTTACTGTAACAATGAAATACTTATGATAAAATTGAAATGTGATGTTACATTTTGAAAGTGGATTGCTTGTAATTATTTAATAGCAACTTTCGAAAAATTCTCTTTCTTCGAAGTTATCAAAAATTCCGCCTTCTTTCAAATTCTACTTACAAAAATTCTGACCTCTTATACTTGTTTTTTATTGGGATTAGTTTTGCATGTTTTCTTGAAAAATATTTATACTTACATCGCCTATTACTTTAATGAATTCTTAGATTATCACCTTTTTGTTAGACATTTGCAAAATAAATATTTCAATGATCTTTGATAAAAAAATATTTTCACCTGGAAATTTTTGCTTTCACTTTTTTTACATTTTTACTTACAAAGCCAAAATTCTTTCATGTAGTTGTAGTCGCTGCCATTCCAATATTTTTTGTTTAATTTAATTTAGCTATAAAAAATGAAATACAACGTTTCTGACATAATTGATTTCGACGTAATTGTTGCATTTCAACAATACAGTTTAATAACATTTATAATTACCGTAATTGTTGAAATATTTTATGGGATAATTGTTTATTTAACAACTTCAAAATCCATGCAATTCTTTCGAATTTTAACATTTATTTATATTTTTGAATGTATTTCGGTTGAATTTGTAATGCTTTGTTGGAAGCCATTTCGACTTTTTCCATTTACGATTTTTTATCCGACAGGAATTTTGGCACCAATGTCTTCAACTTCTTCGGCATTGCTGGCGGCATTTTATGTTTTTGGGCATGAATGCTTTGTCGAAACTTTAACGATAATTGTTGTGGAAAGACATTTTCGGATTCTTGGAAATGCAACAAAATTTAATAAAATCAGGTTTTGGATGTATTTTTTAATGGCAGCATCGTTCATTGTTATTACAGCATTGATGTTTACATTCTTTTTACAGAATGTAGACGATACAAAAGTTGAAAAATTGCTAAAATCAGAAGTTTCAAATATTGAATTAGTTATGCAAATTCAGCCATCCCTTTATACCATTGATTACACCTACAGTACCACCCTTTGGATACTGTTTATATTTGCACTTTTTTATGCATCATTCAGAATTTGCTTATTTATATTCGTTTTAAAAGAAAATTATAAATTTGTTAAAAAAAGTAATAAAAATATTTCGGAAAAAAGTCGAAAACAATTTTCTCTAATGTTTCAATCAACAATGACACAATTTGTTACAACTTTGACCTTTGCATCTTTTGCAGGAGCTTGGATAATTACATTTTTTATTGGAGAAAATAATCCTGGAATTAAGCTAGCTTTTTATATTTCAATTGGTACAGTAATGTGTTATCCAATTGCGGATGTGATAATTGTTATTGCCGTTGTAAAAGGCTACCGTAATACTTTAAAGAAAATGATCAAAGCTTTAACAGGAAAAACAAATCGAAAAATTTCTGGTTTTGGTTTTCATAATGTCTCAATGAATAACAATAATAACAATATTCAAACAAATTTGAATACGATTACAGGTGCAGCAAGACGAAAGGCGAGTATGTATTAAATAAAAAAAGTGCTTTTGAATAATTAATAGAAAAAGTTGTGAAATGTTTTTGTTGTACCTTTGACATTTTTATTTTGTATAACAAACAGGTGCTTTTTTAATGTATGATAAATTAATAAATTCTATTATATTTTTCAAATACTAATGGAATGCTTAACAAGAATAACCCCCAGATATAATTTTAAAACCCAAATTTGGGCAAAAAAACATTGCGTAAGCTCAGTTATGATTACTGTAATAAAAATCAGATTAAAACTTAAAGTAACAATTTTATTTTTCACATAAAGCAATAAAATATACGTAAAAAATATTCAAAACCCAAACCCCAAAATTCAAATTAGAATTATCATGATGAAACAAATGAAAAAAGGAAGGAGGAAACCAATTGCCCAAGACACATTTTACAGTAGTACCGTTATAAATTTCACATTGAGGAATCCCGATTTTGGCAAAAACCATATTTTTGTTTTCTTGATTTAAAACTTCGATATCTTCAATTTCAGGAATTTTTTGATCCAAATAAAATTTGATTCGATCCGCGCAAATTTTTTTCATCCATTCTGCGTCCTCACATTCGGAAATGCCATTCATGACAGAACAAATATTTGCCGGAATCATTTTTGGTAACATTTCATAATCAACTTCCTTCTAAAATCGTTGTTTTGTTAAATTTGTATAATTTAAGCTACAGTATACATACCTTGAGATCAGGCATTTTATATTTATCAGAAAATTTAAAGAGTTCAATTAAATCTTGAATATTCAAATCTTCGAATGAAAGATAACCATAGCAAAAATTAATGGCATTTGCAACAGTTGAATAATCAAAATCAGAGATTTCAATTATCTTTTCTTGATCAACTTGAATTTCAAGCATTGCTTTAAAAATTGGGGAAAACATTCCAATGATTAATTGATGAACCTGAAAATCAGGGATTTTAGGGTACGTTGTTTGATAGGGAATGTATCAATGGGAGAAGGGGGGTCTATCGGGCTGTAAGCTTGAAATTCCCCGAGGGCATCATCCGAAATTTGCATAAGTTTTTTTTTCGGATATTTGAGGGGATGCCGATTCTGGAAGTCTTCTCAATCTTAAATATCCCAATTATCCAGTTTTTAGGAATTTCTAGAGTCAGTGTTTGATAGAAAGTATTTTAGGGTAATAAGTTTTATGGTTTTCATTATCAATTTAAATATTACTGTACTCAAATCTAGCAATCCGCTCAAAATTTGAACTCCTTGCTATAGCCAAATTTAAAAATCTTACCGCAATTTTTTGATTTCCAACCCCGATGATGCAGTCTTTATTTTCTGTGAGCATTAACTTTTCGCTCAAAAAATTCTTTCCATACAAAAATGTTTCAATTTCTTTATCACCACTTTTTTCATCATTCAAAATCTGCACTTCAAAAATCATACAAAATTTTTGGCCAGCAAAAAACTTAGATTTTGGATTTAAAAGTGTTTCATGATCAGCAAACAAAATGCCATGGCATCCAGAAGTATCAAAAACTTTACTGAATTTTTGCTTGTATCCTTTTTTGGATGAGATATAAGCAGTTACATCTGCTTTAAGGGGTTTGTCATATCTCATAAAAAGATTAAAGTAAATCCAAAAATTCCCCTTTTGAGCCTCGTTTTTCCCATTTGGGTATACGGTAAAAAAGTAATTTGCATCCTCATTCCAAGGATCAATCCAACCAGCACTTTTATAACAGACATTGTCCTTCGACATTGCCTTTTTAATAAAATTTTCATCAAAAGTCCATTGATAAACTAGGCATTTGCTCTGTAATTAAGTTTAAATAATCAAATGGCTATTAAAACTGAACAAAACTTACCATTTTTTAAAAATACTAAAGACTTTCTTCTCAAAATTGTAAAAATGTATTCGACCAACAACTAACTGCAGCTCAACTAATTTATATCATCTGAATTATTCAAATATTTTGTTTGCAAGAATTTTTTCTCATTGCACTTGAATGTTGTTTTAGGGAATTGTTGAAAACTACAGGGTCACAACGTAATGGTACATTCATTTATGGCATATATCTATGCATAGACTTGGCATATGTAGGTGTGCCATTTGAATTCTTTTATGCAGGTACCTTTGAATTTATGCAGTGATGAGGAAAGACAGACAACCAAACTTTTCAATAAGATTGGACTCCAGATTTCAAAAAAAAATGAACGTCCGTCTGAAAAAATTATAATAATTGCTAATAATTTCGGGTTTCACTTTTTGTATGATTCAAGTTTTTCTTGCTCCATATTTTGAAGAAGAAAAAGAAGGACAAAAATTTAAGAAAAACAATTTAACTCGTCAAAATGGCATCTGAAAATTCAGTAAAGCAACATTTACACGTTAAAAAAAGTTTAATTCTTTACATTTTTCATCGATGAAATCGATAGAAGGTTTATTTTAGGAATTAATGATTTACAATCTGTTAAAGATTTTATTACTATAAAAAGGTTGTTCCCAAAAACTTTTGTCTTGAATATTTTCTTGTGTCATGATTAAGCATACAAAATCCTTGGGCTTTCTTCTTTATTCCAATTTTCATCAAATTCTTTGAAAAATATTCGGCGCAAATCTTTCATTTTTTGATATTCTTCATGATTTCTGTACAACATTTCATCAAATCGAATGACAATTTTTGCGTTCTTGTCCAAATTTATCTAAAATAAAACAGATTTTCCTGAATTTAAAACATTATCTTACTTTTAAAAAATCACAAAATTGAATCGGTTCAAAATATTTAAGGTTGAACATTTTAAAGCTGTAAATTTTATTGACAAATTTTAATTTCAGAAGTGCTTCAAAAGTTTTTGAAGAAGTTGTTGGTGAAAAAATTCTAAAAAAAGTTAATAAATAATGTATCTAAAATAAATGATTTACTCAAATACAGTAATTTTTGGAACCAATTCCAAAATTTCTTCCATCAAGGTTAAAGTTTTATCATTTTTAAAAATTTTTATTGAATTTAGATGCAACATTTCAACGGTATTGTTTTGAGTTAAAAATTTGAATTCTTTTAAACTTAAATTTTGATTGTTGAGTCGAATAAATTTTGCAAAACATTGAAAAATATTTGGGATTATTGAAGTTGATAAAATATTCAGGCTTAAACGATTTAAGTTAAAGTTTAATAAAACACAAATTCTTTGTTTAATTTAATTTTTTTAAATTTAAATTTTATTAAAATAACAAAAAAACTGACTTGTTGTGATAGGTAACATTGAGGGAATTTGAAATAATAAATTTATGGTTGAATTTAATCTTTGTATTTTTTGAAAATTTCGTTTTCATACTTGGAAAAAATACTGCCAGAGATTGTTCATAAAATTCAACTCCTTCTTTCCATTGCAAAGATTTGCATACGAAATTATGAAAAACTGGAATTGGTTTTGTAGCAAAGAAATATTTGCAAGTTTGACATAATTTATGAAAAATTTGTGGGTGTTGCGAAATGTAATTTATCACAGTTTTTGGCAACGAAAAATTTTGATCTTGAAAATGTTGGAATTCTCCTTTCCGGAAAATAGAAGAAAATTCTTTCAATTGATTATTTTCTTTCACTTGAGGTATTAGAGCAGCTTTTTCTTTAGTGTCAAAGGTTTCAAAATCAAATTTATTTTTCCACTGAACATAACTTGGACCATATTTTTCTGTAGCTTTTTGGTATTCTTTTTTCATTCCTTCATCATCAGTAAAATATCGGCAGTATTTTGAATAAAGTGTTAATAGTTTCTGAAAATTTCTATTTTTTAGAATAATAACATTTGTAATTTTTAGGCTTTCAATGACATTGCTATAATTACGGTAATTCTGTTTAAAGGATTCGTAACAATCGAAAATTTTTCGGCACACAAAAAAATTTTTAATATTTTCAGGTGGATTCTGAGATACAGAATCCTCGACCCAGAATCCGGATTCTGGAGCCGAGTTTTCAGAAAATTACAAAAGTGGTAACATTCGAAAGCCCTGAACGGGATGAGTCAGGAAAACCCAAAAATATTCATATTTGATCCTTTTTAAGGCTTTGAAAATGGGCTAAAATTACGGTAATTCTATTCAAGTTATTTAAAGATACGTGATCCGGATAAGATATCCTCAATAACCCAACGACAAACTTGTCACATTACCTTTGAGTTTCTATTTTTCAAATATCCAATATACATTTTCCAGAAATCCAAATTATTTAAATCTTTTCCAAGCCGATATTCAATATTATTAACAATAAATTCTTCATCATCAACTTGAATAATGTTTTGAAACCAACGTTCCAAATTATCATTTGAAGCCATAATTTCAACATATAATTTCATGGATTTTTTAAAACGATTTAATACATCCTTTTTCATTGGACTTGCTGAAAAATTTTGTTATTTCTCTCTTCATTACCTTCACCCATGCTTACAAATATATTCTTCATAAAATTTAAATGTTTCATTCAAACATTTATTTGGATATTCAAAATTATGGACCATTTTATTCAAATCCGACGTTTGATAAACTTCTAAATATTCTTCAGAAAATGAAAAATCTGTTTCATGATGCAATAATTTTTTATAACCCTAAAAACGGAATTTTGAATCACAAACTTTCCTTAATTTTAAAAGTGCAGATTTAAAATTTCTAACAAAAAGTAAATCTTTTAGGGTAATTTTGGAAATCTTACATTTTCAGGAGAATTTTCTTCAACTAAACAAAAATGAAAATGTGCTCTTTTCAAAATTTTTTGATGTTCTTCCAAAGAATTTATGGCTTTCGATAAACTAAAATTCAACGAAATTAAAGTTTTTAGCTGCTACAAAATAATACCGAATTAATTCGTTCCAAAATTGAGGCAACATTAAAAAGTTATTGGAAAATTCTTTCAATAAATCCATTTTTGTTTTTGGATCTTCAAGCATTTCCCATTTTTGCTCCAAACTTTGGACTGCATTTTGATATGTTGGATGTAATGAACGTGAAATTTCTTCAAGAATAAGCATTTTTAATAATAAAGAACTTTATTAAATTTATAATCAACAATTCTCTTTAAAATATACTTATAATGCTACAAACATGATTCACTTGAAAATAAATGCTAAAGCCAGACAAACTATTGCAGCAAAAAAACAAAAACAAAACGACTTCACGTTGTACGTACATGTGTGTTTATTTTGTTTAACGCTTTCTTTGCTTTCATAAAACAGAGAACAGGGCTCTTTTTGTTACAAGGGAATAACTTCTGCAGGCAGTATTGTTGAACTCGGGCCAGAGTGAAGGAGTCGCTGAGTTGGAGTCAGGAATTGTCTCTGAACTTGCAAAAAAAGGAAAAAAAATAGATTTTTTTTGCTGATTCAAATCCAATTGACACGCAAACTTTTTGTGGGACAGGTTTTTCCAAAAAAAAGATTGCGTATGCTTAGGCATGGCGCTGCCCTTATTTGGGAAAAATATTTGGGTACGATAGATTACGGTACTTTTTTTTGGGTATTTATTTTTGAGAAATATAAATCCGGGTATATATGATTCATGCATTAATGAATCTGGGGTAAATATTTCGGTAGTTTTTTTCCATAACGTTTTTTTTGAAAAAAACATTTTTGGAAAAACATTTTTTATGATTTTATTTTCCAGAAAATTTTTTTCAAAATGTTACATTTGGGTAAATTTATTTTTGAGTGAAAAATTAAAGCATTGCTTTTTTGAAAAATTATTTTTTTGGAATGTGACATTTGGGTAAATTTTTCTAAAAATGCATTTTTTATGATTTTATTTTTGTGGAAAATTTTTTCAGAATGTTACATTTGGGCATTTTGAGGGGGATTTTTACCGAAAAATACCCAAATCTAACGTTCTGAAAAAAATTTACCTCAATTAAGAAATCATGAAAAATGTATTTTTAAAAAAATTTACCCAAATGTCACATTGCGAAAAAATAATTTTTCAAAAATAAAAACCTAAAAAATGTGTTTCCAAAAATGTTTTTTTCAAAAAAAACGTTATGGAAAAAAAATACAGAAATGTTTACCCCAGATTCATTAATGCATGAATTATATTTACCCGGATTTATAATTCCCAAAAATAAATACCCAAAAAAAAGTACCGTAATCTATCATACCCAAATATTTTTCCCAAATAAGGGCAGCGCCCTTAGGCATGATTTTACTCAAAGACAATGAAATATTTGAATTAAAATTTTGGTTAAAATTTTATTTTTTTAACATTAACATGTGTGTAAAATATTCAAAACACAAAATTAATGGCAACCCCAAAATGGAAACTTTGATTTTTATGAAGAAAGTGATAAAGTAAGTTTCAAAAGCATAATCATAAGAACAAAGATGAAAGTTAACAACCCGAAAAATTCAATAATTATTACTCCACATTCATTTACAGTATCCATATAAATTACACATCGAGGAATCCCAATTTTAGAGAAAATTACACATCGAGGAATCCCAATTTTAGAGAAAACCATTATTTTATTTTCATCATTCAAGGCATCAATATCTTCAATTTCAGGAATTTTTTGATCCAAATAAAGTATGATTCGATCGGCGCAAACTTTTTTCATCCATTCTGCATCTTCACATTCGGAAATGCCATTCATGACAGAACAAACATTTTTAGGACGCAATTTTGGTAAAATTTCGTAATCAACTTCCTTCTAAATTTGTTGTTTTGTTAAATTTATGCTACTGTATGACATACCTTGAGATCAGGCATTTTATATTTATCAGCAAATTTAAAGAGTTCAATTAAATCTTGAATATTCATATCTTCGAATGAAAGATATCCATAGCAAAAATCAATGGTATTTTTAACAGTTGAATAATCAAAATCAGAGATTTGAATTATCTTTTCTTGATCAACTTGAATTTCAAGCATTTTTTTGAAGATTGGGGAAAACAATTCAATGATTGATTGATGAATCTGAAAATCTAAGATTTTAGGGTACACTGTTCGATAAGAAATATTTTAATGTTAGGGGTCTCCCGAGCTACGAACCCCTGAGGGTACAATCCGAAATTTGCACAAATTTTTTTGGATATTTAACATCTTTTATGGTCAGAATTTTTAGGGAGGGAGGGGGGATGCAGATTCTGGAAGTCTTCTCGATTAGTAATATCCCAAGCAACCATGGGGAATTAAACAATCTGTTCAGGACTAAGATGCTTTTATAGTTCAAACGTATAAATCTTACCATAATCTTTTGATTTCCAACCACGATGATGCAATCTTTATTGTCTCCTTGCATTAACTTTTCACTCAAAAAATTCTTTCCATACAAAAATTTGTCAACTTCTTTATCAACACTTTTTTCATCATTCAAAATCTGCACTTCAAAAATCAATGAAAATTTTTTATCAACAAAAAACTTTGATTTTGGATTTAAAAGTGTTTCATGATCAGCAAAAAGAATGCCATGGCATCCAGAAGTATCAAAAACTTTACTGAATTTTTGCTTGTATCCTTTTTTGGATGAGATATAAGCAGTTAAATCTGCTTTAAGGGGTTTGTCATATCTCATAGAAAGATCAAAGAAAATCCAAAAATTGCCCTTTCCTTCTTCTTTCCCATTAGGGTATACGGTAAAAAAGTAATTTGTATCCTCATTCCAAGGATCCATCCAGCCATTACTTTTATAGCCAACATTTTCTCTGGACATTGCCTTTTTAATAAAATTTTCATCAAAAGTCCATTGATAAACTAGGCATTTGCTCTGTAATTAAGTTTAAATAATCAAATGGCTATTAAAACTGAACAAAACTTACCATTTTTTAATAATACTAAAGACTTTCTTCTCAAAATTTTAAAAATGTATTCGAACAACAACTAACTGCAGCCCAAATAAATTATATTAACTTAATTAGTTGAATATTTTGTTTGGAGAATTTTTTTCCATTGCACTTGAATATCGTCTAAGGCAATTGTTGAAAAATACAGGGTCACCATATAATAGTGCATTCATTAATGGCATATGCCTATGCATTAACTTGGCATATGTAGACGTACCATTTGAATTCTTTTATATGTTGCTTTGTTTGTACAATAATAGAGAGAAGACGGACAAAAAAAGTTTGTTAAAATTAATTTACAGATAATTTTGAGTTTTATTTTGCAATACTGCGTTAAGAAGATGTTTAATAGTAATTTCAAACAGAATATGTGATATACAGTTTTTACAAAAATCGTCATTCTTATTACATAATTAATCCAATTTTATAAATAAAGAAATTTTATTGCTTTTTGTTTTGCTTCCTTCAAGTATTACGGTACATCAGCTACTGTAAGATTTTGAAATGAACTGTCAAAAAATTAAAAGTTACATAAAAAATTTTATTTGCAAAATTTTTTCTTTCGTTTTTCCAAAAAAAAGAAAAAATCATATAAAAAACGTTGAGTTTAAACAATTATGTCTACAAATGTACAAGATATCAGGTAATTCGAAAAGTTCGTGCGGGTGTTTGACCCGCTGGCATATTTTTAGTTTTTAATGAAATTTCTTATTTTCTTTTTTAATAGGTGCTCATGGATGTTAGAAATGATGCCTGAAAAGGGTTTTTGGCAGTTTTCGTTTTTGACGGATTTCGGGCGGATTTACGAGGATCCTCCCGGATTTCCAGGTATTTCGAACAGAAATATTATAAAAAAGTAAACTAAACATGCAAATTTTTAAACAAAATTGTAGAATAGGATGTTGGAGACCTGGCAGAAAACATTTTGCCAAATTTTGATGTGCCGGATTTGATTTATGCAAATTTTTCCTTCAGTACTCCATTTTTGCTGTTTTTTAATAAGTTTTGTATTATTTTTTTGATAGAATGTGTCAAAAACGATTAGAAATGATAAATAAAGGTCATGTGAGTCCATTGGTATGCATTGGAACGATCAAATAACATTTTTTTGATTTTTTAACATCCGATGAAATGGTACGGTAGGTTAACACATTTAAGATGCTTCTAAATGACTAAATTTGCGTTTTTATTACAAAAAATCTTTTACAGGACACCTCAACAGACTCCCCAGTATCCATTCTGACCAAAAAAATCAAAAATAAAATTTTTGATTTTTTTCGACTTTTTTACGTGGTCCCCCCTTTGACGATTTTTTGATCCAAAGGGGGGACCACGTTAAAAAGTCAAAAAATTTCAAAAAAATTTTTTTTATTGTTTTTGCTTAGAATAGATACCTGGTAGTCTGTTGAAGTGCCATTTGAAAAATTTTTGCAAAAAAAGTTACCATTTACACTTTTAAAGCCCGAGAATGTGAAACATCTACCGTACCATTTCATCGGTTGTTAAAAAATCAAAAAAATGTTATTTGATCGTTCCAATGCATACCAATGGACTCACATGACCTTTATTTATCATTTCTAATCGTTTTTGACACATTCTATCAAAAAAATAATACAAAACTTATTAAAAAACAGCAAAAATGGAGTACTGAAGGAAAAATTTGCATAAATCAAATCCGGCACATCAAAATTTGGCAAAATGTTTTCTGCCAGGTCTCCAACATCCTATTCTACAATTTTGTTTAAAAATTTGCATGTTTAGTTTACTTTTTTATAATATTTCTGTTCGAAATACCTGGAAATCCGGGAGGATCCTCGTAAATCCGCCCGAAATCCGTCAAAAACGAAAACTGCCAAAAACCCTTTTCAGGCATCATTTCTAACATCCATGAGCACCTATTAAAAAAGAAAATAAGAAATTTCATTAAAAACTAAAAATATGCCAGCGGGTCAAACACCCGCACGAACTTTTCGAATTACCTGATATACTTGTTAGAGAAGGTGTTGATTTTTTTTGAACAATAGAAATCAGCACTTTTCTAGTTTCTTTTCATCATCCATTTTTTATCATTGTTCCTTTTTTTACTCTTCTTGTTCAATTTTGAAAGGCTACATAAAAAACTTAAGTAATCAGACAACGACAACGTTTAACTAACTTTTTTGCAAATATTACCTTTTTAGTTTTTTTTTGCTCATCTTTCATTCTTTTTTTTGACCATTGATGACGACGAAAAACGAGTCTCTTTAATTTTAAAAATCACTTTTTTAAAAGAAAAAACAAATATTTGCAGTGATTTTTGAAAAAAAAACTTTTAAAAAAATGAAAGAAACAAAAAAATCCAAACTAGACTTGTTTCCGGTGAATTTTTTTTGTTCAAGTGTGAAGAATTGAATCCAAAGTAAGTGAATGAGAGAGAAAAGGAGAGAATTTTTGCACCACCGTAAAAAGCAAAATTCCAAGTGTGTCTGTTTGCGAAAAAAAAAGATTGGGATGAGTTTATCGCAAACATTGTTTTTTTTTGCATCTAACTTTTTTTGGGGATGGAAATTGCCTGAGGAAAAAGTAGAATGCACGATCCATACAAAAGGATGAAAATGTTAACAAATTTTTCACTCTCGATTTTTATCTCTTCCACTTCCGTTTTATTTTTTAAAAAAAAACTTTAAAGCTTTTTGAATAAAAAAATGAAGGCTGTTGCTGTGTAAGTTTTTTCTTTAATAATTTTTATTAGGTTTTGATTACGGTATTTGATATTACAATAGCTTACAGTATCATTTTCTGGTATACTGTATACCGTAATCTGTTAAATAATTAATATCGTACATTACGGTAACCCATTGATTAAAAAATCTAATATTGATACTTTTACATTACAGTATCTTATTCAAATTTTTACCATATTTTAGGTAATATTTAATCATTTATTAATTCTATTAATTGCTTTTTAGTTTCTTTGCATGCTTGATTGTATCCCTTAATGGACAATATGTTTTGCCAGGAGTTTATCCCCCAAGATTCTTCCAACCTGCTCCATTGGTTGCTGCTCCGGTTGTTGCTGCTGCTCCAGTCTTCGCAGCCCCAGTAATTCCAAGACCCGTTGTTGCTGCTGCTCCAGTCTTACTCCCACCCCCACCACCAGTCTTTGCACCAGTTATCCCAAGACCAGTTCTTGCTGCCCCCGTTGTTGCTGCTGCACCAGTCATCCCAGCCTATGCACCATTCGCAAGAGCCGCATATTTAATTGGATCCAATAAAGCCAAGGCTGCTGCTGCCGCTGCAAAGAAAAATTAAATGCAACTAAAAATATTTCTTATTTGTCTGTAAAAAGATGAAGAAAGCCTTCAAAAACGAAAAGCTTTAGTTTTATTTTTGTTTTGGTTTTTTTAAAGGTTTTTGATCAACTTAAAGTTGGAAAAACTTTTTAAAAGCCAAAATTTTATTAATTCATTTAATTGTCTTGTAAATATCATGTTGAAATTGTGAGATTTTCAATAAAAATAAAACGTTTAAAAATAAAAAAATATTTTATGTTTTCAAGAAGGATACTGTAACATATCAATTAAACAAAGTACTTTAAAAATCTTTGTTGTTAAATAAATACAGTAGTCTAAAACATTTGTTTTTGATCCCAAAATAGTGTAAAATACAATTTATTTTATGATCAGACAATTCATTACAACATTTTTAAAGACAAAAAAGTTACAGTAATGATGAAATTGTATAATTTTTAACCGCTTTCTTTTTCGATGTTTGAAAATCTGTAAAACAAAACATTAAAACAAAAGGAGTTGCAACTAAAAGTAAAAGAAGTAATCTATTTTGAGAGATGAAGTTAGTACAAAAAAAAATTAAAGAAAAAATTGCAGTAAAAACTATTGCGATTTCAGTGTATAAAAATTTTGAAAAACGATCATCAAATTTATCAAAGGCTTCAAAAATTTTTAATTTATTTTCTTCAAAACATGGCTTCCAAAGAGATTGTAGAAGTTCAAGCTTGTCTTTCAAGGTTTGAATTTCTTGTTCATACCCTTCAATAATACTATCGAAGGATTGCTCAGCAAATGACAGAAATTTTTGAGGTTTAACTTTGTGAATTATTTCAAGTTCCTAAAATTTAAGATGCTAAATTAAAAACAATTATGATAATTACATCAAACATTAAAATATAATGATCATTTTAGACATTTGATGATACCGTAATCCAATCCATGATAACATCCGAATTTATCCAAAAATAAAACTATTCGTTCTCAAAAAACTAACCCATTGTCTATCGTTATAACTTTTGTGCAAAACTATGATATCTTGAAAAGTCAAATCCTTGGAAGAATTGCAAGAGGCTTTTAACATTCTCTTGCAATTAATATGTGATAAGTCCAAACTGGATGCAAAATTTTTGGAAACCAAACCATTGGAAAGCAGAACAATTGCCATACAACAAAGTGCCATAGTACACGATAAAATTTTATCCTCTAATTTAATGATATTTATTTGTTTCTGCTGATGATTACACAAAGGCTTTGTAAATTGTTTCAGCGCCATGATTTATTTAAATAATAAATTAGAGTACAAACGAAAATTTGGCACGAAAAAAACGAATAAGAAAGTGGAAATAGAAATGTTGGCATATTGCCATCATTTTTTGAGCCATTAAAGAAAGGCAATCATTTTTTGCCAACAAATCAATTCGTGCTGAATACAGTAATTCTTTCTTTGTGTTTTTAAAAAAATAAAATGGGTGTTGCATTATGTTTAATTCAACCCTTGAAAATTTTAGCATACTTTTTTAAAGATTTTGTTTTTTAGATATTCATTATGCCATTAATATAGGTTTCTAAAACGTTTTACATCGATAAAATGTTAGAAATTATTAATGAAAAAACTAAATTGAAAAACGGAAAACTCAAAATTTGGAGTTAAAAAAAGTCAACATTTTTTTGTGCTGCTTCAAAGTTAAATGTCTCGACACGAAAAAATAGTTTACCTCTGACAAAAATTTTTTTGCCTCGTTTTTTTTCTTCGGTTATATTTTTTTGCTAAAAATGTTAAAGAGCCTATATTTAATCCTATTAATTATTTACTTAACAAAACTTTTATAGATCTCAAATATGTCATTCAGAGGCGGACGCGGTGGCGGCGGCGGAAGAGGCGGTGGCCGTGGTGGCTTTGATCGTGGCGGACGAGGTGGTGGAAGAGGCGGCGGATATGGAGGCCGTGGTGGTGGCGGAGGAGGTGGAAGATTTGATAATGGTCCACCTTCCGAAGTTATTGGTTAGTTTTATTCATTTTATAAGTCTTAACCTGTATTAACACGTATAATTTCCTTTTCAGAAGCTGGCTACTTCTCTCATCCATGTGAAAATGATTTAGTTGTTTGGTCAACATCCGGAAAGATTCCTTTCTTCAATGCTAATATTTATTTTGAAAATATTGAACCAATTGGAAAAGTTGATGAAATTTTCGGTGGCCCAGCTGAAAATGTAAGCATTGTTAATGTCTTTATGGTCAACAACGAATAATGTCTGAGTTTTTAGGGATTTACTGTCAAGCTCAATGATGGACTAAAAACAAAGTCATTCAAGGAAAACCAGAAAGTATATATTGATCCTGCAAAGTTATTACCTGTTGAACGTTTTACAAATCCAAGTTCTGGTGGTGGACGAGGCCGTGGTGGTGCTAGAGGAGGACGAGGTGGTGATCGAGGTTTGTAGTTTGTTGTCAGATGATAATTTTTGGGACTGCAAAATTTGCAATATTTATCTATTGGTTTTTGAGATTGTAATCTTTTCTAACGTTTTTCTCTCATCCAATAGTAATGCACATGAATATACAGCGTAGTTTAAAAGTGGTTGTTACTTTGGTGTACAAGGTTTAATAATACTTTTCCTCATAAAGTCTAAACCTGCCGTACTTCAAAGTATCTTATAAGTTTTAAACGACTACGCTGTGCGCTTTCATGTTGACTTGCACAGTATCTCATAACTTTTAAACTTCAGTTTAGTTTCCTTAAATATAGTCACTTATTTTTATTTATTTTTTATAATGATCACAATCTTCTTTTTCAGGCGGTGGTCGTGGAGGTGGCCGAGGAGGCTTTGGAGATCGTGGTGGTCGAGGCCGTGGTGGCTTTGGTGGTGATCGCGGTGGACGAGGAGGCGGAAGAGGAAACTTTGGAAGTGGTGATCGTCGTGGTGGCTTTGGTGGTGATCGAGGAGGCCGAGGTGGACGTGGTGGCTTTGATCGTGGTGGAAATCGCGGTGGCGGAAATAACTTTGGTCAAAAACGATATGGTTCAAATGATAATAGCACACCACAAAATAAAAGAATCAAATTTGATGATTAACAACTTTTTATTACAACTTCTTTTTGTTAGCTGTTCTTGTTCAGCATTGTTGAGTTTTTTCATATTTTCTTTCATTTTTATTATTTAATGAAGATATTTCGTTTTGTTTGTTATGTTTATTAAAAAAACTTTAATAAAAATATCAAAAACATATTTGAGTTTCTTGTGAATGCAGAAGCAAAGGGTTTATTTTTCCAATTTTTTATTTCTTTTTATAGTAATAATTTATGTTTTATAATTTAATTAAGTAGAAAGAGAACAAAAACAAAGTTTGTCAGCTAATAACAATTAAATTTAAAAAATTTTGAGTTCATCTTTTTGTCTTTAAAAATCAAGAACACCCATAGGATTCTGAAGCCACGGGAACATTGTTGGGCAAGGATTACATGTCAGGAATTGATGCTCGGGACTGCTTAAAGTTGGAGTTGGGAATATGCATTTGTTTGGTGTTTCGCAGGTTCGTGAAGAATCAGGAAAATGTGATGACATTCGAAGTGGGCATGATAAATCAGGGAACTAAAAATTTTTAAATTTGATTGAGGTTACTGTAATCGTTCATACACAGTATAAACAATATCATTGGTTATTAAGTTACTGTAGTAACTGCACGGTAGCAAAAATATTGTCATTCTTCATTCTCTACAGATAAGGTTACGGTAGTTGAATAAAAACTTACTTCGTGAATTCGATTAAGTGGTTTTGGATCTTGCATCCAAGATATCAAACTTTTCATTGTAATAAAATATACATCTTTATTTTGTTCCATATTATAAATAAATTGTTGTAAAGCGAGCAGCCCCTTATTTTGTCCACCCAATTGCAAAAAGTCAGCATTCAAGGATAACACAAATGGAGCTTTATTATTGGTATATGATCTTTCAAAATTATTTGTTAAAATATGTACAAGCTCCTCAACAGTTGAATTGAGTTCAACAGCTGCTCGAAGCATTGAAGATCGTTTAAAGGTTTGAATTTGTGAAAGATATGTTCCGTAGAATTGATTCATTGGAACTTCCCAAATACCAGGAAATGAGCTAAAAGTGGCGAGGGATTTAGTTTGGTAAATTAATATTAAGAAAGAATGATTAATTTTATAAATCCAAATTATTTGAATTTATGCAAAGTTGGTATGTTTAGTAAATGAGATTACTGTAAATCTTACAGTTTAAGAATGTGAGATGGAAAAATTAGAAATTACTAAAGCTACAGTAATTTATACATACCTTGTTGGACAATTATCTTCTGTACAAGGCCAACTAAGTTTATGATCTAATGTTTGTGGCCAATATGGTTCATTTGCTTGTCCCGGATTTGCACTTATACTATTATCATATAAAAATCCAGATCTTTGCATCATTTCAAATTGTTTATCTCCACCTGGTGCAAGTTGCGGTGCCCGAATTCCAACAATTTCTTCTTCTGGAACATTTCCAAATTTCGCCATAATCCTTCTCATTCCATCCATTTCATTTAGCCATGTTGTGGCAGATGCGCCTTGAAGATTTGAATGACTAATTGAATTTGATGCAAGTTCATGACCCCCTCGGGCAATCCATTGAACTTCATCATAATTTGTCCATTCATGGGAAACAAAGAATGTGGCCTTAATTGGGCAGCCATTTGGATTCTTGTATTTTGGTGTTTCAAAAAGTTCTTTGTAATCTGGAGCAGTTTTGCCGTTGACAGCGTCATCAAAAGTTAAAACAATGAATTGTGGGATTTGTGAGGGATCAAGATTTCCAGGAGGTTGCCGGCCATCCATTGAACAGAAGCATGTTGGAAGTTGGCATTTTTGTGGATCACATCGAGTTGCACGTTTCTTGGGTCGTGTTGGATTTGAGCTAAACCGAAGTCCAGTTGCAGGAAGATATTCAACATTGATATTTGGGGATGCCAGTGGACGGCAATATCCATCAACGGCATAATGATTTCCATCACATGTACAAGTGTTGTTGGCACATGCTGATCCACCAACACATTCTGTATGCTTATTTCGGCATGATTCACCTGGTAAAGCTGACCATGAACCAGCTAAAGAAATTTTTAATAAATAGATTAGGCTGATATTGGTTAAGAAAATTTCTCACATCGAATACAAGTTCCTCGAGTACCATCATGCCCGGCGGCACAAATGCATTTTTTCATTCCAGAATCACATAAAGCTCCACCCGAACAAAGTTCACCGTTTTCACATGATTCTCCAGGTTGTGCAATGCCTTGTGCATATGCAGTTTTGATACATTTGCCCTCTTGTTCAACGGTTGAAGCAGGACAAACACATGTTCCTTGTTGGCATGCTGATCCATACAAACAATCTTCCGGCTCATCACAACTTTCACCAATCGTATGTCGAACTATCGGACGATTTACAGTTGCAAAGGGGATTGGCTCAGGTCTTGTTGGAGGTAAATTAGGATTTGAATTTGTTGCAATTGGAAGTGGATCAGTTGCTGAAATGGGAATACTGTAGTTATGACCTTTGACAATCTTGCTTGTGTTTCAGGGTTATAGTTAAAATAGCTTACGATTATAACATTTTCCATCTCTAAACATTTTACCAAGTTGACAAACACAAAGTCCCATTAAACAATGAGCATTTTGGGGGCATAAATCATATCCAACAATACATTTTCCACCCAATGGAATTCTTTTTCCAGCGATATTTACAGACATTTCAGTCGTTGTCGTTGTTGTCGGCATTTTAAATTCTGGTGGAATATTGTTATACGGTAATGGAACTCTTGGAGGTTGAGTAATTATTTCATTATACTTTATTGGAGTTGGAGATAAAGTTGGAATTGGTTGTGGTTGTGGTTTTTGTTGTTGTTGTTCAAGTTGGCACATTTGTCTTGAAGGATTAAAAGAAAGCCCAGAATCACATTTGCATATTCCATCAATGCATTTAGAATTTTGGGAACAGACATCTCTTTGGCTATTACACACATGACCGTATCGGCGGATAACAAATTGCTCTAAAATTTTAATGTTTTTGTTGGTGGTTCGATACCGTAATCTTTTCAATGCCGCATGCGATCTGTATACTGTAGCTTTAAATAAGTAATAACAAATTTTAAAAAGTTGTTCACACAAACATCTAATGTTGAAAATTCTACAGTATTCCTTCGCTGAAGTATACTGTAGTTTTGAAAAAATCATCATTTTTTATTATTCAAAAAATATAAATCACGCAAACATCAAATTTAGAAAATCTTACAGTATCCAAATTCATTATTATGAGTATACTGTAATTCAAAATAAGTCGTTATTTTTGCATCAAAGTGTTTAAAAAAATTCTGTTCACACAAACATCGCATGTTGCTACCGTAATCATTTTTAAAACATTATTATTATTTATCACTTTTTTGATTTACAAAATCACAACACAAAAAGAAACAGAAAAAAACACGATCAAAAAAATTATTTAAAAATAAGAAAAATTATATTAAGTTTTTTTTGAAAGACTAAATATACATGCATAAAATTATATATAGTAAATTAATTATTTGTAAAAAGTTTTAAAACACAGTAATCAACTGCAAAAAACTTTTAACTAATATTAAAATTTTTTAAAGAAAAACAAAACACAAAAACAAGAGATTTTAAAAGGCAAGTTTTGTTTTTTTTTATCAGAAAAATAAATGGAAGAAAGCTTAATTTTATGAGAGTCTATGACTAAAAAAAGAAGAGAAAGACTGGGATTAATAAATTTTAAAAATTTAAATAAAAAAACAAAACAGATATCTTTTTGAGCAAGAAAGAAATTTAAATTTTTTAAAAAAGGACCTTCAAAATTATGCAAATAAAAAATTTTGACCTAAAAATTTTTGACGAGAGAATTTTCGAGTTTCAGGGTTTTTAGGCCTAAAAGAATTTTCCCGTCAAGATCCTTGCCGAAAAGTTTTTATTTGCCAAAATTTAAAAATCCTTTTTTAAAAAAATTTGAATATTAAGAAAAAGAGAAAAATAAGTCACGCTATTGCTTTTAAGTTGTTTTTAAGAGAAGAAAATATATTACTGTAAAAATCAAAACATTTGTTAAAAAATTACAGTAACCATTTTGAGGTTGTTTAGAATGATTTGCAACAATTATATTCTTCTGAAGCTGCGCCCGTTACATAACAATATGATCTTGGAGGGCATTTTGGTTTAAAGCCATTACAAATCATAATTTTTCCTTCATCATCCAAAGTTGGGTCATTTCCAACGGGGCAATATCCCCGGCCATTTGCACGCCCTGAGGCAATCTGCGGGGCAAGGGTAGCCTTTTTAGGTTTTGGTCGACGAATTGGAGGTCCAACTATTCTGGGTTGTTTTGGGCTTGGATTTGTGTCTGAATTTGATGATGATGAAGAAGAATATGACCGTTCAAATGCTATATCTAAATATATTATGTTAAAGTTAGAAGAAAAAGAAGAAGAAGGATAGATTTTTAAAAAACACTCAAAAATCGTCAAAACAAAAACATTGCAAACAAAAAAAGTTCAATCACTTCAAAAAAAATTTGTGAGAATTTTTAAAAAAATTTTGTTGTTGGGGTTTTTGACCCTAAGGGGATGATGACTAAAATTTGAGAATAAGCTTACCTTCCATTTGTGCACATTCTCCATTTTCTTCTTTGTATCCAGTTTTGCATTTGCATTTATTCACAACACAAATGGCATGATTTCCACATTGGGTGTCATCTTTGCAATCGGATCCGACATCTAAAAAATGATTACGGTATATAAGTACGGTAATGGCAACGATTATTCATGACTCTGACTCATTAGGATATTCAAGTTAAAAGAACATGTAATTACTGTATTTAATTATTACTACTATAATTTTATTCAAATTTTAAGGAAATTCTAAGCTTATTTTATGCTAACATATAGGCTACAGTTTACTTTTAAAAATATCTTATCCCAATAATAAAGAAAATGTCTAACCACTTTGTCGATCAACAGCAGCTGAATTTACAATTGCAAGAATTGTTAAAAATAATAAAACTAAACAAATTTCACTTTTCATGATTTTTGATAAAGACGAATGACATAAATTCAACAAAATTGCTCAAACTTTATAAAAATAATTTTTTTCAGAGAACACCCTCCTCTTTCTTGAATGAAAGAAAGAGGGATTATAGCTGCAGCTAATATTAAAAAAAGCATAAACCCTTAAGGAAAGAAAGAAAAGCGGAACAAACGAGTTTAAAGAATGATGGGATAATCGGTTGCGATTCAACATTTTTTTTTGTTTTTGGTCATCATTGAACGAAAATGTTTTCTTCCGCGAATTATTTATTTTATCTTTTGTTAATCTTACTGGACAAAAAACCGTGATTGCACAAATTTTCGTGAGCTAAGAAGATATGCAAAAAAGGTAATCATGTTTGTTTATCAAAATTTTAAAATTAAAGCGAAAAAACAAAAAATAAGCTGTTGTTGAAGAACGAGTTTATTGATTGAATTTTTTTGAAGAAAAACTAAACAAGTCCATTTTTATCATTTTAATAACGGTTTTTTAAAAGGTACCTCTCAACACTGTCAAATTCGAATAAATTGTTTCAAATACTGTAATTTGCATAATTACAATAATTAATTAATCTATTCAGCCCTACTTTGAAGTTCAAATCCTGACAAACCTCAATTCTATCAAACTACAGTACCCTGTAAAATCTAATTTTTATCATCGGTAATCTACAGTACCCTATTTCTCTCATTATTTTAAAAAACTTACTCCTTCTTGCAAATTCATTTCCGTTGCCTCCAATTGAGACACTTGTTGTCGGGACAGTTGCGGGTCGAACACATTTTCCAGAATTATCAATAAATCCAACCGGACATTTACAAATTCCATTAAAGCAATAAGATCCACCACCACATTGTCTTCCATTTCCACAGTATTCATTTGGACCAACCATGATTGAAAGTTTTGTTGTTGCCATATTTGGTTGGGCTGATGAAGGAGTAGTAGTTGTTATTGTTGGAAGTTTAACACATTTTCCACTAATTGCAATAAAGCCAGCTTGACATCGGCACATTCCTTGATAACAAATTGATTGCTCTGTGCATTGTGTTTCACTGCTGCATTCCTCTCCTGGACCAGCAAGTTGTGGCTTTTGCATCGGTTTTTCATTTGATGCAATACAAGTATTCAGGCGAAGAATTGGTTTATCAGCAGGACAAACACATGTCTGAAAATATAAAATCTATGAATGAAAAAATACAAAAAGTTGTTGTTAAAGAGTTAAAAGTTATTAAAATTATTATATTTGAAGCAAATCCATTCTTTAAAAAGCATTAGAAAGTTTTATATTATTGAAATTTGAAAACAAGTTTTTTAGCTTTTTTTGTTAAAAATTAGCGTGTAATTGTTCTTTGTGATTTTATTAGCTCTAATAATTAGCATAAAGCAATGAAAGAAAAGTTAAAGCGATATTAATATTTTTTTGTTATTGTTTTTAGCAGACTGTTTTAGATGGTATTTATTTATAAAAACAAAGACAACTTTTTTATGTTATTACTAGACACAAAAAATTTGATCTTTCTAAACAAAGATAAAATCTTTTGTGATTTTTTTCTTCTTCTTCTCTTACATTTCTTCATCACCATTTTAAAGTTAGTTTAAAGAAAAATTTTTTAGTTTAAAATTTGAACTAAAAAATCTTTCTTCAACTCTTTCTCACCATCGATGAAGCATCGAAAAAAATTTTTCATTTTTTGTGTCTTTGTTTTTGAATATTTAAATTAATTATTTGTTCTTCTGAATTTAATTTAAATTTGATAAAGGATCGATAAAAAAATGTTAAATCGAAAAATAAAAATGTTCTAAAAACTCAAGAAAGACCACCATTAATAAAAAAAAGTTGAAGTTTATAATTTTTATTAATTATTTTTCTTTATTTTTCGATTTTTTGATTTGTTTTTGAATAAAATTTTTACATTTCATAAAATAGGCTATTATCTATCATAAGGATCCATTTAATTAAAAAAATTATTCACATTGTTTGTATAAAAAAAAGTAATAATCAGACAAATATTTTCCAAAAAGCTGCGATAATTAATTTACCATTCAACCCAACATTAAGTGGCAGTGTTTATAAAAAACGCATTTACAGTAAAACTAATTGATTCATTTTTCCCTACTTTTCTCCCCTTTGCCCAAGGCGAAGATGCTTTTCATATTCCAAAAACATGTCTTTTATATCAAAAAAGGCCTCAATTTTTGTGCGTTTTTCTTTTCATGTCTGATTTTTTTAATGCAAGGTCTTAAAAACTAAAACATCTGTCTTTAATAAGCTTAGTCATCCAATACAACTATGTCGTTTACAACAAGAAATAAAAATCTTTTTTTTCTCCCATTTAGTTATTTAGGGAATGGTATTGGCTGACCAGGGTGCTGCAGCTTTTCCTAATTGAAGAGTATTATTTTTATCCTAATTTTTGAATATTTTAGTAATTTTTTGCATTTTTGGAAGACAACTATTGAAAAAAACTAAATCATATTTATCATCTAAAAATATGAACAAGTAATGACAAAGAGTGAACAACGCTCCACAATAATGAAAACATAATGTTATATCTGGAACGATTAAAAGCGTTGCTTATTTTGAAATTTTGTAATTATTTTTTATCTTGGTCCCCGAAAAATTATTCATTTCACAAGTCAAAACTTTTCTTTCCATCATCAAATCCACCCTTTAAATTTAAATGTAACAGGTGCAAATATTTCATTATTGCGCTTTAAAACTAAAGAATTGTATCTCCACCTTTCCGTCATCGAAAGGCAGTGTTTCTTTCGAAATTTTATATGCAATTCAACGCAATTTTGATCTAAAACAATTTTTCTGATTTGCCATATTTTTTTGTAAGCAAAGTTCTTTTTGAATATTCTATGATTTTTTTTGCAAAAGATTGGATAAAAGATACAAAATTTGATTAAAATTTTAAGCATTAGAATATTACATGCGCATTCATTAAGTGTGCACATTGCAATATTAAAAAAGAAATTTAAGTTGCATTTAGTTACAAAATATAATTTTAAAAAAAAGTGCA
The DNA here is from genome assembly GCA_024447195.1 of Panagrolaimus sp. LJ2414. NCBI lineage: Eukaryota > Metazoa > Nematoda > Chromadorea > Rhabditida > Panagrolaimidae > Panagrolaimus > Panagrolaimus sp. LJ2414. The sequence goes on along the minus strand of JAMRXY010000011.1, from coordinate 308,779 downwards.
AAGCTTGGTCCTTCTTCTTTCTAAATTTGATGAAATAACAGAAAAGAAGATAACTATTTTTTGTTCTTTGAAAGGTCAAATCTTTTGCGTTTTTTTGTTTATTTCTTCCTTTTCTCATTTCTTTATCGTCACTTCGACTAAAAAAATCTTTCTTCAGCTCTTTCCCAATCGAAAGAAATTATTCATTTTTTGTGCCTTTTTTATTTGAATATTTAAGTAAATTTTTTGCTCTTCTAAATTTAATTTAATTTAAAATAAATGAAAAAGAAAGTATTTGTTAAAGAGTAAAAAACTAAAAAACAGGAATCTCAAATCTCAATGTATGCAATAATAATAAATAAATTTTAAGTTTACAATTGACAATTGCAGTTTTTGATATTTTTAAATTTGTTCTTATACTCATATTAATAATTTTTTTTCACTCCCAAAGTTGCGTTAGTTTTGATTTGCTCGTTTCTGGATATTACAATAAATTATTTGCATTTCACAAAACAAACTATGCATACACAAATAGGTTCATTTAATTTAAAAAAACACAAAAAAATGTTTAAAAAGTAATAATCCGACAAATTTGTTAACCAAAAAACATCCATTAATTTATTTTTGAACTCCGACAATTAGTGGTAGTCTTTTTTTAACATTAACTTAAACGATTGATTACTTCCAACTTTTTTGAGAAGCTATTGTGCAGAAAAGGCAGCTGTTTTTATTTTTCAACATTTTTTTGTATTTAAAAAAGGCCACATTTTTTGGTATTCTTATTCTTCTTTCCTTCTCTGATTTCTACATTGCAACTATCAACTAAAGAAATCTATCTTTTACCAAACCTTGATTAACCACATGTAATGCCGGCCGTTTGAAAGGAATAAAATTAGGCAATGTGCTGCACTTTTTCCTTTCCCTATGACTCATAGTGGTATGCGTTTTCACAGCCATATACAATGACAGAAGAAAAAAAACAACATCTATCTATATTTTCCATCTGGTCTTTTTTTCAGAGAGTGGCATTGATTGACCAGGCTTTTTTAACTATTCTCAGTTGAAGAGCATTTTTTTGGTTTTCTCATATTTGAATATTTTAGTTTAAAAAAATTATTGGATTTTTAAAGATAGTAAATTACTATAGAAAAAACTTAAATATTGTTATTTATTATCAAAGAATGTAAACAAAAAAATAAAGATTTTACATACGATAATAATAAAAAAATTAATGTCATAATTTGGACGAAAAAAAGTTTTGATAAAAAAGGTGACGCAAATTTCGTTTTTAGTTAGCATTTTGGTATTCTTAAAATTTATTCTTTAAACAAAACAGTTGCGATGTTTTATTCTCAAATTTATTTTTACATTTCATCATTGCGCATTTGAACTAAAAAATCTATCCCTAACTTTCCCTCATCGAAAGGCAGTGTTTCTTTCGAAATTTTTAATGTGATTTTCTATGCAACTTTGATCTAAAACAATCTTTTTGCTTTGCTGTAATGTTGAGTGAGGGCTTTTTTTGAATATTTTGTAATTTTAAAGAAAGTTATTTGCAAAAATGAAGAAAAAAAGATACAAAGTTTGATTAAAATTTTAGCCATTAGAATATTGCGTCCAGTACGCTAAGCCTACACGTTGCAATATTTAAAAAAAATTAGTAAATTTGATTACAGACCTAATTTAAATAAAAAGTAGAAAACTTGATCCTTCTTTAAAACAAACAAAAACATTGTCTTGCAAACATTTTTAAAACGGTAAAAAAAGATAGTTTATCCAACAGATACATATGCCATTTGCTTATAGCTGCATTTAATCACTTTTGTTAATATTTTTTTGCAGGGTATTATTGACTAAAGGGGAGTCACACAAAATTGGTGAACGTTTGCATTTGTTTTTGCTGCAGAAAATATCTTTTCAATAAAAAATATAGAAAGTGCAGTTTTTTAAAACTAGAAAACATTTTTTTGCGTCGCGTTTTTGAATATATAGTATGATTTTTACCAATGTTTTTTTGGTAAAAATTATACTATCGAAAAATATTTAAATTTATTAAAATACTTAAAACTGAATCACATGGTGCATTGAATTTATTCTGTAGTAAAATGTTGTTTAATTCATTATTTAAAATTAATTATTGTACAACAAAACAACGATAGAAAAGGACTTAAGTTTAATGTTTTTTCAGTATTTTTTTCAATACTTCAAATTATTGCCTTACAAAAATAATTACATTTTGTTTTCATTTTGTGAAAGACGGAGACAGAAATTCTCAATCATGCAAAAAGACATATTTTTGTAGTAGTAACAAAAAACAAACATATTTTTATCTACGAAATCGACTGTTCCTTTTTTTCGATTGAATATTTTATGACCTTATTTTAATAGTGAAATAAGGAGATATACGAAAAAGGTCATCGACTTATTATTGCACTTTTGAAAACAATTTTTCTCAAACATTTTTTATTTTTGTTATTGGTTTGAATATTTTGTATATTTTGAAATTCATGCAAAAAAATAACCTATGTTTCTGTTCTTATATCTTCTTTCATTAAAAAAAGTAAAAGTTTGCTTACAAATAATGAAACTTAGGAACATCCATTTTTAAAAAAAGAAGTTTAAAAAAGGCCACAAAACTAAATAGAAGAAAAAATTTGGGATTTATTTTTTCGACGCTGCTGCTATCGTTAAGTTTTTTTGCAGGCGATATTACATTTTCTTTAGTCATTTTTGCTCACACTTCTGCATTGTTTTTTGTAACTTTTCTGTTGAAAGAAACAAAAAAGGCTGCATTTCGCATTTTTCAAATACACCCAAAGGTTCGCACTTTTTTGGATTTTCTTTTTCAAATATTTAATAATTTTAGGCCAAAAATATCGAAAAATCGTTTTCACTATTAATCACTGTGATTCGCTTTAGACTTTTAATATTTTTAATCGGACAATAAAATACTGGTCGAGTCAATTATAAAAAAATTTTAAAAGAAACTAACAACATAAAAAACTAAAAAATGAAAGGTCTCAATGCATTCACTTTTCACAAACTCAACAGCATTTTCTTTGGTCATTCACAGAAAAAAGTGCAATGTTTTGCCACTGCATTGAAAAAAATATTGATTTTCTTTACGATTGCAAAAATAGAAACGGAAAGGCAGCATCTTGCATTTTTTATATTAAATATTTTCAAGCAAAGAAATGCGCATCCATTTTTAAATTTTTTGATTTGAATATTTTATGGCTTTTTAAACCCCAATGTAAGTAAAATTAAAATAAAGTGTTAAAGTTGAAAAATAATTCTATAAATTTTTGGTTGTCTGAAGGCTTCTGAAGAAACAGGAAAACTGCTTTTCCATTAAAAAATAGCGTTGAGTCCCTTTGGCTATTGTCAAAAGAATCGGTAGAATTTCAGTTATACACTTCAATGAAAAAAAAGTTAAAAAAAGAAAGGCATTAAGAAAGCAGCAGCACCACATTTTTGTTGACCCTTCCAACAGGTTTTTGTTTAAAGGGAAAGAAAAATATTGATTTTTTTTACGATACAATAAACGAGAAGTCAGCACTTTTCATTTTCTTAGAAATCTCACTCGGAACAAATTTTTGCGATTTTCGTTTTTTTGTCTAGTTTGAATATTTTATAAATTAAAAAATCGATAATCAATGTCAAAAACATATAAAATATATAAACTTAATAATATCAAAATTGAAAGCGAGTTTTAGCAGCATTAAAAATATTTTTTTTGTTCATCTCTAATTATCACCATAAAAGTGATAAATGTTTTTTAAAAATTCCACAGAAAAGGTTAAAAATGGGAAATAAAAAAGCAACAGCAACAAATGCGTCAGTCAGTCTTTCAATCAAAAATGTGCCCTGTTTTTTTTGTTTAAAAGGAAAGAAGAATATTGATTTTCTTATACGATTGCAAAAATAGAAAAGGAAAGTCAGCACTTTGATTTTATTAAATAGTTGGAACGAATTTCTGTAGTATTTTGCTTTTTCTTTTCTTAGTTTGAATATTTTAGAATTTTTTAAATCGAAAATTAATGTCAGCTATTTAATAATTACAATATCAAAACCGAAAAAACGTTTTACTAAATTTAAAAAAAAATCTCTTCATTCAATATATATCTTTCTTCCCTTCTTTAACTATCACCATTTAAGTGATAAATGTTTTGTATAGCCTCTAACAAAAAGAAAGAAAAAAGTTAAAAAAAGAAGGGGATTAAGAAAGCAGATGACAGACCTTAATGTTAGAAAATATCACACTTATATCACCAAATGCATTGTCTACCTGTTTTCCTTGACAAATTGCGCCACCAGTACAAATTTCACCATTTGAACATGATTCTCGTGGATTTGCATATCGGGGTCCTAAAAATATCATGATTTATTGTGCATGAAATTTGCATATTAACAAAAATCCCAACTATTTTGTGTTAGTTTTTGAAATTAGTAAAAAACATGTTAAATCCAAAAAAAGCCAAGCAAAAAAGCAAAAAAAAAATAATTAATATAATTATTTAAATACCACGATATGAAGGTTTTCCCTTTCGTTTATTGATAATCTTTCGAGGGGTTATTGGTGGGATGCATTGATCATTGTGTAAAATATATGAAGGTGGACATTGACAAGTTAAATCGATGCAAATTGTTCCACCTCGACAATATAGCCCAGCTTTGGCACATTCATCCAGCTCTTCTTCCTCGGTGCCACCACTTTCAATTCCAATTACCGGCGTTAAATCAGATCCATTTTCAAGATTCTCCAAATCTTCTGTTACAATAATTTTATTATTGTTATTATTGATTACGGTAGGTCGACGAGTTGGTGGAGATAATGGTGCGTGGGATTCTGATGCCGTTGATGAAGTTTGACGATTTCCAAATCTTTCTTGTGGATAATATGGTTCTGAGATTACGGTAACAGGACGAGGTCGTGGACGAAATGGTTGCCGAGTTGAATGTGTTATATGGTAGTCTGTGAAAAGGCAAGCAATCAAAAAGCATGTTAGAAGCAAAATAAAGCAAGCAAGCATCTTTTTTGAATTTTTTTGGCAAAACGACAAAATTTAAATAAACTTTTTTAAAGGTTTTGTCCGATTAAGTCGGTTTAACTTTTTTAAAAAATAACTACAAAAACGCAAAAAATCAATGCACAAAATTGTTAAACTGTTAAATTTCAAAACTTTGCAAAACCTAAACTAACACTAATATCTCTAAAATTATGCAAATTTTGTTAAGCAAAGCAAGTATTACATAAGCTATGTTATTATTAGCAACTACTACTTCAACAGTAACCCATAAAAATTACTTACCAGAACCAGATGAAGCAGCTGCTGCTGAAGTTGTAGAAGTTTTAGCTTCAGGTTTTTCACAACGAGCTGTTTGTTGATTTGGTTGCATGCCTGCAGGGCATAGACAAATACTATCAATACAAGTTGAACCTCCAACACAAATATCCAAAGGTCCGCAGGATGTGCCAGGAGCAGCTTTTCGAGCTGATGGAAGAAGGGATGATTGTTGAATTGGTCGATTTGTTCCTAATTGGGCACGCTAAAATAAAATTTGCATATTTTCGGGATTTTCTAAAATTCATAATAGCTTACAGTAGTTTGTGGAGGGACAGTTGGACGAGGTTGTGTTTGAACACAAAGCCCTCGAGTGACAATCATTGATGGATCAGGACAAACACACCAACCTTCCCGACAGACACTTCCACCTGAACATTCTTCCTCTTCTGAGCAACTTCCGCCTGGTGGTGATCGAATTTTTTCATCAGCTGAAAATTTGCATAATTATGGTAAAATTCAACAGCAATAAATTATATAAGCAAGCAATTAATTGTTAGTGTTAGTAATATTTTAGGGCAAAAAAGCATGTTAAAAAATTAAACACAGCAAAAACAGAAAAAAGCACCTTCTAAAAAAGCAACAAAAAAGTTCGCTTTTTTATGCAAATTTTTCACCCTTTTCAATGGCATTTCTTTTGGCGAGGTGCACTTTCATTGAGCAATCTTTATTTGGTTCCAAACAAATACATGAATTTTCAAAGCATGTAAAATTTGGTTCACATTCATTTGAATAATTACAGTATCCATGATGGCCTTCATCAAGGGCATCTTGAAGAATTGGAATTCCAGGAATATTGTTATCGTTGGATTTTTTTCTTGCAGCTAATGGCAAATGGATGGCAGCTTGTCGACTGTAATCTTTATCTTGAGTAATTGGAAAACTTTCACGTTGTTGTTCTTCTTCATCTGCTTCTGCACTGGCCCTTTTCTGCATATTTCTTATCCCCTTAGGCGAAGGTAAAATAAATTCCCCTGAGGCATCAGCTAATTTGCATTCGCAGAATCCTTCTTCCCCACATGTAAGTCCAACTTCACAATCATTGTCTTGATCACATGACTTTCGATCTTTGGTAGCTTTAACCATATGCAAATTACAATAACATTCTCCACTTTGACAAGATGTTCCCTTAGGGCATTCATCATTAGCAGTACAAGCTTCACCGAGCTTCTGAATTTTAAGATGTGAATTTTGTGGGCATTCATTGTTTGTTGGTTCTGCGCCATTTGAGCAGACACAAAGTCCTTCTTCACTGCATTCGGAACCTTTTGAACAAAAATCTGCATAAATGTTACAAGTCTCTCCTGGCAGCTTTATCAAATCTGCATCAACACATTCCTCATGGACTGCATCTTGCCCCTCAGGGCATTCACAAACTCCCAACGTTGAGCAATATGATCCATTTGCACATTCGGTATGGATATCACAATATTGCCCGGGCAAGGATTTTGGCTTTACTTTATCCCCATTGGCACTCACATGTTTATTAATACAATATCCTTGCCTGAGGGTCATTTCAAGCGAACAAATACAACTTTCTGTTTCTTTTGAACAAATTGAATTATTGATACAGTATTCCCCATTGCTACAAGATTCACCAGGTTTTGAAATTTTTACACAAATGCCATCAATAGATCGCATCTTTGAACGGCATTGACAAGTTTCATTCAAACAATATCCACCATTTTCACAAACATCTGAATTTGAGCAGTTTCCACCAAGTTTTGTTGTTTTCCATGTCCCTTTAGGTACACATCCACCATCCAAATAAACTGTCCCCTGAGGGCATAGGCAAACTTTCCCCAAGGTTTTTAACTCTTTACAAATTGAATCTTCGGCACAAATTTCTTGATTGGCACAACTTTGCAAAGGTTTTGCAGAATTGCCATTGCCATCAGTTGGTGAATGTTGGGATCTCCTGATTTTTGGCATTGCTCGTTGAAATTCATTTGGACTTGGATATGCACAAATGCCATTCTCAACTGCCACACCCTCAGGGCATTTACACCATCCCCGGGTACAAATTGAATTTCCTAAACATTTCGCTATTCCATTTCCACAAAATTCTCCAGGCATCGAAAATTCCATTTCTTTCTTTGATGGATGTTGCATTTTTGTTAGATGTGGATTTGATAAATCCATTGTTTTTGTCCCTTGTGCTGTTGAAAATTGTGGATATCCATTATACCCTGAAAAACCGCCCATTGGCATTTGATTTGGATATGATGGAATTGCAGATGGATAAAATGGATTCGGCATTGGCATTTGATTATATGGTGAATATTGCCCAAATTGATTCATTTGATATAATTGCCCTGAGGGGGATGGAGGGGCATTGGCATCTGGATTAACAATGTAAAATGGCTTTTCAGATGAAGCTTCATGTGGAAGTTTGGAGTTGATTATTGATAATGGAAAATTACTACCGTAACCATTAAAGTTTTGTTGTTGTTGATTGTTGTAATTATTGTTATTATTTGTAAATGTTGGCATTGGTGGAAAAGATGTTGTTGTTGTTGTAGTTGTAAAATATTCATTGGAGGTAGTCATCATCTCTGGATATTCAAGATCTTCTACCCTTGGAAATTGGGGAGTTGTTTTTTGGTATCCATAAAAATCGGGTTTGATATTTCCGTTCGGCCAAGTTGGGCCATTGTTGTTGAATGCCATGGCAGGTGTAGCATTAGCTTGAAGATTATTGAAATATCCTTGATTATCGTATTTTTGCCAATCTGGTCCATATGCTGCCATACTATCTGGCAAATTGTTGTTGTTATTAGACCCAAAAGTTTGACCAAATGGTTGTCGAAGTGGTGGTTGTGAGACAGGATTTGATGTTGATGGTTCTTGCCAAGTCTGGGATTGTTGTGGTGGATTTTGATTTGAGCCAAATCCACCTTGGAATTTTTGAAAAGCTTGAAGATTAGGAGTTGATGAAGGAGTTCTAGGATTATTGTTATTGTTGTTGCCGGAAGTTAAGCCATTAATAAGCCGCTGATAATTTTCCATATTTATTGGTGGTCGAGGACTGTAATTATTTGGTGAACTACCGTAACCGCCTCTTCCTGGATTTATTCCTCGAGGGCTTGGTGGAGGGATTAGCTGACTTGCAACCCCCGCAACAGCAATATTATTCAAATTTTGTTGTTTTGTTTGTTCATCCACGAGCATCAGCTTTGTTTTTAGTCGCGCCGATTCTTCCGCGGAAAGCATTCCTTTTCCAATCAGCGTCCCCAAATTGACCCCATATCCACTTCCTCTTCCAACAATTTCTCCTATGGCGGCACCAGGATTTCCGCCATTATTTGGGATGGACATTTCTTTTTCATAAATCCTGGTTTCAGACAAATCTAACCTTGAATTCCTTGGGGTTACTGGGGTTGCAGGAGGTAAACAATATCCATTCATGGCAGTATATCCGGATTTGCATAAACAATATCCGTTATCGCAATAACTGAATTTATGACAATTTGCACTTGAGAAACAAGCGGGTCCCTTTGAACGAGTTGCAGCTCGGCATTCACCTGCCTGGAAGAAGGTCTCCATCCCCACAGGGCATTCACAAACTCCACTGAAGCTTCCACAAACTGAATTATAACTGCACATTTGATTATGGGTGCAATCTTCTCCGGGCCGGGCTATTCCACGTTGAGGGCATCTTGAATGACCATGAGCATCAATGCCTGCGGCACAATTACATCTTCCTTGTTCACATGAACCTTCAAGACATTGTTCATTCATGTAACAAGCTTGTCCAAGTGGAACTTTTGCAATTTCACAATAACCATTTGCTGCTCGATATCCGGGTCGACAGACACATTGATTCTGAATGCAGACTGCCGAATTGAAGCAAATCCCTGCAGGGGCACAAACCCTCCCGGGTTGGCCTTGAGTCTTCCATGCAGGTTCAGAAGGTTGGATTTGGGATGGTGGTGATGGTCGAGGTTGTGATGGGGAAGGTAAAGATGAAAAAGTCATTGCCTGCTGGGGAGATGATGATGGTTTTGGATTTGTTGGATATGAACTTGCAACATGATAACATTTTTCATCGTATGGCTGATATCCTTGTTCACATTGGCATCTTGAATTAATACATTTTGCTCCACCCCCACAAACATCTTCACATGGTTCATTGAGAACAGGAGCTCGACCTAGTTCTCTCAACAACAAAGCTTTCAAAGTTTCCTGATCCACAACATTAATGCTCATCTGATTAGCAGTTAAAATTTGATGAAATTTTCCATCTTGTGAATGTGGAAGAATTGATGGGGTTCCAGGGCCATAGACCAGTTTTGTTCCCCGAATTTGTGGATTCTTAATCGGATAAGCATAAAAAGGTACGGTAGAATGTTTAGGAACACATTTTCGATTTACATCAACAACATAATTATCATTGCATCTACAAATTCCACTGCTACAGTAACTATTTTCACTGCAAAGTGCTTCAGCTGAACATTCCCCTCCAGGTGGGATATTGAACATATGTGCCTCAGGGGATTCACATTCTTTTCCATTGTTGACTAATCCATATAGGCATACACAGATACCGTAGTAGCATTGAGATTCACCAACACAATCCAAACCCTTCTTGGGATCACAATTCCCTCCGGGTAAACTTTCATGATTTGCTTTTCGGCATGTTCCAGATACAATTGTTTCACCTTTTTTGCATCGACAAACTCCTCGAATGCATTCAGTTCTATATGGGCAATGAAGGGTTAGCTGACAATGAGAACCAGGTTGTCGAGTTTCAGCCTCCTGCCCCGGGAACCCAGGGGATCGGGCAGATGGTGGGGTTTGTGTTGCACCAAGTATTGCAGCAGCATGTGAATCTTGGCATTCATTTTGGAGTAGTTCTGTTCCAGCTGGACAAACACAAACATTTCCAATGCAGACACTATTTCCTGTGCAAGCTGTTTCATCTGCACAATGCTGTCCTGGGGCAGATTTTTTGATCTCTGCTATCACCTTCAATGCATCTTTATCATTTCCAACACATTTATCATCAATGATTATTTCTTCTTCTCTGCAAATACAGTAACCATCTCGGCATTGTGATTTACCAGTACAGATTTCACCATCTAAACAAAGTTGTCCAGGTTTGGCATGTATAAGTTTTCCCGTTGAAATGTATACTTTGGCGGATGAAGTTGTAGCTTCAACATTTGGCTTTGGAGGTGCTGCTGCTGCTGCAGAAGGTTGTTTTACGGATCCGATGGCTTTTGTATCAACGTGTTTGTTGTGAATATGCTTTGATCCTAGTTTTTCACACTTTCCATCGTTGATATGGTACTCGGCCAAGCACATGCAAATTCCAAATCGGCAAACTCCACCATTGATACATTTTTGCCCAGATTGACAAGATTCACCAGGTTTTGCAACGGATACTGTACATTGATGATTCAGAAGCCGTTTTCCTGGAGGGCATTGACAAAGTCCAAGCTGACAAACAGATCCTCCAGCACATGATTGTCCATATGAACATCGACCACCAGGTCGTTGTCGGCATCGACCTTGTGCTTCAACGGATCCATCAACACATGAACAAATTGAATTTGTACAAACTGAACCACCAGAGCATCGATCATTACCCAAACATTGACTATTGATTGATCGGAAGGTTCCAGTTGATCTTGTACAACTATCATCTTCAAAGGCATATCCACTTGGACATCCACAATGTCCATCAACACAAATTGTTCCATTCAAACATACATCCCCAGAAGAACATGGCTCAGAATATGCTTTAACATTTACAGGGGATCTCTTAATCTCTTTAGATTGGCACTGTTTTCCAGGATTACAAACACATGCTCCATTTATGCAGGTTGAATTGGTGATGCATGTTGGAGATTCAACATCGAGATCACAAAATGCCCCGAGGGGTAGCACTTCACTGATACACTTCCCATTTGAATAAACATAATCGTGTAAACATTGACAAATTTGTTGAATGCAAACACCTTTCCCTTCGGCACAAAGCTTTTGATCCGGATAACATTCCAAAGATCGTTTTCCTACAGTATCCCGACGTTTTCTTGTTTTTATTTCAGTTTTTAATTTCTTTTCAGAAGTTTTGGTATCAATTAAATGTTGCTTTTCAGCCAAATATTTTGTTCCATTTACACATTGTTTCCCAACAATAATCAAAGGTTCAGGACATTCACATCTTTTACTTCGACAAATTGCCCCTCCTAAACAAACAGGAACCCAAACGGTTGTGTTAGAAATTTTTTCACGATTACATGATCCACCAGGTGAAGAGAATTCTGAAAGAAAGGGAAAAAATGGGGATAGAGTTAAAACACACACACAAACAAACAATGGGTAATTAAATTGTTAAATGGGTTACGGTAGAACAATTTCTTTGGAGTTTTTTAAAGTTTTGGGAAATTAAAACGTTCATTTTTAAACGAAAAATAAACTTTTTGAAAAAATTTGTGGTTATCAAATTTTGAAATTTCAATGTTTAAAAAAGTTTTGTAACAAAAAAAATTTACTACACCAACATTGTTACCGTAACCTTGAGAAAAATGGAAAAAAAAATTTGGGAAAACAATAAAATTTTTAGGGAAAGGAAAGTAAAGATTCCCACCTGATACACAAGTTTGTTCAATAGCTTTTGATCCTTCAGGGCATACACATTGCCGATTTTGGCATGTTGTTCCAGCATATGCGGTTGTGCATTGTAAATCATGCTCACAACCAATTTGTCCCGGATAGATTACTAAAAAAAGTGAAAGAAAGTGATAGATAGAAAATCCCAAAAATATAGATCAACAACATCAAAAAAGACCAAAATTAGAATAAAATTAAAATTACCTTTTTCACATCGACCATTGACATTGACATGGGTGGAAAGGCATTGACAAGTTGGTGGATGTGTATTTCCATTACAGTATGCTCCAATCATGCAATCAGTATTTAATGAACATCGAACTCCAACTCCTGCTTGTTTACTTCCACCAAGTTGAATTTTCATGTAATTTGATTTTGATGAAGAAGAAGTGCTTGGTGGATATGTTGGTGGATGAGTTGGTGGACGAGTTGGATATGATGGTGGAGCAGCAGGTGGAGCAGTTCCAAGATTATTATAAACTTGTGGAATTACTTGTGAAACAACTTGTTGCTGAGGTGGAGATGGACGAGCTGACGATGCTATAATAATATCAATAATTATCAGTAATAATTTGATATAAACTTACGGTAGGTCATTGTTGGAGGAAGCGTTTGATAAGTTTGTGGATAAGTTGGTTGAGGTTGGTATGTTGGTGGAAGAGTTTGTGGAGATGGAGGATATGTTTGTTGAATTTTAACACAAACTCCATCATTTAAATCTGTGCCTGCAGGACAAACACAAACTGGTATCACCGAATCACAAACTGATCCTTTACCACAAACTTCACCATTATCACATAGTTCACCAGGTCCTAAATTTGCATATCATCAATTTAAATGGGGTATCGTTGGATATGATGGATATGGAATTGGATTTGATGGGGATATTTAAAACGCATTCCACCAAAATTTTTTAAACGACCTGCACCGCCAAAAAATTGTATATTTTTTTATTTTACCCATGTTTTCGACCATGCTTAAGAAGCTGGAAAAAAATATTTTTAGGTCGAAATTCGGCACAATGCCGTTTTTAGAGCATCGAGAATGCAAAAGTCGGCTTATTTTGTTTCCTATGGCATATTTTCATCTTTTATCCGTTTTAGATATAATTGCACCTATATAGGTTTTCGACCATGGGGAATCCGAATCTCGAGTCCGCGTTTCAAAATTTTCGCGGTAAGACCCATTTTTCGCATGTTGCTTGCATATTTGCCCTGAAAAGTGGGTCAAGGAATTTTTTACTAGACTAGTTCTTGTTACCATTAGATTCCCCGTAGTTTTTTACCCCTGGGGGTGTAAAAACGTTAAAAAACTAGGGGTGGCCCGATGCGTCAGAATAAGATGAATAACGTCGACCCCTGATTTCAGAAATTTCGATCATTTATGAAAAATCGAATTTTTATCCAATTTTGCTAATTTCCCGCCTGTATAGGTTTTCGACCATGGGGAATTCAATGGTAACCTTTGTATTGCTCTAAAATCACGTTTTACATGCGAAATGTACCCAGAGCATGATATAATATATCCACATAAACAAAAAAATTCCCCCTGACTTTTTCTTTGTGTTTCAGGTGGTAAAAAGTGTTGATTATTGTTCACAAATAATGTTTTTATTAATATCAAGCCATACTTTGATCATTTGGATGCTGGAACAATTTTTTCATAAGACCTAAAATAACCCTTGATGTTGGGGTATATGTGCAAATCTTGTAATTGCTTTAACGTGCTTGTACGACCTAAATTTGCAAAACTTTACTTTCATAACAACATTTATATGATTTTTTGATATTATTAATGCAATATTTGAGTCTTTAAGTGCAAATTAATAGTATATTTCTGAACCATTTGATGTTAGGGCATTTTACATACTATAGATGAAAAGAAACCAATAATTAGATAGTGTGTTACATTGAGAATAGTAAAAACAAGAAAAGTCAACAATTTTTGGTAATTTTCAATGTTTCTAATTCATTATTTACAAAGTTAGAACGATTTCGTATTTCATACATATACCCCAACATCAAGGGTTATTTTAGGTCTTATGAAAAAATTGTTCCAGCATCTAAATGATCAAAGTATGGCTTGATATTAATAAAAACATTATTTGTGAACAATAATCAACACTTTTTACCACCTGAAACACAAAGAAAAAGTCAGGGGGAATTTTTTTGTTTATGTGGATATATTATATCATGCTCTGGGTACATTTCGCATGTAAAACGTGATTTTAGAGCAATACAAAGGTTACCATTGAATTCCCCATGGTCGAAAACCTATACAGGTGGGAAATTAGCAAAATTGGATAAAAATTCGATTTTTCATAAATGATCGAAATTTCTGAAATCAGGGGTCGACGTTATTCATCTTATTCTGACGCATCGGGCCACCCCTAGTTTTTTAACGTTTTTACACCCCCAGGGGTAAAAAACTACGGGGAATCTAATGGTAACAAGAACTAGTCTAGTAAAAAATTCCTTGACCCACTTTTCAGGGCAAATATGCAAGCAACATGCGAAAAATGGGTCTTACCGCGAAAATTTTGAAACGCGGACTCGAGATTCGGATTCCCCATGGTCGAAAACCTATATAGGTGCAATTATATCTAAAACGGATAAAAGATGAAAATATGCCATAGGAAACAAAATAAGCCGACTTTGGCATTCTCGATGCTCTAAAAACGGCATTGTGCCGAATTTCGACCTAAAAATATTTTTTTCCAGCTTCTTAAGCATGGTCGAAAACATGGGTAAAATAAAAAAATATACAATTTTTTGGCGGTGCCATTTTTGTCAAAATTTTAGAATAAATTGGTGGAATACGTTTTAAGGTCATGTGCAAGGCAAGCATACAAATTACAAATGCAGCAGCTTAAGCAAAAACAAGCAACCGCCTGCAGGCATGAACACTTACCAACTTCAACAGGAGCTAATTTTAGCACACATTTACCATTATGTTCAATTAAAGGTTCAACACATTGGCATCGGCTTAGAGTACATGTTGAATCATAATCACATTCAGCATATTGATTACAGTATGCTCCAATTCCAACTAAAAATAAGCAAAAGCATAAAGCTGCAAATTTGCATAATAAAGCAGCAGCAAATGTTAGAATATTAAAATCAAGGAAATATATAAAAATGAGAGAATCCAAATTAAACCAAATTTTAGTAACCAATATTAGTGTTTTTTGAAAGAAAGAAAGAATTTTCCCAAACTTACCTTTGATAATTTGTGGTACCGTCGGTGGTGGGGTTGTTGTTGATGGAAGAAGTTGTGGTGGAGGTGGTGGTTGAGTAATAATAACTGGAGGCAAAGTTTGAATTTGAATATTTGATGGAAGAAGTGTTGGAAGTGGAGTGGTGGTTGGATAATTATTAAAATTATTTATTCCACCATTTGATGAAACTGGACGGACACATTGTCCACCATGATCTTCAAGTTCTCCAGGACAAAGACATAACTTCATTGGATTTGTGCAAAGTGATCCCCCACCACATTGTTCACCATTTGCACATGAGCCACCAGGTTTTACTGTAAAAAAAGAAAGAAAAGTGATAGGCTTTTTGGGTGCTTTAAAGAATATGAAAATGTGTTGATTGAAATTATACCCACAGGGCATATTTATATTTAAGTATTTTATCACGATAAAATATTAATTAAATTTGTTAAAAATTTTTATTTTTTACCAAATTTATACCGTAATTTTTTCATTTCTATGAGCTAAATTTGTGCAAATAGTTTCAATCCCAAAAGATAATAAAGCCAAAATTTGCATAAAGCAGCAAAAAAGATAAAATCTCAAAGTTTTAAAAGAAGTTTTAAACCTACCCAAAACTGAAACGGGCTCAATTGGAGATGGTTCAGGCAAGAAAACTCCAGAATTTTGTTGTTGATTATTGTTATTATTTTTTGGTGGTAAGAAAGTATCAATAATTGCTTTTGGAATAAAATTACTGAATCCGCCATTGTTTGATTGTTGTTGTTGATTAAAATTATTATTGTTATTATTATTATTAAAATTATTTGAAGGTTGATTATTATTTCCAAAACCATTTCTGGGTTGATTTGAATTTCCAAACGAATTTGCATAATTATTGTTATTGTTGTTATTATTGTTGGATCCATATCCTCCAATTTGTCCGGTTCCATATGAATTAAAACTTGGTTGTTGTTGGCCTTGTTGGGACCCGCTGTTAAATTCATTTCCGCTAAAATACGATGGAGTAATACCACCCATTTGTGGTGGAGCTGGATAAATTTTTGCTTGTGGGAATCCACCATCTTGATTTGAAGAAGAAGAAGGAATTCCAAAATCACTTGTTTGAACGCATGAAAGAGTTTCCAAATTTGTGATTGTGCCAATTGGACAAAGGCATCTCCAACTCTCTAAATCACATACAGTACCCCCGATGCATTGTTCCCCCTTGGTACATGTGCCATTCAGAATTGCAAAGGCTGGAATATTGGGTTGCTGTTGATCAGAGTGATCTGGGATTAAGCTGTTGGATTGACCAGAAAATATATTTACAATTTGATTTGCAATTGGAGTTTTACATTGTTGATTCACAAAATCAAAAGTCATTTCATTCGGACAAAATCTTCTCTCCCAAAATCCAATTGTCCTAAAATTGATTGAACTTATTATTTAAATTTTTAGGAAAAGAGAAAAATACGTTTTTAATTTTTAAATCTTATTTTTATTGATAGTAACATTTTCTGAATTTCTTTGTTACTATCGAAAATGATAGTAAAACTTTTAAAAATATTTTGTTCCATCAAAAATGATAGTAACATTTTTATTAAAGTATCATTCAATTTGTGTTACTAGCAATTTTATGAAATTTCCTTCTTCAATTATAAGTAAAAAAATTAATTTCAAACATAATTCAAACACCACCAAAAAATTTCTGCTTACCCCACACCAACTCCAACGCATCTCAAAAATGCTTGTTTATCACCAGTTGGATCTTCAGCTAATAAAATATCTCTGTCTTTATTACATGGTTGATTTTGTTGAACAATAAGACCTATACTTATGCAAATTTATTACTTTAAACATTAATAAAAAAGAGAAACAAACCCTTGACAGAATCAAAAGCTATCAAAGCCCATAAAATTTGCGCCACCAAAAGGCGCATTTTACTTCTATTTTTCATTTCTGCTTATCTAAAGTAATAATTTAAAGTTGTCTACTGTAGATCATAAAAAGTAATAGTAATAATTTAATAAAAAATAAATATAAGAATCTAAAGCCGTAGGATGTTTTTCTTTATTGGTATGGCTTTATTTGGGTATGAATGTGTGCTAAAATGATAAAAATGGATCAATAAAACTTGTAAATATTTAAATTTTAACAATAATAACAATAATATTCACGAATTTAATCTACGATCTGATACTCATATGAAAATTTGAAAAATTGAAGCTGCGTTTTTATAGAGTTTGTAAAAGTTTTTTTTTTCAATATTTGTTCATCTTTTTTTTCTATCTCAAAAAAGATCAAAAGAAAAAATGGTTTTAAAAAATTAAGATATCAAAAAAGAAAGATTTCAAGCAAAAATTGACATGGATTGTCCTCCTTCTCCTTACTTGACAGAAAAAGCAAAAGCTAATTTTCTAGTTTTATCCGCCCTTCTTTTTCTGTCAAATTTTATCCCAATTTAAGAAAATGATTGAAAAGGAGAAAAGAAGAAAAAAACGGAAGCAAAAAATTATTTGTTTCAATCGAATCAGAGAAACTAGTCAATGATAATTTTAAGAAAATATAATGTAAACAAAATTTTTAACAAAAATATATTTTTTAATTTGTGATAAAAAAAATAATGAACCACAACCTAAAAGTTACAGTAACCTTTGAAAGGGTAAAACTAAAAATAAAAAATTTAATAAAAAAATGATCCTAAAAACTTCAAAGGATTTTAAACCATAAGTATATACGATAAATTTATAAGTTATTTATAAAAAAATAAAATTAGGTTTTTGATAAGAGGGAGACGGTTAAAACCCATTTTAATACTTTAAACAAAGTCTTGAAAGAAAAAATAAGTTCAAGAAGGTTTCTTTCGAAATAAAAAAACATCTCTATTCCTTTTCGGGCAGAAAGAACCTTCGGGAACATGAGAATGGACACTTGTTTTAACTCTTGAAATTCAAAAAAGCGGGTAAAAAAGGTGAAGGAGGAGTGATTTTTCAAAAAGCGGGTCAAACATGATTAACTCCCAAAAGTGGGAAAAAAAGTTTAAGGACTTTTGATTTTGAAAGAATGGAAAAGTTTTGAGAGAGAAAGCGATTAAAATAAAAACATGATTAATAAATAAACTGATTGATCAAAATGCAAAGAGATAATGAAGAGAAGATCAAGATTTGTTTTGATAAAAAAAATTTTACGTCATCTTAAAATATTCAAATGCAAATGGCAGTACTGTATTCAAACATCTCGGAAACTTTTGAAAATTTTCGATAAATAAATTTTGCACAATTTTTGACATTGGGGATTCTCCAGATCTTTTTTTAGCATTTTTATGGTTGGGTGGGGGTGAACCGAATCCCTATGTTCACCTTAAATGAGGCAAAGAAAAAATCTTACAGTAAGAGGGGGCAAGTTTTATAAATTTGCATACTCTGATTACGTAAGATACGTAAGATCTGGAAAATCATCCTCAAAAAGTGAAAGTAGCAAACTCTCAAATTAAATCAAAATCAAATTCTGATGATCAAACATCCCGATTAAAAAAATTACTTCAAAAAATTAAATTAAACAGAACAAAAAAGAAGGATACTGTAAGGAAGAAGGATATAATAAAAAATTTAATTAAAAAAGAGATATAAGCTGATTTCAAGCAGTTTTATCCGCACTTATCTTCTCTTTTATGATATTTCAATTTTTTTATTACAAAAAAAAGAAAAACAGTAAAAAAAGTAAATCTTTCTTCTTTCTTGTCCAAAATTGGTTGGTTGGTTATTGTTGATTTTCTTCTCTTTTCTTTTAGCTTAAGCAGCAGCAAGCTTTCAAAAATCTCGACATTTCACAAAAAAAGAGAAATTATTTTGGTGAGGGACTTCAAAGGTTAGCCCCAGTCAGTCAGCTAACAAGCAAGTGAAAGAAGCCTTGAGGGATAATGAATTTCGATGATGATGAAAGAAAGAATGAAAAAGATAAGAAAAGATTAAGAGAGTACAAAGACAAAAAAGGAAATTTTTGATGACTGCGCAAGCAAGAAAGCAAATGGAAAGGGAAAGCCGTCGCGATCTCGCGAAACCTTCGAAAAGGGGAGAAAAAAGAAAGGGAGCGCCAAAAACTGACCGATGAAGAAAAAAGAAATCTCAAGTGGAAGTCCCTCTCTCCCTCTTGCTTACTTTCTCTTTTTTTTAAAAATGTAAGATTTCGAAGAAGTAAAACGGCGGACAACCTTCTTCTGAGATCTCTCTCTCACTTGAAGAGGCAATTTAGAAAACAACAACCCCCCAAAAACTACCAAAAAATGAACGTCTCGTTTCCAAAAAAACCTTTTTTTTAACGTTTTTTTTCTCACGGCAGCAAAAAAAATGAATGTTTAACTTGTTTTAAAAAATAATATTTTAAGAGGGAAAAAGTAAAAGGGGATAAGAGAGATCTTCATCGTCCATCATCATCATCGATATGTATATTATATATTATATCCATAAGTGTCGATAATAATGATGAAAATGAGATGATGCGGATAAGTGAATGAAAAAAAGAAAGGAATAAGAGGGATCACGAAACGTAACGTCCTCTCTCTTGTGTAATAATAACAAATAATAATTTTAAAAAGGGAAAAGGAAAAACAGTAAAATAAAAGTGATCCGAGTCAAAATCACTTCAGAAGCAGCAGCAAAAAATACCAACAAATTTTTTTCTCAAAAATGTGTGCATTTTTCTTGCACGAGTAATTTTTATATGTTTTTACGTTTTTTAGGTAAAAAATGAGTGATATAAAAAACGTTTGCGATAAAGGGGTACTGTAACCGTAGATGAAAAAAGGTTTTTTACGTTTTAATCATAAAATTTGAACAGAAAAAAATTTTCTGTTAAGAAACTGCTTAAAAAATACAAATATTTTAACAAGAAAAAATCAATAACACGGTAATTTTTAGGGAAAGAAGAAATTGAGATAATGATTCATTTTTAATGAAAGTATTTTAAAACTTTAAATTTAATTTAAAAAATTAGCTCACTTTAACTACAATACCAAATTACCGTAATCCATTAAAAAAGTCATTCCCCAAAAAACACCCAATATTATTTTCCAAAAATGAGAGTAAGCTTCAGAATACTTACTTACTCTCCTCAAGCTCAACAAGTGCAAACCCGCTTACAGAAAAAAAGAAAGAAAAAGAAATCAAGTTGAAGCAAGCATGTTCAAAAAAAGAAAGAAGAAGAAAGCAATCATTTTTCAAGGATAAAAATCTTTTTTTCAAACTTTTAAAAGAGCGAAAAAAGCCAGCAAATATTTCAATTCTATACAGGTGGTAATTTGAGATGGAATATGAATCTTTTTTTTAAAGACATATATCGAAATTGAACGGACAACAAAGAAAAATTGATGATGGGTATTCAAATATATTGCTGGGATTTGTATTATTTGTATTTGGCTTCATAAGAAGAAGAAGAAAAAAAAGTTATGTAAAAGATCCATCAAAAGATAAACAAAAAAAGGTAAATTTTTTGAAACAGTTATTTATTTATTTTTAGAAAGCTAAAATTTATTGCAAAGAAAAAAACAAGCTTTGATTTTTTGAAAAAAGGAAAAAGACTTGTTTCTTTTTTCTTAAGATTGTGTTTTGCTTTTTTAGAAAAAAAATAGTTTTGAACAACTTCTTGAAGCTTCAAAGGAAGAGATTTTTTGGGGGATATCGGATATATCCATGAAAGTTTGCTTTTTAAAGGATATTGAGTTTTGTAACCGGTTAGAGAGAGATGAGCTTGAAGAGATTAGATTATTTGTATCCGCTTTTTTGTTGGTTTAAACCATAAAGCTTTAGGAAGAATAAACAAACTGCAAAAATATGCAATTCAACAGTATTGAAAATGACAAGTTTCTAATAACAAAATTTAAAACACAGATTACTGTAATTTTGGATTTCATTTTGACTTCAAAACGATATAATAAAAAGGTACTATACTATAAATGATTAAAACAATAATTAACAAAACTATCACTAAAACTATGGAATAAATGAGTTTGAATTAATTAAAATCACTAAACTGCTACAAAAAGTCAAAAAATAATTTTCAAGTAAATCAAAAATGCAAAAGTTTAAACCGAAAACTCTTTGATTCGGGTTTGTTTTGATTAAAAATCTAAAAATGGTTTTCCAGACGACGACTAATTTCAAAATATTAACTCATCGTCTTCAACACTTCTTCTTCAAAAATAACATCAAAAAATCTCTCCACCCATTTTTACCCTAAAAGACAAATTTAGAACAAACGTCAAAAAAAGTGAAGAAAATCTTCGTGTTCAGTTAATAAAAATCATAATAATCACAACAACTCTTATCTCACTCAAATCCACTTGATCCACGAAAAACTACAATTTTGAACGAAACAATTAGAATTTTATTTGTAACTCTTAACAATTTTACTTTTGTTGTCTGTGTTATCTCTTTCTCTCTCTTTTGTAAGAACATTAATTGTCTTTTTAGGGATTTCAATTTTTTTATTGGTCACTTTTTTTTCAAATTCTTCTTTCTTCATCTTCTTCTTCTCCTTGTTAGTTAGTCTCATTTATTAGGATCAATCCGAAAAAAACCTTATGTAAGAAAAAAGAAAGGGGAATGCATCATCATCATCATCTTCATTCACTTGTCCCGACAAGGTCCACTTGAGATTTCGCGTGACCCGTGTCTTGTCCACAAATATACAGAATAATTCTTCTTTTTTTTTGAACACCCGCCAATGATGGCTAATTCAGGACACACGGTAAGCAAAAAAATTGACAGCAAAAAAACGCTTGCTTCAAACAAAGAAAAAAGCTGACTAATTTTGGGTACAAAAAAATGATGGTGTTGAAAGGTTTTTTAGGTTTTGGAGTTTATAGAAAAAAATAGATTAATTTATCAAATGAAAACAGATTACGGTAGGTGAAGGAGAAGGTAAATATTGGAATAAAAAATATTGGCCAGGTTTGTTTAAAAACAAAACACAAGAAAACGTTTGACAAATTTGTGTTTTCAAATGAGTATCAAATTACGGTACTCGAGTAAAAAAACCAAAAATAGAAAACTAATAATCTTAAATTCAGAAGGAAAAAATACTCAAAAAGTTCAAACTTTCAAATTAAAGACTAAAATTAACAAACAATGGTTTGTGGCAGTTAGATAACTTGTAATCTCTTATCACTTAATTTATCAGTTATTGGAAAAATGTTCATCAAAAAATTTAAACAGTATCAAAAAAGAAAGAAAATCAAAAATTTCTTGCATAAATAAATTCCTTTTTTTGACCAAATACAAAAAAGGTCCGAGATTTGTAAGCTGCAATCTGAGCTTTGAATAAATAAATAAAAATAAAGAATTGCGATTATTATTTCTTTATAGCCACCGCAGCCAACAACAAAAACATCAAAATCAGCAGCAGCAGGAGCGGCGACAACGACGACAAAAGAAAGAAAAAGACAATACACCCAGATCGATGCAAAAAGAAGCAAAAAAGCAAAAAAGCAAAAAAGGCTAAGCTTGCACGTAAGACGCAAAGATTATTGGATTAAAAATGAAATTGAATCGAAATCAAAAAAAATATATAATATTTATTTATTCCTCTATAAGGGAAAAGAAGAGAGAGTGAAAATATTTGAGGGGGAAAACATTTTAATTTTTAAGCTTTCGTATTTACATACTTACTGGCTAACTAACTAACTAGCTAGATAGATGACTGTCTGAATGACCAAATAATGAAGAAGAAGTTTGATTTTGAGAAAATAAAGCATACATATTCTTTGTTCACGTTTTTAGAGTTTAACGAAGCTAATAAAAAATTAAAAGGGAAAAAAGGAATTAAATGGATTAAAATTGTAATGTTAAACATTTGAGCTTGTAATGGCAAAAAACAACCTTCGATAATTTTAGGATCTTGATCTAAGATTCTTAGGGATTGCCAAGAACTGACGTCACCAGCTTTAACGGTTTTTAAACCCTCAAAAGAATGTGAATCAGAAGTTCATCTTAAACGCGGCAAACATCAAAGAAAAACTTTGACGGAAGAGAAGGGTTCAAAAATTTGAACATTTTGCTGATCGGGACAATCCTACAGTATCAAAATCCAAGCTGTTTATTCAGAATAGTCCTTATCAAAACCCATTTATGTATCATTAAAACTGATAATCCATTTTTTTAAATTCATTTATTTCAGAAAAACGTTCAAAGAAACAAAAGAAAAACAACATTTTCATTTCAATTTTACCACTTTTTTAACAATGTTTTATAAAAAGTTACATATTTTAATTAGGCATGCCATGATAGAAAACATGTTTGATTTCAGAGATATTTTTTTCAGGAAAAATATCAAAAATTGACAATTGTTCATTCTTTGAATTCCATTGTAAACAATTAACAATTTTTATCCGTCGAATTAATTGATGAAAAACTGGCTTCAGAAGGTCAGTTTCAGAAATTTGCATAGATTGTTCAAAATATTCTGTTTTTGATCCCCCAATAATCATTCGGTAACAAATTGGAGTTTTAAAAGTAGCAAAAAAATATTTGCATGTTTGATAAAGTTTTTGAAGTACTGTAGCAGGGACATTATCAAAAGCATATTTGAGTATTGGACATGAAAAATCAAAACTTTGTTTAATGGCATTTTTAAAATTTGCATGTAATATTTCTGATTTCATTTCAGTATGGAAACTGTCATCGGATATTTGGTCACTATCATTTGAATATCCATCGGCAGGTTCAAAACAAGAAAAAATATATTTCAAATTGGTTGCAACATTCTCGCTGGGTTCAGTAATATAAAAAAAGTCATACAAAGCAGCCAAAGAAGTTCTCGGAATTTCCATTGTTTCAATTGTTAAAACAGAATTCACATAATCTTCGAGCAAAGTATATCCATCATTTTTAACTCCGAATTGAAATTCCCAATCAATGGTATCTGCCATCCAAGAAGTGACAGAATGTGGGGCAACATTTTTAACATCATCAATTTTTTCCCGATAAACTTTAACCATTTCTTTATCTTCAATAAAGAATCGAGTGTAGTGTTTGTATGCCATTAAAGATTTCTATAAAAAGGGGTACTTTATCAAAACATGAAGCTAACTAATTCTTACCTTTTTATCGAAAGTGTTTAAAAAATTAATATAGTTCTTCCATAAATCTCTACTAGAAAAATTACTTAACAGAAAATATTCATAACACGCAATTATCAATTCCGTCAACTTATTCAAAATTGCCAAAAATTTATTAATATTTGATTCAGATAATTTTATTTCAGTCCTCAAATCAAATGCCTTTTGATATTTTTGAAGGAAAGATTTTGTTAAAGGCTTTGCTAAAAATTAATTAAAAAGATTTATTTAAAAAAGCTTATTTACTTGAGAAGCACGAATAAATTTCAAAAATTTCTTCCAATCCTTCACATGGAAAGCCCAAAACTTTTTCAACTTCCTTCAAATCAAACCCCCTCTGGCATTTTTTCTCTAAAATTTCTTTTTTGTTCCAAGAAACTGTATTCACTGCTACCCCAAATTCATCAAATGTGTCAAAACTGAAAATTTTAATACAGAAAAATGATAACAAGTATTTCCTAATTAATACCGAACTTGATTCCAATAATGCGGTAATAACCAATATGAATCAGCAAAATCTAAGATATATCCATTTTTTGTGACATCATTTTCTGCGGCATTTTTTAAATCATTCTCCAACTCCAGCACAGCCGTTTTATAAATTGATGGTAAATTTTTAATTACTGATTCCATTTTAGCCCTAAAGTATCAGGAAATAAAAGGAATTGAAGAAGAATAAATAAGTAGATAAATGAACAGTTTTTTCAAACCCCAGCTTTCAATATAAGATAGAATAATAAAAACAAACGATGGCAAAAAACAAATGATGTGGTTGGTTCTGTCTTTCAGTTTATTAGACTGTGTGTACCAAAACTTGTGACACAATGTCCATTTATTTTTTACTCATTGTCGATTTTAATAATCGATTCCTCATTAAGTGAATCTCAACAATTTTGGCAAGGCTCAAAAGTTGCGCAAAAAATAAAAAACATAAAAAGTGAAGAACATAAAAAAATTGGCTTTTTTTAACTTTTTAGGCATACTGTATTTAATATTTTTAAAAAAATTTCTTTCAGCTTCATAAAGTTTTTCCTTTTGAAACGAGGTCCAACAAAGGAGAAGGGCTTAATTATTCAGTAATTCCACTTCAAAATTAAATAATATCCTCCCTAGGAGCGCTCCCTGAGGCACTACAAAACTAAAAAACTGTTCAAACGGAAGAAAAGATTACACAAAAATTTCATAAACAAATAACAAAACTTTAATCAAGAAACAACAAAGAAAAAATCAACCTTTTAAATGACAACTTTTGACAAAGTAAATAAAAATGTTAAATTGAGATTAAAGATGATAATATTGTTAAGCAACACAAATATCCCATATACCGCAACTTTGAACAATGTACTTGTATTTTTGAACTTCAGAAGAGCTTTGAGATTTGAATTGAAACATTTCATGACGTGAATACTGTTTGAGACTACTAATATTGCCATACATTGGATCAAGAGAAGGAAAAGTATGAAATGCTCGTTCAGTATTTAAAACAGCAGATGGAATGGCTTCGGTAAGACTGATAGCGGCAAAAGATTTATCAAGAGATTCATTAAGATACCGTGGACGATGAGGATGAAAAAATTCTTTTGGCATTGGTAATGAAGACGAGACACCACCACGAAATTTGTTTGACGGTACCATATTCGAAGCAACAGATGTCAAAGCAATATACTAAAAAAGCAAAGATAAAAAAAGCATGTTAAAGAAAATCATACTTCTCGCATATCACAATTATCAATAATATCTTTATATTTCTGATTGTCAGAAGAACATTGTGACTTAAGTTTCAACATATCACCCCTTGAATACTGCTTGAGATTAAGAATACAGCCATAGATTGGTTCATGAGAAGGAAAATTATGAAATACTCGTTCAGTATTTAAAACAGCAGGTGGAATGGCTACGGTACGGTTAGGATAATGTGGACGATAAGTTCGATAAAAGTCTGTTGGCATTGATCGATAAACAGAAGACATTGAAGACGAGACACCACTACGAAATTCAGTTGGCGATACCATATTCGAAGCAACAGGTGCCGAAGCAATATACTAAAAAAGCAAAGATAAACAAGTCGTCATGTGAATAAAACCGTACTTCTCGCATTTCAAAATTATGAATAATGTTTTTGAATTTCTGAACTTCAGAAGAACATTGTGATTGAAGTTGCAACATATCAACCCTTGAATATTTTGTGACACTGGTATTACTGTATTCTGCATTGCTTTGACAAATGCTACCAGTACTTTCGAAAAAATCACGATTAACCATTATTGGATCTTTCAAGTATGAAGCAATGCACTGGTGTATCGTTTGTGAAGTATCGTTTGAAAAGATTGCGTATTGAGTTGTTGATGGATTAGTAAAAGTAAGAATGGTTCTAAAAATAAAAGCTACATATCAGGAAGCAGATTCATACAAGGTCTTACTTCAAATCATTCTGAATCGTTGTTTTACTGTATTGATCAGGTTTTGAAACAATTAAAAGTTCAACGTCTTTGATGGAGATTAAATTGACTTGAACAAGTTGAGCAAGAACTTGAGGAACAGCAACGATAACAGGATAAGTAAGATCATGCATCTGCTTTGCATCTTTAGTGGCATTACCAGAAAAAGTTCTGAAATGCAAAGATTAGATTTAAAGTTATGTAAAGTAACATGTTCATTGTGTATATTACGAATAGTGGGAGGTTGAACCCGTTGAGGTATCAACCGACAGAATTTTGATTTTACTTTAAAATTCACAGGGGGAGTACGCGTACACGTATACGTGCAGTTTTTTCAGGGGTTTTTTTATTCAAAATCTGTAGGGTATATAAACCGACAGATATTGTGAAGTTGCGGAACAGATTACGAAGTTGTTCACGAAAAAGTACGTTACGAAAACTTTTGTGTTTAAAACTGAATGTCCAACACAGAGAATCAAGAAGTACGATTTCCTTAAACAAACAGCGGGTTGTGTGAATGAAGAAATTATATATACTATAACCATTTCCGATAATACATAACATAAACACAATATATACACAGTATATAAAAACTTACAAAACAGGAAGATCAATCAATGATTCAATACCCTTTTGAATGTTGTAAACATCTTCAGATGTTGAAGTAAGAATGACGACAGCTGTGCTTCGACCAAAAGTTTTATAAACAATATTTGCAGCAAGAATTGCAAAGCATGAAGTTTTGCCACTTCCATCTTCTGCTTCAATAATCAAATCTAAAAACATCTATTACAGTTAGAAGAGTTCCGAGATAACACAATAATATTCAAACCTTTTCCTTCAAAGCCAAGTGGTAAAACACGTTTTTCAAGTTCTCTGGGAGAAAAATCAAGTTCGTAAAGTTTATGAATAAGGTTCAAGTTGCAGTGAAGTTCAGTATATGTTTGTGTACGGTTATGTCCTCCAGCAGCATGGTTAATATTAGAATTATATGACATTTTAAGCAGAAAGAAAAGAAAGTTCTGTAAAATAAATTGTAATCGTTTCTTCTGCGAAGCAGTTGTTAAATTTTTTTGTTTTTGTTGAACATGATCGAACAATCGAACACACTTCGCCAAAAAAGCTAACAAGGGAACAGTCAGAAGGGATAATTGAGTTTTTAAACGAAATATGTTTTTTCGGGATGGTTTTAGGTCCCTAATGATCATATAAAAATATTACGTGCTGGTTTTTAGGTTACGGTACTTTTTCGGCACTTTGAAGTTCTGTGATTTGCCTTACCTTTGGATTTAAAAATGAAAAAAAATTGAAATTTTTTAAATTTCGCAAATTTTGCTCCAAATTGTTCCTGAGGGCCGGTAATAAACGTATGCAAAATATTTTTTCGCCAGAAGGCCGATAAATTTATTTTTGAACGCTTCAAACTTCTTGTACTAATACATGAAGCATGCTTAAATTGCTTTAAAAAGCGGATTAAAAACGTTTTTAAGCAAAAATATTTTATCGGTATCATTAATATGCTTATTACTAACATTTCCATCCATTTTTAACATTTTTTAAAATTTTTTATTTTTTTCACTTTTTTGAGCACTTACTCCCCCCTTTGGACAGGAGGGTACAAAACTTCAAAGTGCCGAAAAAGTACCGTAACCTAAAAACCACCACGTAATATTTTTGTATGATCATTAGGGACCTTAAAACCATCCCGAAAAAACACATTTCGTTTAAAAACTCAATTATCACTTCTGACGGTTCCCTTGTAAATTCAAATATTTGTGTTTGAGGGAGTGTCTGATTTCAAAAAAATATCATGTAAAATTTAAAGAAAAGAAGATTAAAGATTATACATGGATAATTACATATTCTTCACGCGCTTATTAATGTGCAAAGTTCGATAACGACTTATGCTTACTGTAATGCCCGTGGCTAAAAAGGCATTTTTTGTTCGCACTCAATAAAAACTATCCTAATTTTTCTTATTTTTAAAACTGCAGATTGATTACGTGCTTTGGTATAAAAATTAATAATAAATTTTGACACCTTTATTCACTTTGTTTGTTTCAATTTTGGGATATTTTCACACTTTTAGAGCAAATCAATTTGAGCAAAGTTATAAAAAATTAAAAAGGATAAATTTTTTTTTAATTCATTATCAAAAAAGTATTTATCAAATCAAAAATTTTTCATACCTTTTTTTGGCTTCTTACAAATTCGTGAAAATGGCTTTTGAAGCTTTATTTGGATCTTTTTATTTGCCAGAAATGAATAGAATCAAAGAAAATGTTCAAAAACTTGAAGTGAAAAATTCAGAATACCGAAAAGAACTTGCAGATTTAAAAGCAAATGCTAAATATTTTGCAATAAAAAATTTTGGTCTTGTAATAGAAAATTTGGAATATCAAGATGAACTTGAAGATGCTAAACAAACAATTGAAAAACTTAAAGATGATCTAAAAAGAAAATCTGCTGCTGCTGAATTTTTAGAAGAAGAAGAAGAAAAGAAAAAAGAATTGGGTGGAATTTCAATTAATGGAAAAGATTATATTTTTAATAAAAAGCTTGCCGAAGGTGCATTTGGAAAAGTTTATTTTGCAAAAGAACGTTCAACTGGAAAAGAATTTGCTGTGAAATATGTTGATAAAAGTAATTTTAAAAATGCAAAAGTAAGTTTTTTTTGATTTTATTTTCTGTTACTTCAATAATCATGTTTTTTTAGTGTTATGATGGCGAATTAAACAATCTAAAAACTTTGGATCATCCAAATATTATCAAATTTTATGGATCTGTTGAAACTTGGGGAAGTGGTGTTAAACATTCCGTTTATTTTGTTTTAGAATATGCTGCTGGTGGAGATCTTTGTACTTATATTTACAAGAATGATATATCGGAGGCAAAAGCAAAAAATTTATTTCGTCAAATTATTTCTGGTGTTGAATATATGCATTCAAAAAAAATTGCTCATTATGATTTAAAAACTGAAAATATTTTATTGGATTCAAAAGGAAAAATCAAAATTGCTGTTTTTGGACTTTCAAAAGAAATGAAAAAAAGTAAGTTTAAAATTTGAATTTTATTTTCCATCACTCTGTTCTTGGTTTTAAATAAGTGTTCATTGATGATCTCATAGAATTGTTAAACGATTTTTACGAGACCTGTTACCGCAATTTTTACTATTTCCAAAATTTGAATAAACAAGGCATTTTTAGATGCTCAAATGGAATCACGTTGTGGCACACCAAAATATTCGGCATTTGAAATTTTCGACAGTTCAGATGAATACGATGGAATGGAAGCTGATATGTATTCATTGGGTATTATTCTTCATGAACTTGTCACGAAGTTTAGTAAAACAATAAAATCAAGTCAATGTCATCTTTTATACAAAAAACTTACAAGCAAAGAACCATCTGCTCGTCCTACAGCTTCTGAAGTTTTGCAAGATAAGTAAGTGCTTTTTTTAAATTTTAAAGACAAATAAATTTTATAGTATCTTTTTTAGATGGCTTGCTTAATTCCATTACAATCAAATTATCATAATTTTTTATTTTCAATCATATTTTTTTTGTTTATCACTGTTAGAATTTTTTTTGTTTTACCTGTTTATTCATATTTCTTTATAAAAAAATACTTTGTTTTATGATTGTTTTTTATTTGGTTATATTATTATTATCAGTGCTCATTTGTCAAAATTTAGTATGATTTATTTTGAATATTCTTTCATTTCCAGAATATTCAAAATAAATCTTTTTTTTTTCAAATGCAACATTTTCTGTCGCAATTTTTGTTTGGCAAACAAAAAAGTAGGATGTGCTTTTCTTATATTTTGAACGTTTAATGTCTCATTTTTCTTCATCACATTTTTTGCTTGAACTTATTCGATCAAATTTATTTTTTTCTTTTGAATAATTTAGAATTTTAATTTTTTTTCCTGAATTTTCGAAAGATAAAATGAGGGCTTTATAGTAAAAAATACCAGGATTACAGAATTTGAATTTATATGCTCAAAAAACCATTATTGAAACTATAATAAATTTTTTTATCAAGAGCACTAGTAAAAATGTCTTATACTTTAACATTTCAATGCAAAATTTAATTCTTTACGTGTAATAAATATCCATTGTATTTTCATTTCTAGGTAGAATATACATCTCATTTTGTGTTGGAGTTTGTTTTTATTGACCATATCTTTCGGTTTCAAAAATTTTGTTTTGAAAATTTTTTCATTGTGTTTGTTTTAACCTGCTCTTCTTCTTATTGTATTTTAAACTTTAGTCTATGAAATTCAAATCCGAAATAAGTTATTTTAATGTAGTTACTCTGGTTTTCTTGTAAACTGGTAAGGCTATAAAGATCTGTGATGTTTTCGAGCCATATAGATAAATGTCATGAGTTCAAACAAATTTCCTTGTTTAGTCCATTTTCTATATTTTTTCAAAAAAATAAAAATCATAAATTACAATGAAAATAAAAAATAAATGACAAAAACAAATTAATTAATACAACAAACAGATTGAAAAATTAATGAGATGAAAGTTTAAGAACGATTGAATTTCTATCAATTGATTACAATTCAACTGCAGTTGTATCCATCTTTTCATCAACATCTTTAGTTACTTGAGAACCAATATCCATTCCATATGCTTCAAGCTTTGGAGGAGCTTCTTCAATTTCAGGTGAATGAGATACTTCTTCGCCGTCTTCCTTCATTTCAACATCACCATTTTTAGAAGATTTTATTGTTTCTTCTTTATTTTCAGAAGTTGGTTCATTTTCAGATTCAGATGATGTTCCTAAAAATTTTAAATTAAAAAGAAATAAAGTCTCAGTATTAATAATCTTAATCAAAAATATAAATGCGTCATTTTATGTGCATTTTCATCGGACTGGTATTGTTGCTATTTTATTTATTTTTGTCTTTCGAAAAAAGGAATCAATGCAATGTAGCTAGGCTACAGTAACCAAAAAAACTGCAAACTTACCATCGCTGATTGTTAAAGGTGTTTCTGCTGCAGTTCCATTAGTTTCAACTTTAGAAACTGCTTCTTTTTCTTCAATTTTTACAGCATTTTCACATGTTGCTTCTTCAGCATCTTCTTCGACAGTTGCATAACCATTACCATGAAGAGCAGAGAATTTCGGTTGAAGTCCAACAAATGTTTGATTCACTGCAGGTGTAATAAATGGTCCAGGTGGTGGTAATGGAGATAATCCAGCAGCAGCTTCGTCATCTTTTGTTGTCAATCGATTTAGAATTTGTCTTTCAGTCATTTGAAGGCGTTCTGTAACAGATGGAAGCCGAGTTAAAGATGCTGGAAGTCTTGCAATATCATCCTTCATTTCAGTCAATGATTCTTCCAATTGAGTTAAAACTAAAAAACTTTAATAGATATATATCAGATATTTAAAACATAAATGCAAACCTTTATAAAGTACAATATTTGCTCCACGAGTTCCATTTGCTGCTTCTGTTACCAACGACTGATGACTTTCTGCAACTGCTTCAAGATTACCAAAGTTTTGATTAAGTTGTGAAGTTTGTTGTTGTTCGTCTTCAAGTTGTTGAGTAAGATTTAAATATGCTGCTCGACGAAGTTGTTCTTCAATAATCAAAGCTTGTTCCAATAATTTAAAGCGACGTTGAAGGAATTTATTTTTTAAATCCAAATAGTTTCCTCTTCCTTGTTCAGATTTGAATGGTTCATTGATGATTGCGAATCTGACATCATTAATCACA
Organism: Panagrolaimus sp. LJ2414; assembly: GCA_024447195.1. Classification (NCBI taxonomy): domain Eukaryota; kingdom Metazoa; phylum Nematoda; class Chromadorea; order Rhabditida; family Panagrolaimidae; genus Panagrolaimus; species Panagrolaimus sp. LJ2414. The sequence continues at coordinate 276,354 of JAMRXY010000011.1, read as the reverse complement.
TCCACAAATCTTCCATATCCATGTGTGCAAATTCCAGCAAGCAACCAATAATCATGTCGACGATGCCAAATTTCATATTGTTTATCTGGGACTGCTGCTCTTTCTTCATTGAACCAAAGGGTATGAAGTTCTGTGAAGCCTCCATCAGCAATATTAAACATGAAAATTGGAGGATTTTGTTTTTCTTTTTTGACTTCAGCAGCAGCATCATCAATACTACCATCTTCACCAACAACGGATTTCTCTTTCTTTACTTCATCTTCAACTACACCATTTGTAACTTCTTGGGAATTCATTAAGGAATCAATTCCAGCTCTTGATCGTTGGGTAGAAATTTCCACTGGAGTGCCATCCTTGGAGGCAACATTTGAATAAGTTGCCGGAATTGACCATTCACCATTAACACGTTCAAATTCTTGTACCTTCTTTCGAATCAATGATAAAATTCCAATTCGAGCAAGAACATGTTGCCGAGAAATTCCTTCTTTAGGGACACCATCATTAAAAGTTTCAACATTTCCTTCATCAGGTTCACATAAATGTCGCATAAAGAGTGAAGTATAAGCTGTGAAGACACTTTCAGATTTTAGTCGAAGATCTCGAACAAGCCATTGTGATCGATAAGCATCTTGAGGAGGCATTCCCCATCGCATAATTGCATTATAAAAGCAACGACGTTGACGAACATTAAATCCAAGAACTTCTAACAATCCATTCGGTTTTGAAAGAAGAGGTGGAAGCTTTTCATCACCACCACCACGACGAGATTTTTTCTTCTTCACTTTTTCATTTATATCATGTTCATCATTACTTTCATCACCACCTAATACACCTTCATCACCAGAATATGAATCATTTTGATCTTGTTGACTTTGAAGAGCAGCAGCAGAAGATGAAGAAGCTATCCATTCTTGTTTCATTTCTTCCAAGGTATAATTGATTTGTTTTCGATTACGTTTTCCTTTTCCAAATTTTTCTGCTTCAGCTTCTTGATCTTGCAGATAATGATGGCCAAGAAGTTTTTCCCAATATTGAGGATCTGCTTCCTTCATCTCTTCTTCAACAATAACTTCTTCAGGTGGTTGTTCTTGTTCTTCATCGGCTTCACGGGTAACATATTGTGCCACTTTAAAGGACGATAAATAATCATTTGACCAATGCTCCTTCTTTTCGCCTTCTGCAGATTCTTTTGGTTCATCTCCAACCGTTCGATCAAGTAGTGCCGCAACTGCTTCATCATTCCATATAATTTCTTGTTCATTAGCCTTTTCACCATCAGTAGCTTCATCATCTTTGAAAAGTTCTTCAGTTCCCCATCGAAGGACATCATCCAATTCCGTTTTTGACATGGATGGACCTTTTTGACCAATTCCAGCTCGAACAACCAAATGTGTAAGCAGCATCTTTTTCTTTGCAACAGATGTAATTCTTTCTTCCACAGAATTTCGAGTAACAAATCGATAAATCATGACTTTATTCTGTTGGCCAATTCGATGTGCACGAGAGAAAGCTTGAATGTCATTATGTGGATTCCAATCTGAATCATAGATAATTACGGTATCTGCAGTTGCCAAATTGATTCCTAATCCACCAGCACGAGTTGAAAGAAGAAATATGAATTGTTGTGCCCCAGGAGCTGAAAAGAAAGATGAATATCAGATAACAGCCATTTAATAAATACGATAAATCTTTAAAACAATGGGAAAATCCACAGTATCTAAAACATACCATTAAATCGATCAATGGCATCCTGACGACTTTGACCAGTGATGGAACCATCTATCCTCTCATATTTGTATCCTTCAAATTCACAAAATTCTTCCATCAAATCCAACAATCTTGTCATTTGAGAGAATATGAGAACTCGATGTTTATCATTGAATAGTTTACGAAGCATTTTTTGAAGAAGTATCAATTTTCCTGCTGATTTTACCAAAGCATTTCCTTCATAAGCACCATTTGGGAATTTTGGAGCTTCCAAGCTAGCTTTATCAAACAGGTAAGGATGATTACAACACTTCTTAAGTTGCATAATAATATTCAAAAGTGACATTTGAGTTCCTCCAGATTTAACATTAAGAGCTTCAAAATTTTTGGTGAGGATACTACGGTAGTAAGTCCTATAAAACCCACCAGTTATCAAACACATAAAGAAAGATCAAGAAAGAAGCTTACTTTTGTAGTGGACTTAATTCAACTCGAACAATTAATTCTGATTTTGATGGCATTCCTACGAGTACATCAGTTTTCATCCGACGCAGCATATGAGGACCAAGGAGATCATGAAGCTTTTGAATTTGATCTTCTTTTGAAATTTCGGCAAATTCTTCAGTAAAAACAGCCAAATCACTAAAAAAATGAAGCAAATTAGTAGCATTTGGGGCATATTTAAACGATATTAAAACCATATCGTTTAAATATGCCCCAAATTCGCCTTTCTGTAATCATTCGCAAATGATAAATGTAACTTTTTTCATTAACACATTTCTCATCTATGGAAAGAAAGAGTCTAAACCAAAAAGTCAAGGAATTACTGTATCTTTTTTCTACAAACGTAAACTTTTGAACAGTTTGAAAGTCTACGGTAATAAAGAAAAAAGAATAGTTTTTCACCAAAAGATCATAAAAAGCATAATCATTATCGGCTACTGTAGTATACAGATACATGAATAAATCACTCAAAAAAACAAGGTTACTTACGTAAATCGACCAGGACTCAAAAAATTGAGTAAATGAAACAATTCTTCCAAGTTATTTTGAAGCGGGGTACCAGTCAAGAGAAGGCGGTACTTGATTTTATATTCACTGAGAGTTCGGAAGAAGAGGGATTGATTATTTTTGAGACGATGGGCTTCATCAACAACCAAAGCTTTCCAATGAATAGATGAAAGGATTGCTTTATCCATATTAATAATTTCATATGAAGTCAGAAGAACATGAAACTTTACACCAGCATTAGCCTTCATTTTCTGGGCTTTGGGGCCAGAACGAACAGCACGTTCATCAAATGAAAATTCATGTTCACGAATAACAGCTCGAGAATCTTTATCACCAATGTAAGTAACAACATAAAATTCAGGAGACCAAAATTCAGCTTCTCGTTCCCAATTAATCAAAGTTGAAAGTGGAGCAGCAATTAAGAAAGGGCCTTTTGAATGACCTTCTTTAAACAAAGAATACAGGAAAGTCATCGCTTGAACAGTTTTTCCGAGACCCATTTCATCAGCAAGAATAGCATCTATTTTCTGGCTCCAACAATGTCGTAACCAATTAATTCCTTCAAGTTGGTATGGATGAAGATTTCCACCAGTTTCATCAAGATAATCAGGCTGTTTGGTATACTTTTCTTGAATCTAAAAACGAAAATTATTAGCCATTTAAACGTGGAGGATAACTGAAAGACACTTACGTTAACGCTTGGGGTAGTTTTTCCAGTTTTCTTTCTCTTCTTTTTCGAGTCATCTTCATCGTATTTAGGTTTGTCATGCTTTTCAGCATATTCATTCATCTTCTTAACGATTGCTTTGGGCACTGATTCACCCGTGATTCGTTCCCTAAAATACAAACAAAATTATTTTTATTGCAACACAACCAAGGAAAGCATACCGATGAAGCCAATATTTGTAAATTTGTTCTTCATAACCAGGAATATCTAGGTCATCACTTTCCCATGTTGCTTGATCATACATTAATTGTTTCCATTTCACAAGATAATCATATTGACCTTTTTCATATTCGGCATGTTTCAATACTCGATGCACTTGCAGCCATTCAGGTCTGACACCATATCGATAGAACTTCTCTTCCAAGTTATGAGGATCATCTTCCTTCTCTTTTCCGTCAAGTTCACCAGTCTCGACATCTTCATTTAAGCCATCATCAACTTCTGGAGGAACATCAGGATCAAATTTTTTCCAAGCACATCGAAGAAGGTGTGGAAAATTGGTATTCATATACTCTTCAGATACCCAGGTACAATGCCAGTATGACATAGATTTCCATTTAACAAAGAATTCTTTTTCTTTACGAGTCTTTACAGAGGATTGAGGTTTTTCAGCTTTAGATTGTGTACTGGTTCCTTCTTCACCATCATCAAGCATTTCTTCTTCATCATCAGCATCTGCAACTTCCGTATATCTCCATGAAAGAATCTTTTCTGCTGTCTTTTCAGGAACAATCTTATCAACTTTCTTTCCAGGATCCATTTCTTTCAGAAGACGATCAAATTCGGTATCACTATCAGCTGAAAAAGAGAAAATTATTATTTACCAAGAATTCACAGTTGGAGATGTCATTCTTATTGCCGTTCGACCTCTTGAAGTACGTCTTAAAGGTTGTTTTTTTTGGAACCTAACATTTGTGGAACAAAAGAAAAACATCCTATATGCAAAAAACATCCACGATTACTCTTCAGAGGTACTATTAAACCTCCGAAATTCCCGAAACAAGATGATACTTGAAAAAGTTCTTTGTTGACAAAAACCAAGATACAAAAAAGCTTACGATTTTCTTCAACTTTTCTTTTCCGCTTTCGACTACCAACTCGAATACGAATTTCTTCTTGCGATTCTTCATCAGACATATTTATTGTTGAATTTATACAAAGTGTAGTAATATCAAAGCAGCAAAAATCTGCTAAAAATAAGAAGCAATAAATAAAAATTGATGACACATAAAAAATAAAACACAGAAGAAAAACGGTTGAGCAAAAAAAGAGAGCGTCGAAGAAGAAAGAAAAAAAAGAATTTGAACAAAGAGTTTTTTACCGTATTTTTAACGTTGCCCAATTTCGTGTCAAGAATTTTACATCTTTCTCTGACTTTGAAAAAATCAAAAACGATTGAAGGAAGATTTTTGAAGTAATTTTTTCTTCAAAGAATTGTTTTTTACGTCAATTTTTTTAAATCTCGTCTTGGTAAGCATATTCTAAAAAGTAGAAGCATGTTTAAAAATATCGATTTTTGATCTTTATAAGACGATGAATAAAGTGTTGTGTTTGACACATTGAAAAATGAGAAATACTTGATTTTGACTATAATTTTTAGCTTTATGGTTCTGCGGCATTAACAATTTTGCAAATAACTCTTAATTCTACTTTTACGACCAACCCAAAATTAATCTGAAAAAGATTATCAATAATTTTTGTATGGTGTACATAATTTTTTTAATTCTTGTTAAAATAATAATAATTATTTTATTTACCCATCATTAACAACAACAAATATATTTAGCAAATGCATATGAAAAATTTAATATAATAAAAAAGTTTAAGCAGATTTTTTAGGTTGAACAGGTAATCGATTTTGAGATGAACCACCAAATCGACCCTGAGAATTATCAGGGAATGTTTGGGGCATTTGAGATTTTTGAAATGTTCCTTGATTGGGTTGTTGTTGTCTTCCAGGGAAGTTTTGCATTTGTTTATTGTTGATATCAGTTTGCTGCTGCTGTTGAGAAAGATCAACTTGACGTTTTTTAAGTGTAAGGGGGGAATTTGTTACAGCCCCGATGGGATTAAATTGGGGTCGAGGTGATCCTTGAAATCCACCGGCAAAGTTGTTGCCCTGAGGAAACATGCCTCCAGTTGGTGGTGGAGAAATTCCTCCAAACATCATATTATTTGGTGCTGCAAAACCATTGGTAAATCCGGCAAGTTGTCCCATCTGAGGTCCTTGATTACCAAACATTCCTCCCATTGGTTGGGGTTGTCCATTATTGTTATTATTCATAGTATTTTGTGGGAATCCAAATGGTTGTTGTTGTTGATTCATGCCATTTGAAGGATTCATGCCATTCATAGAATTCATGCCATTTTGGGGAAATCCTCCAGATTGTTGTTGAGGAAGATTATTCCCCCCAAAACCCATCATTGGTGGACGAAAGGTACTTCCCCCGAAGCTTCCAAAACTTCCAATTCCAGCAGGAATTCCAAAGGGTGGTGCCAGAGTTGACATAGGACCATTAAATGGCGGAATTGCCATATTTGATAAATAAACAATCGAAGCCAAAATTAAAGTTGAAATAATAAATCGAAACATTTTTTTTTATTTAAAAATCTGAATTTTGAAAGAGAAAAAATATTTTTTAATGAGAACTAGATTTTTGGAAAGAAATAGAAACAACCACAAAGCTTTTATATATCCGATTTATGGGTAAATACAAAAACACCGGGGGTTGATTGAGCAATGACGAAAATGAAAATATGGGATTATCTCTGTTTTGTGTTGGGTAAAAACAAAAAAAATGTTTTATTTCTTTGATTAATAATGAGGTTCTTTGATGAGTAATATTTGCTCATTTTAGGGAAGCGGAACAATGAAAAAGGGTGAGATGAGATTAAGCTAACTGCTGCTGGATAAACAAAATCCATTGAATATACTCGAAGTGATTAATTGAGTAAAATATTTGAGAATAAAAAAACAATTATTTTTGCAACATTATTTTTCTGATGAATGTTTTTTGATCCAAAGAAAAACAGATTACTCACTTTTCAAAAATTCAATAATTCAATAACCGTAATTTTGATCAGACTATGGTCATTAATAAACTTTTTTGAACAAATCAGAAATCATCAAAATATTATTTTTAAAACTTTTGAAACAATAACAAAAACAATCTGTGTTTTGAATATCTCTCCCTTTTTTTACCTAATCTTTTTATTTGCGATATCTTTTTGAGGTAAAATATTTTTGGGTATAAAAGCTTGAAAATTTTTTTAGTTCAACAACAAACTTTCAAAGTTTATATTTTTTATAAATAATTCTTTCTAAAAATTATGTTTCGATTAATTATTTCTACCGTATTTCTTGCTTCGACTGTGTTGGCACAAGATTTACAAAATTTGCCGATGCCACAATTTAGTAGCGGTGGTTCAACCCTTCCACCTCCATTTGGAATGCCTGTGGGAAATTTCCAAGGTTCACCATCATTTAATGGCATGAATCCTTCAAATGGAATGCCAATGATACAACAACAACCTCAATCTGGATATCCAATGAATCCCCCACCTTCAATGGGAATGTTTAGTGGAAATAATCAAGGACCACAGATGGCACAACTCGCCGGATTTACAAATGGATTTGCAGATATGATTGGAATGTCACCATCTCCAATCCGAGGATTCCCTGGAGCTCTTCCTGAACAATTTAATTTAATTGATAGTGTAACAAATTCTCCAGTTGTTGTTAAAAAGCGACAAGCTTTCCCCCAAAATGGAAATCTCGGACAATCAGGCACTTTCGGGCAAGGTAGCAGCAACAGCCAACCTGGTGCCCTTGGACAACCTGGCATGATGGGTCAACCGGGTAGCTTTGGGGGACAACAACAAATGAATGGTGGTAATGGAATGAATGGACAACAACCACTTGGACCTGCTGGGATCCCAATTGTCGGAAATTCTCAAGGAAGCTTCCAAAATCCAAACCAACCATTTGGATCTCCTCAATCAGGATTAGGAGGTAATTCAATGATTCCCCAACAACAGCAACAACCAGGAATGAATCCAATTCAAGGCTAATTAATTTTATATCTGTAAATACGTATTCAAGTGCATTTGTTTAAATTTGATAATTTTAAATGTTTGTTTTTATAATGGGTTTTATTGATGAATAAATTTACAATCTCAAGTTTTTTGAACTGCTTTTATAATTTACTGTACCACTATATTCTAAACCTTAATAACTTAAAAAACAAATTTATGACATCAAAAACAATATAAATTTTGAATATTAGCAAGACTACAGTATCAAAGGCCGATTCGTATTTGTTTAATGATTATTATTTAAACGAGAAAATGAAAACTATAATTACTGTAATCTTGTGCGGACAAGAAATTTCTAATATGGAAAAATGAAAAAAAATTGCATATCATTGGTTCAAAGACAACAGCTGTTAAAACAACAAAAATCAAAATTACTGTCATATTTTAATTTTATCATATTTTAATTTTAAAAATTGGAATTTCCTTAACTTTTTATGATCATTGAAATCACAAAGGCGGATTAATTTTTACCAAAACAAATAAAAATAAAATTGATACCTAAAATAATTCATTATTTTAAATAACAAGTTTCATGCATGTTATAATAATCTTTTTGTTTATTTTATCCATTTTCTGCTTTTAAGGTCATAAAAACAACACAAAAAACATTCATAAAAACTGTCATTCCTAACACGGTCAATTTTGTAAAGATGATATGGCAATTGATGAGTTCGGGCATGAAAGATGACTAAATTGGAATAGAATTCCTACAGTTTTATTCAATTTCAAATGTAACAACAAAAATGCTATTATAAATTTGTCATTTTGAAGAATTGAAAGAAAAAATTCTTTAAAATTACAACAATAAGTGAATTTTCTAAGTTTTCTTAGGTTTGCAAATAAGATTACTGCCTTTTCTACAAAAAAATTCAGTTTTGTAAATTAGAAAAAGCATACAAAAAGTTTTTTTTAAGTATAGGTTTTAAAAACATTTTATAAAAGTAATGATTATGTTAAGCTTCTTCAAAGAAGGAACTACAAAATAAATGTTTAATTCTACACGGAATTTAAATTGCCACTTATCTTATCGATTTTTAGTTAAATAAAACAGCACAAAAGTCCAAATTTTTAAAAGTATAAAGAAGTTGTTTTTTGAGGAAACACCTGTCTTTCCTTTATTTGATTAAATTTAAATTAATTACTGAATTTGCAGGTGTTAAGTAATATTCGATTTTGTTTTAAAAGCATCACTTAAAAGGCAGTTTACACACCACTGTGAAAAATTTGTTTACAAAGTTAAAATGAATGAAACCAGGAAATTTGATGGAAGTGAACTTCACAATTCCCATATTTTATCTATTTTATTACCAATTTTTGATATAACTTCTTTAACATGTTTTATCCTAACAATATTCCTAATTATTGCAATTATAACCCAAACTCCAAAATCGATGAAAGGTTTTAAAATGTTTTTGCTACCGTATTCTTGTTATACATTATCCCTAGAAATATTTTTGGGATCTTATTGCCCTGCGGTGTTACATCCATTTGTATATCTTTATCCAGCTGGATTTGCGAGATTTCTTCCACCAAAGATATCTGCCGCCATTTTGGCGATGGCATTTTATTGTGCCATTTCAACATTGGATTGTTGTATTGCAATGACTTTGGAAAGATATTTTGCAATGAAAAATATGAATGAAAAACCATCAAAAATGCCATTGATCGTTTTTGGCATTTTGTCATCGATAAATTTGGCATCAATTATTTTATTGCTTACAGTAACCCAGGTCCGAGCTTTAGCAGATTATTTTATTATCCCATTTGAGGATATCGGATATCATATATCCCCTTGGATTGGCAATCTTGAAAAAATTATGAATGTTAATTTACTTGTAATTTTTAAAGACGCAGATCGAAATAAAATCCCATCTATTTTGTATATTCTTGTTTTTTTGGCATCTTTAAGGGTCATTACGGCATCTATTTTTCTCTTTTTAAATGTCAAAACTTCAAGAAGTTTAAAACTAAAAATTTCAACAAAACTTCAAAAACACAATGAAATGCTTCTTCGAATGACCTATATTCAATTGATTGGATTTATGGTACTTATTGGACTTCCGCTATTAGGAATTTTATATGCAAGTATTTTTGTGAAAGAACCAAATTTTATTCCAACCTTCGGATTCGCGATCATGAATTTCTTTGGATTATATGATACTTTGGCCACAGCAATTTGCATAAAACCATATCGAATATTTTTTGTTAAAATTTTTAAAAATCGTTTCAACTACAAAGATGCAAGAATTCATACACAAATTTTGTAACTGAACAACGGTAGAAATTCTTAGTTTAGTCAGTTAAAAAATGAATTGAATAAAATTTTTCTCTGTTTCATCGAAATCAAAGATATTTCTTTGCTTTCAGGGAAGTTTTATCATCAAACATGCTTTGATGTTAAATTATCAATTTTTTTCTTTTCTTTTACTTTGTTGAAACTAATAAAAAGTTTAAACTTTATTACCGTAATCATGGTTTCCCCAGAATTGCAAATGTTTTAACCGTTAAAATAAATTACATAGAACTGTTTGTTTAGTTAAAATTTAATTAAAACACTATTTTTAACACACACAAAAATATTCAAAAGAAACACTTTAAAATGCAAAAATAAAAAAGAAAAAAATTAAAAAAAAGATGCATTGAATGAAAAAACAAAACAGAAAGGTAGCTTTTTGAATCGATCAAAAATGTTTCGATATTCCCCAAATGAAAAAAGCCAGACATTTTGTGATGCAGCATTTCATCATCTATTTTTTGATTTCTTGTCTTCGTTATTTTAAGCACTGAATCATTTTTTCACAAAAAAATGCAATATGTTCAAGTTGTTTTTGAATATTTTATGATTTCAAAACTCTATAAATAACGTACAAATGGATAAATTTAAAAATGTTGCATTTGAAATGTAAACTAATTTTTATTTGTTCCAAAGAGCGGAAAATTTCGTTAATAATTTTAAAACACACGCACTTTCTGAAACAAACTAATAAATTTTAAATGTTTTACCAATTTTAATTGATTTTGTTGAAACAAATATTGTGATTACCAGCTATTATTTATGAATGTAAACACAATGATTTCTGTGAATGTTTTTGCTAATTTTATAAAAACTTTGGCACAATAAAATTACCTTTTTTAGTTTAAATTTGATGTTAAAATGTCACAGAAAAATAATCACAAAAAATGTGAACAATAGTATTATCCTTCGTTTATATTTTTAAAATTTTTTTGTCCGGCGCTGCCCTTATTTGGGAAAAATATTTGGGTATGATAGATTACGGTACTTTTTTTTGGGTATTTATTTTCGGAAAATATAAATCCGGGTAAATATGATTCATGCAATAATGAATCTGGGGTAAATATTTCGGCATTTATTTTCCATAACGTTTTTTTTGAAAAAAACATTTTCGAAAACACATTTTTTATAATTTTATTTCCAGAAAATTTTTTTCAGAATGGTATTTTTGGGTATAATTATTTTTGAATGAAAAATTTAAGCATTGCTTTTTTGAAAATTTTTTTTTCAGAATGTGACATTTGGGTAAATTTTTTTAAAAATGCATTTTTTATGATTTTATTTTTGGGTAAAATTTTTTCAGAATGTTACATTTGGGCATTTTGAGAGGGACTTTAACGAAAAAATGCCCAAATGTCACATTCTGAAAAAAATTTACCTCAATCAAGAAATCATGAAAAATGTATGTTTTAAAACAAATACCCAAATCTAACATTTCAAAAAAATTTTCCTCAAAAATAAAATCATAAAAAATGCATTTTTAAAAAAATTTACCCAAATGTCACATTCTGAAAAAAAATTTTTCAAAAATAAAACCATAAAAACTTTGTTTTCAAAACTGTTTTTTTCAAAATAAACATTATGGAGAAATAATGCCGAAATATTCACCCTAGATTCATTAATGCTGGAATCATATTTACCCGGATTTGTATTGTCGAAAAATAAACACCCAAAAAAAAAGTACCGTAATCTATCATACCCAAATATTTTTCCCAAATAAGGGCAGCGCCGTTTTGTCCATTGTTTTCAATATTATTTAATCTTGAATAATGAACTTTAAATTGTTACTAAATTTTTTTATGCACAAAAATGCAGTAATGGCATTTAAAAAATTATAAAATATTCAAAACTTTGGAAACAAGCATAATAAAGATTGATGCCAAAAAAGTGTCTGATGAAAAAATAAAACGACAAATCAAGAGAAAAAGAAAAACTAACAGCTCAAAGACAACCAAAAAATCGTCGTTTTTTCGATCAATAAATTTTGCCCATTGCTTTTTTTGCAAGCAGAAACAGACCCAAGGATGCAACTGTCTGCAGAAAAATCATGGACAAACTTTTACACAAAACTAATGCAATTGGTGACTTTCGTGTATGCTGTGGCCCACATTGAAATTGAAATCAGCTTGGTTTGAATTAGTAAAAATGGTCTGATCACATGATTCTTTGCTGTAATAAAAAAATTTTAAATGTATGATATTTCTGAATTTTTTGGGGAACATTGAATTCCATTTCAGAATAAAAATGAATCAAATCTGTCTTGTAGAAATATATCTCTGAAACAATTAAATGAAATACAAAATATTCAAACACATTAAAAAAGGAAAATTTTGAAATTTTAAAAAGCATTCTTTTTTAGAGTCTTTTTTTTGTCAATAAAATTTTGTTATTTTCCAATGCAGTCTACATTCTTTCGAAATATTGGCGAAATGCGTGGGATAGAAAAAAAACACATCTTTTTATACAATGAAATGGTTTTAACGAAATCGGATGGATGAATAGAGAAATCAAATAAATCCTATGACTTCATTTCGCAATAAATTATTTTTAAAAAAAGGCTTGCGTCTCTAAAAAGTTTTTGAAAACCACAATTTTTGGCTTCTTTTAAAAACGTTAACAAAATCGCACTGAAACCATGTCACAGTTTGTTTTTTAAACTTTTGTGGTTTTGAATTTTTTGTATTTTTTAATGTTTTAATTTAAAAAATAATGTGTTTTTTTAATGCTTTGGAAAAAATATTGAATCCAGGTCATTTAACTTAATCCCTTGTAAAACAAGTTACGGAGCTTTATTTAACAGAAAAAACTGTGTTTTTCAATTTGGTAAAAATGAAAAATACATATGAAGAAGAATGGCTTTTACAAAATTCTGAAATAATGCAGTGTGTGTTTTTTGAAACCTTTTTTAGATATTTAAAGTAACAATAATTTTAAAATTTTAACTTTGCTGTAACAATCTTGATTAGCAATAATAAATGGATTTGCTTAATAAATGCGCAAACTCACAAAAAAAGACAGTTATAGGTTCTTTACCAGATAAAAAAAATTACATTACCGTTGTCCAAATTTTTATCCAAAAAAATATTCAAAAACTTCAGATGAAAAAACAGTTTTGTTGAAAATTAAAAAAAGGCAAAAATGGATATAAACTGCTCAAAACAATAAAAAAATCTGAAATTGAAAAAAAGACAAAATTTGTTCAAAAAAGGCACAACACGACGAAATAAATTTCGAAATCTTTGTGAAGTGCTTTTTTATGCAAAAATTTGTCTTTTTTTTCTTTTTTTTTGTTAGTTCGAACCAGCCATCTGGGCGATGATTGTTATGCTGCAGCTGCGGCAAAGCATTTTGTGTCGAACAAAAGTTATTCTTTTTTGATTTCTGCGTCGAAAACAGAAAATTTTATTCTTTTCATTGTTGTTTCTTGAATTTTTTGATATTCAATTTTTCTATCATAGGTTTTGTGCTAAATATCATTTCTGTATTTCTTACATTTTTTTTTATCCAAAATTTTTGAAAGAACATTAAATATAAAAAAAAAGTTTTATTGTTATTTTGAGTTACAATAAAAATAAAATCGAATGCAATTTCGCAGTTACTTCCAAAAGTTATGGGAAATTTAATGTTTTCTCCTGGAATATATAAAATTACTCCATCACTTTTGTGTCAATGAAGGTCATATCTGTCATATAACCAAGATTTTTCAAATCAATCAAATGCTTCATTTAAAATTTAGGAATACTCTTTTAAAAACAATAGACAAAAAAGAAACATAAATCACAGAAATTTTATTCATTTCGTATACATATAATTTGTTATGGATAATAATATAACAATATGAAACAATATTATCTTAATTTTGAGTAGCTCTTTTGACATTCTTTTTTGTAGCATTGTTATTGTTATTACTATTTCGACGAGACCGACTTCGTGGAGCTTCTTTCTTTTGTTTCTTCTTTTGAAAAGATTCAGAAATTGAATCAGTATTATTATTTTTTGTGCTATTGAGAGTATTGTCTTTATTATTATTTGGATTATTGTTGTTGTGATTTCTCCAAGATCGATGGGAATCCTTTGATTTTGAGTCTTTTGATTTTGATCTTGAAGCATTTGATGGAAGGGAATATGAATCAGGTAAATCAGGATGGATAAAAACTTGTTCAGCAGTGACAATAGTTTTGGCAATTCGAGTTTTTCCTTTACTATTTCCAACAGCGGCAGCATTTGAATCAGATTGCTGAAGTTCATCAGATGGCGGAATTTCACGTTTTTCACCAATAAACCATAAATCTGGATTCACTTGAATTTCTTCTTTCAATTCGCAATGATCTCGAGGTTCAATTAATTTTGCTTGTTCTCGATCAGGTTTAAAACAGCGTTCATTTGGAGCTAAAGTGGCATATCCCTTTCCGATATACTTTAAACGGAATGCCAAAAATGCAAATGGCGGTCTTGTCAAAGTTTCTTTTGACCAGCAACTCTTCATCAGTCCCAACAATTCAGGTGGTATAACACGAGCAGCAAGAATTGCAGATGGAATTATTGGATGTTGATATGAACGAATTTTTCGAGCAACTTTTCTCATATCCATTTCTTCTTCATATGGTCGACATCCTTCAGAAAATATTTCATATAATGTCATACCTAAATATTACTTATATTACTGTAACTATTACTACTACTAAATTTACCAAAACTCCAAACATCAGATTTATTAGAAAAATTTGGGTGTCGAGTTAAGCATTCCGGTGCCATCCATCTTACAGGTGCTTTAAATTCATTGAAACGTAACTTTTCACTTTCTAATTCTCTTGCTTGCCGAGATAATCCAAAATCTGCAACTTTTACAATCCCTTTTGCTGATATTAAACAATTTCTTGCTGCCTAAAAAAACAAAAAGTAACAATATTTAATAATAAAAAAGGACATACCAAATCACGATGAACACAAAAGCATTCTTCCAAATGTTGCATTCCAGAAGAGATGTCATGAGCCATCAAAATTTTTTCTGCCGTTGTTATTGTTACTTCTTTATTTGTAACATATGATTCAACGGAACCATATGGGCATAATTCCATTATTAACTATAAATATTTTAAATAACACATAATATCAATTGCACAGATATAATAAACAAACCTTTGGGATAGGTTCATCAAAACAAATTCCATAAAACATTGTAATAAAAGTATAATTTGAGAAACCTGAGAGAATTCTTGCTTCATGAAGAATTTCAATGCATGCATCTCGACCTGCTTGTGTTCCTTTGAGTTCATTGCTGACATGACAGGCTTTCATTGCAGCAAGCCGCTCATCTCCATCTGGACCAATTTGTTCAACTTTTTGAACCTGACAAAAATTCCCTTCACCAATCATTCCAATTTGTTTGATCATTCTCGTCGGATAATATATTGATAATCGATCCATTGGCTTTTTCAATGAATATCCACATCGTAATCGATTTGTTAAACTTGCGGATCTAAAATATCATCATCGTCAAAAGTATGGCAAAACGATAAAGAAAAAACAATTACTCATTTGTGTAATATTTTAAAAGTAATCCAATTGATTTAAAACTTTTTCGATGTCCTTCAACCGCATAACAAATTCCACCAGTTTTCTTTCCACGATATCTTCCAATTCGATAATGCTTAATAGGTACTTATATAAAATACAGTATCCAAACTACTATCCAATGACTTACAATTTCACAATGATCACCATATACAGTAATAATTAAAAGATATTTTCCAAAATGATCCACACATCTTAATACATATCTTCCAGAAGCATTATCAGATTTTGATAAAGCTCTTGGAAGTTGATCCCTAAAATCCAACAAATATATTAATAACTACAGTAACCCAAAGAAAAACTTACAAAGGAACAAAACCAATAAACGCCAAATGTTGTGAAAAGGCTTGAGGAATTTCATTTTCAAAAAAGAATTTTTTCGGGATATCAGGAAATTCGAGTCCATTTTCAGCTGAACTTATTGTTTTTGTTGTTCTTCGGGTACCAGTTCGTGAAGTTCGGGATGAAGTTATAGATTTTCCATGCTTTAATGAAGCTGTTGTTGGTCCTTGTGGTTGATTATTACTTCTTCGACGACTCGACATCTTTCTTTCTTCACATACAAATGCGTAAAATAAATAATGGATAGAAGAAAAAAGTTGTTGAAGAATAAATTAAAAAAATGACAGACTCTTTGTTTAAAATGTGTTTGAATACAACATGCAAATTTTTTGTTTATCACATTTTTTGCGTTCATAGCTAGAAAACATTCCTGCAAAGCTCGAAATTTGTTAAAAATCGAAAGGTTGGCTTTCCGTTCCATAAACTTTACCTGTTGAAAAAAAATCGAAGTCAATTTTTTTTCGACAGAAAAAGAAAGTTGCTGCGGGTTGTTGTTTTACATTTTTTTCTCCTCGTTTCTGATTTATAAAATATGTTTATTTATGATCATATGGTTGATACCAAGCCGACACAGTGGCTATATCTTTCAAGTTAATGTATTACATCTAATGTGTATCACATTTCGCAGCTTTTAAAACGTGTTTATATATTCTGCTACTTTTATCTCTTGCTTTTTCTAAGATCTCATCATTCTTCTTATTCTTGATCATGATATATACGAGATACATATATCATTAATTAGGAGCATTCAAGCTTCCTCTATCCACAATATTCTTGTTCAACCTTTTTTTACTTCTGTTACACTTTTCTTACATTGTGATATATATTTTTTGCGTGAAAATGTTTGTCGATGAATCTGATCCACCTTCTCATTCGTGAGATATACTTCTTTTACACTTTTTCGTGATATATATTTTTGCGTGAAAATGTTTGTCGAGATATACTTCTCTTACACTTTTTTTACATTGTGATATATAATTACATTTCTTTTCAGATAACAAAACGAACGAGCTGAATAATTATCATTGTTCATCATCCTGTATGAAGAATGGATTCAATCAGGAAATCAAGTGGTGATTGTGGAATGCAAAAAGCAAAGAAGCAGCTTGTAGCATATTTCAAAGACCCTGTTCCTGGTACAAAGATTTTTGTTGTTGAAGATCGAATGGATACTTTGCATGTCAATACTTTGATTGAAACTGGTGAATATACTGGAACTGTTATTCATTGGAGATTAGAAATCCCTGAAGATTATCCCTACAAACCTGCAAAAGGATGGGTTATGGATGATTTTCATTTTGATGAACGGCATCATCATCATTGCTACAAAGACAGCGGCATTTGCACTGATTACCTTTCTAACTTCGAATATATGAATGACACAGCAGGAGCTTATACTGGTTGGACAAGCTCTGGTACCTTGACAACATTAATGATTGCAATGAAACAATTCTTTGCTGAACATGATCATCATAATCCAAATAGTGCTGAATTTCAAAGAGAAGCAAATATTGTTTTGCAACGAAGCAAAGAATACAAATGTAAAGAATGTGATGCAACTGCTTGTGATACTGAAAATTCTGCAAAAACTGAAGTGATTGATGAACCTCCTTCTGACAAGCCTGCTGGAGATGAAAAATTTCAACGTGCTGTTCGTGAACTTGTTTGTCCTGTGCTTGCTCGAAGTCCTTTGGAAGATTCTGAAATGCTTATTGGATTCCCTGTTAATGTTAAATGCTTCGATAATTCTTCAGAAATGCGGCCCATTACAAAATTCATTGAAAATGGAATGACACATCTTAAAATTTCCTCATTAGAAGCTAGAAGACAAATCAGAATTCGAAAACTTCGAATTGCAGATGCTGAATTATTTCCTGAATTTTTATCCATGGATGCTTACTGTACTGATCTTTCATTCCGTGGTTCAGAAATTGAAAATCTCAATCGACTTCATTTGCGATCTCCACTTGGACATACATATACACATTTTGTTCCTATTTATCTCTCTAAAGATCATTATCAAAGAAGTGAAACTCTTTTAAAGCATGCAATTTCTGTTATTTGCTTTGGTGTTAATGGTACTGAGAAATCTGATTTTCATCCTGCCATGTTTGTAAAAGTTTATCCTGCTTTGATGAATAAACAAATTGTTTCACTTTTGAAATGTGAAGCTTATGATTCTGAAATGCTGCTCACTGCTTTTGCAAATCTTCTTCGAACGTATCGATATGTCTGTTCCCGATATTCTGAAGTCCAAGAAATCAATGATAAACATGTTGTTCAGTTTTGCAACGATGAAAAGTACCGTACCAAAGAATGGACAAATGATCTTGGAGAACTGCTTTTTAAGATGGCTGCAGTTGATCGAACTCAACGTCCTTCATGCACTTTAGGAGATAGGGAAACGAAGAAGGTCTACTTTGAAGAAGCATTTGCTCGAAAAATTTTTTGGGTTGACAAATATTGGAAGGAACATGGAACATATGATTTTTTCGATCAATTTAAAGTTGCCGCAAATAAATTTATCCGTGCTAAAGATGAGGCCAAGATTGAAGCTGAGATTCAATGCGCAGATTTGTTGAATAAATTTTTTGAAGGTTCAACAGTTTCATTGCAATTATCACTTTTCTATATTGAATGTTGGAAGACTTTTGTTACTCCAGATTTTGATTCTCTTTTGGATTCCAACTATGGCCTTTTGGATAAGGAACGAATTGAAGTATTCAGAAAATCCATGGATGAAATCAAAAAGCTTTCAAAACTCTCTCAATTCTTTCAACGCTCTGGTTATCCTATCAATAATACTGAAGCTGCAGTTCGTTTCATTATGAAAGCTTATACTGATGCATCGCGATTTGGATATTTTAAAGCTTAAGTTTTTTTTCATGTTTGTATTTTTAAGTTTTGATTTATTACTTTCGAAAAATTGTTAAGTTTTTTAAAAATTTGTTGTTTTTTCATGTTATCTTGAACTGTTGTTCTTTGTTAATAAATGTTCAAGTTTTTATTTTCGAGTGTACTTCTGTGACATCATTAGCTTTTTGGTTTGTCTCCAAAATAATATTTGCATATCATGAGTTCTTCACAAAACTATTTTTGCCAAAAGCTTTTTTTTGCAAAAGTATGATTGGGAAGGGTTGAAAATCTTGAAGTACAGCGATACAGTAATCCGCCTAAAGTACATATTTTAAAACAATTACCCAAAACCGAAATTTATATTGTCTTTGCGAATTTTTAATGGAATATGAATTAAATTTTTATGATTCGTATACAAATAATTTTCATGCTGTTTTGCAGCTATCATATTTTAACGTTTATTCATTAAAAAATTATAAAATATTATTCCACAACTTGTGAGAGCACTTTAAAACATGCCTGAACAGGAGATGAAAAAGCACTCCAATTTTCAGTAGCATAAAAACGGAAATGCGACAAATGAAATGCAATTTTTTGTTCCATTAAACAAATTTTAACATCAAAAAAACCAGCGCAAAAAATCATTTTAAAAAAATACAAATATCTTTTTTAAAAAAACGAGTTCAATTTTTAACATGCTGACAATGTTTTTTAGTTTTGAATTTTTCGTATTTTTGTACTCTAGATTTTTGTATACTGTATATATACTGTTCAAATTGTTCTCAAATATACGTAATTTGTGAAATATATTACCCCCAAAAATGCTTAAAAGCAAGTGATAAAAAATTTAAACAATTTATAATTTTTTAGTTAATTTTTGGCATTACAATTACAGTAGTTTAATGCAGTAGTTTTTAAACAATTTTAAATATTTTTATTCAACGAACAACTAACAGATTTTTAGTTTAAAAAAATTTTGGAAATAGATGAAATTAAGGGCTACTTTTATATGTAAATATCTTCAGCAACACATGAATTTTATTTTTTAAAGAAATGATAGATGCTCATTTATTTTTTTGTGTCACACTGAAATTGTATATAAAAAAACGTGATAAAATTTTATTGGTTTTCGCTAATAACATTTAAATATTAAAAAACTCAAAACTATTGACAAAGAAACTAACGAAAAATTGTAAATCAAAATGTGAGATGGTTTCACTTTTTTGCCCTTTTTGCTGTCGAAATAAAAATGTGTTCATTTTTAAATTTAAAAGCAGCCAAATAATTTTATGACATTGAAAATTGCCCAATTTCTTTGACATCCATTTTGAAAGAAAAAGTCGTTCTCAAAATAATTTACTTCCTTTTTCTAGTTTTTTTTTGAAAATAAAAGATTTTACAGGACATCGAGATAATTTGTTTGCAACAACAACAATAACGATTAATCTGAAATTACAGAATAAAATAAATGTAAATTTTTTGATCAAAAAAGCTTTAGCATTTTTTGCCAAAACTAATTGATATGTTTTTGGGACGAATTATTACATAAAATTAAAGAATTTATGATACAAAAAAATTTATTTAAACATTTTTTTTGCAAATGTTGAAACAATTTTAAAAAGTCATCATAAAAAAAAAGAATTTAAAAACTATTTTTTCAAAAATTTTCGTTTTATACTTTAGAGATTTGGGTTGTCATGATTAAAATAAAACAAAAATTAAAAAATTATTTTAAACACCGAAGAGAAACACACACAAAAATAAGCATTAATTTTTTTCGATTTGGACGTTAGCAAAAGTGTCCCAACGTTTTTTATTCCTCTTTTTCAAACTGCAAAAACAATTTCGTAAGATGTCTATTTTTTTTGCTTGGAAGGCTTTTTAGTTGCGACAAGACTACAAGCTAACGGTTTAATTTAATTTAATTCTAAATTGTACAAAATTCATTTCATTTTTGTTGCTTTGCTTTGACTAAAAAAAATTTATGAAATTCCTTTTATTTTGCTTTTGTTGATTCATAAAAATAAATTTTACATAAAATAAATAATGTTTGAAAAAATATTTTTAAAAACTGTCACATTCGTTTTTGCTGCATTAAGGTGATGAAATATCAATCATTTAAAATTTTAAAGAAAAAATAAATGCAGGTCATAAATTAATTATTGTATGTACTAAAATCTAAATAACGTTTCACAAGAAAATAAAAATAAAAAATTTATTAATGAAATACATATTAAAATGAGAAGAATTTATTTGTTTTTAGGATTTGCCCTAAAACAACGATTTTTTTGAAGATTTAATATACTCTATGAAAGTTTAGTTTTTAAATTAGAACAATGGCATATTTTAAATTTCTATTTTTCTCTCTGTTGAATGTAAATCCTTTTTACAATTTGATATCTATTGTATTCGATTGGATTCCAGTCTGGTGACAATGCTATCAACTAATCAAATACTTTTGCACAAAACTTATTTTATGTTCGTTAAAAAACTTTTTAATTGAAAATACAAAATATTTAAAAAAGTTTTTTCCAACCGAATAGCCCTTACAAAATTCTGCAAAATAAAGGTCTTTCTTATTCAATTACTTGGTTGAGAGGAAAAAAAACATTTGAAACAAGTTTCCTTTCTTTTGAAAGTCTTTTTTGTGCCATAAAAACTAAAAGATCAATGTTTAGTTATTTCACAATGCTGTGCCAGACGGCTGGAAAGAGCCAACTAAAGCTTTCTTCGTCCCTTAAAAACGTTCATTTTTGCGACACATATTTGTCATATTTATGGATTAACAATGATTTTGGTGATCATAAAAATACACTGTGATTTTTTGTATTTGAATATTTAGTATTTTATAAATTAATGAATATTAATCTTTTTTTATTGTTAGCAAAATTATTAGAATATTTAAATGCAGATCTAAAATTATTACTACTCTTTTCAAGCAACAACATTGATCAAAAATGATTAAATTTTTTATTTCAATTAATATTTTAACTTTTTGTTTAATTTTTAAGTTTTCATTAATTACTTTTTTCTGTTTTGCAAAAATTTGTTGTTTTTTTTATGTTATCTTGAACTGTTGTTCCTTGTTAATAAATGCTCAAGTTTTTATTTTTGAGTTTACTTTTGTGACATCATTTGCATTTTGGTTTGTCTCCAAAATTATATTTGCATATCAAGAGCTCTTCAAAAAACTATATGTGCCCAAAACTAAGATTGGAAAAGGTTGAAAATCTTGAAGTACAATAATACCGTAACCCGCGTAAAGTAAATATTTTAAAACAATTACCCAATACCGAAATTTATATTGCCTTTGCGGATTTTTAATGGAATATGAAATTTTTATGATTCGAGTTCAAATAATTTTTATGCTGTTTTGCAGTTATTTTAACTTTTATTAATTAAAGAATTTTTAAAGATTAACGAAAAGGCGACAAAATGAAGCAAAGTATTTTTTGTTCCAAAATTTCAACACAAAAATGAAACAAACGCAAAAAACATTTTGAAAAGACACAAATATTTTCTTCAAAGAAAAGTTGTTCTTGTTTTCAAATAGCCAGTTTAGTTTTCAACCAGATGTGGGAGAGCCGTCAATGGCTGACATGATGTTATTTAGTTTTGAATTTTTTGTAATTTTTATTCTAAATATACAATTCAGATTGTTCTTAAATTTATGTCATAAGGTGAAATATTTTATATACACATAAGAATGCTTTTAAAATAAAACAAATTTAAAACATACTGTGTCAGTTTTTAATTTTTTGTGAACGTTTGGAAACACAATAATAATATTTTAATACAGTAATTTTAAAATTACTGTATTAAACTTTGCTTGCAAAACCTGAAACGGTTAAAAGAAAAAGCCATATTTTTTGCCCTCTTATTTTTTTAACTTTCAGTTTTTTTTGCCTTTTTTGCTGTCGAAATTTTTTTTGAAATAAGAAAAATGTTTAAAAATTTTTTAAAAATTTCAACAGCAAAGAGAAACATAAAGAAGCATTCTTTTTTAGATATTTGCTTCTTGTTGTTTTTTGGAAATTTTTATTTTTGTAAATTATTTGACATTTAAAAAAACATTAAAATTTTAAATGGACGAAACGATATGTCGACCATGTAGTGAGTCATCGTATAATAAAACATAAGTAATTCAAATTTGTTTTTAAAAAAATATATCTTCTATAAAATTTAATGAAATACAAAATATTCAAACACACTGAAAATTAAATTTTTGAAACTTTAAAAAGCATTTTTTATTACCGAAACAGAAAAAGAGGTCTTTTTCTGTTTCAAAGCACTCAACGGCATTTCGAAATATTAGCGGAAAAAATGCGATGGATAGAAATCTTTCGTGAGGGGGGGGGGGGGGGACATACACACACTTAAATGTATATGTGGACTTCTCGTGTCACGTAAATATTTTAACAAAGTTTTTTTCGTTTTTATTTGACGAAAAAGTTACAAAACACAATTGAATGTATATAAAAACGAAACAGACTCTATTTCGCAATGTTTTAAAAAAAATGCCTTCGTTTTTTCTTAAACTGCTGTCGAAATTTACAAATTTTGCCCTATTTTATAACATTTGGTTTACGAAATCACACCTTTTGTTTTTGTATTTTTTGAATATTTTATGGTTTTGAATGTAAAATCCAAAATATACTCCACATAGTAAAATTTGATAGGTGCTCTTTTTTATACAATTATACTCACCATATTAATCCAATAAAAATTGAAAAAAATATCGATTAATCATCAATTATTTTAACGAAACACAAAAAGTTAATCATGCCTTTTTTGAGAATTTATACCTCTTGTCTTTTGCAACACTACGGTAGCTAAAGTTATTAAGAAAGATAAAATAAATGTGCCTTGATTCAATCAAGAAACGTTAAACAATTTTTTAGATAAATACTTGTAAGAAAGTGGACAAAATATCCTTTCAAATACTTAATGATTTGCCTTTTTACAATTAAACAGTTTTTTCAAAATCTGATCTGTGATATCAATTGAAGTGATCCAAAGTTTTCATTCATTTATAAAAAAGAAATTTAAATTAATTATATTTTTTTTAAAGAAACGTCTGAATTTCTTGAAGAACCACAGAATAAAAGATTAAAAATTGATCATTAAAAATAAATATTTCAAAAAGGTGAACTGGACAAACACTTTTATTGAGAACAAAAAAGATGTCTTTCACAAAAAATCTTAAACGCTGATAAATCAAAAATAGATTAAAAAAGCACAGACAAAAAAATAAATGTTGTTTTGGATACTGATAAAAGTGGTAATTCGATACCAATTTTTATTCTAATTTTCAGAAACTTTCTTATTTCTCTTCTTTTTTTTCAATGAATCCTTCAGGGATGACATTTACTAAAATATTATTTTATTTTCTATTTTATTTTAGTTTTGTGAAAGTACTTTAATTAAATTATTAGGCGTATTTTTTAATGCTACTATAATTGAATTTTTAATGGTTTCAACAAGTAATTTCTGTTGTAGTTACAACTTATTTAAACAATGTTTTTTCCACATATGTATTTTATCTGTAAGACATAAGAAGTACATAAAATATTCAAAAGAAGCCCTTAAAAATAAGTAAAAAAAAGAATAAACGATGATAGTTTTGTGTAATGCCAGAGACCTGCACTTGCTCAAACAAAGAAATGGGAAGTCGTTGAATAAAAAAATTCATCTTTTTTTGATGCAATATTTCATCATTTCACAATAGTGTTTTACGTTTTTCTTACGAAAATAAAATTATTAATGTTTTTGAAGTTTTACAAGGGTTTTAATTTCAAATAACAGTTTTTCTTTTAATATTTTGTAATTATACATTTTAATTTTAATTTTAAATTTTTTAAAAATGTATTATATATGTTACAGGAACTTTTGTGAGGCCGTCCTTTTTGTGAGAGCCTAGGCTTTTTTGTGAAAAATATATTTTAAACTGTAATATCTTAAAAAGTAACACATAAAATGTACTTGGAAATGTTATATTCGGATTCTCCGTATTCGAATTAATTTAAAAGTATTTTATGTTAATGATAAAATCAATTTTTATTACCGTATATCTGTTTTTTAATGTTAAAATTGTCAGAAATCGTAAATGCAACGTTGCTCCGATCTGATTACAAGTTACTATACTAATTCGAATACGGAGAATCCGAATATAACATTTCCAAGTACATTTTATGTGTTACTTTTTAAGATATTACAGTTTAAAATATATTTTTCACAAAAAAGCCTAGGCTCTCACAAAAAGGACGGCCTCACAAAAGTTCCTGTAACATATATATTTTCTAAATATTTCAAAAATGCATTTTGGAACAAGTTAGCAACATTACTTGACCAATTGGCCAATAATAAACATATAAAATTTGATCCAAATTTTTCCGTTTTTAATATTTACAATTTCTCTAATATTGCTGATCAACATTTGTGGTAAACAAATAAATATCTATAAAATTGTTTTGCTTTTTAACACATAAAATACAACCCAATTAAAAAAAACAGAAAATAAAATGTGGGGTTTCAGGTTGCGAAAATACTGCAATGAAAATGTTAACTTGTTCATCACAAATAACAATACTGAAATTAAATTAATATTCGTTTAAATCGTTACAAATTAAAAAAAACGTTTTTATTTTTCTATTGTCTTCTTCCCTTATATTTTCAAAGGATTTTGAATGATGATTTAAATTTTTTTTATTTTGTTTCGGGGATATTTTAACTTTTATCAATTAAGGAATTATAAAATATTTAAACAACTTTTGAGAGCACTTTAAATCAGACAATTAGACGAAATGACGGCTTTTTTGTTCCAACAAATAAATTTCAACACCGTAAAAAACCAACACAAAAAAAACATTTTAAAAAGGCACAAATATTTTCTTTAAAAAAAGGCAACATTGATTTTTTTCCAAATAACCACTTCAATTTTTACATAGTTTTTTGTTGGATATGGCTGAAATGGTGTTCTTTAGTTTTTTAATTTTTTGATAATTTTGAACCCCGAATATGTATTTACTGTGCTAATTTTTTTTTCATGTACATGTAATATGTGAAATATTTTATACATTAAAAACGTTCAAATAACAAGATTCCTGTAACAGAAAAACAGTTTTAATTTTTTTGTAAATGTTTTGCAACAAAGTAACAATTGTTAAATTAAGTAATTCCAATCAATTTTAAGTATTTTCATCCAAAGAATATTAGTTTAATTTCAGTATTTGTATACTGAAATTAAACTAATATTCTTTTTAATCGTTACAAACAAAAAACCTTTTTTAAATTTCAACTGTATTAAACAACAATTTTGTAGGGTTTTGAATAAAATTTTGTGATGATGGTAAACACTATTCTTATTTTGATTTCAAGTTATTTTAACATTTGTCAATTGAAGAATTTTTAAAGATTTAAACAACTTTTAAGAGCACTTTAAAACATAGCTGAAAATGCTTCAAAAAAACTAAAAGGCAACAAAATGAAGGAAAGCATTTTTTGTTCCCAAATTTCAACACCAAATTAAAACCAATGAAAAAAATATTTTGAAAAGACAAAAATATTTTCTTTAAAGAGAAAATAACATTGTTCTTGTTTTCAAATAGCCAGTTTAGTTTTCAACAAGATTTGGGAAATGACTGGCATGATGTTTTTTAATTTTAAATTTTTTATAGTTTTTTACCTCAAATATTTATTTACTGTTATCAATTTTTAAATGTACATTTAATTTGTGAAATATTTTTGGAACAAGAAAAGACAATTTTTTATTTTTTTGTAAATGGTTGCTTGACAAAAAGTTACAATAGTTTGATACAGTAATTCCTGTCAATTTTAAATACTTTTATCCTAAGAACAAAATTAACCATTTTATTAAATAAATTATAAAAAAAACAAAAATTTTTCGCACATGTTTTGTTTGCGTAATTTGAATTTTTCCATTTTTATCAAATGTGATGTTAATGTTTCTGTAAACACATTAAAGATTTTCTGCAAATTGTGATGATTTTTTATTGTTTTTTGCATGAAACATCTGCAAATTAAAAATTCAAAACTATCGATATTTTTTAAACCCAACCAAAGCAAAATGTGAGATAGTTTTATAAAAGAAAAAGCAATAGTTTTTGCTTTTTTATTTTTTTCATCTGTCGCTATTTTGGTTTTTTTTTTGTTGAAAAGAGTGATTCATTTGAACAAATGTGGCACTGAAAATCGTTCGATTTCTTTGACATTCATTTTGTAAGAAAAAGTAGTAATCAAAATAATTTAATTTTATTGGAAAATAAAAATTTCAAAGATATTGAGGTAAATTTTCTGATGACAACAACAACAATTTATCTGAAATTACAAAAAAATAAGTGTTAGTTTTTGACTTAAAATGATATAATATATAAGATTTTTTGCAAAAAGCTAAATGATATGTTTTTGTAACCAACTGTTTCAAGAATTAAACAATTTATGATAAAAAAATAATGTAAAAATAACTTCCATTGCACAATGGATACTGTAGGGCAAAAACCGGAAGAATTTGTAAAATCTTTTTTATGTCATTCAATTGATATGATAGATTTTTGATAAAAATAAAATAAAATGAAAAAAATGTTGCATTTTGCGTGAAACGTTAATAACGTTTGAGTGTTATCATTGCCAAGAACAAACAAATTTTATCAAAAAATTTGAATTGTTTTTTAATGCCGTGAATTTTGTGATTAATTTTGACAAACGAAAAAATATAAAATAATTTAAAACAGAGAAATATAAAAAAAGCATTCTTTTTAAAATGAAAACATCTGGGAATAGTTTGTTTGAAATATTCTTTAACAACCGCCAAACAAATCGTAAGCAGATGCTTTTTTTTCTTTTGCTTCAAAATGCAGCAAAATGGGAAGCAATAAAAAAATCTTTTGCTTACACCAACCAAAGATGTCTTTCTTTTGTTTTTTTCGTCTTTTTCGATGCATTTTCTTTTTTTGGTTTGAATAATAACACTGCCTTTTTGCCATTTATTTATTGATTTTTACATCTCTTTGCACCTGTCTTTTTTGGGGTTGTCATTTTTATCGTTTTTAAAAAACACATTGCTAATGCATTTGTAGATGTTTTTGTATTTGAATCTTTTATTTATTATTTAGAGCTTATAATACATTTTTGTTTAGTTTTTACAAAGTTATAGAGTATAAATCTTCTCATAAAGAAAATTGTCCGAATATGAGAAAGCGTTTGAAGCATTAATTAAAAATCCAAGGGTTGTTCGAAACAGTCCACAATGAAAAGTATTGTTTTTTGGGTCCTTATCAAACGTGATAATCTAAAATTCAATTCTACACAGTTTTGTTTAAAATACAAATAAACAAAACAGAGTCATTCATTTCATTTTACAAAAATATAATACTTCAACATTTCGATATGCTTTTTTCGACATTGTTTATTTTACAAATTTAAACAAAAAAAACATCACAAAAGACGCTGCCTCAAAAAATCGGTTTGTTGCCATTTCAAGATGAACAATACAGTATCGAATAAATTATCGGTTTTGTGTCTCTCCCAATACATGATGCTTTGCCCCAAATTAATGCCGTGTTTCAAAATTCATTGTTTGCAAAAACTGAACTGATAACGTCTTATTGATTCATACAGTCAATAAGCAAGTTGCTTAAAGCAACCCTTTGAATTATAACTGACAACTTTCTGATCAAAAATTTTGAAGTTATGCAAATTCTCTAGAAGCGGCTATTTTTTTCTTCAACACCCCGCCGATCGGCGCGCCGACTACATTTTATCCGATTTCTTTTTGTTGCAATTGTGAGTACGAAAAAGTTATAACACAAATCGAATGAACTGAATACAATAGCTGAAGTAGATTATTTAAAAAAAATAAGATTAAAGCAATAGTTTTTGATTCAAACAAAAAACTTTTTTTTCACAAATTGAATTGTCTAATTAAAAATGGAATCCTGACAAATTTGAAATTCTCGTCCCCGTCTCCCCGAAATTTCGTCCCCGTTTTTCATCCCAGTCCCCGCAATTTTAAATTTATGAAGGGGAAAGGAACACTATCTTAGACTTGCATTTGCTTCATCCAAAAACTTTTGCACCCTTCGAATAAAAAAGGCATCCATTTGTGATGCAATATTTCAACGTCTAACAATTTCTTTCTATCCTATTCTTGCAAAAAAACATTATGTATTATAATAAGAGTTTTATATATTATTAAATCAAATGATGTCCTTTTTTCTTTATATATTTTGTAATTCTTTGATTCTGAAATAAGGGCTTATATTATATATATATTTTTTAAAAATGTTAAATACATTGCTGTTGCCAGTATACAGGAAAACAATTCATCGACTTCCCAGTAATAAATATGTAAAATCTTAGTTTCACCGTTACACGATGATTTGCCGAGTGACGCCGGAGAGCTTTTTTTAAAAATGCATAAAAATTTAATAAAACTCTTTTAAACATGTTAGAAATTTATGTTAATGTTAAAGTTATAAATAATTACAGTTAAGAAAATTAGAATTAATGGTAACACAAAGAATTAAAAACTTTTTGTAAAAATTTTGGTATCCGGCGTCATTCGCGGCGACGCCAACTCCGGCGTCGGCGTTTAATATTTTATATAATTCATGTCGATTCCAAAAAAAAATAAAATTCACATCTATTTAATAATACAGGGTGTATCAAGAAAAAGTGCCGATTTGATTTGGCTCGCTAATTTTTTCTATTGAAGTTAGGAAAAAATGAATGGTACTGTTGGATTCAGCTCAGAATAGGGTTTTGTTTTTCACAAAAAAATCTTAAAAACCAAAAAAAAAATTTTCAAGTTTCACGTGGTCCCCCCTGTGAAAAAAAATCGTTTTTTAGGTTGGACTTCACGTTTTTCTTTTTTTTCATTCTCTTTTTTCGTTTTTCTTTTGTTGAAAAATGAAAAAGTGAAAAAAAAAATGAAAGAAAAAAAACAAGAGAAAACACTTTCTGATTAAAAAAATCAAAGTTTCGAGTCAAAAATCGAAACTTCTGTAAGTTTTTCAGTTTTCTTGAAAAGCTTTTTCTGAGGTGTTTGTCAATCTTTAAAGCTAAAAATTTGTTAAAAAAACACAAAAAATTAATTTTTAGCATTTTTTTTAACAAAAAAGAAAAAAGGAACGGAAATGTTGGAAAAACTTCAACGTTTTACGAAAATTTTCGAAAACGTTCGTAAACCTTTCATTTGACGTTGACGTGAAAAACGTGAAAATGAAACCAAATGGTAATGTTGAACTTTTCTCAATTAACCATGGTTTTCTTCAACGCCGAACAAAAAGCTCAATGTGTGATTTGGTATGCCCAAAATCCTTCTCCAACTCAAATTCAAAGGCAATTTCGAACAAGATATGGTAGAAATGCTCGTGCTCCAACTCGCACTTCTTTGAGAAAATGGTTTGAGTGGTTTCAAGCTCGTGGTTCTGTTTTACGAAAAGATCGTGATAACACCAGGTTGGATCTTTAGGTTACAAATTTTAAATTTTAGAGAAATGTTTAAAGATGGATTCGAAACGAAGAAACGGTCCAAGATGTTCTTGAATTTTTTGCCGCTGAAGAACACATGTCAACTCGTCGTGCCGCAAATGAACTTCAAATCAGTCACATGACTGTTCAGAGAATTCTTAAAGAACACCGTTGGCATCCTTACAAGCTTCAAATTGTTCAAGAACTTCTTCCTCAAGACCTCCAAGCTCGTGTTGTTTTTGCCCAAAACCAATTGAACTTGCTTGATCTTGAACCTGATTTCTTCAATCGCATTGATTGGTCAGATGAGGCCCACTTTCATCTTAATGGTGGTGTAAATAGGGAAGATTTTCGTTATTGGTCTCCAGAAAATCCACATTGGAATGTCGGCCAACCTCTTCATCCTCAAAGAGTTACCGTATGGGCTGCAATAGGAAGCAATGGAATTGTTGGTCCCTTTTTCTTTGATGGCAATGTTAATGGTGCAAATTATCTGGAAATGTTGCAAAATTTTTACCTGCCGCGGGTTCAAAATCAACCAGGATTTGAATTTAAAGTTTTTCAACAAGACGGGGCACCACCTCATTGGACACGTGCAGTTCGTGACTGGTTGGATGACACCTTTCCCACCCGATGGATCGGAAGAGGGTCTGATACCATGCCATGGCCGGCACGCTCGCCAGATTTAACGCCGATGGATTTCTTTTTTTGGGGATTCATCAAATCAAAAGTCTATCGTGAACCTCTTGCGAATTTGGAAGAACTTCGGCAACGGATTATTGATGCTTTTTTTTATAATAAATAAAACTTACAAGGGAACCGTACCGACTATAATCCGCAGTTCTAAATGAGATGTATCCTATGTGATAGACCTTGTATAGCAATGTGTTCACAAATAAAAAAAATTAAAATTAAATTAATATGCTAATCTTTTGAAATTGAAGTTTC
The DNA here is from genome assembly GCA_024447195.1 of Panagrolaimus sp. LJ2414. Lineage (NCBI taxonomy): Eukaryota > Metazoa > Nematoda > Chromadorea > Rhabditida > Panagrolaimidae > Panagrolaimus > Panagrolaimus sp. LJ2414. The sequence goes on along the minus strand of JAMRXY010000011.1, from coordinate 245,311 downwards.
ACAGTTTTCTTTATGATCACTTTTTGGGCCAACGCCTTTGTTGAACAAAAAAATCAGTTCGTTGTCATGTTTAATTGAATACCACAGTATTTTAGAAATTTTTCGTTGGTTGTGCCACATTAAAATTGTCTATAAAGAACGTTATAACATTTTATTTATTCTTGTGTAACGCGCTTGAATACTAAAAAAACTCGAAAGTGTCGACCTTTTTTCAAACAAAGCTCAAAAAATGTGATATGGTTAAAAGAAAACACAATGTTTTTTATTGCTTCGAAGGCATTTTCGTTGCTGCAAACGCGAGCAAAAAGTTTTTGAATCAAACAAAACATTTCAATTTTTTTGTTTTAAAAAAATAAAGAAATTTAATTTAAATATTTGATTATATTTTTGTTGAACTCTTACATACGTTTCTTCAGCGTTGATGAATTTTCAAAAGCCATTAAAAATTTAATGAAGGAAAAAGTTATCATCGAAATGAATTGTTTTTACCAAAATTAAAAATATTTTTTTACAAAAACAAAAAAAATTGCTTGTTGAAAATTTAATTTTAAAATTTTTTCAGTGAATGTTAATTTAAACAAAAGTTATAGCCTTCATTTATATTGTTCGATTTTTGTTTTTTTGGCTATCTGTATTTCTTTAGGGTTCGTTTTATTATCATAATATTTATCATATTTGATATCTCTTAAAATCAACTTTTTTTATTGTTACATTTCTTGCGTATAATAAATTAGAAAATATACAAAACTTATGTCAAAAAAGTGTATATGACGACAAAGAAAAAAAACCGCAAAGAAAAAATAGACCTATTTGCCGAAATACAACAAAAAAATTTTTTGCTCTCGTTTGGTTTCAAACAGGCAGACCCAAGGATCAATTTTTTTGCAACCAAATTATAGACAAATTTATGTAAAAAAATCCGTTATAGAACAATTGGTGATCTTCTTTGTATTTCAAAACATGAACCTAAAGAAGAAATTTGAATCAATAGGCAGAAATAACATTCGATTACTGTAGGACACAAAATTACATTCTGTAATTTAAATTTGTGTAAAACTTATATTTTTATGCAAAACCTGTTTAATCAGCTTATACAATTTTCATGATTTGTCATTCATCATAATTTGTTTTTTTTTAATATTTATTGTTATTATCCGCAATTTCTTGTAAATTATCTGAAATGTTTACCAAAAAATCTAAATGAATCAAAATCGTTCAACAAATATAAGTTTGTTATACAATTTAATAAAATACATAATATTCAAATCCATTGAAAAATTAAATTTTAAAATGTTTAAAAAATTTTTATTTTCAAAAAAGATGTGCTTTTTTTCTGTCAATGACAATCTTTTTTTAAAGCAGTCGACATTGAAGAATCTTTCGAAATTTTGTCGCAAAAATGTTTAGAAATTTTGGGAAAGACTCTTCCTGGCACATAAATGTTGGCTAAAAAATTTCATTTTGTTTTATACGATGACATGGTTGTAACACAATCAAATAAAAAGAGAAAAGAAATATTCCCTTTGATAATATTTAACAATATTTTTTTAAAATTCGTTTATTTTTTATAAAATTAACATATTTTACCATTTTTTGTTTTCAAAATGTTTTGTGTTTCTGTAGTTTTTTGGGTTTTGAATCTTTTGTATTCTTCAATGTTTAACGCTAAAAAAGCTTCCACTTAGTTGTTTTTGTTATGTGCTTTTTTCGTGTAAACTTTTACACTAGAAGTGTTTCAAACAATAAAAATTTTAAAAAATACATATTACTTATCATTTAAGAAAAATATAATAATTAGTCTAACTTTTTTGATAACTTAAAGCATTTTTGTCAACAGCACTACAGTAACTGTTGCTATTGATTATAAATAAATATTTCTCGAGCAAGTGTTATTGAGTCAAACAATTTTTTAGAGAGATACTTTTAAGAAAAATAGCAAAATATCCTTTCAAATAATATAAAGTCGTCTTTTAACAGGTAAGTTTTCTAATTAAAAATGCATGAAAAACAATAGTTAAAACCAAACAGAAAAAATTAATTGCATATTATGCAAATGTAAAATAAAGTTTTAAAAGCAGTTTAATTTCTCGAAGAAACACAATATTTATAAAAGATTCATCATCACAAAAGTAACAAGTTTAAAAAAATTGAACTGAAAGATATCTTTTGTTTACACCAAAGATGTCTTTCCATATTTTTTAATGGTCTTTTTCAATGCACTTCCTTTTTGCAATTTATTTATTTATTGATTTTTTTACATCTCTTTGCATCTGTCTTTTTGGTTTTTCCAGAAAAATACGTTGTTTTGTTCGATTCAAAAAACTTTTGCTCGCGTTTGCAGGAACAAAAATGTCGTCGAAGCAAAAAAAACATTGTATTTTCTTTTAAACATATCACATTTTTTTGAAAAATTTAAAGTTGAAATTGTTTGAAGATGTTCTTGTTTTTGTTGGTTAAATTTATGGTCAAACATTCTTTTTTATTTTGGACGGTTTCGAAATAAACTTTGGATTTTTTAATATTGTATCACTAGTATATCTTTGCTTAATTCTATGTTTTTAAGAAAAGATTACAACTCTATTACTTTGTTAAAACTTAAAAAAATTTTAAACTCAAATTAACAAATAAAATATTTAACTACAAAAAAAATCGCAATTGCAATGCGTCTGTAGAACACGTTTAAAAAATAGAAAAACTGAAAACGTTTTTGCTCCATGAAATTTTTACTTCCTTTTCGAATTTGGGAAAACCATAAAAAACAGATGCAAAGAGATGTAAAAAATCAATAAATAAATAAGTGGCAAAGAAGAAAGTGTATTAGTCAAATCAAAAAAGGGATGCGTTGAAAAGGATCAACAAAAACTTTAGAAAAACATTTTTGTTGATGTTCATTAAAAGATATTTTTTCAGTCCACTTTTTTAAAACTTGTCATTCTTTTGATGTTGATTTTTGAATCTTTTACAAGTAGTGTTTTTCTTCAGGATATTAAATCGTTTTTAAAAATTTGCACAACATTTGAATAGAATGCAATTAATTAAATTTGCTTTTTAGCTCTCCGATTATCTCTTGCTTCCATTTTTAATTAGACAATTCCATTTTGTAAAAGACAAATTATTTATTGCTTGAAAGAATATTATGCAATCTTTCTTACAAGTATTTTTTAAAAACAGATGAACGTCTATTTTCGAATCAAAGGGTCAAAAATTATCCACGTGGGGGAGAGTACGTTAAAAAATCGAAAAAAGTCAAAATTTTATTTTTTGATTTTTTTTGATTGGAATGGATGCTGTGTAACAGGCTTGAGTTACAATAAATGAGATAGTTTATTAACATTCACAAACACTTATATACGGTTTTACACTATACAATAGAATGACGTTTATATTATGTTAATTTGCCCGCAACACCTTCTCCAGTTCAATGATTCTTTTGAACATTGTACTTTTCTCGTAATTCTCGACGTTCACCACGTGCCGCTTCTGCTTCAGCTTCTTTACGTTCTTCAATTAGATCGTTTACTACTGTAGCTCCGCTGAGCAACTTATTGAATTCTGTTGTCATTTTTTCCACAAATTGTTTTGGAACTGTTTGATTGCTATGGAGGATTTGGCGAAATTCTTTTAACATATTTTCAGCTTGATATGTTTGTTGAAGTATTCAAATGTTATATAAAGTTTAAAAAGCAGTTCAATTTCACGAAGAAAAACAATATTTTTAAAAGATTCAAAAATTCATCATCTCCAAAAATAACATGTTTAAAAAAGGTGGACTGAAAAATATATTTTGTTTACACCAACAAAAATGTCTTTCCATATTTTTTAATGGTCTTTTTCAATGCACCCCTTTTTTTGACCTGACTGACACTTTCTTTTTGCCATTTTTTTATTGATTTTCACATCTCTTTGCATCTGTCTTTTTTGCTTTCTCAAAAACCCTTCCTTTCTGTTTTTCTCTTTTTTATCGTTTTTATAAAACTCATTGCATTTGTTGATTTTATTCTGTTTTTTTGAATATTTTATATTCATCATTTTGAGCTTATGTTATTTTATTAAGTATAAACAAAATGTTATAAAGTTGTAATCTTCACATAAAAAATAATCTAGAAGCTCCGGTAAAATCTATGGAACGTTATTTAGCCGGTTCAGCTGTAATTATTTATTAATTATTTATTTGCATGCCCGAACGCATACTGATTTTAAATTAAACATACATAATACAGAAAAAGAACAACAAGATTAAATTAAACAAACAATAAATAAATAAATTACAATGAACTTTTTCAACTAAAATAATACAATTAAAAGAAAAGAAAGAAGAAGTACAATAAAAATTTTAGTGAATGGAATCTTAATATTAAGGCATAAGTGTAAGACGATGTACAATTATTAAGTACAAATAATAGAAATGTTAAAATGAAGTTAAGTCCGTAAAATTTAAACTTTTAATGCTGATAGTTGATTTTTAAAGGTTTTAGGATTAGTATATTGAATGGCTCGAGGAAGTTTTACGTACCTTTTGGAAGCCCGTACCGAAAAGTAATTTGACCTGATGGACCCTTTGGCTAATGGATATTAGTTAAACAAGCTTTGTTTGATGCATTTGAAAAGGGATCTAAACAGGAGAAGAAGCAAAGCCGACGTTTTTCAATTTTGCCATCAATTGTTTATGCTAAAGAAGATTCTTCATTACGAGCTTATCCAGCTGCTTTCCAAGAATTGATCTTTACCCCTATTGCAAAAACAAAATCAGGTGCATATATTAAAATGCAAGAATACGAGGCTGTCAATTTTGATAACGGGTATGTTTTCCATGATAAATTACAGTAATACATATTATGTAAATTTAGATCATTAGCTAATAATTTTAATGGTAGTGTCACATATGATTCTCGTCTTCGGTATTGGTTTGGCAAGGGCCTTTTTCGAAATGATAAAATGCGGCCAGATTCAATTGAAGATGCCTTCACTTTGATCGAAGATGCAGCTATGGCACGTATTGATGGTCGTATTTCTGGTGGTAAAGTCCAATGGATTATTGTTCAATTAATTTCGAACTATTGCCTTAACCCAAAGTTTATTTGAAACCAGTGCTTCCACTCGACCATTTTCGTCCCCGTCCCCTTTCCCCAGTGGTCGTAAAATTTTTGCCCTACCCCGATCCCCAGAGGGGGAGAGGAAAAGGCGGATGGTCATAGCAATGTTCAAAACCGTCCAAATGAAAAATAGTGTCTTTTGTGCCATCATCAAAACATGATCATATAAAATTCAATTTCACACAGTTTTTTAATAAACAAAACTTGGCCACAGTTTTTATTTTACAAAAATGTGATACCGTTTTCTTCAACATTTCAATATGCTTTTTTCGACCTTATTCTATTACATTCTTTTTACGAATTTAAACAAAAAAATTCAAAAAACAAATAAGGGATTGTCCAGAAATCACGTGACCATGAGGGGGGAGGGAGGGGGTAAGCCAAATGGTCACCCGGCTTTGATGTTGTCGGTAAAAAGCTTTGATCTTTGGTCACGGAGGGAGGGAGGGGGTCTGAAAATCACGTTTTGTTGGTCACGTGATTTCTGGACAATCCCTAAGCACGGCAAAAGACATGGCCTCAAAAAATCGGGATGGTAATACAGTATCAAAAAAAGGTTATTGTCTTTCCCAAATTATTGCCGTCATTTTAAATTGCGGGCATTTATTTTTATTTGATTCTTTCATAAGTTTATTTTTGTTTTTGATATAAAAAAATTTTTTCACACGAACCAAACAAAATTTGCATAATTGTTGAATTTTTTCAATGGCAAAAAACCGACCCTTGTGCCACTAATTATTTTTTTGCTAAAATATAATACAAAAAATTCAACTGCCATTTTTAATCTAGGCTAGTGAAAGGCAATCCGCTCCGCCGAGCCAAAACGCGGATTACGGATTGATCCGCCAATCCGCGGCGCGGATCGGCGGATTGGTGGCGGATCAGAAAAGTTGGCGGAGCGGATCGGCGGATCAATCCGCCGGAGCGGATTCACGGATTAATCCGCGGATCCGCATTAATAAAGAGAAAAATGTCGGTTTAAGTTTTGTTAAAATTAAAACAACGATGGTGTAAAAATATAAGTAGCTGGATAGAGTCGGAAATCAAAGAAAATTATCAAATATCGATGTGAAAAATATACAAGAACTGATTTTAAAATGATCAATCTCAACAACGAAAAAAGCGCGGATTGTAAATTTTGGCGGAGCGGATTGGCGGATTTCCGCGGATTTGAAATTAACGCGGAGCGGATCGGCGGATCAATCCGCCGGAGCGGATTCGCGGATTATCCGCCGGAGCGGAGCGGATTGCCTTTCACTAATCTAGGCATTTACATATTTTTTTATCTCACTTTTTTTATAATTGTTACAAACAAATGAAAATCAGGACAAACAAAAGAAGAGACACTGAAAAATTTCTTTTTTTTTGTTGTTGCATTTTTTGTTCTCCAACAATTTAGATTTTGTTTCTCTAAAGTTTATTTAATTTGTTTGAGTTTTTTCTTCTTTTCGCGTAATTATCTTAATTTCTGGTTTTTCGATATTCATACTTGAATTAATGTTAAAAAATTTTTTTAGAGATATTTATTCAAATATGTCATCTCTCTCAAATCCATCATCATCTTCAAATCGAAAACGCAAACTACAAGAAACTGATGCAGCTGGGCCTTCTCTAAAAAGATTAAATGCTTCATCTTTTGATCAACAAAATTTTTCAATTCCGTCTTCATTGATTTATTATATTTTAAAGAATCCTTCGACAGCTAAAATTTATCAAAAGCTAATTCAAACATGCAAATATTTTTTCATCAAAAATCCAATTCTTGTAATTCCAGAAATATCCTTTGAAAATGATGACAAAAATGGATGGGAAATTTTTATTAAAAAGAAATTATTTATAAATTCAAAAAATCTATCAATTTGGATTACTGATTCAATTATTGTCAATAATATGTACTCCACGAATCCTGCTGCTCCATATTCTTTTATTTCAAATATTTATCGTTGTGATGCAGAGAAATGCCAATTTTTGTGGAGTCAAGATGTGCCATTCAAAGAACTTGTTTTTCTTGCCTCAAAAGCCAAAGAAATTTTGTTTAATTGTGTTACGGTAGTCAATGATGATGATGGATTAATGGTGCCGTTGGAAAAACTTGTGGCAGCTCTTCCAAATATTAAAAATTTTACTTGGTAAGTTCTTTGGATTTTGATATATTTAAGGATTTTCTGATTTCATCTCCACTTTTTTGACAACCGTTGGGATTGTCCAGCTCTGACGTCAGGTGAAAATACTTTTTCACTTTTTTCTATGATCTTTGCCGCTTTTTAAGCGAACCTCAATTTTGCTTAACCTTCATCTGACGTGAGATCTGGAGTATCCCTGATATGTTTTATCATTAAATTCATTTTTAACATATTCTAATTCTAATATTATCCAAATTTTTTAGTTTACTTGATAAAGCTCCAAATGTTGTCACCTCAAAAACTGTTCAAAAATTACTCCAACTTCAACAATTCAAAAGCCTTGAAAAATTTTATTTAAGTAGTATTCCTGAATGCTTTGATATGGAAACTTTTTATACTTATTTAAAGGTTTGCACATTTTAGATTATTAATAATAAATTCTTAACCATGTAGGTTTTTAGGTAAACAAAAATACTGTAATTGATCTCGAATTCGATTATCCTATTTCTGAAGTTTATCAAAATCGTCTTCAAGAAATTGTTGATGAAATTATTCAAGCTGAACATCATGATTACAAAATCCCGTATATCTGCTTTAATGGAATAAATGAAACATCGCTTGAAAAATTGGCTAATCTTGGAATACTGTAGATTTAGTTTTTCTTTTAATTTTGTATCAAAATTGTTTTTATATGTGTATGTACTATGAATTGTCTGTGGAAAAATAAATGAAAAATTTAGTTCCACTTGAAAGCAAGTAATCAATCACATGGATGAGGTAAATCAGAGGGAATCTATCTATCTGTATCAGGCTAAAAAATGAAGTTACACAAAATTAAAAAAACAAGGTCACGACTAACGTGTGATGTGATTGTAAAACAAATCAATGACTATCGATGTTGTTTGCGTAAGCTTATAAATTAGATGACAGAAAAAAATAAATCTTGAAATCTAGTAGTTTTGTGAGAAAATTTTGTTGTCTTCGAACTTCGAAGTTCGAAGAACTTCAAAATTGTTGCATCGAGGCACATTTTGCCAAACAGTAAATGTTGAAACTTTTTCTTTGATTTTTTTGCTGCTGCTGCGTTCTACAAATTTACTTTTTTCCTCTTCCATTTTTCTACTTTTATATATGTTTTTAATTAAATTTACGTGTTGTTGTTACACTCTTCTACTTAATATATTCTTAATAATCCTTTTCTGTGAAATTTATGCCCTGTTTTGCAATCGCTTTGCTGTATTCACTTTCTTTTACTTTACATTCATATAATTTTTAGGATCTGATACACATTACGTATCCATAGATATACTCTCTTCATCCTACTTTCGTCAATGCATTGGTGATGTACTTTATTACTCCAGCAAATCCGAAGGTATTCTTGATTGGAAGCTGTGATAATCGACTCTTTGGTTTTGGAGAGAATGATACAAAGTTATGCATATATCAAAAATCAATCTTTGATCGTGGTGATTGGGAAATCTTTTATTCTACGGATATTAATGTTATGAAGACGGAATGCTGTGAAAATGGTTTACATGTTGCTGTTGGAATTTTTGAAAGTACACTTTGGATTGCTGCAAAAGTATGATCTTTTTTCGATGTTTTTACCTGCAGTGTGACCATTATCGAATATATGTTTTTTGGTTCCGCATATGTGGTCGTGATTTTGGAGATGGGAATGAGTGAAAATGATTTTAGGGAAATAACGATTTTGTTAATCGAATGATTTTTGTTTTATATTTTTAAGCGTAAAAGTATCTGGAAAAATGTGATGCGATGGCTTCAATAATCTAGGATCTAATGCTGCTAATTTAACTTTACCTTCACCTTTATCATTCTTTTGGTTAACTGCCTTTTGTGTTAAGCTTATGCACCGATTTCCGCGTGTTTTTTCCTTGTTTTAGAAGAGAATTCACCATCTTCATAACCTCGACCTCATGTGTTTAATCCGGAACAAAGAAATCCCTAAGTATTTTTAGAGCTTGTGTTAAAATTTTTATTACCTATCCTAAAATAACTTTAGCTTTTGCTGCGCTTATATCCGTTGATCCAGAAAAAATATATATCTGCGATATTTTAGGACGGCAAGGTTACTCGTCTCTTCTCAATCGAAATGAATTCAAAGCAATTAACAACCTTTAAAATGTTGGAAGAAATTTATCCTGAATTTGCACTCCCTGATCTCAATCTATGTTCATCATGTTTATTACCGCTTATCCGATATCGAGGATGCTTTTCTAGTCTCTTCTTTCTTATTATTACTCCACGTCGATATGTTAAGGATGTTGGAATTTATCGAATCATGTGCAATATTAATTCATCTCAACATTGTATGCTTTGGACAAAAGCTGAACCATTTTTTCTCAATCCTTCTACTTCAACAATTGCTGTCAATGATCTTGGGGAAGTTTTTTCAATTACTGAAAAATCTGAGAATGATGGAAGTATCAAATCTGTGTCTGTAAGCTTTGGGAATGTTAGTCATCATTCTGAATTACCACTGGATATGGATGTTTGGCATGATATGATTTTTTGTTACGCAAATCATGATATCTTGTTTTGCTTAACTCGACAACAGCGCCCTGATGATATTTTGCTACGACTTTTCTTGGTAAAGATTTCCTTTGAAGAATCTTCAATTCAGTAAGTTTACAGCTTTTAAAATAGTGTTATATTTGGGTATACTGTAGATCTTTTGTTTTTAGTTTTTATAGTATGGCTAACTCCGTTGTTGATTCCAATTTTCCTTCATTTGATTGTGCAACATTTTGTGTTTCATTTTCTCCAATGGATACAAATTTTCCAACTTCAGCAGTTCCAATCATGATTGAATCACCAGAAAATCTTGTTACACCATGTTTCTTCGTCTTTCAAACTTCTACAAGTATTGTAACATATTGCCGTCGAATGCTTTCTCTCTCTGAATCTGCATATCTTTCACTTTCTCGAATTCCAAGACCTCTTTCTTCTACTATTCAAATTCCAGAAGTCAAGCTTTCAATTATTCAAAGAATTCAAAGATTTTTTCAAAGAAAAAAGGAAAAGAAAATTAATGACAATGTATGGATGTCACTGGATTTCATCAAAAGTACTTTGGGATTATCAAAAGATTTTCAATTGCATTAATTAATTTAATAATTATAATTTTTATTGTTGTTTCTTTTTTAATAAAATATAAATTTGTTGTTTCTTTTAAAGTTTTGATTTTGTGTTTAAACGGTCTCATTAAACTACCGTAATTTATTACCTTTACAGTTGCAATTCACAACTAATTTATACTTAAACTATTTGAATATTTGTGGGATGAATTGGACCCGCGTACAGATAACTGTATTTGTTTAAGGTTGGGCATTTCTATTGAAATGCATTTTTTTAATGATTCTTGACAAAGCTTTCGGCATCAATTTCCCTTTTTCTGTCATTAGTGTCTAACCTTGTTATTTCCAAAAACGTTTTCCATTTATTTTATTATTACGATTACAACAAAAAACAAAATAATCCATCTACAAAATGCAATGCTTTGGTTCCATCATTTCTTTGATCGATGCTTCTTTTTTCAGCAGTATCCTTTTTTTTAAAATGCTTTTCAGATTCCTTTCTGAAAGTCACAAGGTACTGTAGAATATATAATAATTTTAACAACGGTATTAACACCTTCCAAGAACTTTTTCTTTGCTTCAAAGGGTTTTTTGTCGCTGCAAGTCCCAAGGGAAAAGGTTTTTTAGATCGTACAAAATTCATTTTTATTTTTATTATTGCTTTCACTGGAACAAATTATTAATAAGAAATTCCTTTTATTTGGATTTTAAATATATAATGATTGCTTTTGTTTATTCATGAAAATAAAATTCACATCAAATGAATAATGTTTGTAAAAATAGACTGCAAACATGTTTTGTCAGTTACGTTTCTGCTTGTCAGTCTGGTCTTTTAATTTAGTTTAGAAACTTACAAAACATGAAAAGCTTTTGATACAAAAATAGTAAAATGAAATTTTTTACCGAGATATTAACCTTTAAAAAAACTCTGTAAAACTATGCATATCACTTTTATTTAAATCATACTTGAATATTTACTACTTTATTAGTAGTATTAATGATAATGTACAATGAAAATTAACGATATTTGCATATGCTGTAGAGACTTGTTGAACAATTTTTACTATTTGTCATTCCATAATTATTGCTATAAGGAATAAAAAGATTTCCACATGATTCTCCACCTTGTTCAGGGTATCCTGACATCCAATATGAAAAATCAAAAATTGTGCCATCATTCCATTGCCATGTGCGCCCATTGTTATCCGATTTTAGTCCAATCCAAAAATAACCGCTGTTTATTGTTAAGTCACCATTATCATAAAGTTTGTACACAATGCCTTGAAGATCATGAATATTATGAATTGAAGTTAAATATCCACCACAAAATTCACAATATTCTTCAGCTATTGTTATGTTCAATTGTATCAATGGGACAAAATAGTTTGAAAATGCCAAAACATTATCACAAGGACTTGGAGTTGTAAATGCAGGGGCACGAGTTGATGTTGGGATTAATGTAGGTTGTTTGCAAATTGCTGGATAAGTTAAAGAACAATCTGCATTTACAAAAGGATATGTTTTTCCGTTTCGATATCTTATTGGATATACAGAAGTAGCACAAAGTTTATCGTCAAGAGAAGGTATGCTATTATTCCATGAAAGAAAGTCAACAGCTGTATTATCACTCCATTTCCAGGTCGTATTAATTTGTACTGGATTATCTGAAGCATTTAATCCAATCCATGAAAGATTTTGAGAAGTTGCATACCCTATAATGTAAGTTTTAGAAAAGTGCACAAATTTGCAAATGGGATCGTTCAGATATGACGTCACTTTAAACATTGCTGTACCCCTAAAACATCAACAGAAAATTTTGCCGCACATCAAAGGCGGTACGGACATTACTCCCTCCCATAATTTTATATCAGCACGATCCCAATTCGTGTTTTCTTGTAAATTAAAAATGTTTACATAAAAATTTTAATTCATTATTGGAATGAACTGATGACAAATGGCCGCCCTTTGAACTACAAAATTGTTCAGCTTCATTTTGGGACAAAACAGGTGTAGGTCCCAAATAGCAAAATTGTGTTTTTGGATAATAAGTCCATCCATCCAAGCATTTTGGAATTGGTGGAGAATAGGTTGTTGTGACAATTTTTGAAGAAGGCCGTTTACAAATTCCAGTACGATTGGTGCTACAATCCCCATTCCAAATAACACCAATTTGTGCAGCAACACATTGATTATTTTCTCCTAAAGATGGCATCCCAACGTCACTAGACCATGACAAATAATCTGCATATGATTGATCAGTCCATTTCCACGCTGTATTGAATTCAACAGGATTATCGTTAGCATGAAGACCAACCCAAACAGCACCGTTAAAAATATCTAAAATTTCATAATTATGTAAATTTTTGTTTTTCTGAGTCCCTCATTTGGCTTACAATTTAAAAAATTTATTTCAGATGAACTATGAAGTGATGCCAAATGAGCGCCTTGATTGACACAAAATCCTTCAGTTGTTGACCAATTAGAAGCATTTGTCCAATAATAACATGAATTTGTTTCTGAAAAATAGTACCATTCATTTGAAGGACAAAGTTGTGTTGGTGTAGCTGTTGGTGTTGTAAGAGTTTCTGCCCTTTGACAAACAAATGGCCGCTTATCGAAACAGTTTTTGATATCCCAATATCCACCGTTTGATGTACTCATTGTGCCACAGCCTTCGATATTACTTGGCATACGAAAATCATTGTATGTATAAGAGCTTCCATCAGTCCATAAACAGTTGACGCTTGAATTACATAAAGCTCCAATTGTGAAATTGGTGTTGGTTGAAAAGGCGAATTCCGCTCCACCTAAAATAATAATAAAGGGCATTTCACATCAAATCAAAAGGAAAATTTTTGCATAAACTTTTTTTAAAAGAATTTAATGCGCATTAATATTGAAAATCAAAAGGCCGAGCTTTGTACCCCTACCAAAACAAAAAATCCTTTGATGTTCGCCGACAGTTAAAATAAACTTACTGTAAATAAAATTATTTGCAAAGGAGTCATGGATTGAAGCAAGATTACCCCCTAAATTATTACAAGTGTGTTCAGCATCAGAAAAATTTTGTGGTGTTGTTATGAAGAAATAACATAATGACAGGGAAGGATATAATACAGAATCAGATGGACAATCAGCAAAAACAACATGAGGCAAAAGCAGAAATAAAATTAGCAACAGAAACATTTTATTTGTTGAATTTTTTGAAAAAAAAACAGTCATAGACAAAGGTTGCCAAAAGTGTTTTATACTGTGAAAATTAATGTCGAAATTGTGTTTTTGTTTTGCTACAAATGATAATAAAAGTTCCGCAAAAATATGAAGAAACTGTAAGTTTTATTACATTTTTTTGATTAAGTCATAAAAAATTAGCTCATTTTCCCACGTTATCAGTAACCTCAAATTTTATGTAGCTTTTAATGTTTGATTTTTCTGCAAAAAAACAATGCCAAAAGGTCATAAAAAACTTTTGCAAATAAATAATTTTCAACAAATATTTTAACACCCTAGAATGTAATGGAATTCTATTTTTCATTCTGGAAATTATAGTGTTCAGGCTGTTTAAAATTCATTTTCCGCTTTCGTGAAAAAACACGTTTGAGAATAAAAAATTTTCAAAGGTTCTACACCCTTTAAATGCCGAATTTCTATTTTCTACCTCAATTCTACCAAATTTCATTAAAATTGTTGATGTTGATGTTCGAATTGTATTTAACATCAAGAATACAAAAAGTATTCAATTTCGTTCTTTTAAAATAGGTTTTTTTTATTAAAATTACTGAAATACAAAATATTCAAACTTACTAAAAAATAAATTATGAAAATTTAAACAGCGTTTTTTACTGCAAAATAGAAGATTTGCTTTTTTTGCAAATGCAACTTTGTTCTTTTTCAAAGCAGTCTTTGACAATTTGCAGAATTTGTTTTCTACAACCAGTGTTGGCGGTCTTTCGGTCCGCGGTCCGGTCTTTCGGTCCATTTCGGTCCGGTCCGGTTTTTCGGGCGACCGAGACCGAAGACCGAAAAATTTCGGTTTCGGTCCGGTCGACCGGACCGGCGGACCGAAACTTTTCGGTCCAACTGAATTCAATTTGTTAAAATTTTCAATTTTTCGAAAGTTTTTTTAAAAAATTCAACGCAAAAACTGAAAAAAAGAGGTTTGTTTTAATGAGGGGCAGTCATAATTGTGATTTTGCATCATTTTTCTTTTGTCAAAACTGCATATTTTCGATTATTTCAAAATTTAGCAACAAATGGGAGGTTTATCAACAAATTCGATCAAAAAAAAATTATAAGCCCAAATTTATTTTCGTTAGACCGGGACCGGCGGACCGGAGAATTTCGGTTTCGGTCCGACCGGCCCGGACCGGTGGACCGGAAATTTGCGGGCGCCCGCCAACACTGTCTACAACATTACAGAATCTAATGTTATTGCTTTAAAATATTTACATATGCCTCGAGTAAGTGTTATCGATTGAACAAAAAAAATGAGCAGTTTTTACTAAAAAAACTTGTAAAAGAAACACGAAAAAGTATCGTTTCAAATGAAATTTGTATTTTACAAACTCTATAGCTTTTTTTAAAATGTAAATTATATTTTTAATGTACCGTTCAACAGAAACTTCATTTAACACAATTATTACACACTGTTCAAATGCTATTCAATGTTCCAAAAAACACTTTTAGGGACTGTCCAGATCTGACGTCGGGTGTTTTAGGGGGATGGGGGGGGGGTTTCTCAAATCTGACAAAATCTGACGCGAGGAGGAGAGGGCTGTCGAGTAAATCTGACGTCAGAAAAATGCTGACTGTTTTGTCCATAGAAAACATAACAGTGTATGATATTTTATAGAGTGGAAATTTAAATTTCTTTCTTTTCTTGCTAAAGATAAATAAAGAGAAGAAAGCATATTGAGTTAATGATCATCGAACCGCAACTTGGCAATGCTTTTGAAAGTCCATATTTACGGTAAAATTTTTTTAAAACTTTACTAATATTTATGAAATATGGTTTCGTTTTTCTTTTTTCAAAAGATTTTAAATTTCGTTTACGTTTTCGAGGGCTCCACAGAAAAATGCGACAAAAAACCTAAATGCAAATACTTTTAAAGGGTCTTTAAGAAAATTATTACGATGCAAATGGTTTGCCAAAGTTCAATAAAACTTCTAATTAATGCTTTAACTATTGTATAAGTAAAGCTAAAAATTAAAAAATTTCATTTACGAACAAAATCTTTCGTGTTTTTGTTCTCTGAAAATTGTTTAAAAATCTGACGATTTATCTGACGGGAGGGGGAGGAGGGTTTTTGCCAAATCTGACGCAACCCGATTTAGGGGGAGGGGGTTTCAATATTCTGACTTTTTACCCGACGACAGATCTGGACAATCCTTTATTTCAAAAAGATCAACAGAATAAATCGCAGTATTCGAATAATAATATTTGTATGATGTAAAAAGCACAAAAAATAAAAATATTCAAAAGAATTATTTTCAAATTAGCAAAAAGTGAAAAAAAAAATTAAAAGAGATGCTTTTTTTAAAAAGCAAACAGAAAAGATGTCTGTTTTGTGTAATGTCTGAGACCTGCATTTTTCTCCAACAAAGAATTTCTGCATCCTTTGAATGAAAAAAACTTTCCATTTTGTGATGCAATATTTTGTCATCTAACAATATTTTTCTATCCTCTTCTTGCAAAGAGACATTATTAATGATTTTCGGAGTTGTTTCAATTTTAAATAAGCTTTTTTCTTTCTTTGAAAATTTTGTAATTCTGTGACACAGAAAAAAGAGATTTTGTTTTTTTAAAATAATAAACTCATTTTTGGAAACATATCTACATGAAGGTCCATTGTTAATATATTCATCCAATAATAAAAATGTAAAACTATATTTTCACCGTTGCACAAATTTTTGTGAAAAAATATCATATTTCTTTGTTAGCCATCAGCTACTGTAAAATTACACTTTTTCCTTATGATCAATCAAGCAAAAGCTGCGTTGTTTTTTACTTTTGAATTTCATTTATTTTGTTAACCAAAATTTGCGGAAAACAAATGTGCGTCGGTCACCACTAAATTAGAGTTATTGTAATTGATTTTTGGTTTATACCTTAGAATTCGATTGAAACATTTTTTTTATTGTTTCTGAGTTGTGCATGCTTTATATCAGAGGAGTTGTAATTATTGTTGTAAATCATTTGACTGAGGCTTTTCAATTCTACAATATTCCCCAACAAATGCTAAACATGGAAACAAACTAGCTTAAATATTTTCAAAAAATAGATGACTGAAAGAAATCAAAATACAGTCGAACCTCGTTATAACGTTTTTCAAGGGACCGTGAAAAAAAGACGTAATAACGAGGTCCGATTAATATGGGCTACTTGTTGAAGGGACCGCAGACAAAGGACGTTATAACGAGGTAAACGTTATATCGAGGGACGTTATAACGAGGTTCGACTGTAAACGGAAATGTTTTAAACCAAAAAACATCTCTCTTTTGAGTTAAAAAATATAATTGTTCCATAGTGCTGTCAATAAACATATTTAAATTATTACTGATGGGATGTTTAAGATATAAAACATCAAAACAGTAAATACTTTAAATGATAACTGTAAAAAGTTTTCAATTTGTTTCGGAGTTATTTTAACTTTTGTTAATTATAAAAGAATTATTAAATATTTAAACAATAAACAAAAAAACGACAACACGGCTAGTGAAACTTTTTCTTAATTTATTTTGCGAATAAATTTTTGACAAAATTCTTCTGCTTTCATGTTTTAGAAAAATACCCCAAAGATAATGAAATAAATTGGTTTAAATTAAATTATCTTCTGACACAAAATTCCACTAATTTAACTATTCAAATTTTCGTAAAATGGAAAACCTGTTGAATCTGCGTATATTTTTTTCTTGACCCATAAATCATAATTTTTTTATTTCAATTTTTATTGTAGATATCTGCTAAATTAAATGATGATAATTTATCTGACATTTTTAGTAAAAATCCTAAAAATATGCTTGTCACCCATTTTAATGAAATACAGAATATTCAAATCTCATGAAATATGAAAAATTTTAAAACGTCAAGTTAAATTTTTTTAATGTCAAGGGAAAAATGTGTATTTTCCTGTCATTGAAAATTTGTGTTGTTGTTTTCAAAAGCAATCAACATTCTTTCGAAATATTGTAAGAACAAATGTGTTGGATAGAAATGTTGCGAAATACACACATCTGTGGACTTAAAATGGCACAGAAAAATGCTTTCGAAAAAGTTTTTTCTTCGTTTTTATTCGATAAAAAGTTTGTAAGACCATTGAATAAAATGAGAAAATTAATATACATCCTTTTAATAAATTTCGCAATATTTCTTAATGTTCGTTTATATTTGAAATTGAGAGTTTTGTTACTAAACTGCTTTTGAAATTTACAAATTTTTCTTTTTCAATAACATTTAACAAAATCAAGCAATTTGTTTTTGTAGTTCTTTTGGTTTTGAATCTTTCGTACATATTTTTGAATCTTAAACACAAAAAATGCAAATTGCTCAAAAAAGCTTTTGTTATGCGTTATCATTTTCTAAAATCATGCGAATCCCTGCATCCAAGCATTAAAAATTTAAAACGCATTCCACCAAAACTTTTTAAACGACCTGCACCGGCAAAAATTTTCATTTTACCTATGTTTTCGAACATGCTTAAGAAGCAGAAAAAAATACTTTTAGGTCGAAATTCGGCAAAATGCCGTTTTTAGAGCAAAAGATGAATATATACCGTAGGAAACAAAATATGTCGACTTTGTCATTCTCGATGCTCTAAAAACGGCATTTTGCCGAATTTCGACCTAAAAGTATTTTTTTCCTGCTTCTTAAGCATGTTCGAAAACATAGGTAAAACAAAAAAATATACGATTTTTCGGCGGTGCCATTTTTGTCAAAATTTTAGAATAAATTGGTGGAATGCGTTTTAAATAAAAGAATAAATTATTTTGACATAGAAAGAAGAAAAATAAGAAATTGCATCAATGTACCGTCTTTGACAATTTACAGAATTTGTTATCTACACCACTAAAAAATCTGATGTTATTGCTTTAAAGCATTGACATATGCCTCGAGCAAGTTTTATTGATTGAACAAAAAAGAAGAACAGTTTTTTTGAAAAAACAGGTAAAAAAAACATGAAAAAATATTCTTTCAAATGAAATATATGTTTTACAAATTCAGTAGCCTTTTTTTAAAATGACAATGAAATTTTTAATGTTGAGGTTTAACAGAAACTTCATTTAACACAATTATCACATACTGTTTAAATGCTATTCAATGTTTAAAAGAGCAGTTTAATTTCTCGAAGATCAACAGAATAAAAGATTAAAAATTCATCATCAAAAAAAGAGTTTATCAAAAAAGTGATCTGCTAAAAATTCTCTTTTTAAACAAAAAAAAATAATGTCTTTCTCGAACATTCATTCTTTGAAAGTGACACATCAAAAATTGATCAAAAAAGTGAACAAAATAAAACATTTTTTGAGAATTGAAATGAAAGAACAAACAATTGTTTTTTTAGAACAATGATAAAAGCAGCAACTATTTTTTTCTGCTCTCTCAAAAACCAGAAACATTCTTATTTCTCTTCCTTTCCAATAAAGCCTTCAGGGATGTTTAATGATAATTAAAAGATTTTCGTTTTGCTTTGGAACTATTTTAATTTTTTCAGTTTCAAAAGAATTATAAAATATATAAACAACAACTAAAAAACTCTTAAAACATGCTTAAAAAAAATGAAAAGAAACTCTTCAGTTCTTCAAAAAAGGCGACAAAATAAAGCGAAACATTTTTTTGCTTTCGAATTTCAACGCCAAAAAAATCAACACAAAACACATTTTTAAAAATGACAAAATACATTAAAGAAGTTAAAAACATCAGTTTTTCCATATAATATTCAAAAAACTATGGGAGATCCCAGACATGTAAAAGAGTTTTGTATCCTCTATAGATTATACAATTTACAGCAAGAAACTGTTTTTTAGCTGTATATACGTAATATGCGAAATAAATAAAAAATGACTAAAAAGCAAGTAAGATGTTACTTAAAGCAATTTTTAATTTTTTATGTGATCATAGAATTACAATAGTTTAATATATTGATTTTAGTTAATTTAGAATGTTTTCCTCAAAACAACAAAATTAACGTCTTTTGTGCAAAAACATGTTTCGATAATAGGTGAATTTAAGAACAATTTATTTAAGTGTATCAGCGTCACCAGAATTTTTATTTTTTTAAAAATGGTCCCTTCTACATCAGAATTGGCAATGAAAAATGTGAAAGTATTTCATTTTTCAATTTAAAATTAATTACAAAAATTCAAAACCTTTGATATATTTTAAAAAGAACTGAAGCAAAATGTAAGGTGGTTTAAAAAAAAGAAAAAGCAATATTCTTGCACTGTTTTTTGTTTATTTTATTTGGGTGGTTATTTTTGCTGTTGGAACAAAAAAAATGTTTTGTTTTTGAAGTTTCTAAAATATATTTTCTAATCTTCCATTTATACCCAACAAATTTTTGAATAAATGTAATACAATACAAATTTTTGAGCAGCCATCTTTAAATTAATGCTAAATTGTCAAATAAAAAATCACGAAAAATTGGAGCAAAAACTACAGATTTTATTTATATTGCATGTTTTTTTAATTCTTTTATTTATTATATTTTTTTTATTATTCACGTAAAATATTTTAAAGCTAACTTTTTAATTATAAGAACATTTAGAGCGTTTAAATAATTATAAAATATTCAAAACTGCAGTAACAACAAACTTTAAGAATTATGTCAAAGAAATTGTGTAAATGAAAGAACACAAAAAATGAAAACCACAAAACAAGGGAAGAAATAAAACTAACAAACCAAAGACCACCAAAAAATGTGGTTTTTTCAATCAATAATTTTTTTGACTGCGAAGAGACCCATAGATGCAAATACTGGTTTTTTTGCTGCAAAATCAAGGACGCAATTTTTGCACAATAAAAGTTTGCGAATAATTTTTTGCACATGTTTTAGTAATAAAACAATTACTTTTAAATTTCCAACATGACCAAAAAGAAAAAACTGACACAACTTGCCTTAATTAACATTAAATTGTTAAAAGTAACACAACTCTATTTTAAAATTAAACTGAAATTCAACCCGAAACCTATTGAATAATCCTTTACAAATTTTATGAATCATAAATTGTAATTTGTTTATTTTAATAGATTTAAATATTTATTGTTGTTCTTTTTTTTGTTCATTTTCGTATATTATCTGACATTTTAGCAAAAACATTTACGTGCATTCTTTGAAGAAATATTGATTTCTACCCTAGCCTTGTATGGGATTGTCCAGAAATCACGTGACCATGAGGGGGGAGGGAGGGGGTTAGCCAAATGGTCACCCGGCTTTGATGTTGTCGGCAAAAAGCTTTGATCTTTGGTCACGAGGGGAGGGAGGGGGTTCAAAAATCACGATTTTTTGGTCACGTGATTTCTGGACAATCCCTATTCAATTTATTATATGCAAAATATTCAAACCCCATGAAAAATACAATTTTCAAAATCAAAACAGCATTTTTTCTGCCTAATAAAAAAAGTGCTTTTTTTCTGTCAATAAAATTTTATTCTTTTTCAAAGCAGTCAATTGAGAATATTTCGAAATTTTTTTTGGAACAAAAGTTGTGAATAGAACTATTGGCAGTGAATCTTCTTGGCCCATAAATGTTTTCGATCTTAAAAGTTTTTTCATTTTTATTAAATGAAAAGGTTTTAACGTAATCGGATAAATAAATAAAATAAACACACTCTATGTTTTGCCCTTTTTTAGAACACAGTTTGTTTCGTGTAATTTTTTTGGGTTTTGAATATTCTGTATTTTTGAATTCATGAATGTAAAACACAAAAATACTACTTCCTCATAATAATTTTTGTTTACTGCACTTGATTTCTCCATAAATAATCAATAAAAATTAAAAAAAAATTAATTGTGTTAACATTTAAAAAAAAAGAAAATAATAAAATGCCACAGAAAAAAAATCAAGAAAAATTTGAACAACAGTTACAACCTTTATTTTTATTTTTTATTGCCTTTTTTTGCATTTTTTTATAGTTTTTTTTATAATAACTTACGCCAACTCTTTTAATACCAACTTTTGTTACAAAACTGTTAATGCACAAAAATGCGTTTAAATAATAAATTATAAAATATTCTAAACCTTAGAAATATAATCAACTCTTGGAATTAAAACCACAAGTCAGGAGAAGAATAAAAATTTACCCGTAACAGAGGCAATGTCCAGTTGTGTGTATCCTTTTTATTTTAAAAGAAGCGCTTTTCTTGACAAAGTGTTAGAAAATCAACATTTTTGATGACAAAAAATTCTTTGCTGCTCATTTTTTTGTGATTACAATTAAAAATCACAATTTTTGTATTTTTACTAACATTTAGTTAACAAAATTACACAGTTTGTTTGTGCAGTTTTTTTTGGTTTTTGAATATTTTGTATTTTTGAATTTTAAACAGAAAAAATCGTGATATTACCTTAACTTTATGAACCTTGAAAATCTACAGTATGTGGATTTTGCAGCTAATTTATTTGCCACAATTAAACCTTATACCTGACAAGTTTATGAGCAAATCATAGAGCCCCAACTCAATCCTAAGTTGGTAATATCTACGGTTAAATAAAATCTAACTATTTCTTCCCACGATGTAATTCACTACATAAGTTATGTGACATAACCATAATTTTTCTTGAATTTTTTCAGTATCCAAATGTACATAATTAACTAATACAAAATACATTTAAACTCTATCATACAATTTTATGTAAACAAAAATGGGGTTTTTGTTGCAACCAATGTTGTCATCTTTCATATTTGAATTTAAAAAGATACATGTTTTTGTTTCTGTAGCTATTATGTATAACTTTTTGATAACAGTGTTACAAAAATTTTTTCACCTTTAAATTAATGAAAAAATGTCGAAAAAAACAATCACGAAGAATGTGAACAAAAATTACAGGTTTAATTTTTATTGATATTCTTCGTCACAATCTGAGTCATTATTATTTTTGACGAAAAATTCTTTAAACATGAATTTTTTATTACAAGAAATTTGTAAATCACAGCACGTTCGCAAAAACGTGAATTTGCAACAAACTTTTGCTTCCCATTTGGTTTTCTTAATATTTTAAGACATTCTGTTAATTTCTACAGTTAGTCAACATGCTTAACTAACATATGTACGAGGGATTTTTTGATATTTTAAGTTTGAGAGATTTGCCACCCCGATGAAGCTTTTTTTGGCAAAGGTTTAGCTTTCTGGCTTCATCGGGCTGGCAAATCGCTCTAACTTAAAACATCAAAAAATCCCTCGTACATATGTTAGTTAAGCATGTTGACTAACTGTAGAAATTAACAGAATGTCATGAGATACAAAGACGACCAAATGGGAAGCAAAAGTTTGTATAATGCTAATCCGCCTCGAACGTGCATTTAAATGCACAAGGATGCATTTATGGCATATAAAAAATTATAAAATATTCGAAACTTTGGAGACAACCAACTTTTACATCTATCTCAAAAAAAGGTTGCAAATCATAGAACACAAAAAATAAAAACCACTAGTCAAAAGAAGAAATAAAACTAACAGTCCAAGGACAACCAAAAAAGATGTGGTTTTTTCGATCGATAAATTTTTCCATTGCGAGGAGACCCATTAAGACAAAAGAATGTTTTTTGCTGCAGAAATAGACAACCTTTAAAGTGTGTGATGATTTTCAAAAAATAAAAATTACCAACAAGGAAAAGAATAAATACCACAATCAATACATTTTGCTATGGATTTTTTGTGAACAGTCAGATCTATGGATGCAAATACAACTTTTTTGCTAGAAAATCATGGGCAAAAATTTGCACAACAAAAGTTTGAAAAAAATTTTTTGCTTTTATATCCGTAAAAAAAATTGATGATGACCCTTTTTTACTTTCATGCTTCAAAATATGGCCCAAAAAGAAGTTGGTACAATTTGCCTTAATTAACATAAAATTGTTAAAAGGAACACAACTCTATTTTATAATTAAACTGAAATTCAACCCGAAACCTGTTGAATAATCCTTTACAATTTTCATGAAGAATAAATTATAATTTTTTTAAATTTTATTATTTATTGTCGTTCTTTTTTTAGTGTATTTTTTATATTATCTGACATTTTAGCAAAAACATTTAAATGCATACTTTGAAGAAATATTGATTTCTACCCTAGCCTTGTATGCAATTTAATTAAATGCAAAATATTCAAACCCCATGAAAATTACAATTTTCAAAATCAAAACAGCATTTTTTTCTGCCAAATAAAAAAAGTGCTTTTTTCTGTCAATGAAATTTTGTTATTTTTCAAAACAGTCAATTAAGAATATTTCAAAATTCTTTTAGAACAAATGTGATGAATAGAAATATTGAGAAAGACTCTTCCTGGCACATAAAAGTTTTCAATCGAAAAAAGTTTTAACGTAATAGGATAAATAAATACACTCTATGTTTTGCCCTTTTTTAGAACACAGTTAGTTTTATAGTTTTTTTGACTTTGAATATTTTGTATTTTTGAATGTAAAACACAAAAATACTACTTTCTCATAATAATTTTAGTTTTCTGCTATCTTTTTCCACATACAGCGGTATCGCTCAATAAAAATTAAAAAAAAATTAAATGTGTTAACATTTAAAAAAACAAGAAAGTTATGTTTCAAAATTTTTTTATTTTTAAAAAAAGAAAATATTAAAATGTCACAGAAAAAAAAATCAAGAAAAATTTGAAGAACAGTTACAACCTTTAAATAAATTATAGCTGTTTTGCCTTTTTTTGCAATTTTTCATAGTTTTTGTATTTCGCGTTAACTCTTTTAATGCCAACTTTTTTATTTTTACAAAACTGTTAATGCACAAAAATGCATCTAAATAATAAATTATAAAATATTCAAAATCTTACAAATATATAATCAACTCTTGGAATTTAAAAAACCACAAGTCAATAGATTAACAAAAAAGACAACCAAAAAATTGTGGTTTTTTTCAATCAATAAATTTTGCCATTGCTTTTTTTCCGAGCGCACAGACTTACGGATAAAAATACAACATTTGCTGCTGCAAGATCCTGAACAAACTTTTGCAAATTTATTTTTCAGCTGTTGAATGCAACTTTTTTGCTTTAATGCTTTAATAATAATGCCCACGAAGAAATTTGAGTAATTTAGTTTCATTTAAATTTTTATTTGACACATAAGTTCTATTATGGAATTTGCGTTTTACCCTAAACCTTATTAGTCACGGTAAGTTTTTTTCATGAATCATAAATTACAATTTATTTTTTTTTAATGATCTTGTATAGTTCTTTCAGGGTTGTTTTATATTTTTCCAAATTATCTGAATTATTTATATGAATCCATTTTGTTTCATTATAATATTTCCTTTATGCAATTTAATGAAATATAAAATATTCAAACCCATTAGAAATAAGAAAATTTTGAAACTTTAAGAAGCATTTTTTAAGGTAAGTAAAAAGTAGAAAGAAAAGATGTGCTTTTTTCTTTCAAAAAAAATTTGTTCTTTTTCAAAGCAACCAACGTTCTGTCGAAATTTTAGCGGAACAAATGTGTTCGATAGAAATTTTGGTAGAAAAAAAACAAACACACACATGTGCACATCCACTTGTGGATTTTTAATGGCACAGAAATGTTTTCAAAAAAGTTTTTTTGATAAAAAGGTTTCGACATAATCGGACGAATAGAGAAAACGAAGAAATCCTTTGACATATTTTGGAATATTTTTTTAACGTTCGCTAACATTTAAAAATAAGAAAAATTTTCTTTTTTGCTTTTAAAAATCACAAATTTTGCCCTTTTACTAACATTCATTTTACAAAATTACACAGTTTGTGCAGTTATTTTGGTTTTTGAATATTTTGTATTTTTGAATTTTAAACAGAAAAATGCAACTTTACAAAATAGTTTTTTACTGCTATGTTTTTAAAAAATTTTGTGTATCAACAATATTTCAAACTCCAGTAATAAAAATTCAAATAAAAAAAGTGTTAATTATGTTAACATGGATTTTGTCGCTACGAAAATTTTACAAAGAAATTTCTAGTAGTTTTTATGTAGGCTTTTAAAATATTTAATAAAATATTTAAATATGCCCCAAAAAGAAGTTGGTACAACTTGGCTTAATTAACATTAAATTGCTAAAAGGAACACAACTCTATTTTATTATTAAACTGAAATTTAACCAGAAACCTGTTGAATCAACATTTACAATTTTCATCAATCAAAAATTATATTTATTTTTTAATTATTGTTCTAGCTTTTTCAACTTTTTTGTCAATAATCTGACATTTTAGCAAAAAAGGTTAAATGCATGACTTAAAAAAATTGTTTTTTGCTCAGTTAAATACAAAATATTCAAACCCACTGAAAAAATATATTTTTAAAATTTAAACAGCGGTTTTTTACTGCAACAAAATTAGTGATGTGCTTTTTTTTGTCTATGCAATTTTATTTTTATTCAAAGCATTCAACATTCTGTTGAAATATTGACGGAAAAATGTTTTGGGCAGCAATATTGAGAAATGCAAACATATATACAAACAAATATAGGAAGATTTTTTATTTTTTAAGGACCTTCTTTTGCTTTTAAAAAACAGAGAAGTGCCCATAAATTTCTTTTGAAAACTACAAATTTTGATGTTTTGATAACATTGGGCTAACAAAATCAAATAATATATTTTCCTATTTTTTTGGTTATTGAATCTTTTGTATTTTCAAATATAAAATGTAAAAATACAGCTTCTTCATGAAAATTTTTGTTTTGCACTATTTTTAATACCAAATGGTACTCCTTGATACAGCAATAAAAATTGAAATAAAAAAATCAGTTATGTCAACATTTAAGAGCAACAAGAAAATTGCTCCTACCTTTCTTTGAAAATTTACGGAATTTTTTTTCTACAGCATTACAGAATCTGATAGCTGTTGCTTTAAATAACATGTGCGTGTGCGTAACTGATTCCAACAAAAATGTTAAAGAGATTTTAGGTTTTTAGAAAGAAAAATTTAACATTTCTTTTTGCTAATAGAAACATGTCGTTTTTTCTGTCAATAAAAATATTTTCTTTTCCAAAGCAGTCAACATTCTTTCGAAATATTGCCGAAACAAATGTGATGGATTGAAGTAGGCCAACTTTCACTAAACCTTGAAAGCATTTTCGTTGCAAAAGGGGGAGCACAGCGGACCTTTTCTTGCTTTTTGGCAAAATGTTTTTTGCTTGCGCAAAAAAAGGTGTATACAATTAAATGTTGTAAAAAAATTACCTGGTAAAACCAAATATTTTTTTTGCATTTGGAATCGATAAAAGACATATTTAGGATTATAAAAATGTAAAAATTAGTAATAGAATGTTAAAATATTACTGTAAAATACCGTATTGAAATTGATGATTTTTCGAAATTTCAAAAAATCAGAAAACAAAATTGTGTGGATGGATTCTGAAACCTAATGGCTTAAAAATCTTGTCAGACCCTGGGGTAACAAAAAAATATAATTTGGTAGCAAACCCTCTGTTTAAAATTTTTTTACAGGTAATTTTGTAATTATTCCCATACAAAATTATAAACATGGGTACTGTAACTTCAGAATCCGGCTTCTGAAAAGCAATATCGTTCTATAGAAATGTTCCCTGGGTCCATCTTAGTAACTTCGTTCACTTTTTACCGCATTTCAATTACTCATCTCTGTTTAATAGCGCGTGTAAAATTGGTTACGGTAGCTATTTCAACATACCGCAAAAATTACTCTATTTATTTATTTATTTATTTAAAACCTTTTATCTGTCGCGCAGGACGAAAGGGGACATATTATGACACCAAAAATCAGTTAAACAAAGTGATAACAATTCAATACATTTTTTATTTGTGAATTTGGTGAAGTCATCCATCCATCGAGTAGGCGGTCTTCCAATTGGACGTTTTTTGTTTGGGATCCATTCAGTCAGCTTTCGGTTCCAGCGGTCATCAGGGATTGTCATCAGCTTTTTGAGATAGTTCCATTTTCGTTTTCGAGCAGTTTGGACGATGTCTTTCAACTGGGTTCTTTCACGGAGCCAATCACGGGAATGGTGATCTATCAGTCTTACATTTAGCATCCTTCTTTCCATTCTTCTTTGAGCAACTGCGAGTCTTGTTTCTTCAGTTTTTGTTAAGCACCAGGTTTCACATCCATATAGCATAGCAGGGAATACACATTGATTGAATATAAAATTAATCGCAAATGCTAAATCTAGCCATAGAACATGCTTATAAATAGTTTCAAACACAAAACTTGGTTTAATAAGTAAAAAGTAATATTTTTAAATAATATTACTTTTTCAACAAAACGCTTGAAAATGAACTTTTTTCAAATAATTAATATTACTGTTTTAAACAATTTTAAAGATGACAAAACTATTTAAGACGTTAAATATAAGTATTTTTGACCAAAAGAATTCGTTTGCGATTAATTTTAGGAGTTTAGAGTAATTTTTGCGGTATGTTGAAATAGCTACCGTAACCAATTTTACGCGCGCTATTAAACAGAGATGAGTAATTGAAATGCGGTAAAAAGTGAACGAAGTTACTAAGATGGACCCAGGGAACATTTCTATAGAACGATATTGCTTTTCAGAAGCCGGATTCTGAAGTTACAGTACCCATGTTTATAATTTTGTATGGGAATAATTACAAAATTACCTGTAAAAAAATTTTAAACAGAGGGTTTGCTACCAAATTATATTTTTTTGTTACCCCAGGGTCTGACAAGATTTTTAAGCCATTAGGTTTCAGAATCCATCCACACAATTTTGTTTTCTGATTTTTTGAAATTTCGAAAAATCATCAATTTCAATACGGTATTTTACAGTAATATTTTAACATTCTATTACTAATTTTTACATTTTTATAATCCTAAATATGTCTTTTATCGATTCCAAATGCAAAAAATATATTTGGTTTTACCAGGTAATTTTTTTACAACATTTAATTGTATACACCTTTTTTTGCGCAAGCAAAAAACATTTTGCCAAAAAGCAAGAAAAGGTCCGCTGTGGGGGAGGGGGGCAAAAGGTTTTTGAATTATACAAAACTCATTTCATTTTAGTTTTTATTGTTTGTAAAAAAATTTAAGAAATTTATTTTGTTTTTAAATTTTAAATTGCTTTTGTTAATTCACAAAGATAAAATTCATATCAAATATAAAATTAATTGTAAAAACTGTCAGAGACTTTTTTGGAAAAAGTGTTCTCGTTAAAAATTTAAATAAAAAATAAATTGACACCACAAATTAATTGTTTTATTATGAAATTGAAATAACGTTTCACAGTCATACATATTAAAATATTTTATTTATGAAATGCTCAAACCCCTAATTTTCTTAATTTTTATGTATTAATCAATTGAAAGCGATGGCAAACAAAAATTGCAAAAACTAAACTAAAAATTAAAAATAAATTTCATTTGAATGTTGTTTCTGATGCTTGAATAATTAAATATTGGTTGCAACCATTAGACTTTTTTCCAAGCAACAATTGAATTGTTTTTTATTCAGTTATTTTTCATAAAATGTGCAATCGTCATTTCCACACTAAAATATTAAAAAAATAAAAATGAAAATGAAGAAGGTAAATAAATGCAAAATTGCAAAAATTGTGGATTTGTAAAAGAAACTTTTTAAGAGCCAGTTTAAAAGTTTTTTTGTTTTGATGCAAAACTTTTGAGACGCACACAATTATTTTGGCTGAAATAAATGATGCAATATTTCGTCATCTCACAATATTTTTCTGCGATAATAACATTTTTAATGGTTTTCGAAGTTTATTTATTTTAAAGTCAAGTAATATTTTATCTTCATTTGAATATTTTGTAATTCGATGATTCTGAAAAAGGGGATTTTATAAATCTTTTTTAAAAAACTATTAAACAAATTTTGAAAAAAGTATACATATTAGCCTCGTTAATGATATTATTCCCAATAATAAAAATTTGAAATTTAATTTTCGACGCTGCATAAAGTATTCCAAATTATGTGAAAAATATATCATACTGCTTTGTTAGCACGAGACGATAAAAAAATTGTTTTGGCCACGCAGAAAAAGAAGAACTTTTTTCCGCGTGGGAGCACCTCTTTTTCTTTTTCAACTTTTTTTGAACAAAATTTTTTTTGATGCAAAAATGCTTCAACTTCTGGAATTTTTTCTGAAGCCGCTATTGCATCTGAACGTTTTATTTTTTTTGCAACACATTCCCAACATACTAAAGAAGTTTAATTAGTATGGGCAAAAAATATGGATGCATAGAAGCTGAGATATTGATGATGGAAAATGATGTGTTTTATATATATTTCGAAGATGAAAATCAACATTTGAAGAATTTAAAGGTATGATACATGTTTTAAATATATTTAACATCGTAAATAAGTTCTTTTGAGTATTTTTAGACTATAATATGAGGTTTTAAAGTCTTAGATAACAGAGATTTTGTCCATTACAGTTATATATACTGTAATATCTAAATTTTTTTCATATATCGTTTTTTGCTAAGGAAACACTTTTAAAACATGTTACTGATGCTGATAGAAGTATATTATTGATGATACATATGTATTCTTCTTATAGTTATGTATAATTCTTAGAAAAAGTAAACATGGATTTTCGCGATGTTTTTCCATCATCAATATCTCAGCTTCTGTGCATCCATATTTTTTGCCCATACTAATTTAACTTCTTTAGTATGTTGGGAATGTGTTGCAAAAAAAATAAAACGTTCAGATGCAATAGCGGCTTCAGAAAAAATTCCAGAAGTTGAAGCATTTTTGCATCAAAAAAAATTTGTTCAAAAAAAAGTTGAAAAAGAAAAAGAGATGCTCCCACGCGGAAAAAAGTTCTTCTTTTTCTGCGTGGCCAAAACAATTTTTTTATCGTCTCGTGTTAGTCATTGTACAGTAACACTTTTTCTCTGTGAACAATCAAGCAAAGTGAAATTTTGCCTTCTGATTTTCAATTTGATTTAAATTTTGTCATTTTTTATTTTTACAATTTCTATTGTATTAGTGATCAATATTTGTTTATAAGAAATTAATAACTTTGCAATGGTTTTGCATTTTAACACCGTAATAAGATTCTCTTGAAAAAGTTATCTAAAATATAGCATTTTGGAGTTTTGTTTTTCAATAGCAAAAATCTAAATAAAAAACCTAAAATCGAAATCTAAGAGTAGTTGCTTGAATAATATTTAAATAACTCTAATGTCACGGAAAATTCCATTGTGTATTCAAATTTGTTTAAAAAAGGAAGCCTGTCAAATCACCGTAAACTTTTTTCATAAATCATAATTTGTTTTTTGTTGTTTTTTGGAGGTTTTAATTTTTCTAAATTGTTTGACATTTTTAACAAAAATAATTATTAATGTAAGCAATAGCATTGGTTAAAAGTATGTCATGGCTTCCATTAATTCCATCTTAGAATAAAAACAGAAATCAAATTTGTTCTTTAATAAAAATTGAAATAAAAATGGGTATATCTTGTCAACACAGATTTCGTAAATCTGACAATTTACGGAATTTGTTTTCTCTGACACTACAGCAGCTAATGTTAATGATTTAAAAAATGTGCATCATGCATTTGTTATTGATTCAACCAAGCAATGTTAAACTTTTTTTAAAAAGATATTTGTAATAAAAATGACAGACATCGAAACAAAATTTTTGTAAGAAATTTTGGGATTTTAGAATCTTCTCGACAAAAAATGTTAATTTCCCGAAGAGAAACACTTTACCAAGCGTCTAACAAAACTTCCATTTTTCTTTGAAAACGAATCGATGTGGACAAAACATTCTTTCAGATAATCTGAATTTGTCTTTATAAAATTAAACAGTTTTTTTTAAATGATCAAGGGAATTGTGTGTTCCTAACATAAAAAGAAAATTAAATTAATTGCATGCTGTTGAAAAAAATTTTAAAAGCATTTTTTTATCAAAGAATAAGGGATTGTCCAGATCTGACATCGGAGTTTTTTCCCCTCCGTCAGATTTCTTGCTTTGAACTTTGCCGCTTTTTTAGAGGAGGGTCAGATTTTGGCTAACCCTCTTTTCCCTTCAAACACCCGACGTCCGATCTGGACAATCCCTAACAATATTTCTAAAAGATTTAAAATTCATCATCAAAAAATAGCTAGTTGTAAAGAAATCGGTCGAAAAATATCTTTTTTTTACAACAAAAAAATAATGTCTTTCACGAACAATTTTTGAAAGTGAAACATCAAAAAACTAATCGAAAAATGAAAAAAGCAAATTGAGAATTGAAATGAAAGAAGACACAAATGTTTTTTAAGAGGCAGTCTGGCTAAATATTTGACAAAAAATGCACATTTTAAAAAAAATTTTCGATTTAGGACTTCAAACTTTCAGAGGTTGTTGGCATAGGTCTGTGAATGCCAAAAATAATTTTTTTAGATTTTTTCGTGCTAGGATTCTGGATTTCTGGGATTCAGAAGTCACAAACTTTGACCGTGTAGAAAAAATCCAGTTTGGCTTCGTTTTTTATAATTTCCCGGTTGTATAGGTTTTCGACCATGGGGAATCGAGTGGCACTCTCGGTTTTTCGAAAAAAAAATTTTTTAATGCTGAAACGAAAAAAATTTTTTTTTGAAGCGGATTCTGAATATGCCAGAATCCGTCCCACTTTTTGGAAATGGTCTTAAAACATGCCCTAATAGGTCTACTTTAATGGTAGATGGGCGCGAAAACCCAACTTCATCCTTTTAGTGGTCATCATACTCCTGAAGTGAGCTCCACTCCACTTTTTTTGCATATTTTGCCTGTTTTTGGCATTAAAAAAATTTTTAAAAAAAAATCTGATAACACCTTCAAATTCTCCATGGTCGATTACATATACCTGCAAAAAATCAGCCAATTCGGAGACATAAAAAAATCGATGCCTCGGCGCGCACTCGAACCTGCGACCGCTGGTTTGAAAGGCTGCAACAAAAAAAGTTTTACTTGCACGCGCGGCGTTCGAAACAACTCAGTGTTTGATTTCCTTGCGTGCAAGCAATCGCAGGTTCGAGTTCGCGCCAGGGCATCGATTTTTTTTATGTCTCCGAATTGGCTGATTTTTTGCAGGTATATGTAATCGACCATGGAGAATTTGATGGTGTTATCTGATTTTTTTAAAAAAATTTTTTTAGTGCCAAAAACAGGCAAAATATGCTAAAAAAGTGGAGTCGGTCTCACTTTTGGTGTTGGATGACCCCCATACGGATGAAGTCGGATTCTGGCACCCATATATCATTAAACTAGACATATTAGGCAATAAAAATATATCAGTCCCGGCTTGTGGGATGGAGTGGCTGAAGAAAAAAATCAGGGTCGAAAAATCGAAATTTCGATTTCGGCATGAAAAAAATTTTTTCTCCAAAAACCGAGAGTGCCACTCGATTCCCCATGGTCGAAAACCTATACAACCGGGAAATCATAAAAAACGAAGCAAAACTGAATTTTTTCTACACGGTCGAAGTTTGTGACTTCTGAATCCCAGAAATCCAGAATCCTAGCACGAAAAAATCTGAAAAAATTATTTTTGGCATTCACAGACCTATGCCAACAACCTCTGAAAGTTTGAAGTCCTAAATCGAAAATTTTTTTTAAAATGTGCATTTTCCTCCTTATAAAGTGAAAAAATTAGCCAGACTGCCTCTTAAGACATTGATTAAAGCAATTCTTCAACACTAATTTTTTCTGCTCAACTAAAATGAAGAAATATTCTTATTTCTCTTTTTTCTCAATAAAAAAAAGCCATCGCGGATGACAATTAACTTGAATGGAACATCTTCATTCAATAAAATGGAGATAATAATTTATGGTTTTGTGAAACTGATAAAAAACTTTAATTTAATTTTTAATGATGTCGGTAAATATTTGTTTTCGCTGCAATATATTTAAACAAATTTTTTCTTTTCACACAATATTTGTGTGATATAAGACGCACAAAAAATAAAAATATTCAAAAAAGCCCTCAGAAATTTTTTGATGCATTTTCTTTATCAAAGAATTTCTGCACTTTTCAAAAGCTATATCTTTATAATGGTTTTGCATTATGATACTATAGTAAAATCCACAGCCGATTTTGTAAAAGGCAAGAAATAAATGTTTTTGCTGCATTTAAAGATCCCTATTTTATTCAATAAAAATTTAAAAAAATAAAAATAAATTAGCGTCACGAATTTTACCAAAATTTGAAATATAACAGTAATATAAAAATATTTCATTAATAAAGTAAAAGCAATGACAAACAAAAATTATAAAAACGAAGCCAAAAATTAGCTTTACTCAAATGTTGTTTCTTTTGCTTAAATAAGTTTAATATTGAGCAAATCAACAATTGTGTAAAATTTTTTCAAGCAATAATCGAATTTTTTTATTCAATCATTTTTTAATAAAATGTACAGTTGTTTTTTTAAAATATAAAAATATTCAAAAAAACAAAATAAAGCAGGTGAACAAATACAAAGTGGCACAAATTGTGAATTGGAAATCAAAACTTTTTTGTGGCAATTTTAAATCCTTCGTTTTGCAGCGCACAATTTTGTTTGGTTGAAACGAATGATGCAATATTTCGTCATCCCACGATATTTTTCTACGAAAAAATGTTACAAATGTTTTTCGGAGTTTTCTATATTTAAATTTCAAAATAAGTTCATTTTCTTTGAATATTTTTTAATTTCTGTGATTCTGAAATATGGGAATCATATCGTATATTTCTTTTTAAAAAACTAAGAAATGCATTTTTGTGGAAAAGTTATATTCTTCGACAATAAATAAAAATTTAAAATATTATTTTTACCTTTGCACAAAGTTTTCATAGTTTTGAGATAAAAGATCATATTTCTTTTTTAGGCATCTGTTACTTTACAATTACATTTTTTTGATTAATTAATCGAATTTTGCGTTGCCTTTTGCTTTTCAATTTGGTTTAAATTTACTATATTTTTAATTGTTACTGTGTTGTTCTTACTTTTTATCAGAGCAATTGTAATTATAATAGCGCTTATGTCTAATAATTTGACTGACGTTTTCCAATTTTATAACACTAGAGGTGCCCCGCCCCTCCGGGGCGGCCACCATAGATTTATGTACAGAATTCTTGTGAAAAGCAATTGCTTTGTGCCATAAAAAATCAAAAAATTTCATTGCAAATAAAAATGTCTTTAGCACTCGCGATTTTTTGCCATTTTTGTCGACGCAAAAACTATTAAAAGAAACAGGAACATTTTATGAAAAAAAGATGTTTTGACTTGAATTAGGCTTTTTAAGATTTGGATATTTAACGGCTTTGCCGGTAGAGAAAAAATGGATAAGGTCAATGAACTTCCTTTTATCGTCAATCTTAAATCCAACTACACAGAGTTTTGTTACTCCTTTTTTTGTACCTGTTTTTTAATTTTTTATTTTCTCTTTCAGCTTTAATTTGCTCATCATCAAAATTAGATCTTTGATTTTGTGCCTTCTTAATGAACCTTTATACCTTGAACTAATGAGACATTAGTTTTCTTCTAAAAGAAGACGCCTACAGAGCGTTACAAAATTTATTTTAGCAAAATCTAATATAGTTTAAGCAAACAAACAAAAAAATTAAAAAAGTATAACACAAATAAATTTGCTTTAAATTTTTAAACAAAAAAAAATGAGAGCAAAAAAATTTTTGTCATCAAAAATGTTGGTTGACGCTTGCCACATTTTGCCAAGAAAAGCGCTTCTTTTAAAATAAAAATACACTGACAACCGCACATTGTCTCTTTTACGGGTAGATTCCCCAACCAATGCTTAACATCGAAACAAACTAGCTCAAATATTTTCAAAAAACAGGTGATTGAAATAAATCGAAATAAAAATGGTTTAAATTAAGAAGCTTTTGACATTCGAGTTCATTTTTCGAGTTAAACAATATGTAATAGATTCATAGTGCTTTTAATAAACATATTTAAATTTTTACTGTCCTGAAGTTTTTTGGGAATTTGTATAAACTTTTAATGAAAATGAGAAAAACAATTTTCGTTTTGTTTTGACGTTATTTTAACTTTTGTTAATTTCAAAAGAATTATTAAATATTTAAATTAAAACACTTTTATTCATGCTTGAACAAAGGATAAAAAGAAGCTCACTACATTTTCGTTGCATAAAAACGAAAAGACACATAAAAATATTCCTTCAAATAGCTTTCAACACCGTAATAAACCAACGCTTAAAACATTTTAAAAAGACAAAAATATTTTTTTTGAAGCAAAAAACAACATTGGTTATTTTTTCCAAATAACCAGTTTTGTTTTCAACAAGCTGTGGGTCCCATTTAAACGAGGCGTTACTTTGTTATGTGAGATGGCTGTCATGGTGTTTTTTGTTTAAAATTTTTTATAGTTTTTAACCCTAAATATTTATATATACAGTTTTTCCAAAAAAACTCGCAATAGGTAAAATATTAAATAATAAAAAAAAACAAATGAAAAGGGGTGAAGAAAACAATTTTAAATTTAATTGTGAATGTGGCAATACAATTACAACTGTTAGATTCAGTAATCTAAACAATTTTAAATATTTTCATCGAAGGAACAAAATTACAGTTAACAGAGATTTCGAAAAACAAATGAATATCAAAACAATGCTTTAAATGGGCAAAATGATTTTAATGTCATCTGATTTTTTTTAATAATGATTTGCGGTCCTTTATTATCACAGTAAAATAGCTTACAAAAGATTGTGATTATCTTTTGTTGCTTCTCCTGAGGAACATTTGTAAATTAAAAATTAAAAACTATCAACATATTTTAAAACAAACAGAAACAAAATTTGAGATGGTTTAAACTTTTTTTTTAACTTAAAAGAAACTTTTTTTGCCTTTTTTCCTGATGTAGAAATAAAAGTATGTCTATCTCTGAATAGAAAAAAGATTCAAATGACATCGAAAATTTCAAATTTCTTTGATGATTTTTATAGGGTCATCCAATTTAGTGTAAAAAGGGTGACTTTTAGTTGTAACAAATGTCATTATCGTCATTTATATTGTTTAAATGTTGACACATTTGTTTTTGCTTCTGTGCTAATTTCTGAAAACTATGTTGTAATAAAATCTTCTTCTTTATCTTAAAATTAATGTAAAAATGTCAAAACAGATAATCACGAAAAATATGAACATAAAGCTACAACTTCATTTTTATTGTTCCGTTTTATATTTTTGCCATGAGCAAAGATTATTATTATTTACGTGAAATCTTCTAATAGCAACTTATTACTATTGCGAAATTGTTGATGCACAAAAATGAATTTGTAACATCTAAATAATAAATTACAAAATAATCAAAAATTTACAAATAACAAGCTTCTAGGAATTATGTTAACAAAAAGTGTGTGATGAAAAAATAAAAACCACAAAACAGTCAGTAATGGAACAATTGGTGTTCATAAAAAAATTGCCCCCAAAAAATTGATTAATTTGGTTTATATTATATTATTGTCTACTAAAGAATCTTATTTCGGATTCAAATATTCGTTAAACAAGAAACGTGTTGAATTACCGTTTAAATTTTTTCATGACAAAAAATCATAGTTTGTTTTTTGGAAGTTTTTTCTGTTGTAATTTGTTTGACATTTTCAATAAAACATTTTTTAAAAATTGACGTTAATTTTGTAAGGAGACTCCTTAACCTCAAAAAAAAAGTGGATCAATTTTTTTCTTTAAAAATTTGTTTTTATATATTATATTATCAAATACAAAATATTCAAACCCAAAAAAAAAATTAATAAAATTTCAACAGCTTTTTTTTATCGCCAAAAAGAAAATGTGGATTTTCTGTCAATGAAAGTCTGTTGTTTTTCAAAGCAGTCAAATTAGAATATTTCGAAATATTGTCGGAACAAATTTGATCGATAGAAATATGGGGAAATACACATATATGTGGACTCTTAATGGCACAACAATATGCTTTCGAAAAAATATTTTTATTCGATGAAAAGATCAAACGAATAATTGCCATATTTCGCAACATTCTTCAAAAGTAGAACTGATTTTGAAAAATAGACATTTCCCATTTTTAAAAAAAATTTAATTAACAAAATTACCCTGATTTCTTTCAGTTTATTTGGTTTTTGGATCTTTTATCATTTTGAATGTGAATAAAAAGAATAATGTTTATGTATTTGTTTTTGTTATGTGCTATCTGCCGCAATCCAATTAACTTCAATATAAATTTAGAAAATATTAGTTATATTAACAATGAAGAAAAACAAATGGTTAAATTTATTAATCATGCCAATTTACACGATTTAAAGCATTTATTTTCTACAATATCACAGTAAAATAAACGGGCTTCAATTTATGGGTTTAACCGTAGAGGTTTTCATAAGACGTCGGAGTTAACTCTTCATATTTGTTCCTAGTACTCCTTGGGACTAAAGAATATTATACACAAAATATTAGCTGCCAAATCCAAAATCTGTATTTTCCCCTATAACACCAACATGTATTGCACATAGAGTTCAATAGAAGTTAACGTTGGATAATTTTCAGAAAATAAGTCCACCTCTGTTTTAAACATTTCAAAACTATAAAAATAGTATAAACTATTGTTGATAAACGATATTTGACGGTCATAAACTGTTAAAAATCCTTCCAGAAATATATGTTCAACGTTAACTTCTATTGAACTCTATGTGCAATACATATTGGTGTTATAGGGGAAATACAGATTTTGGATTTGGCAGCTAATATTTTATGCATAATATTCGTTAGTCCCAAGGAGTACTAGGAACAAATATGAAGAGTTAACTCCGACGTCTTATGAAAACCTCTACGGTAAACAAAAATTGTTATTTTTTCAAAAATACTTGTAAGAAAAATGATAAAATATTCTTCCAAAAAATTAATAATTTGTCTTTTATAAATTGAATTTTCTTATTAAAAATGAATAATTGGTTATGAAATTCAGGTTGAAAATAAAAATTATTTATCACGATTATTACAGTTTAAATGTTTAACAATGTTTCAAAAACGTCTTAATTTCTAAAAGAACAACAGAATAAAAAATTCAAAATTCATCATCGAAAAAATATTATGTTTAAAAATTTTTTAAAAAGTGGATTGAAAACATTCTATTTATTTTTTGTTTGCTACAATAAATGCTTTTCGAAGATGATGCATTAAATATTGATCGAAAAAGTGAAAAAAGCAAAAAAATAATGTAAACTAAAATGAAAAAAGAGAAGAAAAGAGACACAAATTTTTTTTTGAGAAAAAAAGAAGGCAGTTTTTGAATAAAAATGTTTCGCAACAAATGTTTACTAAAATTTAAAATGTATTTCTTTAAAGATGGTTGGGACAAAGGTTGTGAGCACTTTATTAACATAATAAGTCTATCTGTTTCTTTAATTAACGTTCAGTAAATTTAAGAAGTTTGAATTTTTTGTTATAAAAAATTGTATTATTTTAATGATTGGAATAAATTTTGAATCAAGCTCGTCATACTTAACGCCAATTTAATCAAACATGATTTGTCCATTATTTTTATTGTTAAATTTGTGGATATCTTTCCTGGTGTTAAATAATTATGGAAATTTATTTTTACAGTATCCAAAAAACTTTAATTCCTTTTTCTCTCAAAAAATTTATATCTATAATTCATCAAAAACATGATTGTCAAAAATTTTTTGATTTATTAAAAATTGTTCAAATTATTTTATTTGGTTATTAAATTTATTCATGTAAAAAAAGGTGAAATAAATTAAAAAAAGAAAATTAAATTCAAATTCGATAATGTTCAAATCTTAAACAACTTTTTAAAAAATTTCTTGATTTATGAAGAACGACAGAATAAAAGATTTAAAATTGATCATCAAAAAATTGCTTTCTTTTAAAAAAATAAACTGACATATTTTTGCTTTCATCAGAAAAGATGTCTTTCACGAACAATCATTTTTTGGTCGATTTTTTCCCACCAAAATGTTGATCGAAAAAGTGAAAAAAGCAAAATATTAAATGTAAGATGGAATGGAAACAAAAAAGAAATACAATTTTTTTTTCAAAAACCTCACATTTTGGCAACAAAAAATGATTTGGCAGAATAAAATTTTAGCATTTGAATTTTTTATTTTTTTAATGAAAATGCTTTGAAATAAATGTTGGACAGTTAACTTTAGTTCAACAAACAAAACCAACAGTAGCAGGAATTTTAATTTAAACATTATTTTACATTTATTTTTTTTTACAGTTTACAAAAAAGTGTTGATTATTTTTTACTCTCTTAAACAACATCCATAATTTATCAAAAACATGATTGTCAAAAACTTTTTGGTTTATTAAAAATTGTTCAAATTATTTAATTTGGGTATTAAATTTATTCATGCAAAAGAAGTGAAAAATGAATTTCAAGAATGCAAAAATGAACTAAACTTGTTTCTTCAGCCTCTTCGGCATTTATTATCACCATTTTGATCATGGGCACCAAGGCCTCCAGCGGGATATTCTTCACCGGCTTGTGCCTTCTTCTCCTGGGGCAACGATAAAAACAATGAATCAAATTCGTTTCAAAAAATATAATTTAAATAAAAGTTAATGAAAACACAATATTCAAATCACAGAAAAATAGAATATTTAAAACGTTAAAATACAGGGTGTAAATTTTAACACGCATGGGTTTTAATCGCGTGAAAAACATAAAAATTTTAGGTTCCAGAACCTCAAATTTTCACAGAAGGTTTATATGGGCCTAAAGTTTGTTTTCCCAAATTTTCAGCCGAATCGAATCCGAAAAGCTTTAAATTTTTTATTTTTTGTCAAGACTTAGGATCTAATTCCTCGAAAAAAGTTTAGGTCTTCGATTCGGCTGAAAATTTGGGAAAACAAACTTTAGGCCCATATAAACCTTCTGTGAAAATTTGAGGTTCTGGAACCTAAAATTTTTATGTTTTTCACGTGATTAAAACCCATGCGTGTTAAAGTTTACACCCTGTACGTTTTAATGCCGGAAGAAAGATGTTATTCTTTTCTGTCAATAAAATTCGTTAATTTTTCAATGCAGTCAACATTAGAATCTTTCGAAATAGTGTCGATACAAATATTTTGGATAGAAATCTTTTTTTACACACACAAATATGTAGACTATTAATGGCACAGAAATATGGATTCGAAAAAAGTTTCTTGCCGTTTTTTTGATGAAATTTTTTTAAACAGAATGGAACCACCAGAGCAAAGAAATACGCCCAATTTCGCAATATTTTTAAAAGGCCAACGTCTACTTTTACAAAAAAAGAGCAGTGTGTTTAAACTGCTTTTTAAATTTACAAATTTAGCTTTCTGTTTACAAAATCAAACATTTTGCTTTTTGTATTTTTTGATTTTGAATATTGTGTATTTTTGAATGTTAAACACAAAAATAGCTTACACATAATTATGGTTTAAAGGGAGCGTCCATGTTAGAATAAATGAATTTTAGACAAGTCCTTTTAACACGAAAGTTTTAACAACGATGAAAAATGTGTTGTGTGTTTTTGTCGAAGGATGGATGAAACACACAACATATTTTTCATCGCTATTAGAACTTTCGTGTTAAAAGGACTTGTCTAAAATTCATTTATTCTAACATGGACGCTCCCTTTATTTCTTTTTATTTCTTAAACAAATATTTTCTCCAGCATCAAATTTGGATGCTATTTTAACGATAAAAATTGAAAAAAATTTTAATTATGTTAACATTTAACTTAAATGATTTAAGAAAAACCAAATATTTCATTTTTAACAATTTAGAGCATTTTTCTTGATAATACTATTGTAATTGATGATATTGCTGATTTAAAAAATGTGCCTCAAGCAAATGTTTTTGATTCAACTAAGAAATTTTAAATAGTTTTTATAAAAGTAATTGTACTAAAACAATGGTAAAATGCATGTTCTTTCAACTAGTTTAAATTTGTCTATTAGTAATTAGTTTTCTTAAAATGAAAAAAGTGTTAACTTTTAGTGAAAGCAAATAAAAAATGATTATCATTGAGTCTCTCTCACACCTATGCCGGCATTTCATTTTTTTTTAAAAATGCATTTAGCCGACATTTTATTCGCGTCGAGACTTTTTTTCCCCTATAAAAAATGAAATGCCGGCATTGTTCCAGTTCTTTTTTAAAAAAATAAAAATGCCGGCATTTCATTTTTTATAGGGGAAAAAAAGTCTCGACGCGAATAAAATGTCGGCTAAATGCATTTTTAAAAAAAAATGAAATGCCGGCATAGGTGTGAGAGAGACTCATTATGTTGATCTTCGAAAGGAATTAAAATTGTGTTCACGACATACTTGTGGATTTAATTAATTAGATAATGTTCAAATTTTAAACAACTTTTTATAAAACTTCTCAGATTTTGAAGAACGACAGAATAAAAGATTTAAAATTGATCATCAAAAAATAGCTTTCTTTTAAAAAAAGTGGACTGCAAAAATTCTTTTTATTTTTTGTTTACAACAACAAAAAAGTGACTTTCTCAAAAAATCTTTGAAAATGATACATCAAAAATTGATCGAAATAGTGAAAAACAGCAAAATAATAATGTAAGCTGGAACAAAAGCAAAAAAAACACAAACGTTTTTTGAAAAAAAACATTAAATTTTGCAGAATAAAATTTTAACGTTTGAATTTTTTATTTTTCTAATTAATTCAACATTTATATTTATACCTTGAAATAAGTGTTGAACAGTTAACAATAGTTCGGCATAAAAAAAAACAGTGAAACTTAATTTAAACATTATTTTACATTGTTTTTTTTACAGTATGCAAAAAAGTGTTGATTCCTTTTACCATTTAACCATAATTTATCAAAAACATGATTGTCAAAAAATTTTTGATTTATTAAAAATTGTTCAAATTATTTAATTTGATGATTATTAAATTTACTCATGCAAAAAAAGTGAAAAACGAATTTCAAGAATGCAAAAATGAGACAAACTTGTTCCCGTCGAAAATTCGGGACTCCGTTTTTATCCTTTTTTCTTTCTTTTAAATAAAAAAAGACCCGTCAAATTATGATTTTCTTTTCGAAGAAAAAAAGGGAGATAAAATATTCATATTTCTTCGACAATTAAATTTTTTGGAAAAGAGAAATCAGGTTATTATTATTAAAATTTTTAGAAAAATGAAACAAAAGAAAATTGAAAGGGCGGATCTCGGGAAAAAATGTGGAGAAAAACAAGAGTGACGTGGATTGATGGGGGTATAAATATGGGGGAATGAAAAGTGTGAAAAAGTATCAATCATTTGTTTGGGCTTGATTTATTTGACCAAAAAGAACTTATTAAAGTTATTATATTTTAGGAGACATGACAAAAGTTGCCGCTTTTACAGCGGGTGCCCTTGCGGCTGGAACCTTCTTCACAATTGTCATTTTTGGCAAATTGATCAGTGAAACCATTCATGATACTCGAGAAATCCTTTATCAAGAAATGAGTGTCTTCCGTGTAAGTCAAAATTAGATATCCTAAATCCAAGATATATCTCCCCTTTAATTTTTTAGGCTGAATCCGATGCAATTTGGGGTGATATGGTTAAACTAAATGGAAACAATCGTATCCGTCGTCAATCCTATGGTGGATATGGGGCATCTGCTCCTCAAGGCTATGGTGGAAATAACTCTGGTGGCTCACCACAATTCCCATCTGGTCCAAATAATAATGGACCTCCACAACCTGGAGTTGGTGTCCCACCACAATTTGGCTCACAATCTGCACCACCACAAGGTTCATCAGGTGGCAAATGCAACTGTGCCCAAACTGAAAATACTTGCCCTGCTGGACCCCCTGGTGAAAAAGGTTTCCCTGGACATGATGGTCTTGATGGCCTTCCAGGTCTTCCCGGCAAAGATGGCGTTGATGGAGAACATACTCAAGCCCAACGACAAGAATATGGTGAATGCTTCACTTGCCCCGCAGGTGCTCCTGGCCCTCAAGGACCTCCTGGCAGACCTGGTGGACGTGGAATGCGTGGATCTCGTGGACAACCTGGAACCCCAGGTCGTGATGGAAATCCTGGATTCCCTGGATCTCTTGGCCCTGAAGGACCCGTTGGCCCAACTGGAGAAAAGGGATCTACTGGAACCCCTGGTGAAGGTAAACATTGAATTTAAAGATTCCCACAAATATATTCAAATTTTTAGATGCCACCAAACTTGTTGGATTACCCGGTCTCAAGGGAGAACAAGGACCCCCTGGCCCTGTTGGAGATATCGGTGCACCAGGAGAAGAAGGTCCAATCGGTCAAGCTGGTGAAGAAGGCCCCGCCGGTGGTCGAGGTGCCCCAGGCCAAAATGGTGACAATGGTGATGCTGGAGAAGCCGGAGAATCTGGTGAACCCGGTGTTGATGCCGAATATTGTCCATGCCCTGCTCGCAGCTCTGACAGTCAAGTTGGATCTGGTGGTCAAGGTGGTTATCATCGTCGTGTCTAAACAAAAATTTGCCTCAGTAATTTAAAATTTTTCTAATGTTTATTCTAAAAGTGCAATTTTTTACTTGCTTGTAGTGTTAGAATGCAAATAAAAAAAATTATGTGTTTTATTGGTTATTTTTAACAACTTGTTTTTGTAAAAAAAATCAACTATTTCCAGGAACCTTCAAATGGTCATAAAAGTTATAATTTTTGTTTTTGGCGTTTTGTTCACAACGCTGCTAGTTAAGCTAACTAGCATTCTTTTTTCTTTTTTGAAACTGCTAGTTAACTTAACTAGCTCGCTGCAAAAAAAGAAAAGAAAGAAAAAATTTCTTTTGTTGACAAAAACGCGTTTCTTTGCGTCTCTGTTTTCTTTTTGACTTCGCGTTCTCTCTTTCTTTTTTTTTAATGACGTCGCTTTTGGGTAACAAAACCGTTGCTAGTTAAGACTGAAAAAGTTAACTTAACTAGCAAAAAATGCTAGTTATGTTAACTAGAAGTTA
Organism: Panagrolaimus sp. LJ2414; assembly: GCA_024447195.1. NCBI lineage: Eukaryota > Metazoa > Nematoda > Chromadorea > Rhabditida > Panagrolaimidae > Panagrolaimus > Panagrolaimus sp. LJ2414. The sequence continues at coordinate 200,938 of JAMRXY010000011.1, read as the reverse complement.
AGCTAACTAGCAAAAAAAGGTGGTCAAGAGTTGCTAGTTATAAATGACCATTTGAAGTTTCCTGACTATTTCTTATTCCTCTTACTCACAGATTTTAAAGAAATCTGATTCTTTATTGATCAAAACGTTTTTAAACAAAAAGTTTACTAATACTGAAAAAAAGAAGAAACAATATTAGCCAGTGATAAATAAATCAAAGAAAAAAACAAAGTCGAAAGAATCAAACAAATTTTTTTGACAGAAATGTTTCGTTAGAGTGGATCAATATTGTACTTTTTTGTGGCTCATAAGCTACCAAATTAAAAAAATCCTTAGGCTGAGATTACTTTGAGGTGCAAAAAAGTTATACATGATATATCTCCTCATTTAAATATTCAAAAATGTTTGTTGCATATAACCAAAAATAGTTGCGACAGGAAAAAATATTAAAAAATTTTCGCAAGAAAGCCAAAATTTGTTTTTTTTGTCTGAAAAAACAGCAACGTAAAAAATATTAGATAGAAAAGACAAAATCGATTTTATTGCTCGAAGAAATTTTCCTGTGCTCCTGTTGCAGAAAGCTCGAAAATGTGGCACGTGACATCGTGACAGTTTTAAGAAGCATCAGAGGGATAAACAAAAATGAAATTATGGCATACAATAAACTTATGTTAAAAGATGTATATTTAATTTCTATGTTCAAATTTTAAGTAGACAAAAATGGGGTTTACCACTGTCATCATTACATGCTCCCATGTTTAAATTTAAGAACATATATGAATTTTTTTTGTAGCTGTTATAACTTTTTTGATAAGTGCGTTACAAATGTTTTTCACCTTTAAAGAAATGTTTAAATGTCAAAAAAAACAATTGCAAAAAATGTGAACAAAAATCAGAGGTTTAATTTTTATTGTTTAAATTGTGATTTACATTTATAACATTCTATTACTTACGTAAAATCTTTTAAAGCTTACTTTTTAATTCTAAAAAATTTGTTGCATTTATGGCATTAAAATAATAAATAATAAAATATTCAAAACATTGGAAACAACCATCTTTTAAAATTGTGCCATAAAAAAGTGTGCAAATGACAAAAGAGAAAAATAAAAACTACAAGAGGAGGTAAAAAAAAGTTCGAAGACAACTGACAAAATGTGGTTGTTTAATCAATAGATTTTACCATTGCGAACAGACCCAAGGATACAAATACATTTTTTTGTTGCAAAAACAAACAAACTCAAAAGTGCGTAATGATAAATCTTAAAGGACGAGATCAACCTGGTAAAAACTTTTTACTCGCATCTTCGATTGCAAAAAATTCATTCAAAAAATTCATCCCTGACTTTTTTGTGAGCAGACAAAACGCATGGATGCAAACAAATTTGTTTGCTGCAAAACTGTGGGAGAACTTGTCCCTCATTTGTGGTACCAATAGTTTGCAAATAATTTTTTACATTTGTTTTAACTATCAAATTATTCTTTCAAATAATTAATTTGTAAAGTACAATTTAGAAAAAAAGAAGAATCGGAATCGATTCTTGTCAAAGGGAATCAGAATTAAATTACTTCCAAAAAAGAATCAGAAAAAATGGATTTACCGAAATAAAATGTTGAAGTTTTTTTTATTTTAAAATAATCATGATTTTCTCAAAGACATGTTTAAATATTTAATGGGGACAACAAATTAATTTTTTGTACATGTCATGTTTATTTAAGTTTATTGGTAGAATAAACCGCCAGAGATTTTCGTAAAATTATAAAATATTCAAAATTAAAAAAAAATACTTTTAACGAAGAAGAAATACATAAACAACACTTTCTTCTTCATTGAAAGCAAAAAAAAATAACCAATTTTTGTTTTTTGGTTTTGAATATTTTATAATTAAAATGTTTAAAAACACGTAACGAAAAAATAATAAAGCTTTTTCAAAATTGCTTTAAAATACAGAAAACAAATCTGCTGTCATTCACACTAAAAAAGAAAAAAAAATGAACGATGTTGTTTCGATTTTTTTCAAGAAATAGAACTTCAAAATTTTTTAAACCTTTTTTAATGGTTTGATTTTTTAATTTGTGATATGATTTTGAATTAAAGGTGATCGTTACATTACATTACAAAAAGATTTTTGGATAAAGGGCAAAACTTCCATATTTTATCCCAAGTTGCTGTTTTTAAATCCTTGTTTTTTTAATCATCCCGATTCTTCTTTTAAGAAACATTTATAAATATTTAATGGATACAAATCACGCAGATTTGCATTCATGCCAGATTAATGAAATACCCATGTTTACAGTACTTGAAGGTACAAAAAAAATTATTAAAAAATGGATATCGCATTGTTTAAATATTCAAAAATTTTTGTTCCAAAAAACAAAAAATTACTGCGACATCAAAAAATGTTTAAAATTTTTGCAAGAAAGCAATCTTTTGAAGCAGCAACGCAAAAAAATTGTGTAAAATTAAAGACAAAATTGATTTCATCTTTGATTGCTTGCTGAAGAGTAGTATGATGAAAAAATTTATATTTCATACAACAACAAAGGCGACGAATTTGAAGGATTATTCACAAAACTGAAAAATGTCTCAAAAAAGATGCAATGTATAGTGCAAAATATAGTCAGTTAAAGAATATCGAAATATGGGTATAATTTACATATAGAAAGAAATAGGTGAAGTACAATCAGTACCATTTTAAATTTTCATTTTCACTTATTGTTTGAATCTAAAATTAACAAAATTTTTGTTCTTAATTAATGAAAATAAGGCTAGATTTTTTGCTGTATCTTTGTTATTGTTTTTTATTAAGAATATTTAGAGAAATAAAAATTTATAGGAAACTTTAAAAGTACCGTAAAAATTTATCCAATATTCAAAAAAAAACAAAATATTTCTTTCACAAATTATCATCAATAAATTTGAAGAGAAAAAGGCACATTTCTTCTTTTCCCAAAATGAAAGTGAACAAAATTTGTTTTTTGACATTTGTTGGATAAAAAAGTAATCGATGGATGCGTTTTTTTAACACATTTCGTGAACGTTGAATAAGCAAAAATTATTTTCTTTCGGTTGTAAAAAATGCTAAATGTAAACAAATTATGTGCTGTCACTAAAAACACATAGAAAAACTGATCATAAAAACATTTTTTATAATTTTTAAAAGGAGTGTGTTTGTGTTTTTATTCAAATGCAGCGTCTGTTTGTGATCAAAAATTTCTTTAATTCTTTTTTTTAATTTTTACGTTTTAAAAAAACGCATTCAAATATTTAACGAGCAGTGGTTACTTTTTCAAGTTGAAATACTTTTTACAAACTTGACATTTGCTGCATTTTTAACAGATACTTTCTGTTGTTTTACATTCAAATGTGACAAAATTTTCAAAAAAAAGAATGAAATCGATCATCAAACTGCAAAAATGTATCCAGTTTTTCTTATTGAAAAACAATAATTTTAGTTGGCTCTTTTCAGTCGTCTAAAAATTTCTATAACACAACTACGAACATTGTGAAATTACTAAAATTTGATCGTTTTTTAGACACAACAAAGATTTTCAAAGAAAGAGTATGTCTTTAGCAGGAAACTTCAAATGGTCATTTATAACTAGCAACTCTTGACCACCTTTTTTTGCTAGTTAGCTTAACTTCTAGTTAACATAACTAGCATTTTTTGCTAGTTAAGTTAACTTTTTCAGTCTTAACTAGCAACGGTTTTGTTACCCAAAAGCGACGTCATTAAAAAAAAAGAAAGAGAGAACGCGAAGTCAAAAAGAAAACAGAGACGCAAAGAAACGCGTTTTTGTCAACAAAAGAAATTTTTTCTTTCTTTTCTTTTTTTGCAGCGAGCTAGTTAAGTTAACTAGCAGTTTCAAAAAAGAAAAAAGAATGCTAGTTAGCTTAACTAGCAGCGTTGTGAACAAAACGCCAAAAACAAAAATTATAACTTTTATGACCATTTGAAGGTTCCTGGTCTTTAGTGTTTCTTGAAAAAAATGGGTCATTTGCTTCGCAGAATTTTTTTTGTAATATAAGAATAATTATTTGAATATTTTGTAATTTTCATTGTTAAAATAATATATTTTGAGAAAAACTTTGTACAAAAGTATTCATTTAGAGGATATCCGTATCGCAAAATTGTGTCTTTCTTATGTTCAATATGTATCAATTTGCAAAAATTCATTATATATAATGAATTTTTGGATATATCCAACAGAGAAAAAGTTGAAAATTAAATGATGCCATGGGTGTACCATCTCTTCAATTCAAACATCATTTTTGGTGTTTTTTGTATCAGAATTTTTTATTTTGTTTGTAACAGTAATTTAAAAGTTAACCTTTTTTTAAATTAAATCTTCCAAAAGAAACTGTTTTTAATTGGTGACAAAATGTTTAACAAGTTTTTTAAAAACAAAAGACATAGTTGTTAAACACAAAATTCTATAAAAATTAATACTAAAATTACGTTGATTTTTTGACGGAAGCGAAAACGGGTATAAAAAAAGACGTAATTCCGTTATTTACGGAAGCGGAATTCCGTGCATCTCTGATCACCACTGTCATATTCATTTAAAAGCTTTGAGTCACCTGTTTTACCGATGATTTTCTGCAAAAATACACACCATAAAATAAACTATTTTTATAGTAAAAACATGACTTTATTTTTAAAAGAGTTTTACTTTCTAAAAAATTGATCTCTAAATAATGTTATTAATTTTTTTCCTTTTAATATGAATAACAGCGGATCTTTCCACTAAAATGGTGGATAGAAAATATCATTTGGTTGCTGCTTTTTTAGTTCGTTGTAATTTTTTTTGCTTTTTCAATGAAGAAAAAAAACGTTTCTTCGTGTTTTTTCTTCCTTAAAAATCCGCAGTTATTATATTTTGAATATTTTGTAATTTTTGAAAAATCATTTCCTGTAAATTCTAAAAATAAATTTTGAAGTACAAAGAAAACGAAATGTACAAAAATGAAGCAAAAACAAAAAATTACTTCAAAAGAGGTTGTTTCCGTCATTAGAAATTTAAATCTGTCATTGTGAAGATCATAATTTTCTTAAAATAACAAAAACATCAACAAGTGTTGGAATTTCTTTTTTGATGTACTTTTATCAGTAAAATTTTATTTGGCCGAAGTTGGGTAATGATTCTTCGAATGTAAAACGCTTTAAACTTTTGTACAAAATATGTAAATAAAACAAAATACTGAAAAAACAAACCGTGAAAAATGCACCACTTTGTTTTCAAAATGTTGGCATTGAATGACTTTGAAAATAGATTTTGTGTCTTTCTCAAATGTTTTTTTTTATAATCGAACAGAACGAATAAAAAAGAAAATCAACACATCTTTTTTTTTGTTCTAGAATTTTTTCGTGCTAAAATTTTCCGTGTTTGTTTAATGTTTCTTCCTTTCAGCCAAATTTTGAAATATTTTAATTTTTTTGTAATTATTTCAAAAAATGTGACTGTCAAACAGAAAAACAATACCACTTTTTAACATGGGAGCAAGAAATTTTGAATTGTTTTCTTTGTTTTTTTTTAAATGTAGGCAACATATGTGATGTCACTAAAAACACATAGAAAAATTGATATAAAACATTTTTTTTTAATGTTTAAAAGGAATATGCTTGTATTTTTATTCAAATAAACCGGCAGCTTCTGTTTAAATCAAAAATAAAAACAAACTCAATTTTAATAAAAAAGCATAAAATATTCGACAATATTCCTATATTTTATTCCCAAGTTGTTGTTCCTCTTTGATTCTTTTTTTTAGTTATTAGGTTTCTTTAAAAAACACATTCATATATTTAATGAGCCAAGCTGTCACCCCCCAGTGGGAATATTTTTTTACAAAAGTGTCATTTGCTGCATTTTATGTAATAAAGACATTTTTATTGTTTTACATTCAAATGTAACAAAAAATATTAAAAAAAGGAGTGAAATTGATCATCACAAGGCAGAAATGTACGCAGTTGTTTTATAGAAAACTGCAGTTGATCCTTTTCAGTCGTCTGCTTTGGCAAAACTACGCGCACATTGTGAAATAACTGAAAATAGATTTTTAGTTTTTAGACACAAAAACGATTTTTAAAGAAAGGGTATGTCTTTGCTGGTTTTTTCCTTTCAACTAATTTCTTGAAAAAAGTGATGCATTTGTTTTGTAGCATTTTTTGCAAGGGCTATTTAGATGTAACAAATCTATTTGAATATTTTATATTTTTTAGGAAAATAGAAAAAAACTTTGTGCAAAAGAAAACATTTAGCAGATATCCGTTTCGCATAATTGGTATTTTTGAAAATGATCAATAAATATCAAATTTCGTAAATTCATTATATTCAACAGAGTTTAAATGATGCAATGGGCGTACCATAGCTTCAATTAAAACGTCATTTTTGGTGTTTTTTGTATCAGAATTTTTTATTTTGTTTTTAACAGTAATTTAAAAGTTAACCTTTAATCAAATGCATGAAAACTTCAAAAGATTATTTTTTTCCTAAAAACAAATTGCTCATATTTTTATGTTGAAAGAATTGGGAATGCATGTTTTCTCACACACCTAAAATAGAGTTTGGTTTATGTCACATTTTTTGTTGATGAATGATGTATAAACTGTTGCAAGATTAAATTTGAAAATTATTTTAACATACAAAGGTCATTTTTGGTGTTTTTAAGTATTAATTATATTTTTTAAAAGTTGTTCTTGATGTTGTCGTTTTAAAACTTTTAAAGTTTTTAATCGGGCATCAAAAGAAATTTTTTCCATTCGACTGCTGGAAAAAAGTAATTGATAGATGCATTTTTGCTAACACATTTCGTAAACATTGAATGAGCAAAAATTCTTTTCTTTCGGTTGTAAAAAATGTTAAATGCAAACAAAATCTGTGCTGTCATTGCAAACACACAAAAAAGTGATCTTAAAAATATTGTTTGCAATGGTTAAAAGGAGTGTGTTTGTGTTTTTATTCAAATACACCGGCAGCTTCTGTTTAGATCAAAAAAAAATAGAAATTCAATTTTCATAAAAAAGCATAATATATTCGACAAAATTCCTGTATTTTATACCCAAGTTGTTGTTCCTCTTTGATTCTTTTTTTTAGTTATTAGGTTTCTTTAAAAAACACATTCATATATTTAACGAGTTGTAGCTTTCAAAGGTAATGGATATATTTTTTTACAAAAATGTCATTTGCTGCATTTTAAAAATACAGACATTTTTGTTGTTTTACATTTAAATGCAAAAAAATATTCAAAAAAAAAAAAAAAAAGAATAATTCGTGTTTATAAAAAAATAAACACGAATTATTCATTATGGGGTCACCATGCTCCTTTCTACAAGTAATTAGCTTTTTACTATCCAAGCTCTGGTAAAAAGCCATAACATGTAGATAAACAAACACTAGAGCCACGACTCTAGTCCTTGGAACATCCGACAAGCTTTAGCCGGCCCTCGGATGCTTATCAACGGCTATCCAAAACCTCAAACCAAAAACAAAATAACTCTCACTTCCCCTCTGTTATATTTAAAACCGAAAAACATCGAAGAAAAAGACTTATAAGCTGTCAAAACTCTACTGATTATAAACCTAACAAATGTGACAATAAAAAATGCTCAACATGCCCATTATTAGTTACTGATAATATTGTACAAAGTAACACTACTAAATGTTATTACAAAACAGCAATAAGAGATCAAACTCATTGCAGAACTAAAAATGTTATTTACCTTTTAACATGTGAATGTTGTGGAAGACAATATATTGGTGAATCAAAAAGATGTCTTAAAACAAGAATTGCAGAACACAATTTTAACGTTAAAAATGTAACTAAAAGTAATCAATATCTTTACAAGCATTTTAAAGAACATCAAAATCCCAAATTCTCTGTCCATATTTTAGAAACTTTCACACATGAAAATACCAAAGAACGACAAAATAGAGAAGATTTTTGGATACGATTATTAATGACACCTTTCCCATACGGATTAAATGATAAAATGCAAAAAATCGGATGCTTGCTAAACCCAAATGTAAAGATTACAAATAAAAACACACCATATTTCAATTTTGCTTTTCCAAGAATTAAAAAAAGAAAAAATAAAATTAAACACAATACCAATAAAAAAGATTATAGCACTGAAAGTATCAAAAATGCTAACAATGAGAAACTTGTTGAAATGTACTTTAATGCAAGCTTTAACGATAGCAAAAAATTAGATTTAAGCTGTGAAATAGATAAAATCTCAAATATAGAAACAATCAGAAAAATACAATCTATTTCATCGAAATTAACAAAAGAAAATGAAAAACCCAAAGTAATGCTTAAACAAGATTACTTGCACCACGTGCAACAGAAAATTAAATATCAAAAAATTTTTAAAGATACTTTTGAAGAACATAATGTTGCTTTCCCAAACATTCAAATAATTAACATCTTTAAACTAAATACTCCAATCGGTATACAAATTATGAATTACAGTAAATTCTTAAAAACTATTAACACCGAAAAAATCATAGATATTGTCACAAATGAATGTGATTGCAAAGAAATATTAAACTCAGATCACAAATTCGAAAATCACAACCATGATCATATTCTAACTGGAGACAATACCTTTATAAAGAATTTTGAACTCAGAAATTTAATGTCTAAAGGCATCAAATATAGAAACAAGCCAATAAATATCAATAAAAATCAAAGTCGTCTAAAAACTGTTATAGCACAACTACGAACATTGTGAAATAACTGAAAATGGATTTTTTAGACACAAAAACGATTTTTAAAGAAAGGGTATGTCTTTGCTGGTTTTTTTCTTTCAACCAATTTTTTGAAAAAAGTGATGCATTTGTTTTGCAGCATTTTCTGCTAGGGTTATTCAGTTGTAATAAATTTATTTGAATATTTCGTAATTTTCAACGTTAAAATATTATATTTTTAAAGAAAAGTGAAAAAACTTTGTGCAAAAGTATTCATTTTGCAGATATCCTTTTTACCCAATTGTCACCTTTCCTTTTGATCAATAAATATCAAACTACATAAGTTCATTATGTCCAACAGAGAAAAAGTTGAAAATTAAATGATGCCATGGGTGTACCATTTTTTGAATTCGAACGCCTTTTTTTGTGTTTTTTGTGTAACAGAATTTTTAATTATATTATTAACAGTACTTTAAAAGATAACCTTTAATGTGGGGAATTTGATGGAAAAAACAGCCTACGAAAAAAGTGTTTGAAAAATTGGGGCAAGCTAAAATATGTGCAAGTTTTTTAAGTATGAGTTGCTTTTTACATGTATAAACAATACGTCGTTGTTCTTTTTCAAGCAATCAAATACTTTTGACAAAATTAATTTTATTATTGGTTTTTACGCAACATTTTCTTTTCAAAATGTTTTGCTCCTGCGTTTGACAATGGTTTATTTTTCTGTTTGACAGTCATATTTTTTGGAATGTTTTAAATAAAAAAAATTATAATATGATATTCGAAAAAAAAATAAAAATTGCTGTTTTTTTGTTACACAACGTTTTTTCAAAAACAACACATAAACAAAGAAAAAAGATTTCTCAATTTGTCTAACAAAACCAAATAGCAAAAAACGCAAACATCTGTTTTGCATTTTTTTTAAAAAAACTATTTTCGAAATCTTTATAAAAGGAATTTGTTTGCGATTTTATTCATAAGCACACTGAAAAAAAAGTCCATTTTGGAAAGAAAGGGGAAATGTAAAAGCCTCCGAATAATGGGTGTTAAATACTCCCAAATGTTGAAAAGGAGATAATTAATAATCCCGATTTAAAAAAAAGTGGAAAGATATCCCCGAATTTTTTAAAGTCATTTTTTAGTGATAAAAATTAAATTTTTAAAGTAAATAAATATTTCACTGCATTTTTTGCTTTTGTTTATCCATTTTTCAATCAATAAACAAAAATAAATTAGTTCATTCAAAAGATGAATTGCAGATTTATGTCTTGAAAATTATTAATTTCTTTTATTAAATTCAACTTTGAAAGAAATATTTATATATAATTTTTTAATGTTATGATTTATAACAAGAAAATATTTGGTGTACTTTTAACAATTGCTTTTCTCTATTCACTTTATTTGTAATCGTCACCATCGTCATTGAATTATTCTTTCACTTCGTTCTTTCCCTCAAGTGCTCATTAAAAAACTTGATACTTTTGGATTTATTGATCAAATTACGGCAAATTCATATCTTGATAAATCGCATTTTGTTGTTGCATAAACATAATCTCCTGAACTAGAATCGATCTTTACCAACTCTGTAGTCTTGTTCATGGAATTAACATTGAAGAAACTGAAGCTGTAATTATCTGACTCAAAAAAGAATACGCTGATGAAACTATGTAAATGAAAATAAATCGCATTTTGTCGTTCCACTTGTATACATATAATTTCCTGAACTCATGGAATTAACATTGAAGAAACTGAAGCTTTAATTAACAAATTCAAAAGAGAATATGTTGATGAAAGTGAAAGAAAAATGATTTATGTATGGACGAAGATGCTAGAAGAATAAGCAGAATTACTTTATGCTGAAATACTAAACGAGGTTTGTACATTTGTTTAAAGTGTTAACTAAGTGGAGAAGGAGAAAGAAATTCTTCATTTTATTCCCCCTTCTCGTTTACATGTTTTTTCTTCACTTTTTTTCATATTTAAAAAAATATATATGAATTTGCATAACTATATATATTTTTTTATACATTTTGTCATTGAATTTCTAACAAAAATGACAAAGATTTGGTTAAGCAAATGCTCATTGTTTTAACAAAATATGATTATGATGAAAAAACACCTGGTAATGGTTATGTTGTTATCTTTCTTTTATTTATTATAAATTATTGTTTTAGTTCGTTGATAAGTGTTTGTGATTTGGCCGTCTGCCAGTTGAATTATATTCTCCGGGGTTGCAATCATCGTTCAAATATAATGCTCAGAATTTCTCATCATTGAAAAGAAGGTGAAGGATTTGCTGCTGTACTCAAATTTCTTATTCTTGCTTATCAACAAGTCGTTGTTGGTATGTAAATTTTGCAACAAATTCTTTATTCTCTCCATTGGAAGGTGAATATAAAAGGTATACCTCATTTTTGAACTTGGAAAGGTTAGTTTTTTTGTATACTTTTGTTTAATATTGTTATAACCTCGAGCGGCAAAGGTTATACAATTAAAGAAGTTTATTATTATCACAATATAATAATTATACAACAGAGAGGAAGAAGAGAAGACCGCCACGGAGAGACGATTTGAAGACAAAGTAAAAGAGGGAGAAAGGCTTTGCATTGAAAATGGGATCGTGTTGGGACCATTTCAATACAAAAGAATAAATGAATAAATTTACATTCACAATCCCAACACATCCCTCCCCCTAGTTTTTAACTCAACAATTAAAACTACTACAAGCTTAATAAAAAAATTAATAAAGAGAGCATTTACTTTATCATTTCTTGAAAGTTGTAGCAGCAGCTTTGGCATAAGATTTTGAAGTATTGACAGTTGGAGCATCCCAAACATCTTTCCTTTGGAGAATAGCAGTATGTTGTCCTTGTTCACCATATGCAACATCCACAGTACCATCTGGACCATAAATCATCCCAACAACCTTTCCAGAAAGGATACATCCATCCCATTCATTTTTCCAGCAAACACGAGCACCATATTTGACTTCTGGAAGAGCATTTGAAGTTGGAGAATGAGAAACACGACGAACAGAACCCACACGAACAGCATTAACACGAGGAGGAACTTGTGAACTTGAATGACGTCTGGACTTGCATACTTTATTAATATGGCCCATCTTTCCACACGAAAAACATTCAGCATCACGGTATCTGCAGGATGAACGGGGATGTGATCCACCACAAGAATCACAATAACCAGACTTGGAGGAAGTAGAAGAAGCTTTTGAATCACGAGAAGAAGAAGAAGTTGATCGACGTCCACGGTTGCCATTTGCAGAAGAAGTATCACCACGACGATCATGTTTGGAAGTAGATGGAGCAGTCTTATGTTCTTTTCTTTTAACATAATTCACTGAAGAACGAACATGAAGACTTTGTTCTCTTTGAGCTTGGAGAGCAGTTGTAATGAGAGTTGCGCATTCAGATAATAAGGTATCAGGCTTTCTGTTGAGTTGGTTGAGTACTTGAAGACGGAATCCTTCCAAAGCACGTTCTTTCATGCACATCATTAACATTAAAGTCTTCATTTCTTCAGCACTAACATTCTTGAAGGAAGCAGCAGCATTCTCAATTCTTGAGACAAGTTCAGCAATACTTTCATGTTCAGGACCTTTCTATTCCAAATTCAAGGCCGCATATCGACTTGCAAAAATAGAAATAGAGTAGTCAAACAGACCTACCATTGTATTACGAAGCTTATCATAATCAACCAGAGTTTCAATTTCAGCCGGAAGAAGAGCAAGAGTAACTTTTTCAAAGGTTGTTGAATCCAAAGCATTAACAGTAAGAGCACATTTATCAGCATCAGTGATCCTTTGAAGCCGGAATAATGAATCAAGTTGCTTGAACCAGAGAGAAGCACAATTTGGTTTACACGGATCATATACAAATTTAGGAACATCAGGTAGAGATCGACTAACATTTGTAGTTTGAGCATGAGCAAGAGCAGCAGCAACCGCAGCAGCAAGTACATCCGGATCAATTGCAGGAGGATCAGGTTTTGGAGGCATTTTCTTTTGAGTATTATTCAGCAGCAGCAATAATATTCAACAAAGCAGAGGCAGGAAGAAGAATCACTTACACTCTCGTCACCAAGTTGTTATAACCTCGAGCGGCAAAGGTTATACAATTAAAGAAGTTTATTATTATCACAATATAATAATTATACAACAGAGAGGAAGAAGAGAAGACCGCCACGGAGAGACGATTTGAAGACAAAGTAAAAGAGGGAGAAAGGCTTTGCATTGAAAATGGGATCGTGTTGGGACCATTTCAATACAAAAGAATAAATGAATAAATTTACATTCACAATCCCAACAAATATATTGCATTACATTTTAGATGTCCAAATGGTTTTGTCCAGTAATGAATGTATGTGATATGAGTGAAGTTTCTCTCCATGGTCCGTTGCCACTTTGAACAAAATCTGGTGAAATTATTCTTGTATCTGAACCTTCATCACATAATGATCCTCGTCACATGTGAAGATCTCAAAAAGTTAATCTATGATCAATTTTATGTTATTATGGTATATCCTATTTCTCGGCCACAACTTGAATCAAATGCATCTGTGGCAGTTCATAGTGGAACAATGAATCAATCGCAACGATTTACTGATCAATATTTAAGTTTTATTGCTTTAGAAAATGATTTGTTTATTCTTCGAAGAGATCCATGTGCTGATGGTAAGCTTTTTCTCTCCATTGTATTGAGAAAATTGATCATATTTTTAGAAGATGATGTTGTGATGGATGATAGCAATGACTTTGTTGCAGCTGGAAAGTTGCATAAACTTAAAACTCGTAAACTGGTCAAAGTGAAGGAACCAAAAAGGAGAAAGTATATCCCCAGTGCTCTTCAAGATATTACAGTTGCTGCTCCTGGAGCTTTATATAATCCTGAAATGAATGATTACTTGGTTTATGGATGTAACGGCAAGATAAAATGTAAGTTTTGATTTGGATATGATGTAAACAAACTAATGTTAATATTTATTTAGACCAAATATGGCTATAATATCGTCGGAAGAAGCTCAATCAAATCCTGTTGATCGAAAAACTCCAAGCAGAACTACGATAGCAGCAGCAGACGAAAATGCAATAAATTTAACCGCGGAACCAGTTGGTACGATATTTTCTCAACGGTGTCTTTCTGGAATATTAAATTATAATTTTTAGCTGTTCCTCGTACCCAATCAGTTGCTCCATCATTCAACATCAATAACCTAAGCAACAATAGAACGAGCAAGTTGGCATGGTGTTACATCTTCCACTGATACCGCTTCAATAGCTTCAATTAATGCTAACCATCACCTTCAAGGGTTATTGAACGAACAAATATTCCTTCAAGTTCAACTAAATATGTTCCACGAATGAGTGATGATCGATTATCACCAACAATAAATCGAGTTCATGATGTGAAGCTGCAGTGGGACAAAATTCAATGTATTCTCCGCCATCACTGTAAAGAATTCATATTGCGGATGCTTCATTTGCTGGTTTTTGAAAAAACCATAGAACTTTATTTTTTCTTGGTAGTCTTTTAAGGTTTTTTTTAAATATTATGTATTTGTTATGAGCTTTTTTGTTTATAAATTTGTTGTGTTAAAATTAATTTTTTTAATAAAAGTTGTTAATTTTTACTTGTATTTTTTTTGCAAATTAATTATTGATTTCTTTTTGTACACAATTTCTCTTTTTTGTGTGCGCTCGTTCGTCCGAGCGCAGTCGAACACGAAAACGCTTCGAACGCTTTCGAAAGCGTTCGCGAACACAAAAAGGTCAGCAGCTTTTTACATTGATTTTGAAATAATTGTTTTTTTCTTACTTCAAAGAAAACATTCATTCAGTTTGCATTTTTTTTCTGACGTTACTTTTTTAGCTCTGATTATTTTTTTTCAGATTTTCTAAAAATTTTAATTTAATTAAAAAATTTTAAATTTTTTTTCGGATTTTATTTAAAGGGTTCAATAAAACATTAAACGTTTTTTTTTTCGAAATTCTAATAAACTTTTTTGACGTTTTTTACTAATTCTTTAATATCTTATGCTTTTTTAAAAGAGCTTTGCATAATTTTTGATTACCAGTTTTTGGATTTAAAAAAGTGCAAAATACAAAATCTGTCCAATTTCAACGCTCAAATCTATAAAAAGGAGACAAAATTGTTGATTGAAAGCCTTTAATATATAATAAGTTTTAATCTTCCCTTTTCAGGAAAAAATTGTAAGTTTTCCCTTTTATCTCTTTATCCACGTAATCATCCCTTTTCAGCAATGCTTAAAGTAAGTTTATTATTATTCCTTTTTTTCCCTTTAATGTTTCCCTTTTCAGATTTGCTGGTAAGATTTATCCATTTTTTGCCTTTAATTATGCCCTTTTCAGAAGCAAAAGTAAGTTTTCCTTTTTTATTATTGTTTTGTTAGTGGATTAAAGGCTTTCAATCAAACTACATTTTTTGTCGTTGCTTATTTTCGATTTTTTTTCTTTCTTTTCTTTGTGCCAAAAATGATTCCTAATTTTTTTTATAATTTTTTAAATATAAAAAAACCTTTTGGAAAAGAATATAAAATGGAGCTAAAAAAGTAACGTCTGCTAAAAAATTCAACTATTGCAAAAAATATATATGCAGCCGATGGGCAAGAAATGTAAAACAAAATTTTGAGACAAAATTAATGCAAAAATATGAAAAACGGAAAAAAAGCAATAAGAAAAAGGGGAAGGTCGTGATTTTTAATGCCTACTATACCCAATTTATTTGAAAGTAGAACCCACTATATTCATGAACAAAACCTTCGAATTTTGTGAACAAGACCTTCGAATTTTGGAAGTAAAAACCTCCGAAAAAAGGAGTAAATACATCAATTTAACAGGAGAAAAATATTCCCGAATTTCTGGGGTACGCTAATAAACCCTGTCCCAGCTGGTAGGGTTTTTATCCAAGATATTCGGAGGTTTTTCTCCCTTTTTTCAGAGGTATTTTTTTCAGTGCATTGGCACTGTTTTTAACATACAACTACCTAAAAAAATTTAGTTGATCAAAACGCATCAAAAATGTGGTCTATGTTGATGTCAGTCATTGTTATTTTAATATTTTAAATTGTAATCGTGATATCTTCAAAGACACTTTTAAATATTTAATGAATTCTTTTAGAAGATCTTTTAAGGGAAATTTGCTTCCTTTTTGTAGATTTCTTGTTTATTTCAAGGTTACTGGTATAAAACAATATATTTTTGTGCATGGAATTATAAAATATTCAAATTAAAAAATTACTTTCAACGAAGAACAAATATTAAAAAACCAACACTTTCTTCTCATTGAAAAAACGTAAAACATTTTTTTTTACAAAAAAGTAGTCAGACTTGTGACGAAACTGGCGAGCTTGGCTTCAATCAAACATGTATGTTTTTTCATACATTTAACATAAAGTTGAATTTTTCTTCATGTTTTTTTTTTGATAAATTCTGAACTGTTGGAAGATTAATTTTGGGAATTTCGTTATACCTAATTAAGTTATTAATTTTAATCGGTTAAATAAAGTTATTAAAATATCTCTTTTTTAATTTTTTGTTTGATTCTTTGTTGTTCATCTTAAAATTTTTTTTTAGCATTATTGTTGAAAAAACTGTAATTTTATGATTTTTGTGCCTAGGGAAGTTATTGGCACAAGCTAATGACTTTTGGCATGCTGGATGCTGTTCACCATGCTTTTTTACATAACATAAACACTTTCGGGAAAATTTCATCACCAAATAAAAATATGCTACCTGCTTTATTTTTATAAACCAGGATTTTTGTATTAAAAGAGTCATTCTTTTTAGTCGTCCAGCACAAGTATGCACATTCTTTGTTTTTAATACCTTTATTTAAAATAAAAAGAAATTGAATATTCATAAAAAAGATATATAAAAACTCCACAAAACTTCAAACATTTGTCCCATAGTTGTTGTTTCTCTTTTGCAATTTTTTTATTTTTTAATTTTTCCGTTTTTTTAAAAACTCATTTAAATATTTATCGCATTTTGAGCATCTTATGAAACAATTTTTGCCATAAACTATTATTTGTAGCATTTTAAAAGTTTAGACATTTTTGTTGTTTCAAAATCAAATGTAACAAAATATTCAAAAAAATAAAATTCGTATTTAAATGACAAAAATGTAAGCAGTTGTTTTTCACAGAAAACGCAACATTTTTTGGCTCTTTTTTGTTGTCTAGCATCAATAAGCAAATTGTCGATTGATCCCTTTAGTTTTTTAGAGCAAAAAAAATTTCAAAAGAAAGGGTATCTTTTTTAATTTTCTTTCCATCCGACCAAGTTTTTGAAAAAGAAAGACATTGAAGCATTTTTTGCAAGGGACATTCGAATTTAATAAATTTGTTTGAATATTTTGTAATTCTAATTTAGAATTTTATTGGCGAACACAAAATAAATATTATGCAAAAGTGTGCATTTAGAAAATATCTTCGTCTTTTTAAATTTTCATTAAATATCAAATCGCTGAAATGTATGTCTAACAGAGAAAAAAAAGAAATTTAAATGATGACATGGAGTACCATTGTTTTAATGCAAAGCTCATTTTTGGTGTTTTTAAAAGACCAGAAATTACCATTTTACTTTTAATATTACTTTAAAACTTATACTTTAAAAATGAATCTGAATTGTTCATAGTTAAATTTCGCAAAAAAGAATTATGCATTTATCTTTTCCAAACACACATAAAACAAAGATTGTTTTTTTTTGTCACGGTTTTCCTTGATAAATTATGTTTCACGGTGTGCTGAAACGTCCTGTGAGCATTTTTTATCGCCTGCTTTTTTCCATATTAAATTTTTAAACCTAGATTCTGACAAAACAAAGCAGTTTAAACGAATTCTGTAAAAACACAAAAAATGGTAACCATAAACTTATTCCATTTCCGTTGAAAAAATAACAAAAGGAGATTCAGAATCCACAGGATTCAGAATCTTTCTTTTTTCCTTTGTAAAAATGCAGTGAAAATCCTTTTTTGGCAAAATGAAACTGTTGCAAATGCACAAAAATTTTAATGCATTTTGTATGAGTTTTGTATTGAATTCTGAATCCTGTGGATTCTGAATCTCCTTTTGTTATTTTTTCAACGGAAATCGAATAACATTATGATAACCTTTTTTTGTGTTTTTACAGAATTCGTTTAAACTGCTTCGTTTTGTCAGAATCTAGGTTTAAAAATTTAATATGGAAAAAAGCAGGCGATAAAAAATGCTCACAGGACGTTTCAGCACACCGTGTGTTTCGAGTCAAGAGCATTTTTGTAAAAAATTTATTAAGGAAATATTCGAAAAAGGTGCGAAAATAGGTGCGAAAAAAGTGCGAATAAAATTTTTACATTTTGAATCTTTGAAAGCAAAGACTTTGATCTTTGCTTTATTAATAGGTGCGAAAGAAATTTAAATGACGCCATGACATGTCATCGTTTAAATTCATTTTAAAGATTTCTTTAGTTTTTTTTGTTTTGAAACTCAAGTTTTTTGTGCTGATCAAAACATTTCTTTCACAAATTTAGCATAAACAATGGATTCAGGCAAGCCGCATTTCTCAAATGTAAATATTTTAACAGAAAACCCCTAAAATAAGTTTATGTTTCAGTCAGCGACTTGTTTTCTTTTTTTAGAAACTAAATTTTATTTCTCATTTTGTAAATAAATCAGCAGCATCAATTTTTTTTAAAACTGTTTCTTCGCTTTAAAATTACTTGATGTCTGTCAAGAATAATTGTTTCAATCAACTTCTTATTAATCTTACAGAAGCAATAATCACAAATTCTACAGGCACCAAATCACTAAAACAATATTCAAAAAAAGCTTGTACAGATGATAAAAAAATTTATGTTTTTCTCACATGTTTTTTTTAAAAAAAATGAACAAATAAAATTGCTGTCTTTTTTCTTTTGAAACAATTTTTAAAAGCTGTTTGATGCCCTTAAATTGGTGGGACATTGCGACAGCCAAAGAAATAATTCTCCGATGAAAAACTAACAAACACAAAATGTCTGCATTGAAAAAATGTTTTGATTTTCTTTTTTATTCGTTCTGTGTGATTTTGAAAAAAACATTTGACAAAGACACAAAATCGGTTTTCAAAGTCGTTCAGTGCCAACATTTTGAAAGCAAAGGGGGAGTATTTTTTCACGGTTTGTTTTTGCAATATTTTGTTTTCATATTTTGTACCGAAGTTTAATGCATTTTACATTCGAAGATTTTTTGTATTTTTTTACACGTTACAAAAACTTTTGATCACATTACAAGTACATTATCAAAAAAATGATTGCCAAAGTGTATGAAACAATATTTATTTTGCAATATTTTACAGAAACGGAGATTACGTGGAATTAAACTGATCATGATGATCTACAAAATATTTTTAAATTTTTAATGCATATTAGTTGTTTTTTTCTGCCTCTGTTTTGTAAATCTTATGCTTTTTTTGTGTTAAAATATCTTTCAATAATATGCACATCCCGTGAGTTTTTTTAAAGTTACAAAATATTCAAAATCAAAAAATCTGGACTTTTAGCAAATAATAAATTTAAAAGCAAATTTTCATTTTCATTGAAAACAAAGAAAAAACTTTAATACCAATTTTTGTGTCTTTTTTATAGGCATATAAAAACAACAGTGATAAAATAATGTTTTCGCTGCACATTTGGATGTCAAATTTAGCCACAAATGCATTTATGGCTGCATTAGACATCCAAATGTGTTTACCAAAAGATCAATCAAACTTGCGACGAAATTGATGAACTAATTTTTTTGCCGTCAGTCAAAAATGAAATGTTTTGGTCAAAAACAAAAATGTTCAACTTTTTTTCTTTAATTTTGACTATTTTAAAATTTAAAAATATTTAAAAAAAACGTGTGAAACAAATACGATGCTTTTACAAAAGTACTTTAAAAAAATTAAAGGAATCACTTTTCTGTGACATGTATCTACAATAAAAAAAAGAAAAATTAAAAGTTCTTTCGATGTTTTCAGAAACTAAAAATGTTAAATAATTTGAAACTTGTCTTTTTTTGTAGAAAAGGATCAATGAAAGCTTTTTATTCAAAGTTTTAAAATGAATATGGTCGTGAATTAAAGGTGATCGTTGTATTTAAAGAGTGCGCATGTTTCTACTTTTATGCAAAAAAAATCGACAGAATTTCTATTTTTTATTCCCAAGTTGTTGTTCGTCTTTGATTCTCTTTTTAGGTTAAAAAAAAATACATTCATATATATTTTACGAGCAAAGCAGAGCTTTCATTTGTACTTTATCAGGTCAATTGGGAAAGGTCATTGTTGTAGTTAAGAAACAAATATTTGAGGCATTGTGTATTCGTTCTTAGGTTACATAACTTGTCTCATCCTCTGCAATTATTATTGGGTCTGTCTTTATAGTTTTTTTCAGCCAAATTTTGTTTTGCATTATTTTTTGCAAGGATCATTCAGTTGTAATTTTTTTTTGAATATTTTATAATTTATATTTAAAGGTTAAAAATTATAATACTTTGAAGAAAATAAAATAAAACTATGTGCAAACGTCGTCATTTAGATAATATCTTAAACATATCACAATAAATATTAAATCGCAAAAATGCATTAGATTTAACAGATTTAAAAGAGAAATTTAATATCTGTTATTATCATTTTATCATTTTCAGTAATTATTTTGTCGTTGATTGCTTGGTGAGTTTTTAAAAAACATTTTTTAATATTTGATGAATATAAAAGAAATGTGGCTGCAACGTTTTCTTCAGTCTTTAACTCTACCAATTAATGTAAAAATCTGCTTTATGAAATCTCAGATATTACACAATTTTTATATTAATTTTATTTTACTTAAATAGTTGTAAACATTTTTACAAATTGTTTTAATTTTTTTATGTTTCTTCTCTTATTTTTTGGGGGACGTAATTTGGCCCATCAAGTTAAAATGCATTTAAAAATTTGTGCATTAAATGTGGAATAAAAGTGATCGTTATGTTCTGCAAAATAATTTTAAATATGGAATGTCCATTTACTATGACACCTCTAATTTTAATCTCAGTTTTGTGCACTTAATGTTTTTATTACTCAAATGTTTATTTGCAAAATGTAAAGTAAAAGATTTTTCTAAAGTTATAAAACATTCAAAATAGAAAAAGTGCAACATTTTTCAACATTTTCTTTTTATTGAAAAAGTGAAAACTTTACTATCAATTTTTGTGTCTAATCGGAATACTTTTTTCCAAAAAATATCATTTGCAAAATTTCAGTTTTACAGACATGTTTTATCTTTGTTAAATTCAACTGTAACAAAATATTCAAAAAAAAAAGAAACTGATATAAAAATAGACAAAAATGTACAGTAGCGCTCAAAAGTTTTTGGCCACTTTGAAAAATGGCTGTATTTCAAAAACCAAGAGTACGATTTCCA
Source organism: Panagrolaimus sp. LJ2414 (assembly GCA_024447195.1). NCBI lineage: Eukaryota > Metazoa > Nematoda > Chromadorea > Rhabditida > Panagrolaimidae > Panagrolaimus > Panagrolaimus sp. LJ2414. The sequence goes on along the minus strand of JAMRXY010000011.1, from coordinate 179,834 downwards.
AAACCCTATATAAAATTTAAAGCCCTATCACAGACCTATCAAAATATACCACGGCGGTTCCGGAAACATCTCGTAACAGAAAGTTCTAGAACATCGAAAAAAATGAGGTGCTCAAAAGTTTTTGGCCACTTTAGTTTTCAGCTAAAATTTGTGTTAGTTTTGTGTTTTTTTTTCGTTTTTTTTACCAGGTAAGGTGGCTTATTCTTTAAAATATCTTTTCAGACATAATTAAGCTATGAAATCTAAAAAAAATACTGATGTTGCTATTCGTGAGCTTGTTTTGAAGAAACATGCTGAAGGTCTTTCTAATCGTGCAATTTCGAGTGAAATTCATGTCCCAAGAAGTACTGTTGGCTATATTGTTAACAAGTATAAAAATGGTGAACCAATTCGTGACAAACCTCGATCTGGAAGACCTAAGAAAACCACAATTCGCATTGACAGAACCATCGTTCGAAAGTCTGTTGCTGATCCTAAAAAGAATGCTGTTGATATTTCGAAAGAAATTAATGCAGAACATGATATATCCATTGGTCGCATGACTGTTAGTCGTCGTCTTTCTGATGCTGGGTTGAATGGCCGCGTTGCTGTCAATAAACCTTTGGTAAATGCAAAGAACCGAGCTCGTAGACTTAAATTTGCCCGTGAACATCAACATTGGACTGTTGAACAATGGAAAAAGGTCTTATATAGTGACGAAAGTAAGTTCAATTTATTTGGTAGTGATGGTAAAAAATATGTACGACGTCCTGTCAATGAACGCTTCAATCCGCGCTATCAAATTCCCACAGTCAAACATGGTGGTGGATCAGTCATGGTATGGGGTGCATTTCATTATGGTGGCGTTGGACCTATTCATCAAATTGAAGGTATTATGGATAGATTTGTTTATCGGGATATTCTTGAAAATCAAATGCTTCCATTTGCTCGTCGAAATATGCCTCGTGGATGGGTTTTCCAACAAGATAACGATCCTAAACATGCTTCCATACTTGTTAAGGAATGGTTTGCAAAGAAAAAAGTCCGTGTTTTGAAATGGCCTAGTCAATCTCCTGACCTTAATCCTATTGAACATTTGTGGGATGTTCTTGGAAGACGTGTTGGAGCTCGAAAACATACTTCCAAAGCAGATCTTTTTGCTCATTTACAACAAGAATGGTTGAATATTCCAAAGCTAACTATTGAAGACCTTATTGAATCCATGCCTCGTCGTTGTGCCGCAGTTATCGCTGCTAAAGGTTATGCAACTAAATATTAATGAATAGTTAATGTTTTATTAGCTTTTTGTTTTCATTTTTAGTTCAAAATAATTAAAAATTTACTTTAAAACTAAAGTGGCCAAAAACTTTTGAGCACCTCATTTTTTTCGATGCACTAGAACTTTCTGTTACGAGATGTTTCCGGAACCGCCATGGTATGGTTTGATAGGTCTGTGATAGGGCTTTAAATTTTATATAGGGTTTTGGAAATCGTACTTTTGGTTTTTGAAATACAGCCATTTTTCAAAGTGGCCAAAAACTTTTGAGCGCTACTGTATGCAGTTTTTTACAGAAAACCACAAAATTAGTTGGCTCTTTTTTGCAAATTGTGAAAGAACTAAAAATTGATTTTTCAGTTTTTTTAGGCACAAAAGAACGATTTTGAAAGGCCAGAAAATGTGTCTTTGATTTTTTCTTTTCAACCATTTTTGTTTTAAAATAAGAGAAAAATTGATACATTTTTTACAAGGGTTATTCAGTTGTATTAAATTTATTTGAATATTTTGTAATTTTCGATGTTAAAAACGTAATATTTTTGTAGAAGAAAAAATAAAACTTTTTTCAAATGTATTCATTTAGCGGATATCCTAGTGATCTACTCGAAATCATAAAATACCAATAAATATCAAATCGCAGAAATGTACTGTATCCAACAGAGAAAAAAATAATTTAAACCAAGCCATGACATTTCATCGTTTTAATTCATTTTATAGATTTCCATAGTTTTATTTAGTTTTGAAATTCACTTACAAAAATTTTCTTTCACAAATGAACAACAACAATGGATTCAGAAATTATTATCAAAACAGACTTAAAGAATATACCCGAAAACTGTAGGCAAACCACTTTTCTCATTTGAAAATGTAAATATTTTAACAGAAAACCCCAAAAAATAAGTTTAAGATGTTTTTTTAAAAATTGTTTTCAGTCGTATATTAATGCTGTTATTGTCTGCCAAGAATAACTGTTTTAAGCAACTTTTTATTAATCTTACAAATCAATAATCACAAACTCTACAGGCAATAAATCACTAAAATAATATTCAAAAAAAAGCCTGTACGAATGAAAAAAAGATTCTTGTTTATCTCAAATGTTTTTTTTCAACCAAAATGAAAGAATAAAATTGCTGTCTTTTTTATTTTGAAATATTTGCGTCCTTTTTTTAAAAGCTGTTTGATGCCCTTAAATTGGAGGGACATTGAGACAACCAAAAAAAAAACAAATCTGCAATGAAAAACTAATCATCAGCAAAATATGACCATTGAAAAAAATGTTTTGATTTTCTTTTTTATTCGTTCTGCGTGATTTTGAAAAAAACATTTTGCAGTATTTTGTTTTTTTACATTTTTTGTACTGAAGTTTAATGCATTTTGCATTCGAAGATTTTTTGTTAAACATGGCATTTTTACCATTTTTTAAATTGAAGTTTCATTGTAAAAGGAATGTCGCATGTTTATTTTTTTTTCTCACTTTCATTGAACTTTTTTTCTCCTTCACAGTTTCCATATTTATTTAAATAAAAATTTAAATAACAAAATATTCAAAATAGAAAAACTGTAGACTTTAATCCAAGAACAAATTCGAAAGCAGCAACTTTTTCTTGTCTTTGAAAAAACTTAAAAAAAGTTTCTTGTAAGAGCACATAAAAAAGCAAATGCAAGAATATATTTTCTCTTCTCTTTTATGCTGAATTTGTCATTCAATTTGATCTAATTTTTTTGCCGTCAGTCGAAAATGAAATGGTTTGTTCGAAAAATATGCGCCTTTCTTTTTTTTTCTTTCTTCGATTTTCAATATTTCAAATTAAAATGTTTATAAAAAAATGAAGAAAAAAATATAGAGCTTTAACCGCTTGACAAAAGTGAAAAAATAAAAAAAATCAAATGTCGTCATTCACAATCATTTTTCAGGAAATAAAAGAGGTGAAATGTTATGTATGTATTAAAAAAAACAGTTTTATTCACAGATTTTAAATGAATATAGCGGTAAATTACTGGTGACCTTCATCAATGTGCATTTTTTATACTTTAACGCAAAAAGCAAAGTTCGTTTCAATTAAAATACAAAAATGGATTGTTGTCAAGAGTCGTTTTGTGTCGAATAAGTTGAACAATGTCCAAAGTAAAAAATGAAAAAAAATTGATAAAAAAATTCTGTATTCATTAAAAAATGAAAATAAAACTTCCATCATTTATAACCAAGTTGATCTTTCCTTTACGTAGCTTTCGTTTCTTTATTTAATTTTTAAGTTTCTTTGAAAAACAGATTTTAATATGAAACGGACCATAATTTTATGATTAGATTTTTATTTACCCCAATTTAAAAAAAATTGCATCTGCTGCATTTCAGCTAAGCAGACACTTTTGTTGAAAAAAAAATATTCAAAACAATTAAACTTGTTTTAAAATGGCAAAAAAAGTTTTCTCTCATTTAAGCAGAGCGATAGTTGGCTCTTTTCAGTCGTCTAATACAAATACACACAGTCTGAATTGAGTTGCACTTTTAATTTTTTAGACACAAAAAAGATTTCCAAACTATATGGATATGTCCTTTTCTTTCAACCAATTTTTTTGAAAAAGAAAATTACATTTATTTTACAGCATATTTTGCAAGGATCATTTAGTTGTAATAAATTTATTTTGAAATATTTTGTAATTTTCAGTGTCAGAAACAAAACATTTTTAAAGAAAATAAAATATAACTTTGTGCAAAAGTATTCATTTTGAGGATCACAAGTCCAGAGATTTACTCAATATATATCTAATTGAAAAAATGTATTAAATCCAATAAAGAATTTTAATAATGCCGTGGCATTTGATCCATTTAATTCAATTTCTTGATTTCCTTAATTTTGTTTTCTTTTCGAACTCAAGTTTTTTATAACAAGGATTTTCATTGCTTTTTTGGCAAATTTAAGCTTTTGTTTTCCTTTATTCGTTTTCAATAAAAAATTTTAAAGAAAATGGTATAATTCTAGAATAGTGGAACGATTTTTTTAAATTTTTTTCAATGCGCTCACAATAGATGTGCATTCATTCCTTCATTCTTTTTTTGAATGATTGATAACAAAAAAGGAAAATGATAAAAAAAGAAAAGAGGTTTTTCAGTGGAGAGAGAGTGCCACTTTGGATGTCTGTTGTCAACGACGACTTCATTGTGCAACACCAATAAAAAAAAGTATAAATACATTCGAATTTTTGGTTCAAAACAAATTTTGAACTCATGTCTGAGGTTTCATTACCCAAAATGAGTTCAACACAAAACATTTCAATGTTGTGAAAAACAACGTGAAATGTTTTGTGTTAAAATTCTGCGTTTGTCTGAACGACTTTTAGTCGTTCAGACAAACGCAAAAAAAAATCGTTCCACTATTCTAGAATTGTTCCCTTATGAAACATCAGATATTGCACGTTTTTTTATTTATTTATTTAAACGGTTTTTAAACATTTTTACTAATTTTTCTAATTTTTTAGGCGCATTTGCTTCGTATTTAATTTAAAAGCGTATTAAATTTTTATGAAAAAATGAAAATACATTTGTATTAAACAAATATTGGAAAAATTATCAAATTATCTGAATATTCTAATTATTTTAATATCAACAACAAAAGATTAATTTCCTCTTAATTAATAAAAAAAACACAAAATATTCAAATTCAAAAATTTCAATTCACACTTTTATTAAAAACTGCAAATCAATCAAGATACTTGACAAACATATGTGTCTCCAAAAATAAACGTTTTTGGGTGATGATGAAAACTATAGATGACTCAATTCAGTCATCTAGCAAAAATACACACAATCGTGAATTATCTAAAAAATGATCTTTTAGTTTTTTTGGCACAAAAGAAAGGGTGTGTCTTCAATGTTTCTTTCTATTCAATAATTTTTTTTTGAAAAAGAGAATGACATTTATTTTGGAGCATTTTTTGAAAAGATTATTCGGGTGTAAATTTTTTTTGAATATTTTGTATTTTTGGATGTTAAAAGTATTTCGTAAAAAAATAGAAAAATTGGTTAAATAGAATTCATTTAGAAGGTATACTTGGAAAAAGAATGATGTATTTATTTACCTTAAATATCAATTCACAAAAAGTATCATATCCAACAGAGAACAATTAGAAATCAAAATGATGCCACGGCATCAAAGCTGATTGGAACAAAAAGTTTAATCTGGAATCCGGATCGCAAAAATCGTTCGGAATTCCGGAATTGGTGATTGTTTCTCAATTGATTTTTGTTTAACAATTTATTTTTTTTAATCCTATTACTCAAATGTTTAAGATAATGAAAAAAAAACAAACATTAGCCAGCAAAATGTAAATTAAAGAAAAAACAAAAATTAAAACAATTATTTTAACCAAAAATGTTTGAACAAAACTGCTACCTTTATAATCGCATATTTATCATCGATGTTTAGATTCTTGTGCTTCATTAATAAAATATATCCATGTTTAGATTATTTTAAAAAGTGCAAGAAATTTGTATAAAAAAGGTTCCGCATTTAAATTTTTAAAATAGTTTGTTGCAAATAATCGAAAATGTTTGCGACAGGAAACAATACGAAGTCTTTTTCCAAGAACGAGAAAACAGCTTCATTTTGTTGTCTGAAAAAACAGCGAAGCACAAAAATGTAAAACGAAAATTCCAAAAAAAAGATTTTGTTTTTAATTGATCAAATTGAATGAAAGAATTATGAAATCAAAATAAAAGCAGACAAATGTAAAGGAACATTCACAAAACTGAGACATGTCTCAAAAAGATGAAATTCATTTTGAATAAGTTGAATTGAAAATATTTTGGTAAAACAAATTTATAATTTTGTTGCCCCGTTAAAAATATTTTTATAATCAATCAGTGTAAAACTAACAAAAGTGTTGTTTTTGATTATTGTTATGAGATGCATATGACGATGGTTTTTTTAAATGTATTAATTTATAAATATAATTCCGGAAAATTTTAAAAGTATTTTAAAAAATTTATCTAATATTCAAAAAATTAAAACAGCAATATATGTTTTGCCAATGAACATCAACAACTTCGAAAAAAGGCACATTTCTTTTCCCAAAAATGAAAGTGAACTAAACTTTCTTTGACATTTGTCTGGGAAAAAAGTTCTCGATAAATGCATTTTTCGATGAAAATATTTCGAAAACATTGAATGAGCAAAAATTGTTTTCTTTCGGTTGCAAAAAATGATAAATGTAAACAAACTGGCGTTGTTTTCTTATTTTTAAGCCATTACGAACTTGTGACAAAATTAAGTTTATTAATGGTTTTTGCGGTAACGTTTTCTTATCAAAATTTTATTGATTTCTTACTTGAAAGTTTGCAGTATTTTTAGTGCTGCAAAATCTATAAATATTTTTCAAAGTTTTGCAAATAAAAATAACAAAAACATTCAAAAACGAAAAGAAGAATGTTCTTTTTGTGCCACAACGATATTTTTAAGATTTTTAAAAAAAACAACCCCAAAAACAAACAAATACGATTTCTCAATTTGTCTAAGAAAAAGAAAAAGAAATAAAATGCAAATATGAACATCTGTTTGCTTTTTCATAAATGAACACTCAACGTTGAAAATTGTTGTGAAATGAAAAATGTTAACATCTCAGAGAGTCGAAATCTTTCCTTAACATTTTTAGCATGCTGATATAAAAAATAGGACCCCTAAAAACACTCGATTATCTTTCAGTATTAGTGTTATACGTTGAAAATGTTTTAAAAGATTCTCACATATTGTATCTAACGTAAGTCAAAAATTAATGTTAAAAATTCTCCTATAAATTTCAAAATCATATTTGCGATAAAAAAAAGCTTGTATTTTTACTCAAATGCAGATTCATCGCTTCTAAAAACTTTTATTCAACAATTTTCATGACATAAACTTCTGCCTATTATAATTTTATTGATTACAGTGAATCAAAAAATGAATTTAATATATTGTAGACAGATATCTCTTTGTAATTTTTACATACAATCATGATGCTCTCAAAGACATATTTAAATATTTAATGTGCATTTTAATAGCTTAGATTCTTTTTCGTCTCCTTTTTGTATTTTCCGTGATTTTTATCAAGTTTATTTAAAGAATATAAAGTAATAGATTTTTCCCAAATGCCAAAATATTCAAAAAAAACTACAGCGATAAATAATATTCCCCCATCTTATGCAGAAGTAGTCATCCAAAAATGTTTTCCAAAAAAATCATCAAATTTTTGACGACATTGACTAACAATTTTCTCGCTATCGATCAAAAATTAAATGTTTCGTTCGAAAACAAAAAAGCTCAATTTAAATTTTCTTTCTTTCTTCGATTTTGAATATTTCATAGTTAAATTGTTTATTTAAAAAACCAAAAAATAAGAAGGTTTTGTTGTTTTAAATAATAAAAAAAATAAAAAATAAGATATTCTTAAAAATAAACCCAGTAAAAAAGAATAAAATTAAGCGTGATTTCGAGAACTTTATGTTCAGAAAGTTAATGATGTCAAATTTTATAATTTTTTTTCGATAAGCAGTGTTAATTTCTCAGCAAAGTTAAACATTACATCAAGTTTTTTTTGCACCATTTTTGTTATCAATATCCTATGTTAAATTCATTAAATTTTGTTCATAAATTTTACAAGATATGATATCTGTTTTTGAACGATTAGTTGTTCGGCCAAAACGAATATTTAGGATATTTTAGCGAATGTTTTTTTTCAATAACTTTTTTATTTTTGGTAGTGGCCTATTTTGTAAATGCATTGAAATAGGTTGTTTATGTCCTGTCAGGTCTGATATAATAGGTCATCGCTGTAGTTAAGAGATAGTTTTTTGAGACATCATTGACTTGATATTGCGTTATATTACTTGTTTCGTTCATCCTTTTAAAATCTGTGCCATTAAAAAAAAGTGAGATGACGTGGTAATAAAATTGTCTTCAGGTTTCCCAAAACATATTTAAATATTTTATGGATCCTGATTGTGATTTTCTTCTACAAGGTGTCACAAAAAAAAGTATAATTCTTTTTTTAAACAAGGAAGAGGGGCTGCCAAGACCTATGGTTGGTGCCAACAGGGACTTGGTGGGAAGAGGTACTTGACCCTACAGTATCGTGGTTACGGTACTTTCGCTGCGAAAGTTGCAGAAGTTCAAAGTTAAAAAAACACCCATTTTTGGGGTGTTTTTTGAATCCCTTTTCCCAAAGCCCCAGGGCAGCTGAAGACCTGTGGTTTTGGGGTTTGGTAGACCTTGACTAACTCTCGTTGTTCCCCCATAGTATGACTTTGGGGGACTTTCGCTTCGAGAAATCCAGCGCGTTAAAAAAACTTTTTCAAATTTTTATACGTTTTTGACTATGTTTGACTTATTGGTGTAGTCCACCCAGAAGGAGTTGGAGGCTCATATTTGTTGCCAACAAACTTCAGACCTGTCGTGGTCGATCCCATGCAAAAATATTGAAATCTGGAAAAATGACTTTTTTTCGATACTCAAAAATTTTCAAAAACAACTGCTTAAACGTGTATACTAATAAATAGCAGGTAACTATGTATACGCAAAAGTTTTAAAATGTTATTTTCCGCTATATATCAATAAACATAGTCCGGATGAATACTGTAAAATACATTTTAAGCGTTTTTGCCCAATTTGGATAGTTTAACATTGAATTGAATTTCATTATGTGTTAAGCATACTTACTAACATACGAAAATTGTGGCTGCTTAAAATGTCATTTTTCCAGATTTCAATATTTTTGCATGGGATCGACCACGACAGGTCTGAAGTTTGTTGGCAACAAATATGAGCCTCCAACTCCTTCTGGGTGGACTACACCAATAAGTCAAACATAGTCAAAAACGTATAAAAATTTGAAAAAGTTTTTTTAACGCGCTGGATTTCTCGAAGCGAAAGTCCCCCAAAGTCATACTATGGGGGAACAACGAGAGTTAGTCAAGGTCTACCAAACCCCAAAACCACAGGTCTTCAGCTGCCCTGGGGCTTTGGGAAAAGGGATTCAAAAAACACCCCAAAAATGGGTGTTTTTTTAACTTTGAACTTCTGCAACTTTCGCAGCGAAAGTACCGTAACCACGATACTGTAGGGTCAAGTACCTCTTCCCACCAAGTCCCTGTTGGCACCAACCATAGGTCTTGGCAGCCCCTCTTCCTTGTTTAAAAAAAGAATTATATTTTTTTTTGTGACACCTTGTATTTTTTGACTATGTTTTGTAAATTGCACGTTTTCTTCATTCTAATGTTTATTTATAAAGCGTAAGATAATAAACTTTTATCAAAAATTACAAAATATTTGAAATAAAAAAAACTGCTGAAAAAAGAAATAAGGATTGTAAAAGGCAATCATTTTTTTAATAATGTACAAGTACATTAATAAAAAAATTATTGCCAAAGTGTATGAAACAATAAATTTAAATTTTTTTTAAAATTTCATGCTTTTCTCATGTTAAAGTATATTTCAGTAATATACACATTCCCTGAGTTTTTTTAAAGTAAAAATATTCAAAAATAAAATCAATGATATATTTTTAACGAATAATAAATACGGAAGCAACTTTTTCTTTACATTGAAAGAAGAGAAAAAACTTTAATACCAATTTTTGTGTCTTTTTTATAGGCACATAAAAAAAGACAGCGACAAAATAATGTTTTCGCTGCACATTTGAATGTCAAATTTAGCCACAAATGCATTTTTGGCTGCATTAGACATCCAAATGTGTTTACCAAAAAATCAATCAAACTTGCGACGAAACTTACGAACTAATTTTTTTGCCGTCAGTCGAAAGTGAAATGTTTTGGTCAAAAACAAAAATGTTCAACTTTTTTTCTTTAATTTTGAATATTTTAAAATTTAAAAATATTTAAAAAAAACGTGACAAAAAATATGATGCTTTTACAAAAGTACTTTTAAAAAATTAAAGGAATCACTTTTCTGTGACATGTATCTACAATAAAAAAAATAAAAATTAAAAGTTATTTCGATGTTTTCAAACTAAAAATGTTCAATAATTTGAAACTTGTCTTTTTTTGTAGAAAAGGATCAATGAAAGCTTTTTATTCAAAGTTTTAAAATGAATATGGTCGTGAATTAAAGGTGATCGTTGTATTTAAAGAGTGCGCATGTTTCTACTTTTATGCAAAAAAAAATCGACAGAATTTCTATTTTTTATTCCCAAGTTGTTGTTCGTCTTTGATTCTCTTTTTAGGTTAAAAAAATACATTCATATATATTTTACGAGCAAAGCAGAGCTTTCACTTGTACTTTATCAGGTCAATTGGGAAAGGTCATTGTTGTAGTTTTAACTTCTTAAAAGAAACAAATATTTGAGGCATTGTTTATTCGTTCTTAGGTTACATAACTTGTCTCATCCTCTGCAATTATTATTGGGTCTGTCTTTATAGTTTTTTTCAGCCAAGTTTTGTTTTGCATTATTTTTTGCAAGGATCATTCAGTTGTAATTTTTTTTGAATATTTTATAATTTATAATTAAAGGTTAAAAATTATAATACTTTGAAGAAAATAAAATAAAACTATGTGCAAACGTCGTCATTTAGATAATATCTTAAACATATCACAATAAATATTAAATCGCAAAAATGCATTAGATTTAACAGATTTAAAAGAGAAATTTAATTTCTGTTATTATCATTTTATCATTTTCAATAATTATTTTGTCGTTGATTGCTTGGTGAGTTTTTAAAAAACATTTTTTAATATTTGATGAATATAAAAGAAATGTGGCTGCAACGTTTTCTTCAGTCTTTAACTCTACCAATTAATGTAAAAACCTGCTTAACGAATTCTCTAATATTACACAATTTTTCTTTTAATTTTATTTTACTTAAGACGCAGTCTGGCTGGAACTCAAAAACGAGCGGCACAGGCCAAAAATAGATTTGCCCCAAATTTTGCCCATAGGTAAAGCAAGCATGGAGAAGACGATTCTGCCTTCTGTTTTTGTTTAAAAAAATTTCTTACGGTAGTTACAGTACATCAAAGATTTAAGCCGACGAATATTCGATTTGATGTGAAAAATCAGGAAATTTATTTTTTGTCATTATTTTGCCCCTGTATAGGTTTTCGACCATGGGGAATCCGAAAAAGAGGCTTTTGGAATCACCAGAATATGTGGAACACCGATTTTTTAACACACCGGTTTATTTAACTCTGAAAAAAATGGCTTTAAATTCCACAGAGGGGTGAAAAACCATGATATTATTAAAATTTAACATCTTGTAAATATAATAAGATAAAAAATATAATAAATTAGGGTCTTTAACATCGTTTTAAAAATTAATGAACATGCGCAATCGTGATTTTTCCCCTGTAAAACACAAGAAGAAAGAAAAATTTGCTGTTTTGGCAAAATGTCGTACAACGAAACTGTTGCTTTTTCTTTTTGCAAAATTTTTTACAAGGGAAAAATCACGATTGCGCATGTTCATTAATTTTTAAAACGATGTTAAAGACCCTAATTTATTATATTTTTTATCTTATTATATTTACAAGATGTTAAATTTTAATAATATCATGGTTTTTCACCCCTCTGTGGAATTTAAAGCCATTTTTTTCAGAGTTAAATAAACCGGTGTGTTAAAAAATCGGTGTTCCACATATTCTGGTGATTCCAAAAGCCTCTTTTTCGGATTCCCCATGGTCGAAAACCTATACAGGGGCAAAATAATGACAAAAAATAAATTTCCTGATTTTTCACATCAAATCGAATATTCGTCGGCTTAAATCTTTGATGTACTGTAACTACCGTAAGAAATTTTTTTAAACAAAAACAGAAGGCAGGATCGTCTTCTCCATGCTTGCTTTACCTATGGGCAAAATTTGGGGCAAATCTATTTTTGGCCTGTGCCGGCCTTCCCTTGATTTTTTTGAGTTCCAGCCAGAGTGCGTCTTAAATAGTTGTAAACATTTTTACAAATTGTTCTAATTTTTGTTATGTTTCTTCTCTTATTTTTTGGGGGACGTAATTTGGTCCATCCCATTAAAATGCATTCAAAAATCTATGCATTAAATGTGGAATAAAAGTGATCGTTATGTTCTGCAAAATAATTTTAAATATTGAATGTCCATTTACAGCTCTAATTTTAATCTCAGTTGTGAGCACTTAATGTTTTTATTACTCAAATTTTTATTTGAAAAATGTAAAGTAAAAGATTTTTCAAAAGTTACAAAACATTCAAAATAGAAAAAGTGCGGATTTGTAACAAAGAACAAATTCGAAAGCGACTTTTTCTTCATTGCAAAAGCGAAAACTTTACTACCAATTTTTGTGTCTCTTTTAGGCCCAAAAAAAGATAGCGACAAAATAATATTTTTCACTGCACATTTGTGGCTGAATTAGACATTCTAATTTTTTTACTAAAAAAATCGATCAAAATAATGATGACACCTCTGACGAATTCCTTTTTTGTTGTTGATTGAAAATAAAAAGTTCAACTTTCTTTTCCTTTCTTTTTTTGGTTTTGAATATTTTGTAATTAAAATGCTTTTACAGTTTATTGAAAGTTTTTAAATGAATATAACCGTGATTTAAAATTGATCGTTTACTTTAGAAATGTGCATTTTTTATTTTTAATAAATAAAAAAACAATGTTTGTTTTCGCTTTAAACAAATCCCTTTTACTCTAAATATAATTTAATTTTTTATTTTTTTTTGTAGAAAATTACCAGTAAAACAGTTTATTCACAGCTTAAAAGAGGAATATGACCATCAAAGCCATTGGGAGAAAAAAATTTCGGGGTGGGCACGCCTTTGATCTTTTGCCGCCATTACACGGCTGCGGTAAAAGATCAAAGGATTTTCTCAATCGGAGGGGGCACGTGACCCAAGTGCCCCTCCCCCCTTCTCTACGGCCTTGATAACCATGAATAAACGGTGAGCTTTATATTCAAGATATGCATAATTTTTCTTTTTTGCAAAAAAACACTGTATGTTTTGATGAAAGTGCTAATATGGTTTTTTGTTAGGAATAATTTGTTCTTTGTTTTGTTTAGATCAAACAAAACAAAGAAATTCATTATTCATAACATGAGATAACAAAACTGTTTGGATTTATTCCAAGTTGCTGCTTCTTATGTTGAATCCACTTTTTTTAAAATTTTAATGTTACTTTAAAAAACACATATAAATAATTAACGCTGGTTTGGATTGCTTTTTTCTGGTAAGTGTGATTTCAGTATTCAGATTATACAGACACTTTTTTCATTTTTAAAACTTAATTTAAAATCTTACAAAATATTCAAGAAAAATGAAATTGATCTTAAAACGGCCATAAATAAATTGTTTTCCAAGGAACCACAACGTTATTTAGCTCTTTTTCGCACATTGTGACACATCAAACTGAAGAGCAAATTTTGTGAGACATTTTGGCATTCGTTTTTTAAAATTCTCTCGACAAAAAATGTTGATTCCTCGAGGAGAAACACTTTGCCAAGCGTCCCACAAAATTTTGCTTTCTCTTTGCAAAAAATTTCATGTGCGTGAAATAACTAAAAATTGATTTTTAACGTTTCTTCAAAAAACTCATTTAAATAATTAACGTGTATATAAAAAATCGGAATATTTTTTTCCAAAAAATATCATTTGCAAAACTCCAATTTTACAGACATGTTTTATCTTTGTTAAATTCAACTGTAACAAAATATTCAAAAAAAAAAGACACTGATATAAAAATAGACAAAAATGTATGCAGTTTTTTACAGAAAACCACAAAATTAGTTGGCTCTTTTTTGCAAATTGTGAAAGAACTAAAAATTGATTTTTCAGTTTTTTTAGGCACAAAAAAAGATTTTGAAAAGGAAAAGAATGCGTCTTAATATTTTTTTTCTTTTTACCATTTTTGTTTTAAAATAAGAGAAAAATTGATACATTTTTTACAAGGATCATTCAGTTGTATTAAACTTATTTGAATATTTTGTAATTTTCGATGTTAAAAACGTAATATTTTTGTAGAAGAAAAAATAAAACCTTGTTCAAATGTATTCATTTAGCGGATATCCTTATGATCTACTCGAAATCATAAAATACCAATAAATATCAAATCGCAGAAATGTACTGTATCCAACATTGTTTTCAGTCGTATATTCATGCTGTTATTGTCTGCCAAGAATAACTGTTTTAAGCAACTTTTTATTAATCTTACAAATCAATAATCACAAACTCTACAGGCAATAAATCACTAAAATTCAAAAAAGCCTGTACGAATGAAAAAAAGATTCTTGTTTATCTCAAATGTTTTTTTTTCAAACACAATGAATGAATAAAATTGTTGTCTTTTTTATTTTGAAATAATTGCGTCATTTTTTTAAAAGCTGTTTGATGCCCTTAAATTGGAGGGACACATTGAGACAACCAAAAAAACAAATATGCAATGAAAAACTAATCATCAGCAAAATATATCCATTGAAAAATATGATTTGATTTTCTTTTTTATTCGTTCTGTTTGATTGTAAAAAACATTTTGCTATATTTTGTTTTTTTACATTTTTTGTACTGAAGTTTAATACATTTTGCATTCGAAGATTTTTTGTTAAGCATGCCGTTTTTACCATTTTTAAAATTGAAGTTTCATTGTAAAAGGAATGTCGCGTGTTTATTTTTTTCTCACTTTCATTGAACTTTTTCTCTCCGTCACAATTTCCATATTTATTTAAATAAAAATATAAATAACAAAATATTCAAAATAGAAAAACTGTAGACTTTAATTGATGAACAAATTCGAAAGCAGCAACTTTTTCTTGTTTTTGAAAAAACTTAAAAAAAGTTTCTTGTATGAGCACATAAAAAAGCAGAGACATTATTTTCTCGTCATCATTTATGCTGAATTTGTCATTCAATTTCTTTAACAAAAAATCATTCAAATTTTTGACGACAATGGTGAAATAATTTTTTGTCGTCAGTCGAAAATGCAATGGTTTGTTCGAAAACAGACAACTTTCTTTTTATTTCTTCGATTTTGAATCTTATATAATTAAAATGTTTAAAAAAATGAAGAAAAAATATAAAGCTTTAACCGCTTGACAAAAGTGAAAAAATAAAAAAAATCAAATATCGTCATTCACAATCATTTTTTAGGAAATAAAAGAGGTGAAATGGTATGTATGTATTAAAAAAAACAGTTTTATTCACAGATTTTAAATGAATATAGAGGTAAATTACTGGTGACCTTCATCAATGTGCATTTTTTATACTTTAACGCAAAAAAGCAAAGTTCGTTTCAATTAAAATACAAAAATGGATTGTTGTCAAGAGTTGTTTTGTGTCGAATAAGCTGAACAATGTCCAAAGCAAAAAATGCAAAAAAATGATAAAAAAATTCAGTATTCATTAAAAAATTAAAATGAAACTTCCATCATTTATAACCAAGTTGATCTTTCTTTTACGTAACTTTCGTTTCTTTATTAAATTTTAAAGTTTCTTTAAAAAACATATTTTAATATTAAACGGACCATAATTTTATGATTTGATTTTTATTTACCCCAATTTTAAAAAAATGTCATTCGCTGCATTTCAGCTAAGCAGACACTTTTGTTGAAAAAAAATGTTCAAAAAAATTAAACTGGTTTTAAAATGGCAAAAACTGTTTTCTCTCATTTAACCAGAGCGACAGTTGGCTCTTTTCAGTCGTCTAGCACAAATAAACTCACATTCTGAATAGAATTTATCCTTTAATATTTTAAACACAAAAATGATTTTCAAAAGAAAGGGAACGTGTTTTTAGTGCTTCTCTTCTTTTAGTTGTTTCTCGTCTTTCAAAAAAGGGAATTGACGGATTTTTCTTTTCAACCAAAAGAATTAAAAATTTCTTTGAATATTTTGTTATTTTCATTGTCAAAAACAAAATATTTTTAAAGAAAATAAAATAAAACTTTGTGCAAAAGTATTCATTTTGAGGATCACTAGTCCAGAGATTTACTCAATATATATCTAATTGAAAAAAAGTATCATATCCAATAGAGAATTTTAATTTTAATGATGTCATGGCATTTGATGGTTTTAATTCATTTTCTTGATATCCTTAATTTTATTTTTTTTTTCAAACTGAAGTTTTTTGTTACATGGAATTTCATTGCTTTTTTGGCAGATTTAAGCTTTTGTTTTCCTTTTTACGTTTTCAATGATAAAGTGTTTAGAAAATTTTTTAAATTTGATGTTGCTTTTATTAATTTGAAAAACATCACAACACAGTCAAAGTCCACTCTTGGCAAAATGTGTCACAAGCGCATGCACAAAATCAAAATTTTTTAATTTTTTTCAGAATCCTTAAAAATTTAAAAACTTTGTCTGTACGGTGTTTACAATATCTTTTTATATCGCAAAACCTCGGGACACATATGGGTAAAGACTTTAGATACAGAAAACCGCTTTAAAAAAGACGCATTTTTCACTGACTTCGATTTTTCGATGTTGCACTATTTAAGTGAGCGTATTCAATTTGATCCGAGAAAAAAATACGTCGATGGATTTCCATTGTTTTGCTTTTAACAAACTTCTAACATATATAGCTAAGTTGTACAATGCATTTTACCGTGATCTGTCAACTCAGGTTTTTGTTACTCCATGATTTATCTGAACTTTATACTTTTTGTTACTATACTTATTATTTTCAGGTTCCAGAAGTCAAAATTTACCTCAAAATGTATCCAATAATATTCAAATCAATTGTATTTATCATCATCAACATCAAAAGTTCAATGAAAATGTATATTTTATTTATGCATGTATGTTACTCAAGTGTTGAATCATACTGTAAGTTAGTTTTATAAATTCTTTATTTATTGTCCTAAATAGTCGTATAACAGTTTTCGACATGTAATTTCATGAATATTAAGACAAGATAAATGTTTTACGTGAGGCGGATATAAGTATTTTAAGTAATTTTGAAAGATTCATTCTATCGTATGAATCCATTAGATATTGCATTTATAATTTTTCTTAAAAATGACATATCAGAGTCCAAGAATATTATATCCGTCAATCTTTAATTATGTCAAAACATTTCAAAAACTATTATACGACTATTTAGGACAATAAATAAAGAATTTATAAAACTAACTTACAGTATGATTCAACACTTGAGTAACATACATGCATAAATAAAATATACATTTTCATTGAACTTTTGATGTTGATGATGATAAATACAATTGATTTGAATATTATTGGATACATTTTGAGGTAAATTTTGACTTCTGGAACCTGAAAATAATAAGTATAGTAACAAAAAGTATAAAGTTCAGATAAATCATGGAGTAACAAAAACCTGAGTTGACAGATCACGGTAAAATGCATTGTACAACTTAGCTATATATGTTAGAAGTTTGTTAAAAGCAAAACAATGGAAATCCATCGACGTATTTTTTTCTCGGATCAAATTGAATACGCTCACTTAAATAGTGCAACATCGAAAAATCGAAGTCAGTGAAAAATGCGTCTTTTTTAAAGCGGTCTTCTGTATCTAAAGTCTTTACCCATATGTGTCCCGAGGTTTTGCGATATAAAAAGATATTGTAAACACCGTACAGACAAAGTTTTTAAATTTTTAAGGATTCTGAAAAAAATTAAAAAATTTTGATTTTGTGCATGCGCTTGTGACACATTTTGCCAAGAGTGGACTTTGACTGTGTTGTGAAACATGAATTCTTTCTATTAATGTAAAAAACTGATTATGAAACATCAGATATTGCACGTTTTTTTAAATTTATTTACTTATATGGTATTTATACACTTTTACAAATTTTTCTAATCTTTTAGGCACATTTGTTTCGTTTTTGATTTAAAAGTATATTAAGTTTTTTATGAAAAAATGAAAATACATTTGTATTAAACAAATTAAATTATTATTGGTTAAATTGGTATTGGAAAAATTATTAAATTATTAGAATATTCTAATTATTTTAATATCAACAACAAAAGATTTAATTCGCCTTAATTAATAAAAAAAACACAAAATATTCAAATTCAAAAAATTCAATTCAAACTATTATTAGCAGCTGCAAATCAATCAAAAAACTTGACAGACATGTGTCGAAAAAATGAACGTTTTTGGGTGATGAAGAAAACTATAGTTGACTCTTTTTTTCAGTCATCTAGCAAAAATACCCCCAATCGTGAATTATCTAAAAAATGATCTTTTAGTTTTTTTGGGCACAAATGAAAGGGTGTGTCTCTAATATTTCTTTCCTTTCAATCAATTTTTTTTTCGAAAAAGAGAAAGACAATTCTTTTGCAGCATTTTTTGAAAAGATTATTCGGGTGTAAATTTTTTTTGAATATTTTGTTTTTTTGGATGTTAAAAGTATTTCGTAAAAAAATAAAAAAAATAGGTTAAATAGAATTCATTTAGAAGGCATACGTGGAAAAAGAATGATGTATTTATTTACCTTAAATATCAATTTACAAAAAATATCACATCCAACAGAGAAAAATTAGAAATTAAAATGATGCCACGGCATCAGAACTGATCGAAACAAAAAGTTTAATCTGGAATCCGGATCTCAAAAATCGTCCGGAGTTCCGGAATCGGTGATTGCTTAACAATTTAATTATGTTATTCCTATTACTCAAATAATTAAACATAATGGAGAAAAAAATTAGCCAGCAAAATGTGAATTAAAGAAAAAAATTAAAACAATTATTTTAACCAAAAATAGTTCAACAATTTATTACCGACCACTAGATTATCGTGCTTCATTAATAAAATATATCCATGGTTAGATTAGTTTTAAAAGTGCAACAAATTTGTATTAAAAAAGACCTCCTCATTTAAATAATCAAAAATGTTTGCGACAGCAAAAATTGCTTCATTTTGTTGTCTGAAAAAACAGCGAAGAATAAAAATGTGTGAAAAAAATTCCAAAAAAAAGATTTTGTTTTTAATTGATCAAATTGAATGAAAGAATTATGAAATCAAAATAATTGCTAACGAATGTAAAGGAACATTCAATAAACTGAGACATGTCTAGGCATGGCTCCGGGCCCACTAGGCCCGTGCCGGGCCCGTGCCGGGCCCAGGCCCTTAACAAGGCCCGTCGGGCCCAAATTTCAAAAGGCCGGGCCCGGGCCGGGCCGGGCCCAAAACATTGGGCCCGCGGGCCTTCTGTAAAATTCTGAAAACACGTTTTTCGTTCAAAATTTTGATAAGAAAAATAATTTTTTCTCATATTTCATTGATTCTATTTATTAATGTGGGGCCGGACTATCCTGCACTTTTCCCAACCTGCACAGACCCAACCTGCACCGTCTGCCCAACCTGCACTGCCCAACCTGCACTCATCGACAACCTGCATTATATTCATGCCCAACCTGCACTTTATTGATCAATATTTTATAAAAATTGGTTGCATGAAAAAAACGAGCGGAAAAGTATTTAAACGAAGAACAAAGTAAAATTTATACAAAAACAAAGTGAAATCTAACACAAAACACAACAAACAAAAGAATATCATATATTATTATCAATTATTATTATTCATCTTCATTCTTCATCATCCGTTATTTCAAATGCTGTTAAAATTTCTTCTTCTATTTGATCTTTTTTTTCAAAGTTAATTATTTTATTCATATTACTCAAATGTTTGAAGATAATGAAAAAAAGAACAAAAATTTGCAAGCAAAATGTGAATTAAAGAAACGGAAAAAAAAACGAAATCTTTTTCCAAGAACGAGAAAACAGCTTCATTTTGTTGTCTGAAAAAACAGCGAAGCACAAAAATGTAAAACGAAAATTCCAAAAAAAAGGTTTTGTTTTTAATTGATCAAATTGAATGAAAGAATCTTGAAATCAAAATAATAGCAGACGAATGTAAAGGAACATTCACAAAACTGAGACATGTCTCAAAAAGATGAATTTCATATTTAATAAGTTAAATTGAAAATATTTTGGTAAAACAAATTTATAATTTTGTGTCTCGTTAAAAATATTTTTATAATCAATCAGTATAAAATTTACGAGATTGTTGTTTTTGATTATTGTTATGAGATGCATATGACGTTGTTTTTTTTAAGTTAATAAATGTATTAATTTATAAATATAATTACGGAAAATTTTAAAAGTATTTTAAAAAATTTATCTAATATTCAAAAAATTAAAACAGCAATATATGTTTTGCCAATGAAAATCAACAACTTTGAAAAAAAGAGACATTTGTTTCCCCATAAATGAAAGTGAACAAAAATTTTTTTTGACAGTTGCCGGAGAAAATAGTTCTCGATAAATGCATTTTGCGATGAAAATATTTCGTAAACATTTAATGTGCAAAAATTGTTTTTTTTTCGGTTGTAAAAAAATGATAAATATAAACAAACTGGCGTTGTTTTTTTATTTTTAAGCTATCGCTTTAAAGTACTTATGACAAAATTAAGTTTAAGTTTATTAATGGTTTTTGCGGTAACGTTTTCTTTTCAAAATTTAATTGATTTCTTATTTGAAAGTTTGCAGTATTTTGTGCTGCGAAATCTAAAAATATTTTTCAAAGTTTTGCAAATAAAAAAATATAAAAATATTCAAAAACGAAAAGAGCAATGCTCCTTTTGTGTCACAACGTTCTTTTTAAAATTTAAAAAAAACAACCCAAAATCAAAGAAAAAACGATTTCACAATTTGTCTAACAAAAACAAAAAGAGACAAAATGCAAATATGAACATCTGTTTGCTATTGTATAAACAGTGTTGTTGCGCCTCCGCCTCCGGAGTCGGAGGCGGAGGCGGAGGGGCGTTTTGCAAAAGATCAAAGGTGAGAATGCCGCTTTGTGCCTCCGAAGGCGGAGTCGGAGGCGGAGGCGACTAAAATAAAAAAGCACAACACTGTTTATAAATGAACACACAACGTTAAAAATGTTGCAAAATGAAAAATGTCTATCCCAGAGTGTCGAAATCTATCTTTAACATTTTTAACATGCTGAATATAAACCCCTAAAAACATAGTGATATTTTTCAGTATTGGTGTTATACGCTGAAAATGTTTTTTAAAAGTTCTCACACATTGTCTTTAACATACGCCAAATATTGATAGCAAAAATTCTCAAATAAGTTCCAATATTATATTTGGAATAAAAAAAAGTTTGTGTTTTTATTTAGCTGCAGATTCACCGCTTCTGAAAGCTCTCATTCAACTATTTTCATGACATAAACTTCTGCCTTTTATAATTTTATTAATTAAAATGCACCAAAAAAAGAATAAAATAAATTGCTGAAGACCCTTTGCTATTTTTACATTAAATCATGATGCTCTCAAAGACATGCTTCAATATTTAATGTTGAAAATAATATCGAAGCTCTGGTTGTGATTTCATTTTGTATATTTTTCTCGTTTTTATCAAGTTTATTTAGAGAATATTAAGTAATAGTTTAATGGCCAATGGTGTAGCGGTTATGTTGTGTGCATGGTTCATGGTAAAGCGTGACACGGAGATTAGTGATCGGATATTTATTATACAATTACATATATATCAGAGGAGAAAGAGCATGATGGTGAAAGCTGTTGGACTAGCTGCTGCTCGGGAATGCTGCTCGCTGCTGACTGAAGGCGGACTGACACAAAGAAGCTGGCGCTTGTGCCGTATTTATAATGATGCCCTCAGGGCGGAGTTTGTCGTTGGCAGTCGGATGGACGGCATTGGTATTAACATGCCTTCGAGCATGACAATAGATATTTCCAAAATTCCAAAATATTCAAAAAAGAAGAAATAAATTTTGGGAACAAAAAAAAACGACAGCAATAAATAACATTTTCTCAGCACCATCTTATGCTGAATTAGTCATCTCAAAAATTTTTACCAAAAATGCATCAAATTTTTGACGACAACACTGAGGAAATTATTTTTTGCTGTTGATCAAAAACTAAAATTTAGTTACTAAATGTTTCGTTCGAAAGCAAAAAAAGCTCAATTTTCATTTTCTTTCCTTCGTCGGTTTTTAATATTTTATAATAAAATTGTGTATTTAAAAATAACTAAAAAAATAAGAAGGGTTTGTCATTTTATTAAAACATTTTCAAACAAAATAAAAAACCAAAATGGTATAAAGATATTTGCAGTAAAAAAATGTAAAAAATTAACGTTATTTCGACAATTTTTTGTTCAAAAAGTTAAAGATTTCAAATTTTACAATTATTATTTGTTTTTGGTCAAAAGTGATGCATTAAAGTAGTTCAATTTTCAAAGCTTTGAAATGAATATAATCCTGAAAAAATAATGAACGTTTTTAAAAAATTCAATTCAACAAGGAAAAACGATTTCTAAATTTGTGTAGCAAAAACAAAAAACGCACAACTATTTTTGATCGTTTCCATGCTCTTCATAATTTTAAGTATTCTTGTTTTAATGTCAATATAATATATCAAAAATGAATAGATTTATTTTGAACAAAACGTTTTTGAGTATTTTGTTTTCTTATATTACGATTTGTTGTTCGGGAAAACCGAATATGCGAAATAAAAAGCTATTGGGTGAATGTTTTTTTTTCAAAAAGCTATTGTTATTTTTGGCAGCGGCTTATTTTTCTCTAATGATTGACAAATGCACAGAAATAGACCGTTTATATCCTTTCAGGTCATATGGGAAAGGCTATCTTTGTAGTTGAAAGATGATATTTTGGGGCATAGTTGACCCATAATTAGGCTACATAACTTTTCTCATGCCAAGCGAAATTTCCTGAATATCAGTTTTTTCCGGTTTGCAATCTTTGTTGTGAATTAAAAGAAAATGAATCAAATGAAAGATCTCCTTTAATTCCTTCTAAAATCAATGCATGAAAAAATTTTGTTTTTATAGTAATAAGGCAAGTTTCATGTTTTCCAAAATATTTTTTAATATTTAATGCTCTCGAATGTCGATTTCTTGAGAATTTAATTTCAGTTGTATAAGTTCAATGTTTTTCTAACTCCAACGTTTATTTGTAAAATTTAAAGACTTTTCTAAAATTATAAAATATTCGAAATAGAAAAACTGCGGACTTTTTACGAAGAAAAAATACGAAAGCAATTTTTTCTCATTTTAAAAAAACGTCTTTTTTTGTGGTGTTTTAATTTTTATTTTTAATACAAACCCAAAGTTTCGTAATAAAGTGACAGATGTTTGATTTTTTGTACTGCAAAAATTATGTTTTTCTTGAAAAGAAGATAATAATAAAATTATGATCAGAAGACTATCTTTAAAATTACAATTTTTGTTTTACAAAGATTTTGATGCAGTTGTTTAGCATTTTTTATGGAATACTAAACAATGAACAAAATGACTAAAAATCTTACTGGTTGAAAAAAATTATAATAAATCATTTAATCAGTTTTAAGAAAAACTAAAGCTTTTATTTGTTTCTTCCAAAAATATGTCACAAAAATCGATAAAATAGACGTCCAAATTTTTATTATGAATGTTTATTAATTGAAATAAAAAATTTAATCATAACTGATTGTGCGATGTTTGTTGAAAAAAGAGTAGTAAAAATTTTAAATCTGTATTTGAATTTTTTAATAATTTTATTACTAATAACAAAAGATTAATATGCATTAATTCATAACATACAAAATATTCAAATTCAAAAAACACAAAAATGCAAGAGTGTATTTTTATAACCGCCAAAATCATAGTCAATCCCTAAATTTAACAAATATTTGTCGCAAAATTGAACGCTTTTAAGGGACGAAAAAAGCTTTAGTTGGCTCTTTTCAATCGTCTAGCACAAATATGCACATTGTGAAAAATTAGAAGATGATGTTTTAATTTTTTAGGCACGAAAAAGATTTTCAAATGAAAGAAAACGTATTTCTAATGTTTCTTTCCTTTCAGTCGATTTTTTGAAAAAGAAAGACCTTTATTTTGCAGCATTTTTTGAAAGGTTCATTTAGTTGTAAATAACTTCTTTGAATATTTTATATTTTCAACTTAAAAATTTTTTCATGAACGTAAAAAAAGTTTTGTGCTAAAGTATTTTTTTAGTTCATAGCATTGTATCCCGATTGGAATCCAATCGAATACAATGGTTATCAAATTCCAATAAGAAATTACATTTAACCGAGAGAAAAATAGAAATTTAAATTATGCCATGGCATTCCATGCCATTATCTTAATTTACCATTTTATTTTTTTAAAACTGAACGAAGATTGAAAACATTGAATCTTCAATCATTTTTAGGGGTTAATCCATTTAAAAATTCTCAGTTCCACCCGATTCAAATTCCCTCGTAGACCGTCTCATAAATTGAGTGACTTTTAAAAAGGAAATTTTTTAAATAAAATTATAAATGATTTTTAAGGCAAATATATTTTTTTTAAATAGACACAAAAATCTTCAGATTTGAAAAAAGGATGAAACAAAAAAGTGTGTGATTTTGCAGTCGAATTCAAAACGTAGAAAAGCAAATACAAAATCAAAAAATTACTCATTTTCAGTTTTGTAATATTTAAATTGTTAAAAAAAAGTTCACTGTTAAATTTTTTTTTCATTTATCAGAATAATTGAAGACCTTAAAATAACCAAATTTTCTTTTAAAGTAGAAGACAATATTGTGTGCTATTCATTGTCGGAGGAAATCGCATTCGATTATAAAAGCAGCTTAAAATTTGCATATTTGCTGTTTAATACTTGAAAAATCACATGAAAAATGTTTTGACCAAATATGTAAATTCTATATTTGGTAATTTCGTAGTTAGGTAGGAATTTTTATGGAACTTCCGATAAAGTTTTACAATTTGTCCTAATTCTAAGGACTTATTCTTGACAGTTTTTATTTCAGTAAAAACAACACTGAATAAACAAAGTACAAAAAAACGCATAAAAATTTGTAAATTTTTTTGTGTAACTATAATAAATTTTTTCATATTATCATTCTTCCGTTGATTCCATGTATTTTCTTTTTGTTGCAGCTCGTTTTGGCATAATTCTTTCCTTTTGTTCTTGTTTTGCTTCTGATTCCACTTTGACTTCAGGTTTTATTGGTTTTTCAAGTAAAAAGTATTTAAACTCATCACTTTGATCAAATCCAATTTTAATTGCTGATTTTTTCTTATTTTCATCTTCATTTTCAAAAAAATACTCTCCCAATTTTTTAACAATTTCAACAAATCTTTTAATATTTGAAGAATTCTTGTTAAGATTTCGTTCGAATCTGATTTCAATTTTGACAGTCTTGGGGCATTTTGTCTATAAAAATTCAGAAATTAATGACAAGGGAAAGATTCAGATATGTGATTTCCAGAATTGGTCAAAGCATATTTCATATTATTAAATAGCATTTATGCAAATTTTTAGCGGTTCTAATGCCATTTTCATCTTAAACAAGTAGCACACAGTATTGTCTGCACGGCGTAGTAATATGCAAATTTACAAAACTTTGGCGCTTAATTCGTAAACAATATCGTGTGCTACTCGATTAACGTGAAAATGGCATATGGTCATTAGGGCAGCTTAAAATTTGCATAAATGTTTTTGAATAATTTGACAATCAAATGAAATAATATATTATGAGTGATTCTGATCTGATTTCCAAAACAACTCACCTTAATAAAATCATTTAAAGATTCAACATCCAATTCATTGACATCAAGAATGACTCGAAGTAAGACAAAATTATTTCCAATTTTGTATTTCATCAAATCTTGAATCCATTCTTTTTCGAAGAGAATAGTTGTCGTCCAGAATATAGAAATTTCTTGAAGGTTTGGTGCTTTTTTGATTATTTCCGAAAATGATATTTTTGAATCCGAATGAGAATCAAATAAACAAAAATCTTTTGTATGATGGGAAAGAAGTTGAAGAATGATATCACCAGGAAATTTTGTACAGTCAATTCGGAGAGATTTTGACAAACAAATAAATGTTTTTGCTCTGATTAATTCTAATATGTTTTCTAAATTAGACCCCGCAAGATGCGTATATTTGGTCACAATTAAGATATCCGAAACATTCCATGCATTATTAAATCTATGACTGTCGAAAGATTCCATAATTTGGACATTATTCAAGGATACCAAATTTTCAGTTTTGTTAGATAAAGCAAATGAATATTTTTCATCAATCTCAAAAGTATTCAAGAATCTTGGCATTAAATTTTGATCAATTTTCGGAAGGAATAATTTTTTGAATGCTAAAATTAAACATTTTTATCTTTTAATCTTATAAATACAGGGTGGTGTCACAACGAAACTGAGTCATATTCTTTGGCTGTCAGATTATTTTCTGTGAAGATTTCCAGGTATTCATTAGGATTTTTTGAGATAAAATTAATATCAGTTATGAGAAAACTAGCATATTCTCTAATAAAACTTTGTGATAATAACATTAAATTTGTTATTTCAATTTCTTACCGTTACTATCATCACTTTGGCTCAAGTTTTGATAGTAATAATAATTTCTTACAAAATTTAATAATTACTATCATTATGACAAAAACTGCTTCATTAAAAACAGGGATAGTAACAAAAAAAGGCAAAAACAAAATACACTTTGGTTACTATCTAATCCGTTGAATTTGCATATTCATAATGCAATTTTTTTTCACTTTCAAAACAAATGATTCAATTTCATTGGGACACCTTGAAGAATATAATCCTCAACCTTTCTTATGATAAAAAACATTATAAAAATTTAAAAAAAATTATTTACCTTTAAATCTTTCAGGACAAAAGATTTGATGATGCTCAGTTGAAAACCATCCAATACAATTTTCTTTACTTTTACATTTCTTATAACTACGTAAATGAGGCACATCAGATTCAGTCCAACAATCAAAACAAAGTCTTTTAGAAATTGGATGTTGCTTTCGAGCTTCTTCAGTTTGATACACCCGACAATCTTTTGATTTATGGTAAAAAGCTTCACAAAATAGACAAACCATTCCTGCAATGAAATATGTAGTAAAAAAATGAAATCAAATATGTGCATAGAAAGCAAGCAAGTCACAAAAAAAGATAATCAATTTTGTGAGGATAAAAATGTGGAGAAGAAATGCTCTTCAACCACAGATGAAGTATGTTTGAGAGAGAGAGAATAAAGTGTGTGTGTTTATTACAATAAATAATATAATAGAATGAACAACAAAAGAAAGTGAAAAAGGGTTTTTATAGACATTTGAGAAGAATGTAAATGATGATTTGTATATTATGTAAATTATTGTGATTGTGGACTTTCTCCACAACACTCCCGGCCTCACAGTTTTGTTGAAGGTGCTAATGTTTTGGCTTCCCAAATACATTCAGGTGGTTTATCCTTCCAACATTCAGTTTCTTTGTGTGAAGGGGTGTCTGAGATTTCTACACGAAGTTGAGAATCATATGCTGAACCATTATGACTTAAATGTTTATCGAATTGCTCGACAAACTTTTCGCCTTGTGCTGGAAGCCACTCCCGGCCACACTCAGTTTTTGGTAAATTTTTATCTCCAACAATGGAATGATCAAAGACTGCTCTTGGATCAAAAGGACCAATATGATTTACAATTTTCGGTTTAACTTTTTCAAGTTTTCCACTTGATGAAGATTTTTCAGGTACAATTGTTGAATGCTCAAAGATTTCTCTTGAAACAAAAGGATCAAGTTTATTCATGAATTGTGGTTTAACAGGTTTTTCACTTGTTTGCTCATCAATATGTTGAAAATTTGGAGACGGTGTTCGATCATATTTATTTTGACGTTGAAAATCAGCAATAATAGTTGGAACATGTCTTTCTTCTTTTTTAGTGATAGCTTGAACTGGTGCAATTTTCTTGCAATCAGTTTTTATATCAATTAAAGAAGCATTTGATTTCTCAATTACTTTTGTTCCTTTGGAAGTTTTCTTTTGTCGAGAATCAGGTAGAATGGTAATATTCGTTGTTGAACTATCAGAACTTCTTTCTTGAATCATGGGATTCAAGGTTTCCATCCATGATGTTTTTGTACTTGGGACTCGGATTTTCTCCTTGTGTACTGTATTTCCATTTTTTGTTTGTGTAATATCTTTTTCTGGTTGAATAAGTTCAAGTCCAAATGTTGAAGGTTTAAGCGATAATGAAGTTACGGTATTTGAATTATGTCTTGGAATTTCTTTACATAACATTTTACCAACAATTGAATGGACAATAAAGATGTCATCATTTAACTTCTCAAATGAATTAATAAAATCAAAAAAGTAATCCATGCCAATTATAATATCAGGTATTTTGTGAACAATTTGGGTATCAAAAGGTTCAAAGGATTCAATTTGAATTACTGGAACAGTTGTAGCAATATTTTTGGTTGAATTTGCATATATTTCTTTGAAATTATCTAATGTTTTTACTTGGAGTTTCACCAATGATGACGTGTAAGATGAGACTTTAGCATTAAAGCCAGTTACATGGAGTTTCTCCTTGTTAACTTCTGTAAGCTTTAGCTGCTCAATAACTTTGTTTGAAATATAAGATTTCTGTGATCCAGAATCAAAGATCGCAACTACTTCAGTTGTTTCTTTGGTTTCAGTATTTGTAATTGTTACTTCTTTCGTTAACAACATTCCTTGTTTCCTTTCAATATTAAGAAAAGCAGAAGATTGAGTATTGTTTGATTCAGTTTTTGTTTTGCACAAAAACGAATAATGTTGTCCATTGCAACGTGTACATTTAACTTTTGAGATGCAACTTCTTGCATCATGATTATTCCTTGTGCATTTTGTGCAAGAATTCGTTGCATGTAATCGATCCAGTTTATCATCTACAGTTGGATAATTTTGGCATTGTGAAGATAAATGATTTTCATTGCAAAGATTACATTTGGAAGTTTTATCAGAATTAAATTAGTTTGAGTTTTGTTTGATTTGAGTAGTATGTTTGAGTATGTTTGGTGTA
Organism: Panagrolaimus sp. LJ2414; assembly: GCA_024447195.1. NCBI lineage: Eukaryota > Metazoa > Nematoda > Chromadorea > Rhabditida > Panagrolaimidae > Panagrolaimus > Panagrolaimus sp. LJ2414. Next base: position 150,762 of record JAMRXY010000011.1, on the reverse strand, counting down.
AAATTGTTTTCTTTTGTTTCCACAAAAGATTTCCTTTTATTTTCAGAAGACAATTCAGTCTTTAATGCCATATCTTTCATGCGCTTCATTAGTTCTTCGATGGTTGCTTCTTGTGGTGAAGTAATCAAAAGCCATTTTAATTCATCTTTTTCATGATTTGGAAGTTTATCAATGATATCCAACTTCATAGAATCGTTGTTGATATCAACGCCAAGATTTTGCAGTTGTCTGCACATGTTGCAGATAAGATTTACTGTACTTCTAAGGCTTTCAGGATTTGGTTTTGCAGTTTCGATTTCTCGAAGTTTACTTTGTAGTTCAAGAATAATTAAAGTTTTCTTTCCAAATCGATCAATAAGAATATCAACAATTGTATCATAATTTTCTTCTGATACTTGAAATCCTTCAACTTCTTCCAAAGTTCGTCCTTCAAGAAGTCCAAGTAACATAATCAATTTCTCGATTTTTGGAATTGAACGATTATGTACTGCATGTTCGAATCTTTGCCAGAAAGTATTCCACTTTAAATATTCTCCATTAAATCTTGGTAAATTTGCAGTTGGTAAAGTAAAAAATGTTTGGTTTTTGTTTTTATCTGGAGGAACTTCTCCCTGAGCAATTACAGGTGTTTGTGTTGGAACAGAAGTTGGTGAAATAAATTCAATGTTAACTTGGATTTCATTTACAGCATCACCCAAGTCATAAATCATATCATCGTATTCAGGCTTTTCTTTCCATTCAATCAAAGCTTGGTCTTCAATTTTTCTTTCATCTTCATCATCGATTTCATTAATCAAAGTTTGCCATTCGCGATAGCATTGCTCGAATTTCTCGAGAATCTTGTTCATGGCCATTCTTATTGGTTGGAACTTATTTTTTGCTTCATCATCCCATGGCAATGGAAATCGAATAAGTAATTCGTTATATTTTTGAAGTTGACGTGTACCATGGCCTCGATTTCTTCCAAGATCAGAACGAATTTGACCAGACATTGGTAAATCGATAAAGAACAATAATCAAAATTGATAAACTCACGGTTCTGTAACTGTATTTCACCGTTACTGCAACTTCTTTAATGTTTAAAAAGGATGACGGTTGAAAGGATTTCTTTGCTGTTAAATATGTAGTTGGTTGAATAGCAAACCTTCTTTGCTTTCACGATCGTTGTTGACGACTAGCAAAATTTCTTTGCTGCCAAATATAATGAGCAAACTCCTTTGCTATTAATTCTTGTTGAAGGCCAGTAAAGTTTCTTTACTGCCAGAGGCACCAGCTTGTGGAGAAGAAATGCTCTTCAACCACAGATGAAGTATGTTTGAGAGAGAGAGAATAAAGTGTGTGTGTTTATTACAATAAATAATATAATAGAATGAACAACAAAAGAAAGTGAAAAAGGGTTTTTATAGACATTTGAGAAGAATGTAAATGATGATTTGTATATTATGTAAATTATTGTGATTGTGGACTTTCTCCACAACAAAAAAATTAATTTGGACAAACTGTTTGTACTATCTCCTGCCATTAAAGTGTGCTCATTGTTCCCCTGTTCGCTTGTTGGTTAGTTGAAGTGTGCAAAACAAGGGTGAAACAAAAAAAGGCTGAGAGAATTTCTTGTAAAATTTTACATCTGAAAAACATAGTTTAATGTAATTCTGTGAACTTTCTTTTTTTCATCCTAAATCAAATTGACAATATAATGGTAATGAGTCATTGTAATTAAAGTTTATTGTTCTGTTATTACTTTTTCGTATTGGATGCTGTACATGTGATACCGATATTATCGATACCACATGTACAGCATAACCGATATCTAAGTTTTTAGCAGAAACCATAACTAAATAAACATTATTTGTTGAAACATGGACAATGCCATTCTTGAGCAGTTTGCGTTTTTTGTGTGTATTCGTGTATGGAATGTTGACGATGATAGTTTTCAAATTTCCTGCAAAAGACAAATCAATTGTCCTCTCAAAAAAATACATTCTAATGTCATTGCCAGGGTCATGGTAAAATGCGGTAATGCAATTGAAACTGCAGAGAGGGTAAAAAGTTGCAATGCAGGGTAAAAAGTTGCAATGCAGGGTAAAATGTTGCAAAATGGGTAAAAAGTTGCAATGCAAGGTAAAAAACTGCAATGCCAACTGCAAACTTTTTTTTCGGTAACAAAATTCATATCATTACCTCTTACAGAAAAACTTGTCAAAAAACCCAATTAAGGGTTTCCAGAATCCATGGATTCTGAAGTTCTTCAAACTTCAAAGAATCCATGGATTCTGATTTCCAAAATTTTTATGGGAAAAATTTTTTCCAAAGTTTTTTTTTCGAAAAAAGCAAAGAAATCTTTTTCCAAAAAAACTTTTAAAAAATCTGAAACTTTCGGTTTTTATTCTTTTGGCAAAGTGTATGCAACACGAAGTCGAAAAGGAAAACAGAGAACACAAGAGAGAATCTCTCTCCACTGAAATAAAATGTGTTTTTTTCTCTTCTTTTTCTTTTTGCGTTCTTTTTGTTTTTACTGTATTTTTTTAACTATTTTTTTTAAGAATTAAATTTTTTTTACATTTTATTTTATTTATTTATTATTACAAAAATAAATTCTTCAACAATAACATTAATTTTTTTTCAAAGTTGAACATAACTTTGAACAAATGTTAACAAAGTAACTTGAAACATTAAAACTTTTGCATTCAATGTAAGCATACTTTATGCTGAGTATTAATACGATCATCAAAATAAATTTTTATTGTTTTCCAGCTTAAAGTGTTTTTCAATGTCTTCTTTACAGGAGTGGTTATTTTTGTTACAGCAAATGTTTCATCCACATCTGGTTCTTTTTGCTTAACAAAAGCAAAAAATACATTTGGCTGAAATGCAAAAGGCAATAACTATGTATCGAAAAAATCTTTAACTAACCTTTTCATCTGCTGAAACGCATTTTGATAAAACCTTTATCAAGACATTTTTTCCATCATCTTTTTTTAAGAAAAAGATGATATAAGGGGTGCAAGATGTATCATTAAAACTAGCATTAGAAATTTGGCTAAGCATTTCAGGAACTTCTCCATTGACCTATGTTTTTTTAGTATTTTTACAAAATTCTATTGTTTTTAATTCACTTACTACTTTAAAAAGTTTTTTAAACTTTTTTTTCGGATTCGCTGCCGTTCGCAAGAGGTGGACTTCACAACATTTAGAGTTTTCATTATTGCACAAGATATTGTGGCTTCCGGCGACGTTCATCACCCAAAGGAAAATTATTTCCTTGTAATTGATAAATCTCGAAATCCACATGCTGTAAAACTAAATAGCAAAGATTTGGATGACTACAAATATTATTGTAGTTGTAACCCAAAAAGAACGTGCATTCATATCAAAGCAGTATTGTAAGCGATAAAATTTCTGGATTATTTTAAGTGATTGTAAATTATTTTTAGAATTTATCTTAAACTTGATCCAACTAAAGTTCCTGATTTTGGAGATTCAGGTGATGCACTGAAGGACAGAAGAAAACGGCGCCCATCTTCACAAGGTGGACCAGGTCACAAAAAATTTCGACCCATCGATAAAAAAGATGAAGATAATGATAAAAAAGATGATGATGATGATGATTTGGTTGTTACACGTGAAAAAATTACCGGTATTCCAGATAGAGAAATTCCTGGTGTTGAAAAAGCTATTAAAGAAAAGTAATTAATTATTTTGGTTTTATTTTAAAATTATTTTGTTATAGTTATTTCAAAGATAAATACCCTCCTCCCGCTCAAATTGATCAAAATGAATATCCCTTATGGTGGCAAGCGTTTGCAACAGAGGCTGAAGCCGTTTTATTTCACTCTGAAATCTTTAAGCCAACTTTTGATCGTCCATTAAAAAATTTACCAATTGGGAAAGCATGTATATTTAAAAGCTACAAAGAAATTTTTGTTTTGGTTCACAGAAAGGAAGAGAATAAAATGGTAGTTTATTTAAGTAAACATCTTACCGATCCAGATACTGTAAAAGAAATTGCTTTTACTGCTGCGCAATGTTGCCGAGATACTGCTGAAAAAACCGTAAATGTTCAAGGCTTTTTTTGTGATGAAAAAGAACAAAATGCAGATCCACTTTTTTTACTAATTTTAAAATCCTACCTTCTTGTTCACAACAAAAATCCTGAAGAAAGTGCATTTAATTTATCTGAATATGATGGCAATTTTACAGATGAAAGTTTGGAAGTTGTAAGTTCTTTGTATAATCTCTCACTATTTATAAATAATTTTGCTTATTTCTTAAGTTGTCTCGCTCCAAGAAAACTATTGATGGTTCTAAAAATGAATTTGAAAAGATTGAAAAATGGAATTATATTGTTGCTGCAAGCGATCATATTTCAAATGTTCAGAGGCCCGCAGTAACGCATTAAAACTGGAGCAAACTGTAAAATGTGATAAATGCAAAAAGGAGTATTTTGCACGCTGTGTGAATCGAACAGCAAAATCTGGAAAATATTGGGCATGTTATGCATGTTCTCCTGCACCAGTTCTTCCAAAATGGGGTGGCAAAAAAGTTACCAATACCTGTTGTGTGGATAATTTGCTTTGTGCTTTGATTATTACAATGAACGCATTTCCTAAATTTACAGAGTAAGTTTCTGCATAAAATCAAACAATTGGTTTATATAAATTTTTTTTAGTAACATCCGTAACAATAAAAAGTGCAATAGATTCGAAGAAGAAATAATTTTCTTTTTGGATGATTGTGCAAAAGCAGCCGATAGAAATGAAATGACTGCAAAAAAAGAATCCTTTATTCTAAGAAATTACAGCACAAGACCAAAGGATGGAAAAAAGTTAAATCTTTTCGATAGTGAATATAACATTTTCACGGAGAGATTAATGAGTACCTGTGGAGTAATTGTAAATTTTGAATGTGATCAATGTGGACACAAACAATCATCTGATAAACCAATGATGATGACATTTTTAAAGTAAGTGCTACCCAACAGATTACTGTTGAAAATACACAAAAAGTTTTTAGTAATCATACTCATAATCTTCATCCCACTGAAGCGGTCAAAGCGGTATGTGATTTACAACAAGTTGAAGCTGTGAAAACTTGCATTTGCAAATCAGATATGAAAAGTGTAAGTGGAACATTTGCCATGCCTGCGCCTTGGATTGTTCCAATCAGATTGCAATCAGTTGCCGGTGGACTTGTTTTTGGGTTAAATCAACTTGCAATGTTGCCTTTAACCGTTATTGTAAGATAAATGTTTCTATTGCAAACAATGACAAAAAAACGTTTTTAGCATAATGAATACACATATGTCCTTGCCGGAATTACACTCTTAAAAGATGCACATTTCCGTTCAATCCTTGCTGTTCCAGGGGGATTTATTCATTATGATGGATTGCAAGATGATCCACCATAACCCGTTAGTTTTTCACAAGCAGTTGATACAATTGCAACAATGGGCGGATTACTTTCAACTATAATTTATCTTAAAACTACAAAGAAAAAGGCAAAGAAAACCCAATAAATACTGCAGTAATTTAAAACTTTGAAAAAAAATTAATGTTATTGTTGAAGAATTTATTTTTGTAATAATAAATAAATAAAATAAAATGTAAAAAAAATTTAATTCTTAAAAAAAATAGTTAAAAAAATACAGTAAAAACAAAAAGAACGCAAAAAGAAAAAGAAGAGAAAAAAACACATTTTATTTCAGTGGAGAGAGATTCTCTCTTGTGTTCTCTGTTTTCCTTTTCGACTTCGTGTTGCATACACTTTGCCAAAAGAATAAAAACCGAAAGTTTCAGATTTTTTAAAAGTTTTTTTGGAAAAAGATTTCTTTGCTTTTTTCGAAAAAAAAACTTTGGAAAAAATTTTTCCCATAAAAATTTTGGAAATCAGAATCCATGGATTCTTTGAAGTTTGAAGAACTTCAGAATCCATGGATTCTGGAAACCCTTAATTGGGTTTTTTGACAAGTTTTTCTGTAAGAGGTAATGATATGAATTTTGTTACCGAAAAAAAAGTTTGCAGTTGGCATTGCAGTTTTTTACCTTGCATTGCAACTTTTTACCCATTTTGCAACATTTTACCCTGCATTGCAACTTTTTACCCTGCATTGCAACTTTTTACCCTCTCTGCAGTTTCAATTGCATTACCGCATTTTACCATGACCCTCATTGCCAAAGTCAAAGATATAATTGGTCATTTTTCGGTTTAAGGTTTGTCCGCATTTGTTTTTCTACAAAAATCGTGACATTTTATGCATACTTTTTTTTGATAAGAAAGAGGTATACCATTTTTGTGTTTTTGAGAAAAGGCACATCTCACTTTTGACCTCAAAAAATTTGGGAAGAAAGAAAAGGGAGGAACAAACCGATTTTTGTTGAGGATGGTTTTGGAGAGAACTTGAATAATTTTATTCATTCATTTCTTTGGCAAAGGCAGTTGATTTTATTATTTTATTCATTCATTAGTTTAAGAAAAAGTGATTTTGAGAAAAGTGCCAACAATGGATAATCCAAATTTTGAGTCAGATGTTGCTGAATCTCATAAAAAAGAGATTCATCAAATTCCATTAAATGCTCCAATTCCAAGTACTGTTGTAAATGTTGATGCTGATACCCAACAACAACAAACTAAAGTTTTAATGCCACAAACTGAAGCCCCAACGGTAAATTTTCTGCTTGCTTCTTATGCAAATTTTGATTTCCTCTGTTTTTTAGCCTCCTATTTCGACTCATAAAAATGAACCTGTTTCAAAAATGATTGATCTCATCATTCGTGATCCTGCAACGTACAAGCTTCTGAATCTTGTAAGTAACTCTAATAAAAGATAAATTTGCTTTTATTATGCAAATTTCTTCAGATTATCTCAGCTCTTGCAATTTATTGGGTTTATCCAAATGTCCGCCGTTATGATTCTCAATATTTAATGATCAATGGCCTTTCCCTCTTTTACTCAATTTTTGCCATTTTCGTTACAATAATTTGGAAAAGCCAAGAAAAAATTGGCAAAAATGGATTACTAAAAAAATGTTTTTCTGGTCGAAATATTTATTGGCATGAATTTGTAAATTTTTGATATCTTTGATTTTATAAAAAAATCATCATTTTTGACACATTTTTTTAGCATTCAACAATGACTATTTTATTGGCATTGGCAAATTTCAGCTGTATCATTTTTGATTCAAATCAATCAAACCTCATTTTTGTAAGTTCTTTTTTGTTAACATTTTATTCTAATTAATTATATCCTTCTTAATTATAGTTTTTTGCGTTGTCAAATTTCATGGCATTTGGTTACGAATTTTTCGTTGCTCATAAAACTTCAAAATTATTCGTCGTTGAAGAAAATGTTCCAAAAAACAGCTGGAAATTTACCAAATTTATCCTCGGGGCAATCAAAAATCATCCTGTTAAATTTAATGTTTTGCAATGGGTACGTTTATTTTTAATACGACATATCTGTCAGCACACGAAATAACCGGCTGTACTATTTAAATAAATAAAATGACACAATTGTTTTAGGTCTGTTGCATAGCTGCATTCAGTTTTTATTTATGGCAAGCAAACGAAAAAAGAGATTATTTTGTCTACTGTAGTTTGGCCACAATTCTTGGAAGCAGTCTTCCATTATTCTTCCGATTAACAAAGAAATGCAAATGCCGATGTGGAAATTGGTATTCATCAAATCCTAAAATTGTAAGTGCTTCTTATGTTCCGCAAAAAAAATTTACAGTATCATTTTAGCAAACTTATTTAACAATTGGAATTTTACTTCATGCATTTTTTGCTGTTTTTATCAATTTCTTTGATTCACAATATTATCAATGTAATTATGATTCCGACAATTACAATTATAGCTATGGATGGAATCATTGCAAATACGACAGTTTAATTAAAATTACTCCTATAAGCTTTGTAAGTTTTTTAAATAAAATTTTTTGAAATTTGATTTAAATCAACACTAAAAATGTTAACTTTCCATTTATCCAATTTTTAGGCATTTTCATGCATTGTTCTTCTTTTTTCTGTCCTTGATTTACATTCGCAAGCCATCTTTCATAAATCTCGTCCAATCACTGAAGCACCACAAGATCTGTCAATTATCAAAACAGAAGAAAAACGACCATTCCGAAATTTACCAGCAGTTTTGGAAAATCCTCTTGACCTTGAAGGTTACAAAAAGGTTTACGAATATTAAACCATTGAATTCATTCTTTTATTGTTTTTTATTTATGATTGTTACCGTTATTTATTTTCATTTATTTCTTATTATATGTTGATTGATACACAGAAATAGATAAATACAGTAATTAATTCATGCGACATTTAAATTGGATGTCTGATGTTTACGGATGGTTGTGGGAAAGTACATGGGGATTGGACTTGTTAAAAATAATTAACAAAAATGCTTTTTTGTTAACAAAAAACTCATTTCTTTGAAAAGAGAAAAATTAGTCGGTTTTTTTCATTAATTCGTATTTGTTTTTCTAGAAAACATCATGATATTCTTTGCATATAGATAAGAAATAGAAATACCATTTTTCAAAGTAATATTTTAAACACATATTAACACTCTTTGATAGCGCTTATTTTCAAGATTACCAGTTTTTGTGCAACTGTTTTTTGGAAACGTTTTTCTTTTTTTATTTTCATGTCATAACATAAGATTTATACGTTCCGATATCAACGGGGCAAAAATAAATATTTATAAATTGAAACATACATAAAAAATTTACATGGAAAAGTATATACAAATTTTATACAATAATTGTGTCGTTTAAAAAACAACATTTTACCAAAACAGAAAATAAAGTAATGTGGGGTATTTTTTACGGTTTTATATCAATATTTCGTTTCTTTTCTATATCATATTTTTAAATTTTTAATGCCCCACATAATTCTTTCTATTGTGGCGGTTTTATACATTTATTGCTTTTCTCATGCTAAAGTTTATTTCAATAATATACACATACTTGAGTTTTTTATAGTTATAAAATATCCAAAACAAAAAGTTCGAACTTTTAACGAATAATAAATTCGAAAGCAGCTTCTCTTTTCATTAAAAACAATGAAAAAATCTTAAAATATGAATTTGGTCTCTCATTCGGGCACAAAAACAGATAGCGACAAAATAATGTTTATTGCTACACATTTGTGCCTGAATTTAGCATCCAAATGTGTTTACCAAAAAATCGATCAAACTTGCGACGAAACTGGAGAGCTTACTTTTTTGGTGTCGATCGAAAAATGAAATGTTTTGATCGTTTACAAACAAAAAAGCTCAAAGCTCTTTTCTTTTTTTAATTTTGAATATTTAAAAATAAAAAATATTTTAAAATACGTGAAGAGAAAAATACAAAGATTTCACAAAAGTACTTTAAATAAATGGTAGGAATCACTTTTCTGTGACAAGCATCTACAGTAAAAAAAGAGAAAAATTTTAACGTTGAATTTTCAGAAAATAAAACAGGTCAAATTTTTGAGTTTGCATTTTTTGTAGAAAATGATCATCAACGAAAGCATTTTATCGAAAGTTTTTAAATGAATACGGTCGTAAATTAAAGATGATTGTTAGGTTTTAGTAATGCGCAGGTTTCTTATTTTATTCAAAAATACAAACTTTTTCCATTAAAAGGGGAAATTTGGATTTTTGTTAAAAATCATTTGAACTTTGTATCATGTTGAACAAAATTAGCAATGCATTATTTTGTTTAGATTAAAAAAAATAAAATTCAATTTAAAGAGATATAAAAGATTCTACAAAAGTTCCGTCATTTATCCTAAAATTGCTGTTTCTCTTCGTTTTTTTTTAAAATTTTTATGTCTTTTTAAAAAACACATTTCAATATTTAATGGCATCTCAATGAATAAATCATATTCATTGAGATAATTTTTCCAAAAATATGTTATGTAGCATTTTAATAATTCAAACATATTTGTTATTTTACACCCAAATAAAACAAAATATTCAAAAAAAGAAACGAAATTTATTTTAAAATGGACAAAAATGTGCGAAAGCTGTTTCTCACTGAACCATTCATTGACACTTTTTAGTCGTCTAGCACAAGTAAGAACATTTTGATAGAAAATTGGTTAGTTTTTTTGGCACAGAAAAGATTATCAAAATAAAGGAAACTTGTTTTATTCCTTTTTTTCCTTCAATCAAGTTTTTGAAAAAGAGATAAACATTTTATGCATGAATTATTGGGTCGGTAATATTTTTTTTGAATGTTTTTTATTTTCGATGTAATAATTATAATAACTTTGAAGAAGATGAAATAAACTGCCTGCGAAAGTTTTCATTAAGCCGATTAAAATCTCGACCAAATTCCAATAATTATCAAATCGCCAAAATGCATTAAATCGAACAGTGAAAAATTGGAAATTTAAATGGTGTTAAAAAGAATGCGTTTGTGTTTTAATATACCGGCTTGTAAACACTTACAACTTCTATCTATTAACATTTTTAAACCAAAATGCAGCAAAAAATGGGTTTAAAAAATTGGTGAAACCACTTTGTTATTTTAACATAATCATGATATTAATCTCAAAGACAAATTCAAAGTATTTAATGTAAAGTTAAAAAGCTTTTATCTATTTTTGTCCCCATTTTGTACATTTCTTGTTTTTTTCATTTTCAAGTTTATTTGTAGAATATACAGGAACAGATTTCTCGAAATTATAAAATATTCAAAAAAGAATAAATCTAAGAACAAATTTGAAAGCAAATTCTCTTTCTCATTTAAAAAGCGAAAAAAATTTTACTACGCATTTTTGTTTTTCGTTCTGGTACAAAAAAAGACAGCAACAAAATAATATTTTAGTGCATTTCTTTTTACGATGAAATCGTCCTTCTTTATTAATAAAACTTATCCTCGCTAACATTACTTTTAAGCGTACAAAAAATTTAAACCAGATAAAACTCCTCATTTAAATATTCAAAAACATTTGGTGCAAAAAATCAAAAATGTTTATGACATGGAAAAATACACTAAATCTTTTAACAAGAATGAGAAAATTGGTTCTTTTTGCTGTCAGAAAAAGCAACAACGCAAAAATGTGTAACAAAAATTACAAAAAAAATTGATTGCTTTTGTAAAACAAATGAAATTGAAAGGATGTTGAAATCAAAATAAAATAAGACGAGTGTAAACAATTTTTCACAAAAATTGAGAAATGTCTAAAAAGATGCAATGTCAGGTAATAACAAAAAATATTAAGACAGTAAAAGAGTATCAAAATGAGGGTATAGATATCAATTGCATGGCTTTTGTTAAAACAAATTTATAATTTACAGTATTATCTTCAATATTTATTTTACTTATTTTTGGTATTTAAAACTAACAAAATTTTTTTTTTATTTAATGGAAAAAAGTGGTGTTCTGAGAACTTTATTATTGCTTTGTATCTCATTGTGATTACATAATAATTTTTAAGTTAAAAAAAATTAAAAAATACCACTTCGAACTCATCAAATATTCAAAAAAGAGAATTTTTATTTCGTCAACAAATTTGAAAAGAAAAAGGAACATTTCTTTCCCAAAAATGAAAGTGAACTAACAAAAAATTGTAAACTATCTTTGAAAAAAATTGAGAAACGGATGCATTTTGAGATGAACATATTTCGTAAACATTGAATGGGCATTTGCAAAAAATGGTTTCTTTTGGTTTTAAAAAATAAAAACAAAATATGTGCATTTTCAGAGTTGCTCGTGTTTACGTTTTTAATTTTTACATTTAATGTTGCGGCAAAATTAAATTTATTAATGGTTTTTGCGATAACGTTTTCTTTTTAATATTTTACTGCTTTTTTGTCTGAAAAAGTTACGTTGTTTTTATGTGTGACAGTAAAATTTTAAAATGTTGGTAATCACAAAAATTAAAACTTTTCAAAAAAAGAAAAAACAACTCTTCTTCAAAAAAAAGGCACAATAATAAAGAAAAACCCGTTCTAAATATCTCTAACAAAAACAGAAAAACATAGGTTGCGAACATCTGTTTTCATTTTAAAAAATTTTAAGCTTTTGAAAAAGATTTTGTTAAGCATTTATAAATGCGAAAATCGCTTCACTTTTAAAATGTGGCGAAATGAAAAGTATTTATCCCAGAATGTTCAAATCAGTCTTAAGTATTTTTAACATGACGATAAAACCTAAAACATTGTGTTACCTGTTTACTCATAACTGATGTCAGTTTGATATTTCGAAACAAAGTTCACTGCTTCTAAAACGCACAAGAAAATTACTGTTATAAATTATTATTTTTAAAAGAAATGTGTTTGTGTTTTTGCTCAGAAGCACGGGTGCTGCTTTAAACATTCAGACAACTTCTGCGTATTAAAATTTCATTGATCACAATGCATCAAAAAATGGAATAAATAAATTGATGATATTTTTGTTATCATTAAGAAAATCGTGATCAGTGATAAAAGGTCGCCATTTTTGTCCCCCTCCCCTTCCCCTTTCCCCTGGAGGTTCCGAAATTGTGCGCTTTCCCCCGCCCTTCCCCCCTTTCCCCCCGCCCTTTCCCCTCCAAAATCCCCTTTTTCGCCCTTTTAAAATTTTCTTCGCTTTTTCGAAAAATATGATCTCAATCTTGATTTGTATTGTGAAAAACAATTAAATCCACGACAATGTAAAATACTGCTAAATTAAAACGCACTCTGGCTGAAATTCTGAAAGGCTTGGCACAGTCAAAAAATGAATCTTTTTGAAACTTTACCCACGTTTTCGACTATGCTTAACAAGCCCACATCCAAGGTTTTTTTGGCCAAAAGTGCCGTTTTGGCACTTTTTTGTGCCGTTGAAGTTCAAAACGGCATTTTCAGATCTCCGGTGCCATTGGAGATATTGTCTTAATTTTCTTTGGCATAGGGGTAATCGAGGTCGCTGAATCCGAATTTCGCATTTTTGGAACTCGATTTTCGCGTTGGGACCCAAAAAAATTGAAATTCCGACTTTGTGCCGTTCTCCTACTTCGGCATTTTGCCGTCGGGCTTAGCAAAAATTACCATCGAATTCTCCACGTTTTTTTGGCCTGGGGGACGGAAAATATCAAAAAAATTTTTATACCTCTATTCTTTTTCCTGTGGAGATTAACGCCAATCGTGTATTTTCGTGTATGAGAAAAATGAAAAAATGTTCTAAACTCAGTTAAAATGTGCAAGAATAGTTAATTTTTACTAAAAATGCAATAAAACATCATTACTAATGCGTTTGAATCATCAGAATGCCAAAAATATGCAAAATGCCGAAATCGGCAAAAATTTATGCCAAAAATTTTTTTTTCTTATTTTTCTCTAATTTTGTGCCTATAGGGGTTTTCGATGATGGGGAATCCGATTCTGATATTTATTTGTTGATTATCCATGACGGATAAGCCAAAAACAGCATTATCATTTAACCAATTACAGTACTTTTAAAAATATAAAAATGCCGTTTTTGGCTTTTCTATCATGTAAAACGTGTATAAAAATATCAGAATCGGATTCCCCATCATCGAAAACCCCTATAGGCACAAAATTAGAGAAAAATAAGAAAAAAAAATTTTTGGCATAAATTTTTGCCGATTTCGGCATTTTGCATATTTTTGGCATTCTGATGATTCAAACGCATTAGTAATGATGTTTTATTGCATTTTTAGTAAAAATTAACTATTCTTGCACATTTTAACTGAGTTTAGAACATTTTTTCATTTTTCTCATACACGAAAATACACGATTGGCGTTAATCTCCACAGGAAAAAGAATAGAGGTATAAAAATTTTTTTGATATTTTCCGTCCCCCAGGCCAAAAAAACGTGGAGAATTCGATGGTAATTTTTGCTAAGCCCGACGGCAAAATGCCGAAGTAGGAGAACGGCACAAAGTCGGAATTTCAATTTTTTTGGGTCCCAACGCGAAAATCGAGTTCCAAAAATGCGAAATTCGGATTCAGCGACCTCTATTACCCCTATGCCAAAGAAAATTAAGACAATATCTCCAATGGCACCGGAGATCTGAAAATGCCGTTTTGAACTTCAACGGCACAAAAAAGTGCCAAAACGGCACTTTTGGCCAAAAAAACCTTGGATGTGGGCTTGTTAAGCATAGTCGAAAACGTGGGTAAAGTTTCAAAAAGATTCATTTTTTGCCTGTGCCAAGGTTTACTTGAATCACTCTTTTTTCAGCCAGAGTGCGTTTTAATGCAAAAACTTGCTAAATAAACTTGCTTCTTAAAATTTTGCTAAATTAATGCAAGAATAGGTAGTTTGTTGTTAAAAACATGTTATTTCAGAGACATGTGAATGAAATTCCCCCTTTTTTCCCCTCATGACTTTCAAACTCCCCCCTTTCCCCTCCCCATCCCCCCGCGTTTTTCAATTTTTCGCCCTTCCCCTCCCCCGAACCCCGGGGGAGGGGAAAAAGGGGCCCCCGGGGCGGGGAAAGGGCGGGCGGCTTGCATCACTGATCGTGATGTTCTCAAAGATATGTTTAAATATTTAATGAATAGTTTCCAGCATAACCATAATAGGATCTGCTTTTGCCTACTTTGTAAAAATTCGATGTTTTTCTCATGTTTATTGGTAGTATATACAGTAAAAGATTTTTTAACAAAATATTCAAAAAAAGAATAAATCAGAAAACCTATTGAAAAACAAATACGAAAGCAACTGTTTCAGCTCTCTGAAAAAGCAAAAAAAATTACAACCAATTTTTGTCTCTCGTTCGGGCACATAAAAAAAGCACAGACAAAATAATATTTTTGCTGCATCATTTTATGTTGAATTAGTCATCCAAAATTGTTTACCAAAATATCGGTGACGACGTTGATGAGCTATTTATTGCCGTCAGGGAAAAAATGAAATGTTTTGTTCGAATACAAAAAGATCATATTTTTTCTTTCTTTAATTTTTAATATTTTATTATTAAAATGTTTTTTTAAAAAACATGACGGACGGAAAAAATATTATAAGCTTTTTCAGCTTTATTAAAGTATAAACTTAAGTACTTTAATATAATCATTTCCTTCACAATAAAAAATCAGTAAAAAAGAAAAAAATTAAAGTTATCTCGATAAATTTTTTTCAGAAGTTTAAAAAAATCAAATTTTGATTATTTTTGTTATCCGTAAAAGCAGTTAACTATAATCTTTTAAATATGATATTTTTTAAAGCTTTATAAGAGTATTTGTATTTTTCGTTCTAATGCGCCGGTACTGCTTTTAAGCACACACAACTTCTGACTATTAAAAATTTGCTGATCAAAACGCATAATTAATAGAATGTATGTTAACGCCATCTTTAATTCAATATAATCAATTATTATCATGATATTTTCGAAGACACTTTTAAATATTTGAGGATCAGCTGATAGTGTTGCTTTACTTCATTTTGGTCTCATTTTTGGACATTTTATGTTTATCTCAAGTTTACTGGTGTTATATGAAGCAATAGATTTTTGTACATGGAATTACAAAATACTCAAATAAAAAATTACATTTAACGAAGAACAAATGTAGAAAATCAACACTTTCTTTTCATTGAAAAAACGTAAAACAATTTTGCTGCTAGTTTTGTCTGTCTTCAGAACATAAAAAAAAGACAGCGACAAAAAATAATATTTTTGATGCTGCTTTTGCGCTCAATTTTTTATCCAATTTAACAAAAAAGCAATCAAAATTTTTTAAGGATTCTTTTTTATATTATTTATTAAAGAAAAGATTAAATGATGTATTCTTATTAATTTCAATGTTATTACAGTGCTCCAAAAAAATTTCCTTAAAAATCTCGAGTTACAGTACCCCCAGCACTAAAAATTCCACGAAATATTCCCAAAAATTCCAAAATCTAAAAATTTTTTAAGAACAATGTTCTGGCTACCCATACAGGTCAAATTGTTGTTTTAAACTACCAAATTTGATTTTTTACGTAACTCGTTCCACAAGAATTGGGAAATCCCGGATCTCGTCGAGAAAATCCCTTAGAATTCCATGAAAATCCCAGACACCGTAAAAAGCAAAGTTACACCAATTGTATGACCCCTTGGACTACCTCCATGTAAATTTTGAGATTTTTAGAAGCGCTCTGTCAAATATGCCAATGAAAAAACAAAAGGCAGAAACTTATGGAACGACCTGATAAATATGAATGATGTTTGTTTTATTTAATTAATGTGCATTTCTTTTACTTTAATTCAAAAGATAACATTTGTTTCACTTAAAATGCCTCCAAGGATTTTTTGGTAAGAATCATGTATGCGTTGTGGCATGCTGAACAATATCATCAATGCTTTCCTCTATTTTGATCCAAAAGAAATCCGAATATTCATAAAAATAGATAAAAAAATGCGACAAAACTTCCACCATTTATTCCAAATTACTGTTTCTCTTACGTGACCTTCGTTTCTTTTTTAAATTTTTACGTTTCTTTAAAAGACACATTTAAATAATTAATGAGAAGGGATTCGGAATATTTTTCGGCGAAAAATGTCTTTTGCAGTAGTTCAAATATAAATATACTTTTGCCTTTTTACACTTAAATATAACAGAATATTCAAAAAAGAATTGAAATTTATCTAAAAATGAACAAAAATGTGCGAAGCCGTTACCTACGGAAAACTTCAATTGGTTCTTTTCAGTCGTTTATAGACTGCTAGAGCACAACTACGCACATTGTGAAAAAAAATGAAAGCACAAAAAAAGATTTGAAAGAAAGGGTTTGAAAAAGAGAGAAAGATTTATTTTGCAGCATTTTTTGCAGGAATCAATCAGTTTTTATAATTTTTTTGAATATTTTGTAATTTTCAGTGTTAAAAAAATATAATTTGTTCGATGAAAATAAAATAAGCATTATGAAAAGTCTTCGTTTAGCGGATATCCTTTGCATCCCATGGAATCCAAAAAAACAATAAATATTAAATCGCACAAATGATTTATATCCAACACAGAAAAAATAGAAATTTAAATTTTGTCAAGACATTTCATCTTTTTAATTAATTTTTCAAAAAATTTCAAAAAAGAACTCCCTGCTATCAAAAACTCTCTATTATCTGATTCCAAATTTTATGCTGATTCTATTTATGATGTAAGTTTTTTTTGTTATTACATATTTGTGATTTTATGTAATATTTACTAATTGTTCAAAACGGAAATTAACAAAGTTGTTCTTTTTAATTAATGTCTAATAATGCTGGTGTATCTTGTGAAACTTATTTGTTGCTTTTTTCTTGTGAATATTTGGTAGTTTAAAAAAATATTATAGAAAACTTTAAAAATCCTATAAAAAATTTATTTAATATTCAAAAAATAAAAGAGCAAAATATTTATTTCATAAATGAGCACCAGTTGAAAAGAAAAAGGCACACTTCTTTTTTTCCCAAAAATGAAAGTGAACAAAAATTTTGTTGACATTTGTCTGAGAAAACAAAAGTAGTCGATAGATCAATCGATGTTGATTGAGAGATCACTTTACGAAATTAAGTTCTTTTCTATCCAAATTCCAATTTTAAATTTTAAAAACAATAAACAAAATATGTGCATTTTTAACGTTGGTGTTTTTAACTTTCTGATCTATCAAATGTATTTCACACTGCGGTAAAATTATTTTTATTATTGGTTTTTGCGGTAACGTTTTCTTTTTAATATATTACTGCTTCTTAGTTTTAAAGTTTGTATTACTTTTTTTTCATATTTTTCAAAATTCTATAAATTAAAAAAAAATATTCAAAAAAGAAAAGAACAATGTTTTTTGCTAAATACCCTTTCTTCAAAAATTACAAAGACAAGGAAAAATAGTCTTTATGTAAATTTGCCTAACAAAAAGAAAAAGACCGCAGATGTTATACTTGAATATAAACATCTGTTGTTTTTAAATGGTTTTTTGTTTTCTCTTTAAAAAAAGGTCAAATGACACAAGTGTGCAAAGATGTCTCTCAAAAAACCCCAACATTCGTTAGCTCTTTTTAGGCGTCTAGCACAAATGCGCTCACATTTTCAAAAAAAAATGGATTTTTTTAGTTTTTTTAGGCACGAAAAAATTTTTCATAAGAAAGAGACGCATTTGTTTTGCAGTATTTTTTGCAAGGGTATTTCGGATGTAATAAATTTATTTGAATATTTTGTAATTTTCAAGGTTAAAATATTATATTTCAAAAGAAGTTAAAATAAAACTATGTACGAAAGTTTTTATTTAGTAAATATCCTTCCTACACGTGGTAAAAGAAAATATCCAATAAATATCAAATCGCAAAAATGTATTTCTTCCAACAGAGAAAAAGAATAAAAATTTTAATGACATTTTCATCGTTTTACAGAAAGTAAAACTTTTACTTCGTTATTTTGTCGTATAAAAAAATTGTTTCTTTAATTGTTTGAAATCAAAATTATATTGCTGCCCCGGTCAAAAGTTGCATTATTTTTCTGTGTGACAGTAATAATTTTCGAAAGTCTGTAAATTAAAGAATTTAAAAAAGAAATGAAAATTGCTGTTTTTGTGTTACATGACGCTTCTTTAAATAATACACTTAGATAAATTATCATAAATAAAACGGTTTCTCAATTTGTCCAAAAAAATACACAAGATGTTGTTTCCGTGTGGAAAGAATGTGGCAAAAATGAAAAATATTTTTTTAAAATGATGTGCAAAATTATACATTTAGAAGATATCTTTGTCATCTGACTGGAGTGCACCATAATTTTCTATTTATTTTTATAATAAGATATTAATTAATGACAACAGTTTACTCAAAGCTTTTAACTGAATATGGCCATGAATTAATGGGAAAAATGACACTTAGTTCCCCGACACTTAGTTCCAGGACAGTTAGTTCCGGAACTAAGTGTCGCTGCGACAGTTAGTTCCCGACTGTTAGTTCTGTAATATGTAAAAGTATCAATTACAAGATACAAAATTAAGGTTTTAAAAAGTAATAGTACTAATAAAGTTTAATATTAGTTTATTTACAATATTATTTAGCACCAAAGATTTAAAGTTTTTTTTATTTTTAGCTGCAAAATTTTTTAAATAAAAGGCATCAAGAAAGAGGGAATATTTTGCAATATTTATAATTGCAAAAATTTTATGAGTCTCAGGTTTCGAATTTACTCCAAAAATCTTAAGAGCCACAGTTGCATTTGAAGAGTGCTTTGAATTTGTGTTAACCAACAAGTTCGTTAGTTATAAGTAAAATGATTATTAGCTTTCATATCAAATTTTACAATATTACTGACACCTTCAACATTCTGAAGACGCAAATATCAGTGCAATTATTAAGCCTTAATCATCGACAAATATAAAATATGGTCCAAAATAGGGTCTTTGAAATAAAAAAATTGGATACCAAAAAAAGCTTAGAAGAAGCTAACAAGCAACCAACAAAACTAGAAAACTAACAATGAATGACAAAATACATAGAACAAAATCATGTTTTGTAGTTTACTTGAAAATTAAATTATAATTTTTTTAAAATTTTGTATCTGGTAATTGATATTTTTATATATAACGGAACTAACAGTCGGGAACTAAGTGTTATATGAAACTAAGTGTCGGGAACTAACTGTCGCAGCGACGCTTACCGTAGACATATTCAACGAACGCCGAGATTGGGGCTTCATATTTTGCCCAAAAACTCGTCTAATATAAGGTATAATTGTGGCAAAAAATTAGCTGCGGAATCCTCATCCTGTGACTTTACCAGGGACTCAAATTTACTGTAATACAGTAATCCACAATAGGACATTCACACCTTTAATTTGCATATTCTGAAAATTTTAGAAAAAATCCGAAATCTGAAACAAAACGTTACAAATGTTTCAGATTCGGATTCAGCATGTTCGAAAACCTATATATCCAGGAAACAAGGCCAAGAAATCACAAGCTTTTAAAAATATGCACAAAAGTTTGAAAAATACCTGCAATAAAATAATGACCCCGCTTTCAAAAAAATTTGAATACGATATATTTTGAAGCAACTAGGGTTTGGAGGTTGTTAAATACTTAATTAATCATATTCGAGAGGTTAATATGCAAAAACATGCAATTGCACCAATTTTTCATCAAGGTGAAATTACGATATTTAATGTGAATCAACATTTTTCAAAAGCCGGTGCAGCTTTACCGAATTCGTTTTAGAGAATCCACATGCCCGTTTTGTGTTCTTGCTTTAATTACTAAGTCACCAAGACATAATCAAGAATATTTAACAACCTCCAAACACTAGTTACTTCAAAATATATCGTATTCAAATTTTTTTGAAAGGGTTGTCATTATTTATTGCAGGTATTTTTCAAACTTTTGTGCATATTTTTAAAAGCTTGTGATTTCTTGGCCTTGTTTCCTGGATTTATAGGTTTTCGGGCATGCTGAATCCGAATTTGAAAGATTTGAAACGTTTTAGCTTCTAAAATTTGCAGAATATGCAAATTAAAGGTGTGGATGGCACACTGTGAATTACTGTATTACAGTGACTTTGAGTCCCTGGTAAAGTCACAGGATGAGGATTCCGCAGCTAATTTTTTGCCACAATTATACCTTATATTAGACGAGTTTTTGGGCAAAATATGAAGCCCCAATCCCGGCGTTCGTTGAATATGTCTACGGTTAGTTCCGGAACTAACTGTCCTGGAACTAAGTGTCGGGGAACTAAGGATTATACTTTCGAATTAATGGTTTTTGTTAGATTTAATTAATGTGCTTACGTTTGTGCAAAAACAAAGTTTGCTGCAGTAAAAATACCACCAAAGATCTTTTGTTCAGATGCTTTGATTTATGTTGAACAATCCCAACAGTCTCAATTATTCAACAATACCTCCTAAACAAAGAAAATGATTGAAAAATGAGAAATAAAAAAAAGAAGAGAAGTATTTCTCTTTATTTGTAAAAAACGATACCTAGCACAGGTATAAAATTAAAATTGATTTTTTTGTTTTTTGGCACAAAAAAATTTTCACAAGAAGGATTCTGTCTATCTTTAGTATTTTATTCTTTTCAGCCAAGTTTTGCTTTGCATTATTTTTTTTGCAAGGGTCACTCGGTTGTAAAAATTTTATTTGAATATTTTATAGTTTTAGGGGAAAAAATATCATATTTTGATGAAAATAAAATAATTTTTTTTGCATAAAATTATTCATTTTGCACATATCTCTGTCATTTGATTCTTACGCACCAGAATTTTCATTAAATATTAAAACGCAGAAATGCATTATGTCCAACAGAGGGAAAATTTATTTTTGGGATTCGGAATCGGTACTCTTATTGTGAATATTAATGAATGTCTTAAAAATTATTCAAGAAATTTTTTAGATAGAATAAAAAGTTAATTAAATATTTAAAAAAATGGGGAAAACGATTTCTTTCAAAAATGAACATCAACAAATTTCCAAATTCATTTCATCATTTTTATTTTTTTCTTTAACTTTTTGTTGGTGTTTGCCGGAGAAGGCAAAAATAATCGATGGATGAATATTTGGATGATCATATTTCGTAAACATTCAATAAGCAAAAATTGTTTTCTTTTGGGTGTAAAAAATGTTAAATATAAACAAAATATTTGCATTTTCAATGTCGTTCTTTTTTATATTTTTGATCCCTAAATTTTAAAATTTGGGTAAAATTTATTTTATTACAGGTTTTTGCGGTAACGTTTTCTTTTCAAAATTTTATTGCTTTTATATATGAAGGTTGCATAATGATTTTTAAATAAAATAAATTCTGTTATATTTTTTACTGTTTTGCTTTCTTTTAATTTAATCATTTATTAAAAGAGAAGTTTTTGTTAAAGATATAATTCGTCTTTATTTTTGCTTCTTGATGTTTGTGGAATTTACACTTTAAACAATAAAATTTAAATGATGATCAAATACAGTTGTTTTATTCCAGGAAAATGGAAAAATATGTGAAGTTTCTTAGGAAAGCAAAATGCACTGATCAGTTGCAAAAAACATTTTTTGTCGCCTAATAATTATACTTGTCAAAATCTCAGTGATCAAAATGCATAAAAATTGCTGAATATGTTGAGTCGCCTAGCACAAACATGAACATTGTAAAATAAGTAAAAACTTTATTACTTTAAGATAATCATGCTGTTCTCAATGACAAATTTTTATTTTTAATTGACCATGATTTGAATCTTGATTTTTTACATTTCATGGTTTTTCAACTCTCAAGTTTATTTGTTGGACAATATAAAGTAATACATGTTTCTAAAATTACAAAATATTCAAAAAAACGAAAAAACAAGAAAGCTGCTTTTTCTTCACACTGGAAAAATTAAATAAAAATAAAAAATTCTTTTTCCTAAGATTCTTTTTCTTATTCGAAGACAAAACAAGCCTTTCTCCCAAAAAACAAATCAATAAAGAAAAAAAGGTCAACCCTTAAAGACAAAAAAGGTCGGACAAAAAAAAGCATTAAACAACAAAAATATGGACGCTGAAAATAAAATGCACGCCAAATACTTATATATCAAGATCAAGGAAAGTAGAAATCTTATGTTATTACGTTAATAAATTTTATAAACATTAATAAAACATAAAAATTGTAAAAAAAAATACCTTCCATAATCATCTGCAGATTGGCATCCACAACATCACAAACTTGCTTTCGTTTTGTTTTTGCAATATATGTGAAATGTAAATTCATCAAATAATTCACCATAGATTAATAAGCAATTATCGGTATATTTCTTTTCGTAACACCATTGATAATTACAATAAATTCCAGCACTTGTGAATTTTTACAAAAATAAATTTAAAATGCTTTAATATTTTAAAATTTTAATAGTTTGCTATAATTTTTCAAGTTTATTTAAACTTATTTTTTATTAACTCACTAACCCAAACTTTCATTTGTTCAGGTCAATTAAAGAGAGGCCATTGTCTAAATCGTTGGCAAGGCTGCGCACAATTCGGTGCCTTTTCTAATATACATCAAAATTAAAAAAGGCACCGAAACTACATGGAAGAAGGGGTAAAACAGAATATGATGATGAATCTGGACAGCCCTTATTACACCATTTTTCCATTTATTTTATTTTACTCCAATATTTTTGTTTACATTTTTCCAGATTTTTCTAATCTTTCATGAAGCTTTGTTGCATGTTTGATTTCAAAGTGTCCTTAAAAAATTTATGCATAAAATGACAAACATTTGTATTTAAAATTTTATAAATAAATAGTCAAAATATCCATTGAAATATAACATTTAATAATTACTGTTAAAAATATAAATAAAGAAAATTTTCAGTGTTG
Organism: Panagrolaimus sp. LJ2414; assembly: GCA_024447195.1. NCBI lineage: Eukaryota > Metazoa > Nematoda > Chromadorea > Rhabditida > Panagrolaimidae > Panagrolaimus > Panagrolaimus sp. LJ2414. Next base: position 127,543 of record JAMRXY010000011.1, on the reverse strand, counting down.
TATTTGAATATTCTAATCATTTTATTTAGAGACAGGCGGGGAACACTTTTTCCTTTTCTTTTTCTCTTTTTTTCTTCGTTACAGTATGAAATTTCAAATTTTTTTTAAAGACTAATAATCAGACCTACCAGACGTATTTTTTTACGCTGATTCCGAATATGCTAATTTTAAAAAGGTTTTTTCTGCAGCAAATACCTAAAATTTGCATTTTTAGGTGTTTTTTTGCGTTTTGACCGCTGTATCAATCGATATAAACTTAGCGACACATATCAATCGATAGCCCTTTAAAAAATACATCTTGTACGCTAGGCTAAAATTGCGCGAAAATGCGCGAAAAAACGTCGCAATAAACGCAGAGCTAAAATTTATCCAAATTAGCAAAAAAAGTTGCAAAAAAAGTGCAAAAACATTTTTCTCTCGACAAAAATGAACGCACCACGAAAGTTTTCATGACAAAAAAGTGTTCCTTTTTCTTTTTTTTCGACGAAGAATTTTTTGTTTATGTAATTTTAAATCGTTATTTTCGGCATTTTAACTATTTTTAATAATTTTTTTGATTTTATTTTCGGCTTAATCAGGTTAAAAAATACCTAATTCACGCAAAAAAGTATTTTTTCACGAAGTTTTTTCTATTAGCTGCCGATCTCTAATTTTATTTTCAATAGCAAAAGATTTATTTGTCCCAAATTTATAAAATATCAAATATTCAAATTTGAAAAAGAAGCAAAAAAATCAATTCAAACATTTTTTTATTAGCCTAAGAAAAAAATTAATCAATGAACTACACAGACATGTGTCGCAAAAATGAAGTTTTTTGGTGATGATGAAAGATTTAACTAAAGCCTTTAAGTGGCTATTTGCAGTCGTCTAGCAAAAGTACACACATCGTGAATTAGCTAAAAATTGATATTTCCGTTTTTTAGACACAAAAAAGATTTAAAAAAAGGGGGTGTCTTCAATGTTTCTTTCCTTTCAAACGGAGTTTTGGAAAAAGACATTTGTTTTGCAGCATTTATTGCAAGGGTCTTTTTGAATATTTTGTAATTTTCAAGGTTTTAAAAAATACAGTACTATTTAAGAGAATAAAATAAACTTTGCCCAAAAATATTTATTTAGTTGAAAGTGTTGTCTCCAGTTTGAAATTCCGGAAAGTTCTCAATAAATATCAAATTGCAGACATAAATGACACCCAACAAAGATAAAATAGAATTTAAAAAAATGCAATTCATTCATTTTCTAGAATGCTTTAGTCTTATTTTGTTTTGAAACTCACCTTTTTGTCCATGAATATTTATTGCTAGTTTGGCAGATTTTATTTTTCTTTTAAAAAAAGTCACATTTTTGGTATTTTTTAAATCAGAAATTTTTATTTTATTTTGATAGTAATTTAAAGCCTAAGTTTTAATTTAATGCATTATATCTTCAAGTATGTATATCATTACTCTGGAATAAATCTTGAAAACAAATAAGTCTTTTTTTTATGTTAAAACAAAAAATTACACATTTTCATAACGACTGAAATCTAAGAATGCTTTTTTGTTGATTTTGTTGTGTAAAATGAATAATAAATGTCCATTTCTATTTTCTGCAATTTCTGATATTTTTGATATTTGCAATTAAAGTTTTAAAAAATAATCGATTGACTGGAAATTTATGAAAATAAGTTTTCAAAAATATAACAATTCTCAAAATGATATTTAAAGAAATTTGATAACAGTTTTATGTTCTGGATTAATCATTTCTTTGATCATTTCTTCAATGTGTTCTTTATCCATTTTTGGACCATACCATCCATTAAGTACCGTAACCGTTTTAAGTGTGATATGTTTGAGGCGGTCAAATTTAATTAAACGTTGTAATTCAAACTTGGAAAAAGATTGATTTGCAATGTAAATTGTTTCAAAGGAGAAATTTGAAACTTCTGAATCCATCCATTTTACACATTCTCCTTCATTTAAAGATGATGCAGCAATATAAAAATCATTATTATAAAATTCCAAACATTCTAAAGATGGATAAGCTTTGAGGATTTTAAATGCCTTTCTGGCATCAATATTTTTGTCATTTTCACAAATAATATTTACATTATATAATCTTATCTGGAATATATTTTCTGATAACATAAATTCGAATTCAAAAATACTAAAATCTTGTTTTTCAATAAGCATGTAAGAAACATTGCAAAGTTTGAGCTTTGGCAAAATTGTCGAAACAATATTTTTTGAATGGCAATTTTGAATAAGAAATGTGTCGTAAACTTGAAGATTATTAATGCCAGCAAAATTGATGTCTTTTTCAGCTAAAAAAAGTGATTCTTCACAATATCTTGTAGTTTGGCTATGTCCAATTTCTAATTTGAAACATAAAGGCATTTTGAGAAGGTAATAAAAAAATTTGCATGAAGAATAAAGTTTTCGTAAAATATATAGATCTGCATTTTTGAGAATATTTTGAATATAACTTTGATGGAAACTTAAATACTGCATTTTTGGATTTTTGTAGTATACTGTTGGCTTTAAAGAAGGTGTATCGTTTAATTCCCCTGGGGGATCTGATGACTTTGATGATTGCGAAAGTTTTTCAATTTCCATCATTTCAGCTTCGAATTTTTTCAACTTTTCTTTCAAATCATTTTCATCTTTAACTTCAAAATGATACATTTTTCCCAACACAGCGTTTATGGCACGTTCAAGAATTTGATATGCAAATTCAATTTTACCAAAATCTATTTCATATTTGATTGTGTCAATCCAAAATTTTGTTGTTGCTTGGTTCCGCATCGAAAATTTATCAATTTCATTACGGTAATGCCTAACAGCCTGTTTATCAGAAATAAACAAACGAGTGTATTTTCGAAAAACTTCTAAAATTTCCTAAAAAATTTTCATATTAAGGTTATTATTTACATTGACTAGAAATAAACCTTTGAATTATTTTGTTTAAGAAAATCAAAATAAAATTTCCACAATTTTTTGCTTTTCCAATTCGAATTTTGGCCAAGTTTTAATTCCAAATTTGCTTGAATTGCTTCTTTATTTTCAAGGTGTTTGATACATTGAAGCCATTTTTCAATATTTTGATTTTCATATTTCATCATATTTTCATAAATCATTAACGTCTTTTTATAGTTTTTATTAAAACCCTTTGGCGGTGGTTTCACTAAAAAGAGAATAGAAGAAAATTTGAATAAAATTCAACTGGTGGTCCCGGCCCAGCACCGGCTTGTTGCCTGAGAGATTCTTGGCCGAACAACCAGAATTTCAGGACTCAATCATATCAGTAATAAGAAGAGTCAAACCTGAATTTGCACAATACCGTGCACAAATTGTTTTCAGCCATCGATGCGGAAAAGATAACGCTTCTTCGGCATCTCGAAATCCATTTTTTGATGTTCCTTCTCTTAAAGGGAGCGTACCAGATAGAATAAGCTTTATTTTCTTAACACACGTCCTCCCACCCCGAAAGCTCTCTACTAATCGAGTAAAATGTCGAAAAAAAAATTTTTTTTACTCGATTAGTAGAGAGCTTTCGGGGTGGGAGGACGTGTGTTGAAAAAATAAAACTTATTCTATCTGGTACGCTCCCTTTAAAGAAACAATTATTCTTTCAAAATCCTTCCATTCAATGTGTTTATCGCTTTGACAACCATATGCACTTGAATACAAGTAAATATTTGTTTCATTGGCCAAAACTTTGTCTCCTAATTTGGATAATCTAAAAACCAAAGAAATTTAAATTAATAAAATATCTTTAATGGCTTTTTAATTTTATACTGGGCAGGGGTCGGAAATGCGGCCGGCCAGGTCATCTTGGTGTTTTTGACCGCGTGCCGGCCGGAAATTTGGGCCGCATTTTCGACCCCTGACAGAAGTGCGCTCAAACCAACGCATTTTTTCATTAGACTTGGGCTGTTGAAATTTCCTTAAATATTTTTAACATAACTGGTATTTTTCGTGGGGAGAGAAAAACATAGAAAAACAAAAAAATACCTTAAAAGTTCTGATCGTTGTTCAGGAAGCAGGGTAAACTTCTCAGCAAATTTTAACATTACATCAAGTTTTTCATGGAAATTTTTAGTCTCATCAAAATCCTTTAATAAATTCGTTAAATTTTTTTCATAAATTTTACAAGATATGACATCCATCTCTTTTATGATTGTAGTTGTTTGTCAAAAACGAATATACCGAGGAAAAAGTTTTTACATGAACAATTTTTTTAACAAATTTTTTTTGGCAGCGGTCTATTTTTCAGCAAAATAAATCAATGTAAATGAATTACCAATGCACTGAAAAAAATGGTTTATACTTTATCAGGTCAAATGGGAAAGACAGTACAGGGTGTTCAAAAAAAAATGGCGGAAGGCTTTTTATATCAAAATGGGACATTGCCAAAACCTAATGTGTGGTGGACTAACATGACCCTAGAAAGGGTAATTTATTACAGTAATCTCACCTTTTCACAGTTTTCGCTTCGGGAGATACAGCAGTTCAAAATTAAAAAATGACCGTTTTTTGGGTGTTTCGTAGATACAGTATCCCAATTTTCCCAGAGGGTATTTTAAAAATGTGTAAAGCAAATTTTTTAGGCAACCAAAAAAACTCGTCGTTAGGCTATATTTTGAGACTTTAACTCAACTCCCTGATTTTTGCTGAATTTTTTTCTGACCCCTTGCGCAAAATTTTTCATTTTTGGCCTACTTTGCCAAATCGCCCTACTTTTTCCTGGAGGAGTTGGGGGCTCATATTTGTTGCCAACAAACTTCAGCCTCTTTGTGGTCGAAAGGATGCTGAAATTTAAAAATTCAAGACAACCCCCTTTTTTCAATACTCAAAAATACCCAAAAACAGTAAATTCTATTAGTATACTAGTAAATAACAAGTAACTACGTAAACATGAAAGTTTTTAAATGCTGTTTTTTGTTATACATCAATGAAAATAGACTAGAAAAACACTCTAAAATACATTTTAAGGGTTTATGATGAATTTGGAGACTTTAACATTGAAATCAATTTCGTAAAGTTCTAAGTATACTTACTTACATACGAAAATTATGGCTGCTTAAAAATTCAATTTTTCAGATTTCAATATTTTGGTATGGAATCGACCACAAAGAGGCTGAAGTTTGTTGGCAACAAATATGAGCCCCCAACTCCTCCAGGAAAAAGTAGGGCGATTTGGCAAAGTAGGCCAAAAATGAAAAATTTTGCGCAAGGGGTCAGAAAAAAATTCAGCAAAAATCAGGGAGTTGAGTTAAAGTCTCAAAATATAGCCTAACGACGAGTTTTTTTGGTTGCCTAAAAAATTTGCTTTACACATTTTTAAAATACCCTCTGGGAAAATTGGGATACTGTATCTACGAAACACCCAAAAAACGGTCATTTTTTAATTTTGAACTGCTGTATCTCCCGAAGCGAAAACTGTGAAAAGGTGAGATTACTGTAATAAATTACCCTTTCTAGGGTCATGTTAGTCCACCATATATTAGGTTTTGGCAATGTCCCATTTTGATATAAAAAGCCTTCCGCCATTTTTTTTTGAACACCCTGTAGTTAAGAAATAGAGTATTTCAAGGCATAATTGATTTGTTATTCGATTATATTACTTGTCTCGTTCATCCTTTAAAAATTAATGCATTATAAAAAGGTAGATGACGATGAATAAAATTATCATCATGTTTTTCAAAACATTTTTAAATATTTAATGGATTCGTATTCTGATTTTTTCTTTTTTTTGTTTCTGTTTTGTAAATTGCGTGTTTTCCTCATTCTATTGTTTATTTATAAAATGTAAAATAATGAAACTTTTATCAAAAATTACGAAATATTCGAAATAGTACAATTACTAATTTTTAACGAAGAACGAAGTCGAAAGCAACTGTTTTTTCTTCATTTAAAAAGCAAAATAAATATTTCTTTTACGAACACATAAAAAAGCAGAGACATTATTTTCTCTTCATCATTTATGCTGGAATTAGTCATCCAAATTTGTTCAACAAATAATCGATCAAATTTGTAACGGCGACGCTTACGTAATATTCGACAAAATAAATCAATTTAAATGAATGAAAAATGCACTGAAATAGATGGCTTATACTTTATGAGGTCAAATGCGAAAAAAGAATGTGGATCATGAAAGTTCTTGTTATATTTTTAGTGAGGTCATTGCTGTAGTTAAGAGATATATTTTGAGGCATCCTTTTTAAAATCAGTTAATTATAAGGAAAGGAAGATTATGAGGTATTAATAAATAAATCGTCAAATTTTAGACATTTTTAAATATTTAATGGGTAAGCCTGATAAATAAATAAATTTGCTTATAATTTTTTTCTTCTGTTTTGCATGTTTGGCTCTTTCTAATGTTTATTAATAAAACGTGAGATCTTTTTAAATTGCAAAATATTCAAAATAGAAAATTTGTGAATTTTTAACAAAGAACAATTTAAAAACCAACTTTTTCTGTTCAGTGGAAAACCAAAAAAAGTGTTTCTTTTACAAACACATAAAAAAGCAGAGACATTATTTTCTCTTCATCTTTTATGCTAAAATTTGTCATTCAAAAAAAATCGATCAAATTTGTGACGACACTGGCGAGCCTATTTTTTTTGCTGTCTATCAAAAAATGTCTTGTTTGAAAGCAAAAAAGATCAACTTTTTTCCATTTTTTTGGCTTTGAATATTGAGTAATTAAAAAGTTTAAAAAAAATAATAATGGAAAAAACCTTATTTTATTCATTTTGATTCAAAAGACACTTTTGACATTTTACACATAAATGCAACAAAATATTCAAAAAAGAATGAATCATAACATTTATTGGCTCTTTTCAGTTGCCTAGTCCCAGTAATCAAATTGTCAATAAATTTGATTTTTTTTAGTTTTTTAGACATAAAAAAGATTTCCAAATGAAAAAGAATGTCTTTAATGTTTCTTTCTTATGGCAAAGTTTAAAAAGAAAGACAGTGAAGTATTTTTTGCAAGGGTTATTTAGTTGTAAAAACTTTATATGAATATTTTGGAATTCTGAACGTTAAAATATTATATTTTTAAAGAAATATGATAAAACATTGTGTACGGAAGTATTTATTTAGTGGATATTCTTGTCATCCTGATCAAATTCCCAATAAATATAAAATTGCATAAATGAAGTTTTTTGGTGATGAAGAAAACTATAGGTGGCTTTGTTCAGTTGTCTGGCAAAAGTACCCACATCGTAAATTCTCTTAAAAAATGATATTTCAGTTTTTTAGACACAAAAAAGATTTTGAAAAAGGGGGATGTTTTCAATGCTTCTTTTTCTTCGAACCAAGTTTTTGAAAATGACATTTGTTTTGCATCATGTTCTGCATGGATCTTTTGATTGAAACTTTTTTTTGAATATTTTGTAATTTTCAGGGTTTTCAAAATACAGTATTTTTCAAGATAATAAAATAGACTTTGCGCAAAAATATTTACTTCGATAGGATTCCAGATTCCTATCGAAAGCTCAATATCAAATTGTAGACATAAATAACGCCCAATAAAGATAAAACAGAATTTTAAATAATGCAGTTTATTCATTTTCTAGAATTTTTCAGTCTTATTTTGTTTTAAAATTCACCTTTTTGTTCATGAATATTCAGAGACGTTCTACGAGAGAATTTGAAAATTCAGGGTAAAAGGAGGCGGAACCTTTGATACTTTTTTATTTCTTTTTCGAAAAAATTCGTTGAATTTTCATGACGATCAGGGTCTTTTTCTTTTGTTCTTTTGCCTGATCGTCAGGAAAATTCAAACGAAAAAAAACGTTAGAGAAATAAAAAAGTATCAAAGGTTCCGCTCCCTTTAAAGCGGAACCGAAAATTTTTAAATGAATTTTTTTGTGGTCCATTCGATTAAACTAGGTAAAAAAACATTATTCTGAGAGTTTTGGGTCAATCTATCTCGTACTTTTGATTTTGATCAAAAGGGTTAAAAATGTCTCAAAATTAATTTTTATGATTAATAAAGCCAGTAAAAATCATTTAGGAACAATTTTGACGATTATGCAAATTTTTTTGAAAATTTCGATTTTCTCAAATTTTCGAATTACTGATTTGTTATCCATTGGCTTTCTTTTTGTGCTTAATGTTACAAAATACTGTTATTGAGTTCGAAAAAAATGATTTTTGTCTTTTTTGAATGTATAAAACATGGATTTTAGTGATAATTTATATGCGAAAAATACCATGATTTTTAAAATGACCGGAAATTGAAAGGGGGTATCTCCAGGTGTTGAAATTGTACCTACTTACTCTAAACATGTTATATTTGATCAGACACGGCAAAAAAAGTTGATAGGAATGATATTTCACAGAATTTAGATACCTCAAAAAATGGTCAAAAACAAGGTAAATTTCAACATGACCGGAAAAATCAAAAATGACCGATAAATCAATGTTCAATGTTTATAATTACTTATATTACATCTATTTAATGTTTTAAAAGCATTAACTCTTTTATTTTTAACCAAAAACTCAAATTACCTTGATTTTCCCTTCGATGTCTAATGTTGCTAAATTTTGAAATTTCGTGTTGATGGCTAATTTGAAAAGGATATCCAAATGTTATAAAACTCATCCAAAATACTCTTACAACATGATATTTCATTGTACAAGTCCCCGCATGTCATTATCTTATCTAATACACGAGTTCTACCCCACGGTTGATGTCGGAGATATTGATCACGCGCACCTTTTTGACGAGCTATCGAATTCCTTTCCATGGATTTGAACAAATTTTATATTTCTGGAAAGCCCAGAAACTGGGCTATTTGGTGCAATATTTTTTTGGTCGGAACTTGGAAATATGCAAATTTTTCTTCTGTGTCGAAAATTACAGCACCCGAAATTTCGACATTAGGGGTCAGATAAAATTTTTTTCTTTAGTGCAATTAATAGCCCTTACTTATATGTATAATCATGGGAAATAACTTTTTGATTGGTTCACTTTTGGATTTTTTCCGAATTTTTCCATTTTTGGCTATATGGTAACTTTACTTTACTCGTAAATCAAAAGTACGAGATAGATTGAGCCAAAACTCTCAGAATAATGTTTTTTTACCTAGTTTAATCGAATGGACCACAATAAATTTCATTTAAAAATTTTCGGTTCCGCTCGATTTAAAATTCCTCCTAGAACGTCTCTTCATTGCTAGTTAGGCAGATTTTATGTTTCTTTTTAAAAAGTCTCATTTTTGGTATTTCCTATATCAGAATCTTCCGTTTGGTTTTTAATAGTGCCTTAAAATCTAAAAGTTAAGTGTATACATTAAATTTTCAAATTATTTATCTCTTTGGGAATCCTAAAAAACAATATTGTTCTTCTCATCTTAATAGTGAAACAAACAATTACATATTTATTTATTTTTTTCATTCACTTTTAAGATGGGTTAACCCTTGTTTTGTTGATGAACTGTAAACTGTTGCATGGGTTATTTCGGGTTTTTCAATAAATATTGAGTTACGTAATTAAGATTTTAATTTGGTTTAATTGAAGTTGCTTAAGAATCTTTTTTTTAATTTAATGTTTATCTCGAGCTTGTTCTTTATCTTTTCTTATTTTTAAAATTCAATCCGTTATCGAAGTATTCTATAAATACGATTTAAAAAAATAACAAAATATTCAAAAACTAATAAATTTAGAAAAGTATCAACAGAAAAAATTGAATAAAATGCTAATATTCTCTATTCATTTTCAGAAAAAGTCGTTTCTCTTCATTTTTTTGTGCCAACTAAATGTCGCTTTTAATTTCTTCTTTTTTTAGTTTTTTTAGCCAAAACAAAAACGTTTTCTCAAAAAAACCACATTTAGTTTCGGTTTTTAAACATATAAGTTGTTTCTTTTTTGAATGTTTCAAAAATGGATGAAAAATTTGGATGTTAAAAAATATGCAGTTTTTCTTTGATTCATTAATACATTTGCTTTTTTTAATAATGAGACAACAATTATTATTGTCATTATTGATTTTATTTGGTCGCAGTAATCGATGGAACTAAAAAAGTATATAAAATAAATTAACTTTTGTCAATAAAAATAATACCCAAAAATAACAAAAACATTCTATTTTTATCATTGTTGAAAAACATTCGGTTTAACAAAACTAATAAAAAAGTATAATAAAAACACAGACTTTTTCCCTTTCATAATTTCCATGTTTATTAAACTCTTTTAAAAAACAAAAAAAAGAACATTTTTTAAAGTGGTTTATGAAACATTAATCCAATTTCAAAGTTGTTTATTTCTACAAAAAATTATTATTTATTTATTCAGGTGTCGGGGCATTTGAAAGCGAGATAGGTCTAAACCCTTTTTCCTCTTTTGGAATGAGAGGGGCAAGTGAAATCAGGAAAGTGAGTGTTGAGTGAATCATTAATAAAAAAATAATGACTCAAACGTCATATTTGTACAATCTATACTTTTTGATTGTTTTTCCGGGAAAGTTTGTTTTGAATAATCCCTCCTCTGATCATTGAGATTGAATAATAAAAATAATAATAATTTTTTGGTATAAAAGGGTTTTCATTTTTGACAAATTCTTCAACAAAACAAGCTTTAATTTTGTTTTAATTTCGAAAAAAAACTAATAAGTATTTTTATTTAATAAAAAATGGTTCGATTTGTACTTGCTTTTATTTCTGTTATTTCATATGTTGCTGCACAATCTGATCAACTTCAACCTCAAATCCTACCCTTTCCTCAACAATCTGGTGATTCTTCTTCAGAGACATTCCCTCTAGGACCTGGTAAAGGCGGTCCCGGGGAAGGTGGCCCATTCAGTGATGGATCAGGAAATCAAGGACCTGGTGAAGGTGGACCATTTGGTAATGGCCGATTCAACCGTTTTTCACCTTCTCCATTCATTCTTGGACCCGGACCTGTTATCGGTGGAAACGGGCAACCCTTCAACGGACAAGGATTCGGAAATCAATTTGGAAATAACCAAAATCAAAATGGAAATCCTTTAAATAGTTTCCCCTTCACTGATAACAGCCAAAATAATGGCGGAAATTCACAAGGTTTCAGACCAGCTGGTTCAATTATTGAAAATCGTAATAATTTACCAAGTAATAACAATAACAATGGTTTCCCATCAATTGCTGGACCTGGACCAGTTGTCTTCAATCCTTCAACTCCATTCCCACCAATTACAGCTTCAGTTAATAATCGTAAAAAGCGTGCTGCTGTTGTTCCAGCCAAGAAACCTGTCGTTGCCCCTGTTACCGGTCCATCCACAACTTCAACAACTGCTTCTCCTAGACCTCTTGGAAATAATAATGGCCAACAATCTGGTGCCTTTGGATTCCCAGGACAACAACAACAACAGGGTAATAATGGAGGATTTGGATTCCCTGGACAAAATCAAAATGGATTCGGAAATGGACAAAATGGATTTGGTTTCCCAAATAGCAACAACAACAACAATGGTCAACAACAATCAGGATTCCCAGGAAATCAAAACTCCGGATTCAACAATAACGGCCAACAACAATTCCCTTCATGGCCTGGACAACAACAACAATCAGGATCAGGTTTCCCAGGATCACAAGGACAACAACAAAATTCTGGATACGATAATCTTGGATTCCCAATCGGATCTGGAACTTTCGGACAACAAAATGAATTTAACGGATTCAACAATGGTCAATTCGGTTTCGGACCAACTCCCCAAACTTTTGGTGGATTCCCAAACAACAACAATAATAATGGAGGACAACAACAATTAGGTGGATTTGGATTCCCAAGTAACCAAGGAAATAATGGTTTCCCAAATAGCAATAATAATGGAGGACAACAATCTGGCTTCCCCAACTTTAATGGCCAATCTGGATTTGGTAATCAACAACAACCACAACCTAGAGTTGCCACTAAGTAAATATTAACACTAACAAGGATTGCATTTCTTTCTGTTCTTATCTATCTATTTAATTAATTAATTTGTGTAAATAATTGCCAAAAATGGGTTATTGTATCTATAAATTATTCATATGCAAATTTTTCATTACAAAATTGATTTTTAATAACAAAACAATTTGATTTTGTCATTTAAAAAAACAAAATTTCATTATTGATAAAATTACCAGAATAAAAACTTCGTTTTAATTTCGGAAGCTTCTCTTTTATTTTTATCTTTCTTAACAAATATGTTGCTGAATCTTCTTCGACAGTTGCAAATCCTTCACCATAAAGAACAGCACTAATTTCGGATTCAGTGTAGTTGTGTTATAAATGGTCCAAGTGGTGGTAATGAAAATAATCGAGCAGCAGCAGCAGCTAGACCAAAATTAAATTTTAAATTTAAGAAGAAAAGGGGTTTTGTTGTAGTATTTCATTGTTGTTGTCGGCTCCACTTTAGAACCTTAATTTTTGCAGTTGGATGATTACAAACACAAAACCTTATTTGATTTTAAATATGAAAAAAATACAACATCGATGAGCAAAAGAAAATACAAATTCGTGAAAAAGTACAAATTTTTTGAACAAAAAAACCACCAACCATATCTTTGGCGAAATGTGTATCAAACTGTTCTCCATTTTTGGGTTGCACAATTTTTTTGAAGCAACATCTTTTTTTTGCGGAATTTTATATTTATTTGCTTGATGTTTTAAATCTTCTTTCATCTTTTATCTCTGCTAAAATTAAACAAACCTGTTACAAACAAAATGGATGCTAATGGAATTAAACATTATTACGATGTTACCCGCTTAATCCCAGAGAGCTGTGATAAAGATTTTGTTGCGCTTGTTTCTTCGGGTGGAAATCATCTCCTAATTGATATTTATGGTCGACAAAGTAAGACTTCATATGTTCATGTTGGTGTCAAAGATCCACAAGCTTTTATTGACGATCTTCCAAAGATTATGGATTCCAAGATTAAAACAGTAATATTGCAAGTTTTTGAATTTAAGAATGAAAAATTTCCTGATAATGTTCAATTTTGTAAAGCTTTGAAAGCAAAATTTGAGAGTTTATTGACGACTAAAATTTCGTATGGATTTATTTCGGATTTTGATTTTGCTATTACTCACAAATTGGTTGCTACTGGTATTAATGTTAATGTTGGGGAACATGTTTTGGTCTTTGGGATTAAAGAAAATGGTTGTGGTATTATTGAAGTGAAATATACTGCTGATGGATATGAAGTAGTTCGGTTTGACGACGGATTTGATATGGATGATCGAGAGCAAAATGATGAAGAACTCCGTGAAATTATTCTTGAAAATGAACCTGAAAAAATTCTCCTTCATTACGACAATGCTTCAAATCCAGTGTTGAAAACTTTGCAAGAAATTTTATCATCTCAATCAAAAAAATTTGTACTTTTGTCTGATGAAATGATTGCTAAAAAGAAAAGTGCTGCTACAGTAATTGAAATATCAAAATGGATTTTGAATAATAAGGATACAAAGTTTCACGTTTGTCCAACCTTGGAAAGAGCTTTTCGTATTGGTTATCGTTGTGGAAATAAAGATTATTCTTTGTTTCCTTCGGATCCAAATCTAGACATTTCTTTGCCTTCTGAAGAACTTTTCATTGTTCCAAAATCTTGCTTTGAACATTATGTAAGTTTTTTTGCATCTGATTTTTCGATTTGGCATTTACTATTCTGACGTTATTTTCTCCACTTAGTTTTCCTAAATCTTGTTTAGCAGCAGTTTTTAATTATGAGTAATTTGGTTTTTATTAATTCTTTGTTAATTTTTAGGTTGGATATCCGGATGATGAATCTCCTTCAAAGTCAATTCGATGTGAAACTTTTACTCTTGATGATGCTGCTGCACATGAATTTGAAGTTACTTTAAAAGTGGATGTTAATAATTTTCCAAGTTATGAAGTCAAAGGATGTACTGTTGATCGAATTCTTGCTTTGCCAATGTTAGGTAATAGTGAATCTGAACGTTCTGAAAAATCTCCAATCATTGGATTGTATGATAATTATTCATTTATCTGTGTTTGGGATGAAGAAAAAGATGGATATAAGTTTTTGGAAACTTGGGGTGGTAAGTTTCTTTTTAACTGGTTGATTATTGTAGCATTATATACTTTTTTTCAGGACAATGGGGAAGACCAATGTACATTGCTTTTGATAAAGAAAAACCGTATACTGGAGAAGAAGCTGAAGAACTGTTTGGAAACTGTCATAAATTTGTTGTTTCTGGTAATATTTTATCATCCTAATTGCGCCATTCTTTTACAGTATGCTTTTTAGATCTTCTTGAAATTATGTCTTGCTCTGAAGAAGAACTTGAAGAATTCAGTCCCCGTGGATTTACAATTACAAGTGATGATGAAAATCCAGTTTTACTTGAATTTGATAATTTTGATGGAACAAAGAAAGCTGCTTCACCTGCATTTTTATTTGCTTTATTACTTAAGGATCACATCAAAGCAATCAAGAAAGAAGCTGGAGAAAAACCCAATCACCTTTGCTTATCTATTTTGAATGATTTTGATGATGAAGAAATTGAACGAATTCAAGAATGCTGGGTTGAAGCTTTGGATTTGTTGAAAATTAATAATTGTACTTTTCTTTATTGATTTATTTAATAAGTGTTGTTGATTTCAAATTTTTTCGTTTTTGGCATATTCAATAGTCTTTGTTGCGTACTGTATACTCTAGAAATGTAGTAAAAAGCATTTAGTGTTAGTAATGGCCTCATCTCTGAAGAAGTGTTTGCTTTTTCACATCAGTTTAACATTTGTACTGTAGGAATGTTTTGCATTAATGAATGTTAGAGAACAAACTGAAAATCTATTGAATCGCATTCCCTTAAAGAGGCTACCAATACTTGTCATAGCTGACAATTAAAGCAAACTCATATAACGAAAAGAAAAAGATTTTGCATAAATATTATTACTCAAGAAGCTGCAAACGTTACGGTACCTTTGGTGACATAGAACACAATATCCGAGTATTTTACAGAAAGGTTTTAATAATCATCTTTACAAAAAAAAACAAAACATCATACAAGATGTGATAAAATGAAAAACTTAAAAAAGAACAAACAACAAAAAAATAAATCAATGAATCAAAGCATATAAAAAATTTAAAGTGGAACTTCAACTTCTTTCGGAACAGTGGAAACAGAGATTTCAGCAGTTGTCTTTGGAAGAACAAGTTCATCAGCAACAGCTTTATCAGAGACATATTTGAAGCATTTCATAAAAATATCAAACATGCAGATTCTGTAAAGCATAATAATAATCATGTATGGAATAGTCGAATCTAAAAAAACCTTTGTTAATACACATCGCTTTAAATAAAAATGTTAATCAATACCTTCTTTAAATTTTTCAATAAATGAAGCACCAGCAAGAACAAGGATGGAGCAGAAAAATAACATAATCAAAGCAAATCCCTAAAAATTTAACAACTTTAAACTGCGACATTATAAATATTAAAGCAACTTACTTGAATGATAAGAGATGGAAGAAAATATTGAGGTTCTGTTTGCATAATTCCAACAAGAACTGCACCAAAAGCAAGAATTTCCAGAACACAATCTCCAAGATAAGTACATTCACGAGTTGAGTAAGTTCCTTTAACGATGATACTAATTGCAAGACAAAAAAGTGCAAATGAAAAGAAAGTACAAAGGGCGATTGCAGCATCTTTAACATGAACAGCACCCCAGAAATATTTGTACTTTGAATCTTCACGATTAAAGATAGCCATGTTCGGTGAATCAAGCGAAGAATATATCTAAAAAGAAGTTAAGATTAGCACATATCAATACAGATACATTGTGGGGGAACAATAAACGACAAAAGAAAATGAAGTAAGAAATCGTATGCACGGAAATAAAAAAATACAGCATCAACGATCTCGATTTTTCTAAAAATTTCAGCTACAAAGAAATATTCTGGATTAGATAGGTGTTTTTTCGAAAAATGACGCAAAAACTCAAGTCACCAACAAAATAGCATTCTAATCTGCAGATAAAGGTGAACATCATGAATTAATTAATAAAAAAAAATTTTTTTTAAAAAGGATAACAAAAAAGAGCGAAGAGAAAAAAGTTGCAGCTGGCAACGATAAAAATAAATTCATTGAATGCCGTTTTTGCGCCAAAAAAGTTTCTTCGACAGTTTTTTCCCTTCGAAGAACAACAACAAAGCTTTCGTGTTGAGAATAACATTTGTGGCGTAAATTTCAAAATGTTTTTAATATGAATTTGAGAAATGTTATTTTCTTTCTAAATTTATTAATTTTTTTATCAAACAACGAAAGAATAAAAATATTCTAAGAAAAACACGTGCAAGTAATATTTCTTTCAAGCTATACATACAGTATCCGTGATCTCCATTTTATGCTTTGCGTTGGTAGCAGCACTAAGTAAAACTAACATTTGTGGCGCATATTTTAAAATAGGATTAATTAAAAAATTAGAAGGATATTTTCTTTTGGTTGTTGGTGAAGTTTTTCATATTTTACCATCTATTTATTTAATAAAAAATGTTTTGAAATCATGTTTTTGTGAATAAAATTTATATTGTGTAAGTATCAACATTTGAAATTCATGGATAAAAATTTCCTCCTCATTTTTTGACATTTATGGTGTTAAAAATCATGTAGCGGATATTATCCCTTTAAATGATTACTCAAAATAAATGTATCTTATTTTGGACATCATTATTATTATATAATTAAATACAATAATACCAGCTCTGTATCTTTTTCATGCCAAAAAAATTTGATAGATAATTTTTACAAGTTGTTCTCGGTGACACTGAAATTAATTAATGACTTTTTTGAGACTAAAAAAATAAATGCCAAAAAAATCAAGCAATGCATATTTATTTCTCTCCCATAAAAGAGTGCCTCTTTCTTTCTCTGCTTTTTTCTGGACTTTGTCTTTCATTGCCCAAAAGAATTTGCCATTTATATAAAAGCAACATCGTTCTTCTTTCAAATAAGTGGTCCGGAAGTCTTCGGATTATCGAAATTTAATTGTTTACAATTATTATGGGCTCTCTTTCTACAAGAGACCGTTGACAAATATTTGACCACTACTTTTTTATTTAATGTTGAAATTTACAACATTTTTCTTTGTTGCACAGCACCATATTTAATTTTTAAGTAGTAGTAATTTATGATTTTTGTTATTTTTTCAAAGATATATTTTATTTTACAGTATCGAAAACGTGGCTCATACGTAATTGAAAATAAGCAACTTTTGGGTTATAATTGATTATTTAAAAGTAACAATTACTGTTTTTAAATGTCTGAAATAAAAAATAACCAAACCACACACATTTTTATTATTATTTTTATTTTCTTTAAAACTTTACATTAAAATAGGCACAATTGAACTTTCGCCTCCAAATTGTATTCATTTATTTTTAAACAATAATTTTGTAGCAGATGTTTTTGTTTGTGCCATTTTTAAAAACTACATAAATATTTTTGGCATTCTCCAACATTTTCCCTCTTGCTTGAATATGTCGGTGGTGGAATTAATTGAATATATTTTTGCCCTAATTTTTTCATTTATAACTTTTATTACTTTTGGAAGTTTTATATTTTACCGTAATAAAAAACTTATAAATGTTACAGTATCCTCTTCGATGTATTTGTATATGAGTGTTTGTACAATTCAAAGCTTTTTTGGAATTTGGCATTTAATATATTTAATTACCCTATGGCGAAAAGATACTGTAGTTTATAACGCTTTTATACTGTACTCCACTGGTGCACCAGCAGTTTTTCTTTGCACCATAAATGCATTTGCCGTAAATTATTTGGGCCTTGATCGAATTGTTTCAATTTTATTTCCAATGTTTTTTACTTTTAAGCGAAGACTTTTTACAACTTATTTTTACATATTTTTTCTTATTTGTGTTACGGTAAAATGTTCAATGGATTTTTTAATTCCTGATTTTCCAAAAATTCCCCAAACTGAATGCCATTCTTTTGGTTGTATGAATGTTAGTAAAGCCATTGATTGGTATTTGTCTGCCCGATCCGGGATTGCAGCTTTTAATATTTTTGTTACCGTAACTTTAGCAATTATTTTTAAAAAACGATTTCGAGGTCATAATTCAAACATTAAAACAAATAAAGTTATTTTTATTACTGCCATTTCAGCTATTATTTTTGATTTTATTCCACATTTGGCCTCTTTGTTACTTATTAAAGTTAGTTTTATTTTTGCAAAAAATAATAACCTTATATTAAATATTTTTTAAAATTTTGCAGACTTGGAAAGTGTCAACAGAGAATATTGGACCTTATAGCCTGTTATTAGGGTCTTTAGATTCTGGGATTTGCGCAATTTTATATTTCAAAGTTTTTTCAAATAAGATCAAAAATACAAAGTTGTTTATTGTGTTAACTCCAGCAGAACCAACTCCTACTTGATTAAATTTTATTATTTTAAAAATTGTTGTTTTTGGCAAAAAAAAAAACAAAACTCCTCTTCCACCCGGGCAGGTGGTGTTAATTATAGTGTACAAAACTATTTATTTTCAGCTTATTTTTTGTTTTACGTTTTACTAAAATTGAAATTTATTTTAAATTGTTGTATTAACTTTTTTTTGCAATTTATCAATATTGGTTGATATTCTGGTTTATGAAAACCGCGGTTTCTAAGCGGTAGATTTCGTGATGTTTGTTTATCGATACTCTGCGGATGATAAAGTTTAAATAAAGAATGGTGCAAATAATAAAATATTCAGAAATGAATCTTGTTGTTAAAAAATTTCTTCAGAATCATAAAAACACAAGAATGGATGTTTCTTCTTTAAAAAAAGAGACAAATCTTTCAGCCAACCTTGCATCATTTGATTGAAAGAGCAGTGCAGACTTTTCTCTCATTTCTTTTAAAAAAACAACGCTTTAAAAATATGATTTGTTTTTTCGTCAAAGATTTTTAAGGCTATGAATCATCGCAATCAATTCTTTAAAAGCGTTAAAGAAATGTTTTGACGTCAAAGAAGGAATCATTGCTAAAGAAAATCAATAAAAATGCTCAAAAAAGAAATTTTCATTTAAAACTTGCAGACAAATTTCAAGTGGCAAATGGTTTTGCATTTTGTTTTTTTTAAATTTTTTAATCGTGGTTCGTAAATTACAAGTTTTTAAAAATATATTGCATTGAAAAAGAAACATTCGAAGAAAATGTCAAATCACAAATAACTGAAAGAACCTGCAATTCAGCTCCAGGCATGAGAAATACGGCCGAAAATTCGACGGCCGGGCCGGCCTCACGGCCTGCGGCCGGCCGCGGCCGGCCGTGTTTTTCCAATACAAATTTTTTTGCTTAAAATTTTAGCCATTTTATTTTTTTCCCACTTTTTCTAACATGAAATTTAACAATATATTTACATTTTGGCATTAGACATCAAAGAAAAATGATTTAAAGTAAAAAACCTTTAGATTTTTAACTTTTAAAATCTTTAAGCAATCATCAAAACATTAGTTTTTGTAACTGTATTTCTTTGCGGCCGGCCGCACGGCCGAGCCGCGGCCGGCCGGCCGTATTTTTCATCCCTGTTCAGCTCATTATTTAAAAAAGACTTTTATGAAATATTTTGTATCTTTCTGGTTATGAATTTTGGGGATATATTTCGTCTGGATTATGTATATTTTTAAGTTAAAGTTAAAATCCAAAAAAAAATCACAAGCGATTGCCCAAAAGAAAGCCTTTGACAGCAATATATCAAAAAAACATATTCATCCGTTTTCTAAATTTAATGAAAAGAGAAATTTTGTCGCCGATGGTGTTGTAAAATTTAAAATTGTAATTATTTCTTTTTACATTTTGTTTAAAAAAGTAATGCTTTTTGAAAAAATTTTCTCACTAAAATTTAGATTTTTGAATATTTAAATAATGTTTAATTGGTTCTGAAACTTGTAAAATACCATACATTAAAAGCAAACAAAAGTAAAAAATAGCAATCTAATATGCTAAAAGCATTTACAAAATCATTAAAAAAATAGAATTACTGATTAATTATACTGAAAAAAATAATTTTAATAAATAGTGTTTTCTAGGACTAACAGTCAAAATATTTTTGCTTAATTTAAAAAATAAAGTTTCAAAAAAAATTTTAAACATTTTAATTTCTTGTGAAACAAAATAACAAAATATTAAAAAAAAAGAAAGCGTCACTTCTCAAGTTTTTCACTTTACAATCTTTTTTTATTAAAACAAGGTGTTCCTAAATTTTGATAAAGCTTTGGTGAAAATTTATTTTGCGCCGTTTTTGGTGTTAAATCTTTCATTTCAAATATAATTATATACTGTTTTTTATGTAAAAATTGTTTTTTTGACAAAGCACTGTAACAATCATTTTTAAAGAGAATAACAAAATATCATCTTCCACCCGGCAGGATAGTTAAAATGTAAAAAAATATACGTGAGTATATTTTATTTATTGTTTCATGTTTTTGCTAAATTTTGAATTCATTTGAAATTGTTTTTTTTGTTCTATTGGGTTTTAGTTATTATTGCTCGAATTTAGGTTAGGTTGAAGCAAATAAACGTAATTATCCACTCTGTACGTTAAAATTAAAACAAGTAATGCAATTAACACTATATTTAAACAAAAAGAAAATGATTCTATCATTTATCGTTCTCATTCAAAATTTCTTTGGAACCATAAAAAATAACTACTTTTTCTAATTTGATTTTTAGATCGAAAAAAGCAAATCACGAAATTTTCAAAGAAAGATCGTTCTTTTTTTCTAACATCACAAATTCCTTTGAACTATAAAAAACAGTGTTTTTGAGCCACTAGCGATGACATTTTGGAAAGCTCAAAGGCCGTTGCTGAAAATCAAAAAATTGTAACGAAATTTATTTTTGACGAAGCATAACTTATATTTTTGGAAAAAGGCACACTTTTTCACAAATTTTATTTATTTTTTGTTAGAAACATTTTTCTTTTCAATATTTTAATTTAAATAATGTGATTTCTTATGCTGGTAGTTAATCCCACAATAAATAATTTAATATAAATGATACACAAAATTGTTGAATGTGCATATGTATTTCCAGTAAAAAAATAATCAGTTTTTGGGAATTTTTCAAAACATTTTTATTTAAATAATTCAATTGCCACTTATTCTTAATCAAATTACTCATTTGATTATAATGTTATTGTTTTTCGACAAATTTGCACAGAAACATAAATTTTCTTTCAGTCTGCATTGCGCAAATACTTCATCATCCAAAACAACAAATTTGTATTTCCGATTCACAGAAAATTAAAAAAAAACTAATATTTATAATTTGTTTCAGTTTCGGATAAATAAAAAAAAACAGTTTTGTTCCTTTTATGATTTTTTTGACAAAGTGTTTTTCAGGCATTTTTATAGAAACAAAAATGCTCTACTTACAACTTTTTTGAATTTTAAAGAGACTAAGAAATCGAATAAAGTTTAATGTTTTTCTTTATTTTTTTAAAAAAGAAATGCCCGAACTAACGGAAATAAAAAAAGCAGAATTAACATTTTCAAAATTGTCATTTATTTTAGACTTAAATGCTTTTGAAATCTTATAACATTTTGTTATCAACTTTGTTAGTGAAGTAAACTAAGTTATCTTATTTACTTGTATTGGTTGTTAATGGATTAGTAGAAAGAAAAGAGAAGTTAATTTTAAGTTAAAGATTTATTTAGAAGACGCAACTTCACGAAGACCGCAAAGTTTTAATACAGCGATGACAAAATATAAAAATGAGAGACAAGAAAAACGACGAGAGAGAGAAACGTTAAAAGACATAATGCCAAAAGCATTTAAACCTTTTCACCTTTCCCTAATTAAGAACTTAATTAAACAGATTTAATCAGAAAAACCATCACTTTCATAATCAATTTCATAGCCCTTCTTCTTATCTTGTTCTTGAATTTCACGAAGCTTTTTGCGAAGGTCAAAAGACTTATCCTTTATGACTTGTTTTCGAGTAATGAGCTCTTGATAGCCATTTACCAAAGATTTAATTTTTCCTTGGAAATATTCCAAATCATCAACTGCTCGTTTAGGAATATCCCCTTTGGTAGCCATGAAATCAATCATTTTACCGGTGACATAATTCAATTTGGATTTGGCATAATCCAGTTTATCTGGGAAACTCTTCATTGCTTCATTACATTCAGCGAATTCATGCTTTAATTCACGAAGCTTCTTTCGAACCTTCTTTTCAGCTTCAGATTCAGGTGGGGAAACAACAACGACTTTGGTTTTAACAACCCGAGGATTAGAGTATCTATCCTTGGTCTTTTCAATGGATGACAAAGATTTGGGACCAACTTGCTTACGATCACCTTGTTCCTTAACAGAAGCACAAACTTTTTCTTTATCAGTATCACGACCATAGGAAATACGAGGATGATGACGATCACCAGTATATCTGGTATCGCTTGCACGCTTGCTATCTTTAACCATTCTGATTGAGCCAATCAAAGGATATCTTTTTGGAGGGTTGCGAATACGAGATGATGTGCGTCTAATGCCTGAAAAATGATTAGATGTATTTGCTTCACGAGATACACGAGTTTGTGGAGGAATATTATCCGAAGTTGCAACATCATTACTGGTATCAGTAAACTTTGGATCAACTTTATTCGATGTATCCGAATTTTTTCCTTGCAATGGAGGAGGAGCCAAACTTTTATTTTCGTGTTGAGACTTTTTATCTTTAAAAATTGACTCGACGGCTTTTCGAATTTGATCTCGATGACGGAATACAATTTCACCATTGCTGTCCACCATGAATGTAGTTTTACTAACAACTTTGGTAATATACCCTGGTCGCCACCTTTGACCTGATGCATAAAATCGCGCCCAAACTTTATCTCCAACAGCAAATTCTTGCTTCATCTCCTTTCCCTGCATCAGGGCATGTACCAAATGAATAGACATTCTCGTACGAAGTTCTCGACCAAATACAGCTTCAGCTGGGGAAAGTTTAGCGCTATCGCATTTTGTTGAACGATGAATTAAAAGTGCATTTGCAACTGCATCATCCAAAGAATTGCCAGCTTGAATTTGTTTATCTGTAAATTCTTTAAAGGTTCGAACAGCCCTTTCAGCATATCCGTTGCTTTGAGGATGCCATGCAGGACTTCTCGTATGTAATATACCACGAGCTTTACAGAATTCTTCAAATTCACGACTGGTAAATCCAGTGCCATTATCACTAACAATTTGTTGACACATACCAAAACGAGCAAATAAAGATTTTAGAAGTTTGATGGTTGTTGCTGAATCCACGCTTTTGCATTGCATGACTTCAATCCAATTTGTTTTTGAATCAACCACAACAAACCATTGTTTATTTTGAAATTGTGCATGATCGATGTGTATCCGATCCCAAAATTTTTCTGCTTCTTCCCATGCATGTAATCGCTCTTTTTGACCTTTGAAGCTTCCATTACAAATTTCACAAGATTGAGCAATATTTGTAATCGCAGCAGCCATTCGAGGGAACCAAAATTTATCTTTGGCAATGCATAACATCCGATTACGTCCGACATGGATATCATGCAAAACTTTCAAAACATCCATTCGCAAACTTTCTGGTATAACTACCTTATCTTTAAAAAGCAAATAGCCATTTCTGTAGGAAAGATTATCTTGCCTATCCCACCAATCTTTGTACTGCTTTGGAGCAACTTTTGGAAAGCCTTCTTTTACCCACTTCATTACTTGTTGCAAAGCTTCATCTGATTTTACTGCTTCAACAATACTGTCAATATTCAAGGGAGATTTTCCTTCATCGATTGAATACAATCTTTCAAATTCTTCTTCCCCGTCCAGCATATCTGCACTTGGATCTTCCATTGGATCTGGTAATCGAGAAAGGACATCAGCATTGGAAAAATCAGCAGTGTTACGATATTCAATGGTATAATCATAATTCATTAAAATGATCGCCCACCTTGCCAACCTTTTAATTGCAATCGAATTTTCAGTCGATTTCTTCCCAAAAATTTTCAACAAAGGCTGATGATCAGTCAATAACAAAAATTTTCTTCCAAGGAGATAAGTTGCGAACTTTTTTACTCCGAAAATTATTCCCAGAGCTTCCTTTTCGATCTGAGCATAATTGATTTCAGCAGATGTAAGCTTTCGAGAAGCATTGGCAATGACCTTTTCTGTTCCATCAGCTTCACGGTGATAAAGGACGGCACCAATACCGTATTCACTTGCATCCGTGGCCAAAACAAGTTCCTTTTGGGGATCATAATGTGTTAAAAGATCACCTTTTAACAATCTTTGCTTGATTTCTTCAAATGCTTTCTGATGAATATCATCCCATTTCCATTTTGCATCCTTTCTTCGTAAATCATTCAAAGGAGCCGCCAAAATAGCAAAATCTTTTACAAATTTACCATAATAATTGACAAACCCGATGAAAGCTTCAAGTTGTTTAACATTTAAAGGAGCGGGCATATTCTTAAAAGCATTCAACTTTTTTGAAGATGGTCTTATACCATCAGCATCCAATTCATGACCCAAAAGTTCAATCCTAGTCTTCAGAAATTCACATTTTTCCTTTTTTAAACGAAGACCATCTCTAGCAAGCCTTTGCAAAACTTGTTCAACTCGATTAAGATTATCTTCAATCGTTAAACCACCAACTGTGATATCATCCTGAAAAACTGCGACCTTGGGTATCCCATGCAATGATTTTTCCATCAATTCTTGAAACATTGCTGGATTTGAAGCAATTCCAAAAGGCATATAATCATATTGAAAAAGACCTTCATGCGTTGAAATTGTTGTGCATGGTTTAGATTCTTCATCCAGTGGAATCTGATGATATGCATCAAACATATCCAATTTTGTAAAATATTTACAACCATTCAATTCTTGGAAGATATCTTCAACTCGAGGCAAGGGGTGTTGATTCACATCCAACACGGGGTTTACCGTAATCTTGTAATCACCACACATTCGAATATTTCCATCTGGCTTTGGTACAACAACTAAAGCAGTAGCCCAATCCGAATGCGGTACCTTCTTGAAGATTCCCATATTAACACCTTCACGTAATCGAGCACTGAGTTTATCCCGAAGAGCATACGGTACCGGTCGAGGTTTACAAAATTTTGGTTTAGCTCCATCTTTTAATTTCAAAGATACCTTTAGCTTGCATGCACCATATTCCTTTTTGAAGACTTCAGAATATGTATCCAACATTTGTTGCAATTTATCTGCCGCTTGAACTTGGTTGCAGCTTTCACGCAATTCTGATTCAGTTTTATAATTGAATACTTTAATCCAATTTCGACCAAATAAAGATTCACCAGCTTTCACAACAACCACCCACAGTAGCTTTGCTTCACCTTGAATCTCAACCATCACTTTGCTAACACCCAAAACATTGATCTTTTGATTGTAACTTCGAAGCTGTATGCTTGTTGGTTCCAACTTTGGAGAACCCAATTTTTCCCATACTTTTTCACTAACAACAGTTGTTGCAGCACCGCTATCATGTTGAAAAGTAACTGGATATCCGTTAACTTTTGCATTGACCCAAGTAGGAGGTGGAATATCCAAATGTGGTTCTGATTGAAGAGACAAAACATCAAAGCTAAAATTACCTGGAATATCCACCGTAACATTTTGTTGTGTATAAGCATAATTTTGTTCAGATGATTCTCCTTCAGATTTATCCTGAATAACGTTATGTTGTTTGTGATGGCGGAAATTGGTATTTCTCTGAGAACCAGATTTAGCTTCAAAAGGTTTCTTGCTTTTGCAAACTTTTGCAAAATGACCTTTCTTGCTGCATTTGTTACACGTTGCTTTACCAGCTGGACATCTTTCACGACCTTTTTGATGTGTACCACCACAATAACCACAACTGCTTCCTTTTCCAACAGTATTCATTGCAAAGGATTTAGCTCGATCATCAAGTTTAATTTCTTTTGCTGCTCCTCTACTTTGCTCAAAACTAACTGCAAGCTTTCGAGTTACTTCAATATCCGTCAAATTATTCGATGGATTCATTAGGTATTGGCGAAGTTCATCACTTTGAAGACCACGAAGAATTGCTAAAACTCCATATTGTTGAGGTGTCATGTTTGTCATGTCACATCGACCCAAAAGCTGAGACATATTTGAAATATAATCTTGTACAGATTGACCAGGTTGTTGCTTTTCATTGAAAAGTTTAACTCTCAACGAAAAAAGATTTGGTGCAGAAGAACAATGATTTTTAATAACCGTTACCAATTCATCATAAGTTTTACTTTTTGGCTTTGCAGGGCTAACCCAATCATAGATCTTTTCCAACATATCCAACCCAATATGCTGCAATAAACATGATGCTTTGTGTTCATCTGCGATACCTTTCGCTGTCATATACAGCTCCAATTGTACTTCCCAAATTTCAAATCTGACTTTTCCATTGTAAGCTGGAGGTGGCCAAACGTCGATCGCTTTAGCCATATCTTCTTCTGTATCACTGACACAGGATTTAAAGGAATTTGGCGATAAGGGGGACTGATTATCAGTATCTGATTGACCTTTTTCAACGGATGATATATCCTTTTCTTGCTCCAGCTTCTTGAATCACCAAAACTCTCGTTACCACTGAAGTAAACTAAGTTATCTTATTTACTTGTATTGGTTGTTAATGGATTAGTAGAAAGAAAAGAGAAGTTAATTTTAAGTTAAAGATTTATTTAGAAGACGCAACTTCACGAAGACCGCAAAGTTTTAATACAGCGATGACAAAATATAAAAATGAGAGACAAGAAAAACGACGAGAGAGAGAAACGTTAAAAGACATAATGCCAAAAGCATTTAAACCTTTTCAGTTAGTTTGGGTATATTTACGTTATTTGAATATTTAAAATTGTTGAATCAAAACAAAAAGTAATTTAAGAACATTTTAACAAATCAGTTTAAACAACAAAGGTGGCAACTTCAGTTATAAAAATGAAATTGTACTTTCCCGGAACATGCATATTCATTTTTTAAACTGTATTTTAATTTTTTACGTTTCACCATGATGAATAGCTTTCTTTTAAAATATTTATTACAAAAACGAATACTATAAATGGAAGTACACTGGGTCATCTTGATTTTGCATTTTTAAACGGTAATGTTAACTTTAAACTTAACATTACTCTTAGATCGTCAAAAACGCGGGGGTCACAACAAAAACTTGTCCCTCCAAAAGCCCTAAAATCAATCAAGAGAAATTTCTTTTCCTACCGGGCTATTTCAAAATATATAAAACTTCCCAGAAACCTACAGTATACCTGTTCGAAATCCTTTAAGAAAAATCTCCTGGCATTAAAACTCTAACAATACTTAAAAGAAAACTACTACTATCACTTTAAACTTGTATATTGTATTATTTTTATTTACTTAACTCACAATTTTGTTGTTTTTTCTTTTTTCAATTTGTAACTTCTTTAGTTTTAGTTTGAGTTGTTCATTGTTTTTATTTTAATTTAACTTGTATTATTTGTCTAAGACTTGTTCTTAAATTTATTTCATTTGTTTGTTTGTTTATTATTTAATCATCATGTGTTAGGACATGAGTAAATAAATTATTATTATTATTATATAGTCTTGCTATCTCAAACTCTCGAAGGTGTGTAGTCATTGCTAGATCAAGTTGCCGACAAGTGTCGCCGTGTTGGATTACAAATTAATATTGAGAAGACCAAGTGGATGGCAAATGTTCTTGATCCAGATGAAACTATTCTGCTAAACAATCAAGAAGTTGAAAAAGTAACTGAATTTATATACTTGGGACAGCTCGTCAAATGGCCTTCACAACCCGGAAGATTCAACAAAGAAATTTCACGAAGAATTAGTGCCGGATGGAATGCATTCAACAAAGCAAAGAAACTTCTCATATCCCGAAGAATTCCTGCGAATCTGAAAAGAAAATATTTCAATCAATGTATATTCCCTGCTATGCTTTATGGATGTGAAACATGGTGCTTGACCAAGACCGAAGAAACAAGATTAGCTGTAGCTCAACGACGAATGGAAAGAAGGATGCTCAATGTAAGACTGATCGATCATCATTCCCGTGTTTGGCTTCGTGAAAGAACTCAACTGAAAGACATTATCCATGCTTCTCGTGAACGAAAATGGAATTATCTCAAAAAGCTGATGACACTTCCTGAATCGCTGGAATAGAAAACTGACTGAATGGACTCCAAATGCAAAACGTCCCGTTGGAAGACCACCTACAAGATGGATGGATGATTTCAAGAAATTCACCAATAAAAAACCTGTTGAACTGTTATCACTTTGTTTAACTAATTATTGGTGTCTAAATGTGTCCCCTTTCGTCCTGCGCGACAGATAAAAGGTTTTAAATAAATAAATAAATAAATAAATAAATAAAAACGAATACTGAAGCATTTTTTGTTACTATGACAAGTATTCATTGTTCGAAGACATTACTAGATATATTCAAAACACAAATTTAAAAAATCATACTGATATATGTTGTTTTTTATGAAGCTGAAATTTTTTTAATAATGTCCGCGAACATTTTCATAAATTCATTTACCTTAATTAAAAAGTTTCAAGTAAAATCTTAAATGCAGTGAATTTTTTTTCTAATAACATACAACAAAATATTCAAAAACAGCTTTTTTTCACTTTAAAATTGGCATTTCAACTTTTTTTAATTAAACCATCTAAAGCTTAACTAAAAACATCTTTCGCCGCCGATTTTGTTGTAACATTTTCATTGAATAAGGAAATCGAAAAAGGTCTTTTGGCACAAATTGATTCCTTTTTTGACAAAGCTTTTTCCAGACATTTTAAAAAGGACGAACAAAATGTTAGTGACTAAAAATCGAACAAAGTTTAATATTTTTGCTTTTCGACAACTTTCATCCAACAAAAAATTTTCTTTCAGTCTGCCTTTTTCAATTATTTCGTTATCTACAAGAACAAATTTTGGTCTTTTATAAAAAAAGAAAAGAAAAAAGAACAAAATTTTTTTTTCAGTTTTGGATCAATGAATTATATTTTTTTTCGTTCTATTTGTGATTTTTGAATTTTTTACATTTATCACTAAAATTATGATTAAAGTTTTAAGTAATGTATTATTGAACCACAGCAGCAGAAAGAAAATATATATTAAAAGAATGATGCCAAAAATTTTATTCTGAGCATCAATAAATAATAGAACAAATTTTTGCACCTTTTTACATTAAATTTAAATATTTAGAGAATTTTGCTGGATAATATTCCGTGTATTATTTATGCTAAAAAAATATTACTTAGTTTATTATAATGTTTCATTTTATCTAAAGTCAAGACCATTTAAATAAATTATTCGAAAAGAATTACAAATTTTTTCGTTTTTTTGAAACGGTTCAAGATGCAAAAACGGGTTTTTCAAAATTGTTTTATCTTTTCTGCGCCCCAAAAAAGTAGTTTTAAATTTTTAAAATGTCAAAAGTCGTTCTTTCCTGTCGAAAAAATCAGCTTGCCGAAACTAATTTTTATGTAATCGAAAAGGTGACTTGGTTCCGACAGTTCTCTTTTTTTATGTAAAGCAATTTTTGAATGTTCTATTTTTAAAATTATCTTTTAAGATTTAAAAATGATGTATTTGTTTACCTGAGTTAAAGAATTTCAATGAAAGCATTTTTCAAGCAAAATAATTTCTTATGAACCTATGATACAATATTGGCGGGTCAGGTTCTCCTTCACTTGAAATTTCACCCAAGCTCAATTCACGTTCTTCAGACATTTGATTTTTTGTCTTCAGCCTTGCTGATCTTCTTAATGTTGTACTTGAAGGCGAAGTTACCTTGTAACTTTTTGGTGGTTGATAAGTTGGATCCTTTCTTTCAGAGATGCTGCTATTTGAAGATGAAGGAGATGAAATGAGACTGTTTGATGATGTCTGTTTTGTAGTTGTTGATGGAGAAGAAAATGAATATGAAAAATCATTTCTTGAGTGATTATGAATAGGAATGGTGGAAGGGGAATGATTTGATGGATTTATGCAAATTTCGGATGCTTTTCTTAACTGATCACGATGTCGAAAAACAATTTGATTTTCACATTCAACCAAATATGTTACTGCACCTGTTTTCTTTTGAACCCAACCTGGCCTCCATCTTTTTCCTTCATTGTAACATCTAACCCATACTTTATCTCCTGGTTCAAAATCTGATATATGTTTGACTTGTTCCACTGAACAAGCATGAATTGTTAATCGAGTTCGAAGTTGTCGTCCAAATGCTTTTTCTGCTGGTGATTGTTTTTCTGGGTCTTCTCTTGTGGATCGATGTAAAAGTAAAGTATTGGCTACGGCATCAGCCAACCCATGTCCAGCTGCAATCTGTTTTTCTGTCCATTCTTTGAACGTTCTGACTGCACGTTCTGCTGCACCGTTTGATTGTGGATGATATGGTGGAGATAAGGTATGTACAATGGCTCTTGATTCACAAAATTTTTTAAATTGTTCACTTCGAAAAGCTGGTCCACCATCACTAACTATTTGTTTGACAAGACCATGTCTTGTAAATAATTCTTGGAGTTTTTTAATAGTTGTTGTTGTATCAATTTTATCACACCTTTCAACTTCGAGCCAATTTGAAAAAGCGTCAACGACAATTAACCACTGTTTATTTTTGAATTGTGCGAAATCAATGTGAATTCTTTCCCAAAATCCAGCAGGCTTTTCCCATGGATGCAGTCGTTCTTTTTGTCCTTTATGATGTCCATTACAGATTTCACAACTTTGTGCCAAGTTTTTTGTATCTCTTGACATTCCTGGATACCAAAAATTATCTCGGGCTAACATTAGCATGCGATCTCTTCCAATATGTACTTCATGAAGTTGTTTTAAAACATGTTTTCGTAGTGCCCCTGGCAAAACTACTCTTTCACGATATTTCAAATATCCTGCCCCTAATGATAAATTCTCTTGTAATTGTTGCCATTTTTGAAATGTTATTTCAACTGTATTTGGCCAACCATTTTTTGTCCAATCATATATTTGTTTCAATTCCATATCTTTTTGTGTTTCACAAGCAAGTGTATCCAAATTTAATGGGGAACCTTGTTCCTCAACCTCCTCCATTCTTAAAAGTTTTTCAATAGTTTCATCTTCATCTGCTTTTGGTGTTTTTGGTACAGCAGTTGGATCTGGAAGTCTGGATAATCCATCGGCATTTGCAAAATGATGTGTGGATTTGTATTCAATTATATAATCATATTGCATTAATATCAGAGACCATCGCGTTAATCTTTTAATTGCCACTTGATTTGTAACTGCTCGAGGACCAAAAATACGTAAAAGAGGTTGATGATCTGTAAAAAGCGTAAACCGTCTTCCCAAGAGGTATTGATTGAACTTTTCAACTCCAAAAATGATAGCTAAGGCTTCTTTTTCAATTTGTGCATAATTTTGTTCTGTTGGTGTTAGCTTCCTTGAAGCATTTGCAATTACTCTTTCAGTTCCATCTGCATCTTTGTGATATATCACTGCTCCAATTCCATATTCACTTGCATCTGCCGCAAAAAATAATTCTTTCTGAGGATCATAATGTGTAAGCAGTTTACTTTCTGATAAGGCCGTTTTTATCTTTTTTACCGCCACCTTGTGGTTTTCATTCCAATGCCATTTAACGCCTTTTCTTTTTAATTCATTTAATGGAGCAGCAATATTTGCAAAATCTTTAATAAATTTTCCATAATAATTTGCTAAACCCAAAAATGATTCAAGTTGTTTAGCATTTGTTGGATCTGGCATATTGATAAAACCTTCTACTTTATTCTTTAATGGTCTGATGCCCTTGGCATCGATTTCATGTCCCAAAAATTCAATTTTTTCTTTGAAAAATTCGCATTTTTCTAAATTCAATCGAAAACCTTGTTTTCGGCATCTTTCAAAAATTTCTTTCAATCTTTCAAAATGTTCTTCATCTGATTTTCCCGTCAACGTCATATCATCAAGGTAATTGACAAATCCCGTAATTGCATGGAAAGTTCGTTCCATGATTTCTTGGAAAATGGCCACTGCCGAAGAAGGTCCAAAAGGCAAATATTGGTACTGGAACAAGCCTTTATGTGTGCTAATTGTTGTAAGTTCTTTTGATTCGTCATCCAAAGGTATTTGATGATAAGCCGAAAATAAATCAAGTTTGGTATATGATGTACCTCCATTTAATTCATGAAACATATCATCAATTCTTGGTAATGGATATTGGTTTACATCCAGTTGTGGATTTATTGTTGATCGATAATCACCACAAATTCGAATATCACCATTTGGTTTCCTCACTGGAACTATTGGTGTTGCCCAATTTGAATGTTGTACTTGCTTCAGAATGCCTTGATCAACTAACTTTTGTAATTGTTCTTCAACTTTTGGACGTAATGCATATGGCAGTTTTCGAGCTTTTAAGAATTTTGGTTTCGCATTGTTCTTCAACTTT
Organism: Panagrolaimus sp. LJ2414; assembly: GCA_024447195.1. Classification (NCBI taxonomy): domain Eukaryota; kingdom Metazoa; phylum Nematoda; class Chromadorea; order Rhabditida; family Panagrolaimidae; genus Panagrolaimus; species Panagrolaimus sp. LJ2414. The sequence continues at coordinate 95,138 of JAMRXY010000011.1, read as the reverse complement.
AATTTAGCCAAAATTTTGCATTTCCCAACACTTTTTTCGAAAATATCTTCATACTCCTTGAGTAAATTTGCTAATCTTTCAGATCTTGTTTCTTGTTTAACTTGTACACAACTTTCAACATAATAAGGATTAATATGTATTTTAAAAATTTTCATCCAATTACGACCAAATAAAGAATCACCCTTGTCAACAACAGTAAGCCAAAGAGTTTTCTTTTTCATTTCCATTTCAACATCAACTTGGCATTTTCCCAAAACTTTAATAATTCCACTATAGCTTCTAAGTGGTCTTGGATGAGGATATAATTTTGGACTACCAAGTTCTTGCCAAAGTGCTTTGTTAACCACTGTTACAACTGCACCAGAATCATGTTGAAATTGCAATGCTTTTCCATTAACTTTTGCGGTGAGCATAATTGGTGGATCGTAGCTTTCAGATGAAATTGTTAAAATAGAAAAAATCTTGTTGAATTGTTCTTTCTCGGATTCATCTTCGCCATCATCTTCTTCCAATTGATTTTGTTTTGATCTTTTTAAGGCATTGCACATAATTTTGAAATGTCCTATCTTTTTGCAAAATGTACATTTTTTACCAAAAGCTGGACAATTTGTTGGTTTATGAATTTTTCCGCACCTTGTGCATTTATTTGTTGTTTCAACTTTATGGAATTGCATTGGAATATTTGATGTACTTTTCCCTTTGATAACATCTTTGGATGCAATACAACTTTGTTCATAGCTCATAGCTAATGATTGCAGTTTGTCAATTGTGGATATGTCATTTGTGGGAAGCATCAAAAATTGTCGAAGTTCATTACTTGCTAAACCTCTTAGGATAGCCAAAACTCCATTTTCTTCTTTTGATGTAAATTTGCATTTTCCAATCAATTGTGTCATATGTGCAAAATATTCTTGAATGGGTTGATCAGGCAATTGGCTTTCATTAAAAAGTTGTACCCGCAATGCAAATAAATTTTCACCTTGTAAAAATTTTGAGTCCAAAAGTGTGATCAAATTTGCAAATGATTCTTCCAAAGGATCTGATGGAGATTTCCAATCGACAATCTTTCCTAAAGTGTCTTTGCCAATATGTTGAAGAAGAGCCATGACTTTGATACGGTCATCCGTGATACCGCGTGATGTGATATACATATTAAGTTGGATCTTCCAGATATCCCAGCGATCCCCATTTTGATAAGAAGGTGGCGGCCACACTGTTGTTGAATTTTCTGCATTTTTTATTTCGGTCCCTGACCCATTTTTCTTTTCATCAGGCATTGTAGCTGAGTTTACTCCACTTTGGAGAAACAATTTTTTACTCTCGTCACCACTTGCAACAGGCTTGAATTACAATACTGAGATGGTTTATTTACATTCACAACCACTTATATACGGTTTTACACTATACAATAGAATGACGTTTATATTATGTTAATTTGCCCGCAACAATTGGAAATCATTGCAATTATTATATTTATTCAAATTTTATTCAGTTCCTAATTTTTTGTAAACAATATTGAACCTTTAAAAAACGCAAATTGATTTCAAAGGTTATTGCCATTTACAAGCTGTTTTGCATTTTCAATATTTAATCTTTTGAAGACGGAACGTTTCAATTAAAAACGTAGATCTGTTCAACTTTGATAAAATTTATGTTGAATAATGCAAATCTCAAAAAATGCATTTTCATCGCAAAATGGGCCGCTGATAAAATTCTATCATTTAAAATAAACCTTGTAAAAAGGAAAATTTGAGGTCATTGATGTTTCTTTTAAAATTGTTTTTATTCATTCGGCAGATAACTTTTTCCTTTTCTTTTTTTCTGCCGGCGTCACATCAAAAACAGAATGTAACACTTTAAAAATTTGTGTCGAAATACGTTTTTACACAAACTGCAAATTTTTTGGAAGCATTTGTTCTCTGCTAAAAAATGTTCATTTTGCTTTAATTTTGTACGTTTTTTTCTAAAAGTGTTTGTCTAACTTTAACGCATGATTTTAATATTTTATTTACGGATTAATTTTTTAGTAACATTCAAACTGTTTTTTAAAGACAGTCAAATCAAATATCATAGTTTTAAATTATGGAACAACTAAACTTAAAGACATTAATTTAATTTTTATTTTTTAAAGAACTTATTAAAGGTAAGTTTGCCATAACAAAATTTTATATCAATCAAGTTAAAAAACGAAATAAAAGTAAAACAATCAATTTTTTAATAATTTGAATGCACAGAAGATTCATAAAAAAAATTTGTGAGACAAAATAGTCTTTTTAATATTTCAAAACGTACATTTATTTGCTGAAATAAAAGAGTGATGAATGAATTCTATTTTTACTACTTTTCTCATCGTTTATCACGAATTATTTTTTGTGAAAAGATCAAATAACAATGCTTCATTAATGCATTTTTTTAAATAATTACTTTATGTAACGATGGATACCAGTCATATCAATAACAAAATTAAAAGTGTCAATTCTTTTTTGATCTCCATTTAAATTTTTATTTAGAGAATAAAAATCACAAAGAAGCTTAAAAAGTCACAAAAGATTCAAAAAAGAAAAAAGAATTTTGTCGACGAAAAAAGAAGCAAAAAAATGCATTTTAATTCGAAAAGGAAAATTGTAAAAGAAAGTGAATGCCACAACAGCTTCCTTTTTCTTCATTCAAAAATTTTTTTCGCACAAATTTTGTTGTGACCATTTTGTTAGATTTTCTGTGTATTTAAATATTTTGTGATTGTAGAACCGTTGTATGTAAGTAAAATTTGCATAAAATAATAATACGATAAAACAGATCCTAAAACTAAAATTATTGTAGCAAGTGCAAATCATTTTTTCTACAGTAAATAAAAATGGGCATTATTTAGTAAAAAAATAAACAAGAAATGTTTGATAAATACTTTGCATTTTACAACAAATAATACATAAATCTTGAAGATTTTTACAATGGGAATTTGTACCAAAAGTTTCCATTGTTTCTCATTTTTTTCAAATCTGCACAAGTTGTTCAAGTCCCCTTGCCTTTGTTTAAAAACGAAATTCCACTTTTTTTGGCACACCCTGTAATGACCAGACTCATATTACCTCAAAATTAACTGTATATACAGGGTGTCCCAAAAAAAATGGCGGTGGACCTGCTATACAAAAACGAAAATGATTAAATATCTTACTATATGTGGACTGGTATGACCCTAGGAAGAGTAATTTGTTACAGTAATATCACTTCTTCATAACTTTCGCTTCGGGACCCACAACGTTCACAAATTAAAAAATGACCGTTTTTCGTGTGTTTCGTAGATACAGTATCCTAGTTTTCCCAGAGGGTATTTTAAAAATTTGTTAAGTAGGTTTTTTAGCCAACCAAAAAAACTCGTCGGTAGGCTATATTTTGAGACTTTAACTCTTTTCTTCGAACTACACCGAATTTTTTTCTGAACCCTTGCGCAAAATTTTTCATTTTTGGCCAATTTTGACGGATCGCCCTACTTATTCCAGGATTTGTTAGGGGCTAATATTTGTTGCCAACAAACTTCAGCCACTTTGGGGTCGATTCCATACCAAAATATTGAAATCTGGAAAAATGACCTTTTAGGCAGCCGTAATTTTTGTATGTAAGTAAGTATACGTAGTACATGATGAAATTCAATTCATTGTTAAATTATCGAAATTGTTCATAAACACTTAAAATGTATTTTAGAGTATTTTTCTGGACTATTGTAATTGATCTAAAATGAAAATGAGCATTTTAAAACTTTCATGTATACTTGTTGACTCGTTATTTATTAGCATACTCGTTTAAGAAGAAATTTTTGGGCATTTTCAAATATCGAAAAAAAGTCATTTTTCCAGATTCCAATATTTTGGTATGGAATCGACCCCAAAGTGGCTGAAGTTTGTTGGCAACAAATATTAGCCCCTAACAAATCCTGGAATAAGTAGGGCGATCCGTCAAAATTGGCCAAAAATGAAAAATTTTGCGCAAGGGTTCAGAAAAAAATTCGGTGTAGTTCGAAGAAAAGAGTTAAAGTCTCAAAATATAGCCTACCGACGAGTTTTTTTGGTTGGCTAAAAAACCTACTTAACAAATTTTTTAAATACCCTCTGGGAAAACTAGGATGCTGTATCTACGAAACACACGAAAAACGGTCATTTTTTAATTTGTGAACGTTGTGGGTCCCGAAGCGAAAGTTATGAAGAAGTGATATTACTGTAACAAATTACTCTTCCAAGGGTCATACCAGTCCACATATAGTAAGATATTTAATCATTTTCGTTTTTGTATAGCAGGTCCACCGCCATTTTTTTTGGGACACCCTGTATTTATTTTTAAAAAAGCTCATTTTTTACACCCACAGAAAAGATAAAATAATTTATTAATATTAATTTTAGATGAAAGAAAAGCGTCTGCTACGATGGGAACAGCAACCAGTTTTGCTTAAAAAGTTGTTTTCGCAAAGTTTTAGGGATTTTAAGCAAATCATTTGCAGATATTGAAGTAAAAAATGCCGAATCTTAATTAGAGTGACTTAAATGAAGTATTCAAGTGTCACAATACCATCAGCAACCATCTACCAAGATTACTAAAGCACCAATTTGTATCGTATTAGTTTAAAAATGGAGCCGGAATACTTTTCCATATATGCTTCATCAATATCTACAACATCACCAAATTCGCTTATTCCACTGAACAAAGATATAATTCAATTTTGTAGATAATAAAAATCATCTAGTAAATCTATTTTATACATCACAATAGTCATCTGAACGTTTTTTTAACAAATTCATATATATCACTATTCCTGCAAGTACCAGTCAAAAAGTTAATATACAAAATATTAACAATATACGAATTCCAGCGTTATAAAAACGTTCAGTGGTACTATGTAACTTGTATAATAACAGCTTCATGGATTAGGAGAAGCTTTTGAGGTTGATTTTCTGATGTTGTAGATGTTGATGAAGCATATATGAAAGAATAATCCGGTTCCATTAATACGCAAATATCGATGAAATACTTGATTCAGCAACCTTGATACAAGTTTGTAGATGGTATATGATCACTTAAATGGTGTATTTGGATCAATTGAACAAAGATATTACATTCGTAAACACCTAAAAACAAGAATATATTAGATTACGTTAAATAACTTTGTTAAAACTTCCTGAAACTGCAAAATGCTCAATAATTATTTTTTCTTGATCTGTTGGGAAAAAATATTGTTAAGAAAATCAAAAATCCACCGAAGCGTTTGAAAGTTATTTAACCAAATAACTCACAAACTATATGTGCAGCATCGTAAATTTGATGGCATTTCTTTCATATTGCTTCAATCAATATAATTTGACCTGCATTATGCTCATTAGAGTCTTGCAGTTGTATTAAAAAGAAAAAATACAATAAAAAGATAAAGTTGACAGTTTGTAAACAATTTAGATCTAATTATCAACGTTTGTGTTAAACATGAAATATATTACGGTATTTTCGTGTTAAGAAAATTTTGAACCTGCCGTGCAATTGGTACATGTTTGATTTTAGCTGATCTCTTACAATTATTAATTGGTATTGCTGAAGAGTTGTTCACTGATCATTGGATTTTTACTGAAATCATTAGTTAAAAAAATCCATTTTTCTTTATTTAAAGGGAGTGTCGCAGTCAGTTTTTTTTATTTTTTTTAACGGACGACGACGACAAACGACGCATTCTTCATCATTGCTTTTTCGTGTTAAAACCACTTTTGGCTATATCAGGCAACATTTTTTTACACTGACTGCGACACTGCCTTTAAAACTATTTCCCATTTTCATTTTATTTTGCATCTGATACATTTTCTATTGTGTATTTTATGTGTCATCCGTTTATTTTATATTTTTCGTCATTTATCGATAAATTGTTAAAAAATTGTTGGACTTCATTGAGGGCAAATTTTTGTGAAACATAAATACAAAATCAAAAATGAAAAAAATGATATATTCCAACACTCTATACTCTCTCTATAATGAAATAAATAAAAAGTGATAAAAAATAAATGCAAATATTATTATTTAATTAATTTATTATATTGGTACGTGATTTAAAAAAGGTTTAAATTTTTCTTTCTTACTGACCAAATAAACTATTGAGTGATTGCGAAACATTTTTAATTTTAACTTTATTAAACTAACCTTAAACAACTTCTTTATCAAAAGAATAAATGCTGAAATTAAAATATTCAAAAAAATTTGCAGACAAAAATCGAAGCAAAAAAGATGCATTTTAATTCGATTTCATTGAAAGAAAGCAAATGTTAGCTTTTTTAAAACAGAAAACTTTAATTTCGTTATTGCGATAATTTCTTGCTTTTCTGCATTTTTTTTAATGTCAAAAATCGTGGACTAAACCATTTTTTTTCAGCCCATTTTTTTGTCAAAAGTGTTTCTTTTAATATTTTGTTTTATCCAACATTTTTCAATTTCTAAGTGTATACTGTAAAACCAATAACTTTAAAAGATCGCGTAAAACGTATTACCTTGATATTCGAGCAAGAGCAATAAAAAACAAAAACGTTAAAACGATTTTTAGAATAAAAAAATTAGCCGATTTTTGTGAGCTTTTCAACACACTGTTTATGGTGTTATTTCACAATTATTATTTTTTTAAACATCAATCAAATTCCTCATTTCGCATTTATAGTGCTCTTCAAAAAAATTATGCAAAAAATACTTTAAACTATTCCTGTCATTTTCTGTTTTTTAAAACTAGGTGACACATTGTAATATTTCAGTTTTTCAATGAATATTATCAAACATTTTTTTAAATCTGCATTGGGCAAATATTTCATCATCCACAGCAACACATTTGTATTTCAGATTGAAAAAATAGCAAAAGACAAAAAAACAAACATTTTCATTCTGGATAGGATAAATGCAAAAAGTGGTTTTATTCGTTTTGTATTTTTTGAATTTTTTATTTTTATCAAAAAAATTATTATCAACGTTTTGAGTAATAATGTAACCATACAAGAGCAAGAAAAGTGTATAAAAAAAGAATAAAAAGATGGTTATCAGATCAATCAATAAAAAAATAATTTTTTGCATCTTTTTACATTTTATTTAAATATTAAGAGTGTCATGTGGAATATTTAACGACAAATACAGTTAACAAAAAGTATTATTTAGTTTATTATACTGTTGTATTATATTAGCAAAAGTCAAATTCATTCAAATAAAATATTCAAAAACGAAAATTACAAAGTTCTTTTTTTTGTCTCAGACGATTCAAGATGCATAAAGCCAGCCAAAAAAAGTTTTAAAAATGTCATAAATTAGTTTGGCCAATCAATAAAAAAATAATTTTTTGCATCTTTTTACATTTTATTTAAATATTAAGAGTGTCATGTGGAATATTTAACGACAAATACAGTTAACTAAAAGCATTAATTATACTGTTGTTTTATATTAGCAAAAGTCAAATTCATTCAAATAAAATATTCAAAAAAGAAAATTACAAAGTTTTTCTTTTTTTGTCTCAAACGATTCAAAATGCATAATGCCAGCCAAAAAAAAGTCTTAAAAATGTCAAAAATTGGTCTAGCCAATCATAAAATTTAGCATGTCGAAACAAACTTTTTTGTGTAATGTCTCTTATTATTTCATCATACTTTATTAGAAAACTATTTTTCCCCCAAAAAATGGAAAAATGTCAAAGGTTGATTCTTTAATCGAAAAATTTTTATAAATTCTTCTTTCATTTTTTTGGCATTTCAAAAGACTTAAAGATTTTCGTTGAGAAAAAAACTGTATGAAAAATGTCTGTTTTCGATTTGCATTTTTGTCTGGTGTTACAAATGCTTTACGCAAAAATAGTTATTTTTCTCTTTTTAAAAATCAATTGAGGAAAACATTTTTCTAAAATATTTTGTTCTGTTTGTTTATTTAAACGTTTTTTAAGAAAATGGATTTATTTGAATAAACATGTACACATAATAACATGTTTGCATGTTTATTCTGATGTAAATATATTATTATTTAGTTAGAGTTGAAAAAGAGTTATATAATTAAGCGCTGAAACCAAATGAGATACAAAACGTCAAATGATGCAATAAATAAAAAAGCTTTGAAATAGTAAAACAACCGCCTTCAAAAAGTAATTAATTTACCGTTTAAATAAAAATAAAGAATTTAAAAAGAATATAGTTATACATTTATCCAAAACATCCTTTCCTTTGTCTACTATTTATTGATCTTTAATTAAAGTTTGTCAGATAACTTCAATTCTCGTCACCATAATTTACGAAAAGATTTTATCACTTTTTTCTTTTTTATGACAACATCAACCAAGCTCTGGAGAGACGCTTCAACAAAAAAATTTTTAAACGAGTAGTTGACATCTTAAACCAAATAAATAAGTTCATATTTTTTTAAAGAAAAACTGTTAAGAAATCAGAAACACTCTACTGACTCACTATGCGTTCACAAGTTTCTTATAACGAAAACTTTTTAATGTTAAACATTAAAGTTTTCAGAAATATTTTTAATTTAAGTTAACTATTATTTTTTAAAAAAAGTGTTTTATTAAAATTTTTCTTTTAAGAAACAAATAGAAAATTCAATAAGGAATCGATTGGTACCAAATTTAGCGTTTAAAACAAAGTGTGTGCAGCATACGCGTGCAATAACGATGTTACACATATAAAATCTGAACTTTGATAAAAAATCACGGATTTTTACACGTGTGTTTTTCGCTTATTTTGGTCCCATCAGATTCCCCACTATTGATTATTTAATGTCACCGAGGGTTTTTTGATTTCGTCTATTTTTATCCAAAATTCCTTAGTTACAATATTTGTATGTGTTTTTGACAAGGTTTTTCAACATAATTTTTTAACATTGCCTCAAATTACTGTCAATAATGTTTAAAAATGTTAAAATTTATCATTTAAAACTTCACATAAGTTCACTTGATGTAATACGGTGCAGAATATTCGTAATTATTCGTTTATAAGAAAACATTAACATCCAATTTTAAACACGCTTATTTATAGCAAAATGATTTTTTAGCATATGAAATTTTTGAAAATGATCATTTTTTTTCGCGGACATATTTTGGCATTGAATTTAGATAATTTAAAATTGCATTTGCAAGTCCATCTTTTCGAGCATTTGCAAGATTCGTTGCTAACTTATCCAAAAATCTTCTGACTGTCGACAACGAAGGAGCTGTTGATGGCAACATATCACTGTATGCTTTATCAGTAATATTATTTTCAACTTTCCACCTTGCAGCACCTTCTACAGTCCATTTCTCAGGAAGTTGTGGTACAACTTGATACCCTGGTAACAGTTCGCTGACATGCTGTCGGATAGATTTCAATTCTTTGTACTTTTGACTGCCGAATAGTGGACTTTTAGAAGGGATTCGCGATGCTTGAGAAGAAGAAGGTGATATTGGAGGAGCTATGGTTGTTGATGGAGCTGCTGATATTGATGGAGCTGCTGTTGCTTCTTCAGTAAGCGGAAAAAATTCTTCCATTTGTGAAGCAGGAAACGTTGAAACAAAATCATCAGATTCTTGATCTTCCATAGTAATATGTTCAACAGGAGATAAGGCTGAATCGTTCGACATGGCAGATTGATGTAACAGAATAATAAATATTCTAAAAAAGTCAGTATTTAAAACGACGCAAAAGCCTAACCTTATAGAATTTAAGTCTTTTTACAACATTTTTAAACATTATTGACAGTAATTTGAGGCAATGTTAAAAAATTATGTTGAAAAACCTTGTCAAAAACACATACAAATATTGTAACTAAGGAATTTTGGATAAAAATAGACGAAATCAAAAAACCCTCGGTGACATTAAATAATCAATAGTGGGGAATCTGATGGGACCAAAATAAGCGAAAAACACACGTGTAAAAATCCGTGATTTTTTATCAAAGTTCAGATTCTATACGTGTAACATCGTTATTGCAAGCGTATGCTGCGCAAACTTTGTGTTAAACGCTAAATTTGGTACCAATCGATTCCTTATTAAATTTTCTATTTGTTTAGAACAAAAATAATATTAAAAACAAAACACATTAAAAAATATATTAAGCATAAAACAAAGCTTAATTTTACAAAAAATTGTTTGAAAAATATTTTTGGCAAAGCGCCATGAAAGTGATGAGCGCATAGTGCTGACTTTCTGTGATAAAATAAAAAATGGCAGTAAAGAATTACAAATATTGTTATTTGATTTAATGCACTTGGTTGTAATTTTTAAAAGGTTTAAATTTTATTTTATTTTTTTACTGTTGCAACTCACTTTCATGCAAACCTTTTTTTAAAATGTTTGATTTGTACGCTAATTTTAAACAACTCCTTTATTAAAGTTAAAACTGTTAAAATATTCAAATATTCAAAAAAAAGAAAAATAAATTTGCCGACGAAAAACGAAGGAAAAAGATGTATTTCAATTCAAATGGGATGTCAATGAAAGAAACTGAATGTAACAACAGCCTCTTTTAAAAAGAGTCTTTTTACAACGAAAAAAATGTTATTTCACAAATTTAGGCGATAATTTTGTTTGCTTTACTGAGCTTTTGAATATTTTGTAATTTAATAAATGGTCGTATTTAATTAAAATTTGAATGATACAATAAAAAAACAATACAATGAAGCCTATATTTGAAAAAAAAGTTATTCCAGTTTTAGTTCTTATTCATTTTAGAAAATCTGTTGTTTTTTTCACAAATTCCCATCGATTTTAAAGGAGTTAATCGTTTTATAGCATTTTTTAGTGTTTTATTCTAAATGGTATTTTTGATTTTATAACTATATACTGTAAAATTGCTAACTAGGAAAAACTATGCGAAAATGTTTTAACCCCTTTTCCGATGTTGGTAGTTTTGAGTACAAAAACTATGTAGTGTGGTTCTATTTTAATTCATTGATTTTTAAGAAGTTTATTTTAATGATTCTTATGTTAAAATGTTTTATGAATTTTCGTTCCTTTATTAATAACAACTTTGTTTTTTTTTCTGGTTAAAACCTATTAAAAACTTCATGGTGATGTTTTTGTTGAAAATACAAAATAAATAAATGTTTATATTTGTGATCGTCATATTTTGAGATAAATAGAACCGAATCCTTTAACAAAGGCACGTCCAACTAATAAAGCATTTCGGGCCATTTTGAAACATGGAAGGAACCGGATTTCATGTTGGTCCATTTATGCAAATTTTCGGTATTTATTAATTTTAAAAGCTTGAAAAACACAAATGTTAATTAAACAAATATTAAAATACAATCACATTTTTGCTTTAATTTATATCCTTCAATCAATAAATGCAAATTTAAACATGGTCACCCATTGAAGCTTTGTTTGTCTAAAAGAATACAAAAGATTTTTGAATCAATCAGTAAAATTTGAATACATACCTGAAGAATGCCAATAATCATTCCAAAAAGGCCAATTGCAGATGCAAAAATTTCAATAATAAAAATTTTAACAAAAAGTGATGGATTTGCAGCATCCGCTAAAGCTGCACCAGATCCCACCACACCAACCGCAATACCGCAAACCAAATTACAGATGCCAACAGTTAATCCCCCTCCAAAAATGCAATATCCAGCATGCAAATTTTTTGCTAGAACATCCGGACGACCATATGCTAATTCTCTTGTAAATTTCTAAAAATATATTTATATATTTTTAATAATTTAGTTTAATAAATCTTTCTTCATGTTTTGCAGCAAATACAAAAGCCATGATAATACCAAAAATTGCAACAGCTTCACAAAAAATTACTGAAATTAAATTCTTTGTCCGAATTCGAGGTGCTTTTACACCACCACCAAAAATTGAAACACCTGTTGTAAAAATACCCCTAAAATATACATGTGAAATTAATTATTCAAATTTTAGAGATAGGTAGATACCATCCAGCACCAATAACTGATAAAGAAAGTGCAGCTGCAATTCCAAGGGTTGCCCACATGTGTGGTGAAGTTTCAATTAAAAGCCATTCAATGCTATATCTTTCTCCTTGTCCGGTAAGCATATAAAATAATGCTATAAATAAAATTTAAATAATTAAAAAGTCGATTCAATTCGTTATCAATTTTTTCTACTATTTTCATATTTATGTAAATTTTAAAACTGATAAAAAATTTTGGTATAACCTACAAGGAAAAACTTGTCATAAAAAACAATTTACCAAATTTATTTGGATTACAATGTATATAAACCTACCACTTCCAATCACCACAGAAATTGTTATTTCTGAAAGTGCATAAAAAGTTTGCAGCATCGCATTCACCATCTTTCATATATTTACCTCTGTAAAATGAGACTTATTAATTAATTAAAATTTCTCAAAAATGACAAAAAACACATGAAATGAAAATTTTAATTTTATCAAACTTTACAAATTTTTTAGATGCAGCAGAAATTGTAAAAAATTAATGAAAACATTTATTTCTTTTCAAACAAAACGTTTTTGCTTTTGTTTTTTGTTTTACAATTTTAAGATTTTTGCTATAGAATTAATTGAAACAATACAGGGTGTTAAAAAAAATTGTGCAATTCAATTTTTAAACAGAGACCAAGAGTCCCCAAGACCTATTGATGGGTGGAATATAAACTTGGTCCAAGACCACATTTGACCCTACAGTATGACCTCTTGAAAGTTTTCGCTTCGGGAGATCCAGAACTTCAAAGTTAAAAAAGTACCTTTTTTGGTGGTCTTTTTTCGTATTCTTCTCCTCCGGTCCCAGAGCAGTTGGGAACTTATGAAATTGGGGATAGGTAGACCTGAGGTCAAACTCGTTGTTAGAGTATATTATGACTTTTTGGGACCTCCGCTTCGAGTTTAACAACGTCAGGAAAAAATCGATTTCCAAATTTTTACGTTTTTGACTAACTTTGACGTATTGGTGTAGTTCACAGAGGTGGAGTTGGAGGCTGAAATTTGTTCCCAACAAACTTCAGACCTTTTGTGGTCGATATCATAGCAAAATATTGAAATTTGAGAAAATGAATTTTTAAGCAGCCGTAATTTTCGTATGTTAGTAAGTATACTTAAAACATGTCGAAATTCAATTCAATGTTAAAGTATCCAAATTGGTCATAAACGCTTAATATGTATTCCAGAGTATTTTTCTGGACCATGTTTATTGATTTATAGCAAAAAACAACATTTAAGAACTTTCGTGTATACATAGTTACTTGCTATTTATTAGTAAACAACTACAAACCGCCATTTTTGAACATTTTTGGGTATCGAAAAAAAACAATTTTTTCAGATTTCAATGTTTTGCTATGATATCGACCACAAAAGGTCTGAAGTTTGTTGGGAACAAATTTCAGCCTCCAACTCCACCTCTGTGAACTACACCAATACGTCAAAGTTAGTCAAAAACGTAAAAATTTGGAAATCGATTTTTTCCTGACGTTGTTAAACTCGAAGCGGAGGTCCCAAAAAGTCATAATATAACCGACTTTCTGAAAAAAGTGAGCAATGGGCAGGCGGACCAAAATTTCAAAATCGTTTTTAGGGACTGAAATTTGGCGTGTAGTATCCTTAGGGGTCAAGGAGGTGTGATCAAAAAATTTTTTTTTGATTTGGCGTGCCACGGCATTTTTGTGCCGTTCGGTCGGTGTAGTCTCAGTTTTGATCCGTTTTATCCAAATGAGCTATATTCTGGTAGCCCTTGATCAGGGCTATCAGATGCACACATTGGGATTTTCACTGATGGTCCCGCCACGAAAATCCGGCGTGTTGAAATTTCAAATCGCATTTTCGGTGCCAGAACAGGGGGGTGCCAGAACTTTTTTTTTGCTGTAAAGATGCCTTTTTTTATGGACTATTTAATGGCAAGAGCGAAGTTTTCGAAATCGACATGCGTTCCGAGACTTTTTCGAAAAAACCGAATTTCGACCTAAAAACGATAGTTTAAACGAAAACGGAGTTCACCATCGTATTCCCCGTGGTCGATTTGCTATAGGTGTTAAAAATCAGCGTGATTGGACAAAAAAAAATTTTTCCGGCATTGATCTCGAAAAAAATTTTTCTTTGTCCAATCACGCTGATTTTTAACACCTATAGCAAATCGACCACGGGGAATACGATGGTGAACTCCGTTTTCGTTTAAACTATCGTTTTTAGGTCGAAATTCGGTTTTTTCGAAAAAGTCTCGGAACGCATGTCGATTTCGAAAACTTCGCTCTTGCCATTAAATAGTCCATAAAAAAAGGCATCTTTACAGCAAAAAAAAAGTTCTGGCACCCCCCTGTTCTGGCACCGAAAATGCGATTTGAAATTTCAACACGCCGGATTTTCGTGGCGGGACCATCAGTGAAAATCCCAATGTGTGCATCTGATAGCCCTGATCAAGGGCTACCAGAATATAGCTCATTTGGATAAAACGGATCAAAACTGAGACTACACCGACCGAACGGCACAAAAATGCCGTGGCACGCCAAATCAAAAAAAAATTTTTTGATCACACCTCCTTGACCCCTAAGGATACTACACGCCAAATTTCAGTCCCTAAAAACGATTTTGAAATTTTGGTCCGCCTGTCTCGCTTTCATTTTGCTCGATTTTTTCAGAAAGTCATAATATACTCTAACAACGAGTTTGACCTCAGGTCTACCTATCCCCAATTTCATAAGTTCCCAACTGCTCTGGGACCGGAGGAGAAGAATACGAAAAAAGACCACCAAAAAAGGTACTTTTTTAACTTTGAAGTTCTGGATCTCCCGAAGCGAAAACTTTCAAGAGGTCATACTGTAGGGTCAAATGTGGTCTTGGACCAAGTTTATATTCCACCCATCAATAGGTCTTGGGGACTCTTGGTCTCTGTTTAAAAATTGAATTGCACAATTTTTTTTAACACCCTGTAAAACATTGATGGAATATTTTTCAAAACAATGAAAATGAAAGCATTTGTTTTATGCTTTTGTTTATCATCTAATTATCGAGGTAGAATTGAAAAGGAAAAAAATGGATTACAAATTTATTCGAAAAATTTTGAAAAAAAAATTTTGAAGAGCATTTTTAATACTTTAAAATAGGGAAAATCAATAATGATTGGTTTTCACTAATGTAAAAATACAAGAAATATCCTATGTACCTTCAGAATGGGTCCCCTTGTATGGATATAAAAAAAGAACTTTAAACCTGCATTGTTGTAAAAGATGATCGTGCCATAACTGAAAGAAATGAAAAAATGGTATCAAATTGGAAATGGAACGTATTTTGTTTGTTTTAAAAATATTTATTAAATAATTAATGTTCTTATTTTCTTATTTTTGTTGATAAAACAAACAATATTTCTTTGACAAATATTTTCTCTTTTGGTAAACACATCATTTACCGTATAATTTTAATGTAATGATTTAGAAAATCTCATAAAATATTCCAAACTTGAAAATTTTAGCAAATATTAAATTTCAAAATTGCAGCAGTGAGACATATTTTATAAATGATGAAAGGGAATTGGTTTTTTTGATGAAATAAAGGAAAACGAAAAAGTGTTTCAGTGATTTAGTTCAACAAAGATTTTTAGAAATACAACTTCAACGACGGCTCGGATCTCGGAGATGACATTTTATTTTTTTGATGGAGTTTCATTTTTCACTATAGAATTATTTTGGTTTGCAGTTTTACAATTCTGAGATAGACATTGTAATATTTAAAACAAAGAACCATGCAAATATCAACAATAAATATCAAGATAATTTTTTTGCGCATTTTTGCATTTAATTTAAATATTAAGAGTATTCTGTTTGTTTCTTTTCATGCCAAAAGTCGACATGAAACACAAATCTTTACAAACGACAAAAAAATATAAGTGATTCAAAAATCGACTTATGGAACAAATGGCATAAAAAATGCAAATGATACGAGTTGAATATTTATTCAACCAACAAATTATTTATTTGTTGGTTGAATAAATAGAATCACCATTTTACTATCAGAGTTTTTTCATTTAGATTCACCAAAACAAATGTTAAATGTTATGATATAAAAAACGGCAAAATTCTAATATTTGTAAATAAAAAAAGCATTGATTGTTTCGAATATTTTTAATTTCTGTGGATCGAGTAGTTTTTTATAGGGAGAACTTCTGTAAAATTTGAAACAATTTTTTTGACGGCATTACAAAATATTTTTTAAAACAAAAACAAAACAATCCATTATTTATTAAAAAATAACAAAAATAGATGCAGTAAAAACAACATAAAAATTGAAAAATTATTTTGTGTAAATTGCATGCCGTTTTTTTTCCTTTATTTTACAACTATTTTTTTAGGATAAATTAAAAAAGTATCATAGGAAATTACTGTAAATTTATGTTTTTATGTTCACTGTAGCTTGTTAAAAAATTTTAAAAATGAATTGGTTCCTTGCAGTTTTTGATTTTTTAATTTTTTAAGAACGCATTTCTGATTTATTGGTTCAAAACGAGCACTTTTTTAAAATTGGATACACAAAATATTCAAAAAGAAAAATTTATGATCTAAAGAACAAGCAATAAAATCATCTGTGAATCTTCACAAACATTCTTTCGGAGAAAAAGAAGAAACGTTTTGTTGTTACAAAGGCACACTCCTCATTTGGCTTTTAAGAATTTTTATTTTTGCACGAACAAAATGTCAAAGTAAATAAATGATTTGTGAAAGAAGGAAGTAAAATATTTTTCAGTTGTTTCAAAATTTCATTTTACAAAAAGAAGATTGTCTTAAATAGACCATTGCTTTTTTCGGCATTTCAAAAGACTTAAATATTTTTGTTGAAAAAAAGATGGTCTAAAAAATGCCTGTGTTCGATTTACCTTTTTGTCTGGTGTTGAAAAAAATATTTTTACACAAAAAAAAAAACTTTTTCACAATCGCATTTCCATTTTCATATTCGATTGATTCCGAAAAGTTTTATGTTGTGCATTTTATGTTTCATCTGTTTATATTATGTTTTTCTTTGTCATTTATCGAAAATATGATAAAAATTTTTGGACTTCATTGAGGGCAAATTTTTATGAAACATAAATACAAAATCAAAAATGAAAAAATGATATATTGCAAATATTATTATTAAATTAATTTATTATATTGGTATGTGATTTAGAAAAGGTTTAAATTTTTTTTTTACTGACCCAAATGGCACAGTTAGTAGTTTGCGAAACGTTTTTAATTTTAACTTTGTTTAACTAACCTTAAACAACTTTTTTACCAAAAGAATGAATACTGAAAATAAAATATTCAAAATAAATTTGCAGACAAAAAGCGAAGCACAAAAAATGAATTTTTATTCGATTTCATTGAAAGAAAGTAAATGTTAGCTTTTTTTTAAACAGAAAACTTTAATTTCGTTATTGCGACAATTTTTTGCTTTTCTGCATTTTTTTAATGTCAAAAATCGTGGACTAAACCATTTTTTTCAGTCCATTTTCTTGCCAAAAGTTTTTTTTAATATTTTGTTTTATCTAACATTTTTGAATTTCTAAGTGTATACTGTAAAATCAATGAAAAAGATGGCGTAAAACGTATTAAGATGATATTCAAGCAAGAGCAATAAAAAACAAAAATGATAATGTAAAAACGATTTGGATTCTTATAATAAAAAAATTAGCCGATTTTTGTGAGCTTTTCAACACACTGTTTATGGTGTTATTTCACAATTAATATTTTTTTTATACATCAATCAAATTCCTCATTTCGCATTTTATCATTTATAGTGCTCTTGAAAAAATTTTGCAAAAAAATATTTTAAACTATTCCTGTCATTTTCTGTTTTTTACAACTCTGTGACACATTGTAATATTTCAGTTTTTCAATGAATATTATAAAACAATTTTTTAAATCTTCATTGGGCAAATATTTCATCATCCACAGCAACACATTTGTATTTCAGATTGAAAAAATAGCAAAAGGCAAAAAACAAGCATTTTCATTCTGGATAGGATAAATGCAAAAAGCCAATTTGTTCATTTTTTGTTTTTTGAATTTTTTACATTTATCAAAAAAATTATTATCAACGTTATGAGTAATGATGTAACCATAGAAGAGCAAGAAAAGTGTATAAAAAAAGAATAATCAAATGGTAATCAGTTCAATCAATAAAAAAATAATTTTTTGCATCTTTTTACATTTTATTTAAATATTAAGAGTGTCATATTGAATATTTAACGACAAATACAGTTAACAAAAAGTATTATTTAGTTTATTATACTGTTGTTTTATATTAGCAAAAGTCAAATTCATTCAAATAAAATATTTAAAAAAGAAGATTACAAAATTCTACGCATTTTGTCTCAAACGATTCAAAATGCATAATGCCAGCCAAAAAAAGTTTTAAAAATGTCAAAAATTGATCTGGCCAATCATAAAATTTAGCATGTCGAAACAAAATTTTTTGTGTAATGTCTCTTCTTATTTCATCATGCTTTATTAGAAAACTATTTTTCCCCGTAAAAAATGAGAAAATGTAAAAGAGAAAAAACACTGGAAAACAAACCAAAACATTTTATATCATTTTAAAAGTTGATTCTTTAATTGAAAAATTTGTATAAATTCTTCTTTTATTTTTTCGGCATTTCAAAATACTTAAAGATTTTTGTTGAGAAAAATGTCTGTTTTCGATTTGCATTTTTGTCTGGGTGTTACAAATGCTTTGCGCAAAAATATCCATTTTTCTCTTTTTAGAAATGAATTGAGAAAAACATTTTTCTAAAAAGTTTTGTTTTGTTTATTTATTTAAACGTTTTTCTTGAAAATGGATTTATTTGAATATTTTATTTTTATCCTGAAGTAAAGCTGTTATTTATTTTGTTAGGGTTCAAAAAGGATTAAATATGCGTCATGAAATAAATTGGAAAAACTAGAGAAATAGCAATAAATAAAAAAAAGCTTCAAAATATTAAAAAAGCAGCTTTAAAAAATACGTAATTTACCGTTTCAAGAAAAAGAAACAATTTAAAAAAACGTAATGTTTTACATTTTTCCAAAACATATTTTCGTTTGCCCATGATTTATTGATCTTTAAAAAATGTTTGTCGGATCACTTCAATTCTAGTCGAGATAATCAACCAAGCTCCTGCCCAAGGCTAAAACAAAAAATCCCTCTAAAGCCAAAGAAGTTCAGTCTTCTTTTTAAAAAGAAAGCTTGTTTCAAAATAAAAAAAACATTTTCCACACTCTACTCACTTTCTGTGGAAAAAAATAGTGGTAATAAACAATTGCAAATATTATTATTTAAATTAATACACTTGTTGGTAATTTTTAATTTTTTTTATTTTACTGTTCTTGAAGTGATATTGTTTTTGCAAAACTGCTTTTAAAATTTTGATTTGTACGCTAATTTTAAACAACTCCTATATTAAAGTTAAAATAGTTAAAATATTAAAATATTCATAAAAGAAAAATAATTTTGTCGACGATAATAGAAGCAAAAAAGATGCATTTAAATGGGATGTCATCGAATAAGAAAGGAAACGAAACAACAGCTTCTTTTTCAACAAAAAAATGTTATTGCACAAATTTTGGAAATACGTTAATTGAAAAATGGTTGAATAGAAGATGAGTTTCAACCTTTTTTATTAATTCTCGAAAATTCATGGATGTGTTCAAAAAAGTTTGAGGCCAATTAAAAGGTTCTGACATACATATTCTTGTTCATCGTGCTGAGTGACATAATATAAATGATTTTGAAAAATTTTGATATGCAAATAAAAATTTTTTCCAATGACTATTTTCTATAAAACAGTACAAAACAGTTTTTTGGTCTTTTTTTGGGTGGGGTTCGTTTTGAGGCCAACTTATAGGTTTTGATATAATTATATATATATAATTATATCAAAAATTATACGACGGCTCGGATCTCGGAGATGACATTTTATTTTTTTGATGGAGTTTCATTTTTCACTATAGAATTATTTTGGAGACATTAATTACCGTTTGCAGTTTTACAATTCTCAGATAGACATTGTAATATTTTAGTTTTTTGATGAATCATGTGCAACATAATTTTTTTAAACTTGCATTGCGCAAATATTTCGTCATCCACAGCAACACATTTGTATTTCGGATATGAAAAAATAGCAAAAAGCAAAAATCATTCTGGATAGGATAAATGCAAAAAGCAGTTTTGTTCATTTTGTGTTTTTTGAATTTTTTACATTTATCAAAAAAATTATTATCAACGTTATGAGTAATGATGCAAGTATAGAAGAGCAAGAAAAGTGTATAATGAAAGAATGCTGGACTATTATAATGCTCACAAACATTTTGAACAAATAATAAAAGAATAATTTTTACAAAATTCTACGCATTTTGTCTCAAACGATTCAAGATGCATAAAGCCAGCCAAAAAAAGTTTTAAAAATGTCAAAAATTGGTCTGGTCAATCATAAAATTTAGCACGTGGAACAAAATTTATTGTGTAATGTCTCTTCTTATTTCATCATACTTTATAAAAATGCTAATTTTTTCCCAAAAAAGGGGAAAATGTCAAAGAGAAAAAGCACTGGAAAAGAAACCAAATCATTTTATTTCATTTCAAAAGTTGATTCGAAAAATTTTTATAAATTCTTCTTTCATTTTTTCGGCATTTCAAAATACTTAAAGATTTTTGTTGAGAAAAATGTCTGTTTTCGATTTGCATTTTCGCCTAGTGTTGCACATGCTTCTTCACAAAAATAGGTGTTTTGGTTTTTCAGAAAAAAAGACAAAACTATTTTTCAATAATGTTTTGTTCATTTTATTTAACTAAACTTTTTTCAAGAAAATGGATTTATTTGAATAAACATGTTATTATTTTGTTAGAGTTAAAAAACAGTTGGATAATTAAGCGCTGAAACCAAATGAGATGCAAAAAGACAAATGATGCAATAAATTCAATCCTTGAGCCATAACTTTCATGCAAACCTTTTTTTAAAATTTTTGATTTGTACGTTTATTTTAAACAACTCCTTTAATAAAGTTAAAACTATTGAAAAATAAATATTCAAAAAAGAAAAATAATTTTGCCGACGAAAAACGAAAGAAAAAAATGTTTTTCAATTCAAATGGGATGTCAATGAAAGAAACTGAATGTAACAACAGCCTCTTTTAAAAAAAAATGTTATTTCACGAATTTTGGCGATAATTTTGTTTGCTTTTCTCAGCTTTTGAATATTTTGTAATTTAATAAATGGTCGTATTTAATTAAAATTTGAATAATACAGTAAAAAAAACAATACGATGAAGCCTATATTTGAAAAAAAGTTATTCCAGTTTTAGGTTTTATTCATTTTAGAAAATCTGTTGTTTTTGTCACAAATTCCCATCGATTTTAAAGTTAATCGTTTTATAGCATTTTTTAGTGTTTTATTCTAAATGGTATTTTTGATTTTATGACTGTATACTGTAGAATTATTAACTAGGAAAAGTTATGCTAAAATGTTTTTACCCCTTTTCCGATGTTGGTAGTTTTGAGTACAAAAACTATTTAGTGTGGTTCTATTTTAATTCATTGATTTTTAAGAAGTTTATTTTAATGATTTTTATGTTAAAATGTTTTATGAATTTTCGTTCCTTCATTAATAACAACTTTGTTTTTTTTGGTTAAAACCTATTAAAAACTTCATTGTCATGTTTTTGTTGAAAATACAAAATAAATAAATGTTTATATTTGTGATCGTTATATTTTGAGGTAAATAGAATAGGATCCTTTAACGAAGGCACGTCCAACTAATAAAACATTTCGGGACATTTTGAAGCATGGAAGGAACCGGATTTCATGTTGGTCCATTTATGCAAATTTTCGGTATTTATTAATTTTAAAAGCTTGAAAAACACAAATGTTAATTAAACAAATATTAAAATACAATCACATTTTTGCTTTAATTTATATCCTTCAATCAATAAATGCAAATTTAAACATGGTCACCCATTGAAGCTTTGTTTGTCTAAAAGAATACAAAAGATTTTTGAATCAATCAGTAAAATTTGAATACATACCTGAAGAATGCCAATAATCATTCCAAAAAGACCAATTGCAGATGCAAAAATTTCAACAATAAGAATTTTAACAAAAAGTGATGGATTTGCAGCATCCGCTAAAGCTGCACCAGATCCCACCACACCAACTGCTATACCACAAACCAAATTACAGATGCCAACAGTTAATCCCCCTCCAAAAATGCAATATCCTGCATGCAAATTTTTTGCAAGGACATCTGGTTGACCATATGCTAATTCTCTTGTAAATTTCTAAAAATATATTTATATATTTTAGATAATTTAATTATAAAAACATGCTTCATGTTTTGCAGCAAATACAAAAGCCATAATAATACCAAAAATTGCAACAGCTTCACAAAAAATTACTGAAATTAAATTCTTTGTTCGAATTCGAGGAGCTTTTACACCTCCACCAAAAATTGAAACACCTGTTGTAAAGATACCCCTAAAAATAGATGTGAAATTAATTATTCAAATTTTATAGGTAGGTAAATACCATCCAGCACCAATAACTGATAAAGACAGTGCAGCTGCAATTCCAAGGGTTGCCCACATATGTGGTGAAGTTTCAATTAAAAGCCATTCAATGCTATATCTTTCTCCTTGCCCGGTAAGCATATAAAATAATGCTATAAATAATATTTAATTAATGAAAAAAGTCGATTAAATCGTTTTTTTTCAATTTTTCTACTATGATATCTACACAATTATGCAAATTTTCGAAGTGATAAAAATTTGTGGTGTAATCTTGTAAAAAATTTTGCCATAAAAGATGATTTACAAGATTTATTTGGATTACAATGTATGTAAAATCTTGTGGAAAAAATAAAACAAACCTACCGCTCCCAATCACCACGGAAATTGTTATTTCAGAAAGTGCGTAAAAAGTTTGCAGCATTGCATTCGCCATCTTTAATTGATTTACTACCTCTGTAAAATATAATTTATTAATTAATAAAAATGTTTCTAAAAACGACAAAAAACACATACAATGAAAATTTTAATTTTATCAAACTTTACAAATTTTTTAGATGCAACAGAAATTGTAAAATTAATGAAAAATTTTATTATTTTTCTTTTGAAAAAAAACATTTTTTCTTTTGCAATTTTAAGATTTTTGCTATAGAATTAATTGAAAGAATAAAACATTGATGGAATATTATTCAAAACAATGAAAAAGAAAGCGTTTATTTCATGCTTTTGTTGATCATCCAATTATCGAAAGAATTGAAAAGAAAAAATTGGATTATAAATTTTGTGTAAAAAATTTAAAAAGAATATTTCGAATAACAATTTTAATACTTTAAAATAGGGAAAATGATATACCCTGTACTTTATCTTATTTCAAAATCCCGCCATCGTAAACATAGCTCATTTTTGCAAAAAATACCAATTTCTTTTGAGGTTATTTTTACCTAAAAATTGATTTTTTTGTCAGTTAATTAATGTTAGAAATAGATAATAATAAAATTACTAAATGCATAACATGTTGAAATAACTCTACCTATAAAAAAACTTTCAAAATGGCACTAATATCCCGGACTCACCAAAAACCGAAAAAATCAAGGTGAATGTTATATAAGAAAATGACCGTATTTTGGTCAAATTATGTTAATGGTGATAAAAATAGACTCATTATATATTATTTACATATAAATATAGCAAAAGAGCTTAAAAAACTTATAAAACATGCCTATGCTTCCACTCAAAAGAAATTGGTATTTTTTGCAAAAATGAGCTATGTTTACGATGGCGGGATTTTGAAATAAGATAAAGTACAGGGTATATCATGATTAAAATACATACTACACATCAGGGCGAATATTTTAAACACATATTTTGAATTTTTAGTTGAAGTTATATTGATTTTGCGTCATGTCGAAAATCGCGTTTTTTTGCCTAAAAATGGGTACTTTTAGATGACCCATAAAATTGGGTTATGGGGAGTATATGATGTTAATATGTTAGAAATAGTTAGTAGACATACTAAGAATAAGTATAGAACCATTTGGACACAATAATACTTTACCGTAACCATTTTAGAGATTTTATCCCTAAAATATGCCATTTTTAAGGGTTTTGATCTGAATCGTGGTCTTAAAAATCCAAATTTGCATATTTTGGTCCAAGATGTTTTGCTAAAATCATTCCTGACCATTATCTATCATTTCCACCCAAATTTGGGTCATTTGGAGCAAAAATGACGATTTTTGAATTTTTGAGTTGCACGATCGACAGTGTTTGACCCCTGGGAAATCCGCAGGCCCCTGTCAATTTTATTGATATTCTCAGTTCCAGGGGTAAAAAACTATGGAGAATCCGATTCCGTAAACTCCAGAATCTTTTTTCATGTAAAAAATTTGCTACATCAACATTTATGTGGAAAAAACAGTTTTTGGCGTTCTGTGACAGTTATCGCCCCTTTAAAAGGGTCAAATGTCTTAGATCCAAACTTTTTTGAACTCAGCTCGTCAAGGGCTTTCGAATGGTACCACTTTGGTCATTTTATCTTCAAAATTGACAATTTTTCATTTTTGACCCGAGAAATTTGCATATCGAAATCCAGACAGTTTGGGACTAAACGGACAACAAAAATGGATTCCTCGCACCTTGTTTACCTAGAAAAACTATTTTACACCTTTTTTCTAAGACATTTTTTTTTCTGTGCCAAAATCTTTTCGAATTGCTTGAATTTCTCAAAAATCGAGCTTTAAAAAAATTCTTAAAATATTCCAAAAGCGAAGGAAGGAAACACTCAATTGCAGCATTGAGAAATATTTTTAAAATGATGGAAGGAAATTTGTTCTTTAAAGAAAAAAAGAAAAACGAAAAAATGTTTCCGTGCTTTTGCTCAACGAAACTTTTCAGAGATACAACATCAAAAGCGGCTCGGATCTCACCGTAAACATCTCCAATTAATGATGGAGTTGGGACTTCATATTTTGCCCATAAACTCATCTAGTATAAGGTATAATTGTGGCAAAAAATTAGCTGCAGAATCCTCAAGCTGTGGGTTTACCAGGGGCACAAAGTTACTGTAATACAGTAATCCACAATGTGAACCCACGCTCCTAATTTGCATATTATGCAACTTTTAGAAGCTAAAACGTTCCAAATCTGTCAGATTCGATTTCAGCATGTTCGAAAACTTATATATCCAGGAAACAAGGCCAGTAAATCAGATATTTTTAGGAATTTGCACAAAAGTAAGAAAAATCACTGCAACAAAATTACAGAAATATTGTAATTTCACCTTGAAAAAAATTCACAGCACGTTCATGCTGTTGTGTATTTTCGCTTGTTCTCTCCACAAATATGATTAATTGGATATATTTAACAACCTCCAAACACTACTTTCTCTAAAATATCATATTCAAATTTTTTGATGGGGCAGTCATGATTTTATGGCTATGATTATTTGTACTTTTGTGCAAATTCCTAAAAATATCTGATTTACTGGCCTTGTTTCTTGGATATATAGGTTTTCAAACATGCTGAATCCGAATCTGACAGATTTGGAACGTTTTAGCTTCTAAAAGTTGCATAATATGCAAATTAGGAGCTTGGGTTCACATTGTGGATTACTGTATTACAGTAACTTTGTGCCCCTGGTAAACCCACAGGTTGAGGATTCTGCAGCTAATTTTTTGCCACAATTATACCTTATACTAGATGAGTTTATGGGCAAAATATGACGTCCCAACTCCATCATTAATTGGAGATGCTTACGGTCAGAGGTGACATCTTATTTTTTGATGGGGTTTTATTTTTCAATATAGAATTCTTCTAAAGACGTTAATTGTCGCTTGCAGTTTTACCATTCTCAGATAGACATTGTAATGTTTTTGTTTTTTTGACGGATGAAGTTCAACAATATTTTTTTTCGGTCTGCATTTGTTTCATCATTCACAGCAACACATTTGGTTTTTTTGAATGACAAAAAAATTAATGTTGTTTTATTTTTTAGACAAAATTTGTTCTTTTTGTGATTTTTGAATTTTTTATATTTGTCAATAAAATTATGATTTAAATTTTGTTTTATTCACCCATAAAAAATAATGAAAACGTAGATTTAAAAAATACTGGGCAAAAACACCAGATACAAATTTGGAACAATAAATATCAAGATAATTTTTTACACCTTTTTACATCTAATTTAATTTAAATCTTTAGAGGATTATACTGAATGTAATCCTAAAATACAGTTAACAAAAAGCATAATTTGGTTTTCTTATGCTGTTTTATGTTGTCTAAAGACAACTTTGTTCAAATAAAATATTTAGAATATCACAAGCTTTTTTGTTTTTAGTCTGAAAAGATTCAAAATGCACAAACAATTTTTTCAATATAGTTTTATCTTTTCGGCGCTACCAAATAGCTTAAAGTTTTCTAAATGTGAAAAATTGGTCTAGTCAGTCATAAAATTGTAGCATGTAAAAACAATTATTTTTTGTGTAATCGAAAAGCACGGTTTAATTTTTATTTCTTCGTAAAAAACTTTCTTCGTTGTTTCCGCTGTTTTCTTTTGTGTGTAAATCAGTTTTTGACTATTTTATTTTAAAAAGTGATTTTGTTACATTATAATAATCTATTTTCCAAATTAAGTTAAATTTTGTTTTAAAAAAAAAATTATGGGAAACACAATAATAATTGATGATACATTATTTGAAACCTATTCGACTCAATTTTGTAATATTTATTTTAATTGAATTTTGTGTTTTGCAGACGAAAAAACACAAAGTGATTTCAACGAATCTTGTATTTTACAAATTGTTTTACATTTTTCATTTTACAAATGTCATTTTCGTAACAATAATTTTTTTGTTAAATTTGTAACCAAAAAGTTTCACAAATTTAAACAAGTTTAATGGAGTGCTTTTTATCGCCCAAAATTTGATCTTTCGATGAATCAAGTGACCTTTGTTTAAAGTTAATATTTTTTATCATTTAAAATTAACTTTAAACGAAAGCATTTGTGAGATCATTGTTTTTTCTTTTTAAATTGTATTTATTTTCGATAGACAGATGATTTTGTCCTTTTTTTGCCAGCATCACATCAAAAACAGAGTGCAACATTTGAAACATTTTTTATTTCGAAATGCGCTTTTACACACATCAAAATGCTGATGTTTTTTGCGAAACATTTTTTCATCGCCCAAAAACTAAAAATATCGATTTTGCTTGAAGTTAAAAAAACCTTTAATCCATTTTTTGAATATTTTAATAATGAATTAATTTTCAGTAAAATTAAAACTGCTTTTTAAATGTAATCCAAAACCAAATATTTTGAAATTAAGGATAAACTGGTCTAAACACTCAAATGATCAAGAACATTAAGGTATTTTAAAAGTTTTCTGTTATATTTGAGAACTAACTTATTAAAGTTGAATTTGCTAATATAAATTTTATAGCAATTACGTAAAAAATAACAAAACCAATTCAATTTCGTCACACATAAAAAATGTAGAAATAAAATTAGAGAACTCGGATGAAAAGGAGAAAAGATTGCTGTTCATTTTCTCTTCCACTTTTTTTCCGTTTTTTGTTTCCCAAACAGCAATAATAATAATCAGTGTTATGCTTTTGTTTTTTTTCCGCGGGCGCCCGCGCCCGCGCCCGCGTACTTTCCAAAAAATCGCCCGCGCCCGCCCGCCGCCCGCTTACTTTCAAAAATTCCGCCCGCGCCCGCCCGCCGCCCGCCAAAGGGCGCCCGCGGGCGCCCGCGGGCGAAGCATAACACGGACTCCGATTTGAATTTATTTTCAACTATTATTTTCAATATTTAAAGACAATGTATACTTAAACCTACAGTATGTCATATTGCTAATTTGGCATACTATAGGTCAAAAGCATATCTTCAACACCTATCATGAATTTAAATTTTGACCATATCAATAATTGATATATTGATTAACAAAAATTACTTAAAGTAGTACTGTATATAATGTCATTAATCGGTTAAAATCCAGGTGAAGTTAATAACGATGGAAAATTTTTCATAGCAGTTTATTCTTTCTTTTTCGACAAGCAAAAAAGATTGACACCAATGTGAAAAAATGCAAATTATTTCAAAGAATCTTGGATGTTCTCATAGGGCATTTAGGTCATTGCGGTGATAAACTTTTTTCTTTCTTCATTAGATGACTTGTCTTTCCGTGTGATTTTTATGGCAAAAAAGCAGTTTTTTGTAGATTTTCGTTGAGAAATATTGTCAAAAAAGCATTGAGAAAAAAAGAAAATGCCTTTACTTTTTTACTCGCGGGCGCGGGCGAAGCATAACACTGATAATAATAATGGAGGACAACAATCTGGCTTCCCCAACTTCATTCGCCAATCTGGATTTGGTAATCAACAACAACAACCTGGAGTTGCCACTAAGTAAATAATCAAGAATTACATTTCTGTCTATTCCTATCTATTTAAGTAATTGAATTTGTGTAAATAAATGCCAAAAATGGGTTTTCGCATCTATAAATTATTCATATGCAAGTAACTTTTTTACAACAAAATAGATTTTCAACAAAACATTGGTGGTTATCTTTCTTAGAAAAAAGTTTGTTCGTCGTAATGTTTTAAATCGCGCTGTAGCTGAAAAAAAAAGCTGAAAATTGGCCAAAAAGACCTTGGATCTAGGCTTGTCAAGCATAGTCTAAAACATGGGTAAATTATCAAAAAGATTCATTTTTTGGCCTGTGCCGAGGCTTACTTGGATCACTCTTTTTTTCAGTTTAAATTTAAAAAAACCCTGATCGTCAGAATCGTGCATTTTGATTTTTTAAAAATGTAACCGTTTATCTCCGTGAAAGTATGTTAACAAAAACAAATTCGCTAACATCTTTATTATTGTAAAAACGACGCATTTGTTCAAAAAAGACAAAAAATTAATATTAAATTTATTATAATAATTTGTGATTTCAAAAAGGTTTAAATTTTTCTTTATTTACCGAATTCATTCATACAATTGGAAAACAACTTCAATCTACTGAATCATTTCAAAGCATTGAGATAATTCAGTAAATCGTTATGAAATTATTTTTATGCCTTTGCTTTAATATACTTGCCTTAAATAATTCAGTTACCTAAAGTAAAAAAGTGTTGCAGTTAAAAAATTCAAAAAAGAGACATTATTTTGTCGAGGATAAAAAAGCAAAAAAGATGCATTTCATTTCAAATGGGATGGAAAGAAAGTGAGCGTTGTGCGGCTTTTGTTGAATTATTAAAAATGTTGTTAGAAAAAAAGAAGTAGATTTCGAAAAAAAACGATGCATTTAAAAACGATGTCAAAGAAATTGTTTTTAAATGAATCATCAAAGAAAAAGCAACAAAAACATCGTTTGTAAAAAAGGTGAACAAATATGTGTAAAAGTACGGATTATTTCAACGAAAAATATGAATTTCGTTGTTGCACAACTTTGGTTGCTATTTTTTTATTTACATTTTTGTTTGGTGTTGAAAAAAATATTTATACACAAAAATGTCATTTTATTTTTTTTTAAAAACATTTAGATCAATATTTTCCATTTTTTGCATCTTTCTATTAAAATATTTGTTTAAATTTTTTTCTCAACAGATGCCTTTTTTTGCTGTTTTAAACATTTTTTTCGTATTTAAAACGTTTAAATACGAAAAAAATGTTTAAATAGATGATGACTGGAAAATTCTGTGCATCATCAAACAGTCAATTTATTATACCAAAATTCAACATAAAACACGCAAAAATAAATATTCATTTTTAGGGTCGTTTTAGGTCGATTATTTACAAAAAAGAAAAAAGCATTTTTTGAATATTTCATGTTTATTCCGAACTAAGCATATTGTTATTTTGTTAGAATTGAAAAAAGAGATGAATATTTAAACACTTAAATAAAATGGAAAAGAAAAAAAAATAAAACAATAAATAAAAGATCTTCAAAAATATTATTGTCCCATTTCAACGAAAAAACAAGGTAATTAAGAAACCTTTGTCAATTTTATTATTTAATTTATTATATTGGTTTGTGGTTCAAAAAGGCTTTAATTTTTATTTATTTACTGTCCAGGTTTAATGAAAAGAGTGCTATGATATAATTTACATGTCAAACTGTTATTAAATTTTAGCTTTACTATTTCAACTTCAATAAACCTTTTACGAAAAGTAAAAAAGTGTTGCAATAAAAATATTCAAAAAAGAAAAAAAAATTTGCCCAACGAAAAAAAGATGCATTTAAAACTGAATCGAAAAATTGGAAAAGAAAGTAACAGCAGCTTCTTTTTTTTTCAATGAAAAACTTTAAATTCGTTTTTGTACAAATTTTGAGGTAATGATTTTTTATGATTTTTTTATGTTTTTGAATATTATGTTTTTTTAAAATCGTGGTAATTTATTGCTATATTTTTGTGTACAAATTTAATATTTTTGAAGAGCTAAAAAACGCTTGTGGAAAACAGAATTTTTGAAATTAATATTTTTACTTTTTGCATGTGATTTTTCACGCTTCTTTGACCATTTTTTAAAAAAATTTAGAGTGCATATTATCCTGAATAACCACAAAAACAGTTAACTAAAAGCATTAATTATACTGTTGTTTTATATTAGCCAAAGTCAAATTCATTCAAATAAAATATTTAAAACTGAAAATTACAAAGTTCTTCTTTTTTTGTCTCAAAACAATTCAAGATGTATAAAGCCAGCCAAAAAAAGTTTTTAAAATGTCAAAAATTGGTCTGGCCAATCATAAAATTTACAACAAAATTTATTGTGTAATGTCTCTTCTTATTTCATCATACTTTATTAGAAAGCTATTTTTCCCCCAAAAAATGGAAAAATGTCAAAGAAAAAAAACACTGGGAAAGAAACCAAAAAACATTTTATTTCATTTCAAAAGGTGATTCTCTAATCAAAAAATTTTTATAAAAATTTCATTCTTTTTTTTCGACATTTCAAAAGACTAAAATATTTTTGTTGAGAAAAAGATAGTCTGAAAAATGTCTGTTTTCGATTTGCTTTTTGTCTGGTGTTACAACTGCTTTTTCACAAAAATAGTTATATTTCTCTTTTTAGAAATGAATTGAGAAAAACATTTTTCTAAAATGTTTTGTTTTGTTTATTTATTAAAACATTTTTCTTGAAAATGGATTTATTTGAATATTTTATTTTTATCCTTAAGTAAACCTGTTATTTATTTTGTTAGAGTTAAAACAAAGTTGTATAATTAATCGATGAAATAACGTAAATCGAATAAAAGAAACATCGGGAAAGTAAACATGGAGCCACCATAAATAAAAAAACTTCGAAATTGTAAAAAAGCCGCTTTTAAAAAATATGAAATTCACCGTTTAAACAAAAATAGATTATGTTTACAAAAATTATGTTTTACATTTATCCAAAACATCCTTTCTTTTGTATATTATTTATTGATCTTTAATAAAAGTTTGTCGGAAAGCAAAAAAGAGATTTTTTTGGTGGTGATCTCTTTTTTGCTTTCTTGTTTTTCTTTTTTCCTAGTTTTTTTATTATATTGTCCCATTTTACTTTTGTTTGTATGGTATTATTGTATTGTAATGTTGACGTTTACCTTCCAATAAATCCCAGAACCCAACCCAAGAAAAATTGATTGAATGGTGAAGTGTAGAGAAAATGTAGTTTTTCTCTGAGATGAAATGGAAGTTCTTGGAATAAAAACTGTAATGGAGTCGTAGAAACTTTTCAGATATACAACTTCAAAAGCGGCTCGGATCTCGGAGGTGACATCTTATTTTTTGTTGGGGTTTGATTTTTCAATATAGAATTATTTTGAAGACATTAATTACCGTTTGCAGTTTTACAATTCTCAGATAGACATTGTTATATTTTTGTTTTTTTGACGGATGACGTTCACCAATATTTTTTTTTCTGTCTGCATTTCGCGAATGTTTCATCATTCACAGCAACACATTTGTATTTTTAAATGACAAAAAAAATAAAATGTTCTTTTATTTTTTAGGCAAAATTTGTTCTTTTTGTGATTTTTGAATTTTTTATATTTGTCAATAAAATTATGATTTAAATTTTGTTTTATACACCCATAAAAAAATAATGAAAACGTAGATTTAAAAAATACTGGGCAAAAAAGCCAGATTCTATATTGGTACAATAAATATCAAGATAATTTTTTACACCTTTTTACATCTAATTTAATTTAAAACTTTAGAGGATTATACTGAATGTAATCCTAAAATACAGTTAACAAAAAGCATAATTTGGTTGTCTTATGCTGTTTTATGTTGCTTAAGGTCAACTTTGTTCAAATAAAATATTTAGAATATCACAAGCTTTTTTGTTTGTGGTCTGAAACGATTCAAGGTAAAAAACATTTTTTCAACAAAGTTTTTCCTTTTACAAAATATGACAGCTTCAAGTTTTCTAAATGTCAAAAATTGGTCTAGTCAGTCATAAAATTTAACATGTAAAAACAAGTATTTTTTGTGTAATCGAAAAGCACGGTTTAATTTTTATTTCTTAGTAAAAAAATTTTTTTCGTTGTTTCCGCGGTTTTCTTTTGTGTGTAAATCAGTTTTTGACTATTTTATTTTAAAAAGTGATTTTGTTAATTAAAATAATTGATTTTCCAAATTAAGTTAAATTTTGTTTTAAAAAAAAAATTATTGGAAACACAATAATAATTGATGATACATTATTTGAAAACTATTCTACTCAATTTTGCAATATTTATTTTAATTGAATTTTGTGTTTTGCAGACGAAAAAACACGATTTCAACGAATCTTGTATTTTACAAGTTGTTTTACATTTTTCATTTTCAAATGTCACTTTCGTAACAATAATTTTTTTGTTAAAGGGTGAGTCGCATCGCCTATTAACTTTTTCTTATGACATTTCGTGAAAATCAGGCAAAGAGCATTGTTCTTTTGCATTCGCATTTTTTTTGAAAATGGGAAACGAAAAAAGAATGAAGAAAAACAATGCTTTTTGCCTGATTTTCACGAAATGTCATAAGAGAAAGTTAGTAGGCGATGCGACTCCCCCTTCACAAATTTATACAAGTTTAATGGAATGCTTTTTATCGCCAAAAATTTGATCTTTCGATGAACCAAGTTGACCTTTATTTTAAGTTAATATTTTTTATCATTTAAAATTAACTTTAAACTAAAGCATTTGTGAGATCATTGTTTTTTCTTTTTAAATTGTATTTATTTTCGATAGACAGATGATTTTGTCCTTTTTTTGCCAGCATCACATCAAAAACAGAGTGCAACATTTGAAACATTTTTTATTTCGAAATGCGCTTTTACACACATCAAAATGCTGATGTTTTTTGCGAAACATTTTTTCATCGCCCAAAAACTAAAAATATCGATTTTGCTTAAAGTTAAAAAACCTTTAATCCATTTTTTGAATATTTTAATAATGAATTAATTTTCAGTAAAATTCAAACTGCTTTTTAAATGTAATCCAAAACCAAATATTTTGAAATTAAGGATAAACTGGTCTAAACACTCAAATGATCAAGAACATTAAGATATTTAAAAAGTTTTCTGTTATATTTGAGAACTAACTTATTAAAGTTGAATTTGCTATAATAAAATTTTATAGCAATTAAGTAAAAAATAACAAAACCAATCCAATTTCGTCAAAGATAATAATAATAAAATAAAATTAGAGAACTCGGATGAAAAGGAGGAAAGATTGCTGTTCATTTTCTCTTCAACTTTTTTTCCGTTTTTTGTTTCCCAAACAGCAATAATAATAGTAATGGAGGACAACAATCTGGCTACCACAACTTCATTCGCCAATCTGGATTTGGTAATCAACAACAAATACAACCTGGAGTTGTCACCAAATAAATAATCAAGAATTACATTTCTGTCTATTCCTATCTATTTAATTAATTGAATTTGTGTAAATAAATGCCAAAAATGGGTTTTTGCATCTAAAAATTATTAATTTGCAAGTAACTTTTTTACAACAAAATAAATTTTTAACAAAACATTGGTGGTTATCTTTGTTAGAAAAAAGTTTGTTCGTGGTAATGTTTAAAACGCGCTGTGGCTGAAAAAAAAGCTGAAAATTGGCCAAAAAGACCTTGGATCTAGGCTTGTTAAGCATAGTCTAAAACATGGGTAAATTATCAAAAACATTCATTTTTTGGCCTGTGCCAAGGCTTACTTGAATCACTCTTTTTTTCAGTTTAAATAAAAAAACCCTGATCGTCAAAATCTTGCATTTTGATTTTTAAAAAATGTAACCGTTTGTCTCCGTGAAAGTATGTTAACAAAAACAAAAACGATGCATTTGTTCAAAAA
Source organism: Panagrolaimus sp. LJ2414 (assembly GCA_024447195.1). NCBI lineage: Eukaryota > Metazoa > Nematoda > Chromadorea > Rhabditida > Panagrolaimidae > Panagrolaimus > Panagrolaimus sp. LJ2414. The sequence goes on along the minus strand of JAMRXY010000011.1, from coordinate 60,887 downwards.
AGACAAAAAATTAATATTAAATTTATTATAATAATTTGTGATTTCAAAAAGGTTTAAATTTTTCATTATTTACTGTTTATTTATTTATTTGTAGCATTGTAATCAACTTCAATCGTTAGGAAATTATTTTGCTTTGTTAAACTTGCCGTAAATAATTTAGTTACCTAAAGTAAAAAGTGATGCAGTTAAAAAATTCGAAATAGAAACATTATTTTATCGACGATAAAAAAGCAAAAAAGATGCATTTCATTTCAAATGGGATGAAAAGAAAGTGAACGTTGTGCGACTTTTGTGGAATTATTAAAAATGTTGTAAATCGAAAATAGCAACATTGGTTGCTATTTTCGATTTACATTTTTGTTTGGTGTTGAAAAAAATATTTTTACACAAAAATATCATTTTGGTTTTATTTTAGAAAAACATTTAGATCAATATTCTCCATTTTTTGCATCTTTCTATTAAAATATTTGTTTAAATTTTTTTTTCAACAGATGCCTTTTTTGCTGTTTTAAATACGAGAAAAATGTTTAAATAGATGATGACTGGAAAATTCTGTGCATTATCAAACAGTCAATTTATAATGCCAAAATTCAACATAAAAAATGCCAAAATAAATATTCATTTTTAGGGTCATTTTAGGTCGATTATTTACGAAAAAGAAAAAAACAATTGAAAAAAGAGATGAATATTTAAACACTTAAATAAAATGGAAAAGAAAAAAAAATAAAACAATAAATAAAAAATCTTCAAAAATATTATTGTCCCATTTCAACGAAAAAACAAGGTAATTAAGAAACCTTTGTCAATTTTATTATTTAATTTATTATACTGGTTTGTGGTTCAAAAAGGCTTTAATTTTTATTTATTTACTGTCTTTATTTATTGAAAAGAGTGCTATGATATAATTTACATGTCAAACTGTTATTAAATTTTAGCTTTACTATTTCAACTTCAATAAACCTTTTACGAAAAGTAAAAAAGTGTTGCAATTAAAATATTCAAAAAAGAAAAAAAAATTGCCCAACGAAAAAAAGATGCATTTAAAACTGAATCGAAAAATTGGGAAAGAAAGTGAACGTAAGTGCAGCTTCTTTTTTTTCAATGAAAAACTTTAAATTCGTTTTTGTACAAATTTTGAGGTAATGATTTTTTATGATTTTTTTATGTTTTTGAATATTATGTTTTTTTAAAATCGTGGTAATTTATTGCTATATTTTTGTGTACAAATTTAATATTTTTGAAGAGCTAAAACACGCTTGTGGAAAACAGAATTTTTGAAATTAATATTTTTACTTTTTGCATGTCATTTTTCACGCTTCTTTGAACATTTTTTTAAAAAATTTAGAGTGCATATTATCCTGAATAACCACAAAAACAGTTAACTAAAAGCATTAATTATACTGTTGTTTTATATTAGCAAAAGTCAAATTCATTCAAATAAAATATTCAAAAAAGAAAATTAGAAATTTCTACGCTTTTAGTCTCAAACGATTCAAGATGCATAAAGTCAGCCAAAAAAATAGTTTTACAAATGTCTAAAATTGGTCTGGCCAATCATAAAATTTAGCACGTCAAACAAAATTTATTGTGTAATGTCTCTTATTATTTCATCATACTTTATTAGAAAGCTAATTTTTTGCCAAAAAAATGAGAAAATGTCAAAGAAAAAAAAACACTGGGAAAGAAAACAAAAACCATTTTATTTCATTTCAAAAGTTGATTCTTTAATCGAAAATTTTTATAAAAATTTCATTCTTTTTTTTGACATTTCAAAAGACTTAAATATTTTTGTTGAGAAAATTTCCTGAAAAATGTCTGTTTTCGATTTGCATTTTTGTCTGGTGTTACAATTGCTTTTTCACAAAAATAGTTTTTTTTTTTCTCTTTTTAGAAATGAATTGAGAAAAACATTTTTCTAAAATGTTTTGTTCTGTTTATTTAAACATTTTTCTTGAAAATGGATTTATTTGAATATTTTATTTTTATCCTTAAGTAAACCTGTTATTTATTTTGTTAAAGTTAAAACAAAGTTGTATAATTAATCGATGAAATAAAGTGAATCAAATAAAAGAAACATCGGGAAAGTAAACATGGAGCCACCATAAATAAAAAAACTTCGAAATTGTAAAAAAGCCGCTTTTAAAAAATATGAAATTCACCGTTTAAACAAAAATAGATTATGTTTACAAAAATTATGTTTTACATTTATCCAAAACATCCGTTCTTTTGTATATTATTTATTGATCTTTAATAAAAGTTTGTCGGAAAGCAAAAAAGAGATCTTTTTGGTGATGATCTCTTTTTTGCTTTCTTGTTTTTCTTTTTTCCTAGTTTTTTTATTATATTGTCCCATTTTACTTTTGTTTGTATGGTATTATTGTATTGTAATGTTGACATTTACCTTCCAATAAATCCCAGAACCCAACCCAAGAAAAATTGATTGAATAGTGAAGTGTAGAGAAAATGTAGTTTTTCTCTGAGATGAAATGGAAGTTCTTGGAATAAAAACTGTAATGGAGTCGTAGAAACTTTTCAGAAATTCAACATCAAAAGCGGCTCGGATCTCACAATTGTCAGAGGTGACATCTTATTTTTTGATGGGGTTTCATTTTTCAATATAGAATTATTTTGGAGACATTAATTACCGTTTGCAGTTTTACAATTCTCAGATAGACATTGTAATATTTTTGTTTTTGGACGAATTATGTTCAACATTATTTTTTTTCTGTCTGCATTTCGCAAATGTTTCATCATTCACAGCAACACATTTGGTTTTTTTGAATGACAAAAAAATTAATGTTGTTTTATTTTTTAGACAAAATTTGTTCTTTTTGTGATTTTTGAATTTTTTATATTTGTCAATAAAATTATGATTTAAATTTTGTTTTATACACCCATAAAAAATAATGAAAACGTAGATTGAAAAATTACTGGGCAAAAACACCAGATACAAATTTGGAACAATAAATATCAAGATAATTTTTTACACCTTTTTACATCTAATTTAATTTAAATCTTTAGAGGATTATACTGAATGTAATCCTAAAATAAAGTTAACAAAAAGCATAATTTTGTTTTCTTATGCTGTTTTATGTTGTCTAAAGACAACTTTGTTCAAATAAAATATTTAGAATATCACAAGTTTTTTCGTTTTTAGTCTGAAAAGATTCAAAATGCACAAACAAGTTTTTCAATATTGTTTTATCTTTTCGGCGCTACCAAATAGCTTAAAGTTTTCTAAATGTCAAAACTTGGTCTAATCAGTCATAAAATTGTAGCATGTAAAAACAAGTTTTTTCGTGCAATCAAAAATCGCAGCATTGTTTTATTTCTTCTTCAAAAAATTAGTTTGTCGTTTCGACAGTTCTTTTTTAAAATTATGTTAATTGTTTTAAATAAATTTGGCGGGTTCATGTTTTATTGTAACATTAATATTACCGCAAGAAACGAAAAAAAGAAACCGAAAAAAAAGAAGAAAAACACTTAAATGAGTTAAGTATTAACTTTGGAGATTGGGACTAGCCTCATATTCATCCAAAATTAGATACCCGAAAATAAAATTAAAAATTGAAAATTAAAAATTGAAATTTGGATCGAAAAAATAAATTTTAGAAACGAAAAAAGGGTTTTGATTTTGAAGCGGATAAAAATTTTGACTTTTCTGCCATGAACCCTATAAAAAATCAGTCATAAAATTGTAGCATGTAAAAACAAGTTTTTTCGTGCAATCAAAAATCGCAGCATTGTTTTATTTCTTCTTAAAAAAATTAGTTTGTCGTTTCGACAGTTCTTTTCTTTTGTACGTGATGCAGTTTTTGAATATTTTGTTTTATTTTTAAATTGATTTTGTTAATCAAAATACCTATTTTCGAAATTAAGTTAAAGTTTGTTTTCAGAAAAATTACCTTTACACAATAATAATTGATGAAACATTTTTGAAAACTCTTCTACTCAATTTTGCGATATTCATTTTAATTGAATTTCGTGTCTTATTATTTTGTAGACGAAAAAAATACAATTTGATTTTAATAAATCTTGCCTTTTACAAGTTGTTTTACATTTCTCATTTTTTGAATGTTACTTTGGGATTGTCCAGAAATCACGTGACCAAAAAATCGTGATTTTCAGACCCCCTTCCTCCCTCCGTGACCAAAGATCAAATACTTTTGCCGACAACATCAAAGCCGGGTGACCATTTGGCCTACCCCTCCCTCCCTCCTCATGGTCACGTGATTTCTGGACAATCCCTTTCCGCAACAATAGATATTCTTTTTTAAACTGAAAATTTCAAGGAATTGTGATTGAAATGCTTCACTAATTTTTAAAAATAAATTTCATGGAATGCTTTGTCTTCGTAAAAAATGGACGTTTTGATGGGCCAAAGATGACCATTGATAAAATACCTTTGGTTTAATTTAATTTTTTTATCATTTTACTTTAAACAATGGTATTCGTTAGATCATTGTTTTTTTTAAAATTGTTTTTATTTTTGACAGACAGGTGATTTTGTCCTTTTTTTGCAGAGATCACATCAAAAAGAGGGTGTAACATTTTAAAAATTTATTATTTCGATTTTGCGCACATAATCATTTTATTACGAAAAGTTTTTTAATAAGGCATCCAAAAAAGTTCACTTGAAAAAGTATCATAAAAAAAATTAAAATAAATTATGCTGTAAATTCTTGAACGCCGTTTTCTACTGTACCTTTTTTCTGTTTATTGAGATTTTTTCAGTCCAGCGTTTTTCAAATTTTTTTAAAGTTAAAAACACAAAATATTCAAAAAGGAAAGGATTGTTCTATCGATTGAAAAAAGAAGCAATAAAGCTTGAATTTTTCCAACAAGTTTTTAAAAACGGAAAAGAAAGAAACTAATATTTTATTTTTTTATGTATTTTAAAATTAAAAAGCCCAAAAAACATTTTATTTCGTTTCAAAGGTTGATGCTTTAATCGAAAAATTTTTATAAAAATATCATTCATTTTTCCGGCATTTCAAAAGACTTATTTATTTTTGTTGAGAGAAAGATAGTCTGAAAAATGTCTTTTTTCGTTTGCTTTTTTGTCTGGGGTAACAGAAAAGTAGGCATTTTTTGGAAACAAAATGAGAAAAACATTTTTTAATTATATATCTTGTTAATTTTAAAAGCATTTTTCTAAATTTATACGTTAAATGTTTTGTATTTGTGCTTGAAAATTGGAACTGATGAGAATCGGTAACTGCTGTGCATTATCAAACAGTCAGTTTTGTTTTACTAAAAAATTCGAGTCGAAAAAATATTATCTAAATAATTTTTTTGGGATTTTAATCGCAAAGAAATTGCTCATATACAAATTTACGATAAATAATTATAAACCACTTCATTATTGCTAGATTTATTTCAATAAATTAAATTCATTTCTTCACTTTTGTTAGCATTAATTAAATTTATGTAAAACAAAAACATCAAAGAGTTAATATTTTAAAAGTTGATGCACATTTTGCATTTTCGTGTTGTAACTTTTCGCAATCTCATTTCATTTAAAAAAGTCAGAAACATCAAAAATCATAAAAACTGATGATTCACAATTTAATCAAATAAACATTAGGCTAAAAATAACCCATGCAATTAACAAAAAACCAAAAAAACTATTAAAAATGTGTTTAATGAAAACCAAAACAAACAAAATCAAACACAACAAAAACTTAAATATCTTGAAGATTATTATAAGCTGCTTTGATATAAGTATTTTCATTAAGAATAAGCTCAAAATCAGTATCGCCTTTCATTTCAACAATTAAATAATCATTTCGATAAACCATTGAATGATGTTTGAAGGATAACGTTCCATTCCATTCATCTGGTGTACTCACTAGTTCAATTACTACGAAACGTAAAAGTTGAGAATTTAATCCATCAAAAATTTAAAAAACGACTTTGTGTGTCTGTTTTTAGTTTTTGTGATTTTTTCAGGAACGAATTTTTAATTTCTTTGTTAAAAACGAGTAGATTTGGCAAAAGAAAAGAAACAAAATATTCAATAAAATTTTTATCGATTAAAAAGGAAGCACTAAAAAACCAAAAAAGAACCTAACATTTGCCGCAAACAATTTTTTCAAAAAAGAAGAAATATTTTATTGCGACAGCAGCACACTCATCATTTTGCCAGGCTATTGAGAATTTTTATTTTTGCACGAACAAAATGTGAAAATGTCAAAGTAAACAAACAAACGGTGTGAAAAAAAGAAGTAAAACATTTTTCAGGCGATTCATTTTAAAAGTTTATTTTACGCTCGAAAAATTTTGTTTCATTCTTTTTTTTCGGTATTTCGAAAGACTTAAATTTTTTTTGTGAGAAAAATGGCCTGAAAAATGTCTGTTTTAGGTGTGCATTTTTGTCTGATGTTACATATATTTTTACACAAAAATAGGCGTTTTGTCTTTTTAGAAAAAAATGTAAAAATACATTTTTCTAAATGTTTTCGTTTAATTTATTTTTAAGCTTTGTCCAAAATTATTTGTTTGGTTAGCAAAAAAAGCCTTTTTTGCTGTTTTAAACTCATACATTTATCATATTTTTATCATCGATTTTTCCACATTCGGATTATTACAAAAAAGAAAACTGCTGTTTTTTTTGAATATTTAAGGTTTATCTTGAACTAAATATGGTACTAATTTTGATACGGTTATAAAAGAGTCAAATAATAATGAAACAAAAATTATGAATACATGGATCAATAAATATAATTCAAAAAAAAGAAAAATACATTTACATAAAAATTAATGGATTGCTTCAATAAAATCACTGATTACGAGAAATATTTTTTAATGTAATTGTCATTTTGTAAGACACAGTGCTCTGTTTCGAATTCCAAAACATACTTTTATGTTCATTATTTATTTTTCTTTTACGGATCATTTCATTTATCACTTTTTTCTTATTATTTATCATGGATCATTATGATTTATGACACAATCAATCGAGTTTTTGCGGGATGTTTGAATAAAGAAATTCATTTAAGTCAGATCAATAAAGAAAAATTATATGTAAATTTTATAATTAAATTGAACAAAAATACACTTGCACGGTTAGCTGTTTTGTCTTGAAGACAGCTTTTTAAATATAATGTTTTTAATTTAAAACTTTTATGCTCATTAGTAGTTGTGATGATAAACAAATAATAAATAAATAAATTTACATAAATTGAGAGACAACGAAAAAGAATTTTTTTTATTTAAGTCAGAGAAGTTAAGTCTTTTTTGATAACAATTGTTTAATTGTTTACAACAAAGTTTCTTTAAGGTAATATCCATTCTGCGTCTTTTTGATGTTGCTCATTTTTTAATTTTTTTTGAAGGTCAAAAATAACAAAAAACTAAGGATTCCAAAATATTCAAAAACAAACATAATATTATCCGCCACAAACAAAACCAAAAAGATGATTTTAGTTCGAATGGAAAAATGTGAAATTGTTTTTTTTTCCGGAAAACTTTAATTTCGATATTACACAAATTTTGTGACGATTGTTTTGTTGCATTGTATATGATTTTGAATATTTTGTAATTGTACGTACTTAAAATAATTTTACAAAAAATAAAAAAATTTGAAATTGAAATTACTGTAGTTGTTGCTGTCTTATATTACAATCAAAGGGTTCTTGCATTGAAAAATTAAAACAAGTAATTTTCAATCAATACTGTTAATTTTTAAAAAGTGTTTAAATTTTGAAGTACTTCGACCTCATTTAATTAAACTATTGTTTGTACCACAAGTTTCCATTGGTTTATCATTCAAATTTGTCAAAAAGTTACACCATGATTTTATTTGATTATTTCGTCATTTTTTAAAAGCAATTTTGTGGCGTTTTTTGTTATCTTTGAAACCGAAACAATTCTCACATTTTATTTTCGAACAAGAAAAAAATTGCTATTTCTGATGAAAGTGTAAAGAAAGTTGTTAAATGTCTTGTGTTTCAAAGATACTTTGTTAATTTTCAAAACATTGATAAAAAAATGAATACTAAATTAGATAATGTGCTAAACTGTTAACTTGAATAGTTGTTCCACTATTTCCAAGCAGAATTCTTCAATAAAGCATTCTTTTAAATCACAACAAGTCAAAGAAATTACAAGTTTTTTAAAATAACGGCCGGTTGTTCAAACTCAATATCGAAAATATCAATGTTTTTGTTTTTTCTCTGGTTTAAATTTGTTGAAAACATCTTTGTTCTATTTTGTGAAGATTTTTAAAAATATTCAAAGAAAGAAAAATTGAACTCTTTTCCCTTGAAAAAAAAACAGACTGTAAAAAATAAAAAATGATTAATTTTGATTTAAAAAAGATGTCTAGAAAGTTCTTTTGAAATCTCAAATGAATCACCATAGAAAAATCAAATCGTTTGAAAAAATGGACAAAAATGTGTAAAAGCCCTTTTTTCAACGGCAAATATTAATTTTGTTGTCGCACAACTTCTGTTGCTTTTAGATCGCAAAATCCTTTTTTCAATATTTTTGACTATTTTATACTTCAAAGTATTTTATATAATTAATAAAATGTGATAAAATATTTTGAAATTCGGTTTAAAATGCAGTTTCAAAACACATTTAATTCACAATTTGATATCGTAAAGCACAGTATTAAAAAAATTAAAAATTGTTCAGTTTGTCGTTGATAATTTTCAATTATCATATTTTTAAAAAGAATGAAAATAACTGCCGTAAAGACAACCCATTAATTTTTTGTCTATGATTTTATTTTTGAATATACCTTGTTCGAATCATTTCATTTCTCATAGCAGTAAATAACTGCCAATAATAAATGAGAATTTTATGACTGTTCTCTTGTCTATGACAATGTCAATCCTTGCCAGAGGTTTGGTTAATCATGTCATGATGAAATAGAGTGATAAAAAAGTATTTGCAAATATTATTATTCAATTTAATATACTGTTTTGTGGTTTCAAAAAGGTTTAATTTTTTTAATAACTGATCGCGGGAATCAATATCGGTTGTTATGAAACAATTCGTGCCGAATTGCTTATAAATTTTTGCTTTACTATTTTTACTTCAATAGCTATATTGTCAAAAATAAAAAAGTTTGGAAGTTAAAAAATTCAAAAAAGAAAAATAATTTTGTTGACGAAAAACGATGCAAAAACGATATGTCTTTCAGTACAAACGGGATGAGAAAAAAGTGAACGTAACAGCATCGTTTTTTTTCAGCGAAAAACTTTCTTTTTATTTTTGCACAAATTTTGTGGCGATCATTTTTTTTTGATTTTTTGTGCTTTTGAATATTTTGTCAATTTAAAAATCGTAGAGTTTTCGAAAAATGTTGCAGAAATTGTTATGAAATATAAAATGGAAAATTATATAAAAAAGTCAAACGCAAAAAAGTGAGCAAATGTGTGTAAAAAGCCATTTTGCAATGACAAATAATGATTTGACTGTCGCACAACTTCGGTTGCGTTTGATCCCTTTTCGAAACTTTTGAATTTTTTGTAAATCTTAAATTTTTTATATAATTTTTTAAATGTGACCTTATTGATAAAATTGTTTAAAGTTCAGTTAAATTGCAGTTTCAAAACAACATTAAATTTAATAATCAAAGAAAAGGTCACTAAAACCCTATTAAAAAATCAAACATTTTCCGTTGAATTTGTTCGGGTTGCTTTTTTTTCCTTCACAAATTGTTTACCCATTTTACAGAATACAACATTTGATTCAAAAAAATAATAAAGATCAACTCGAATGATTTTTCAAAGAGATTATTCTTTGAGGTCAAAATTTAAATGCCAAATTCCCAGTTATATTTCTCGTTTAAAAGAATTAAATTTATTCTCTCTTGAACACCGTCGTCTTTTTAATGATCTGTTACTTTTTGATAAAATTAAGCGTGAACTGTTCTTTTGTAACTTCAACATCAAAACATCTACTAATCATATAACAAGAGGACCTAAAGAAAAGATTATAATTCCTCACTGTAAAACCTCTATAAGAAGAGAATTCTTCACTGTCAGAGTAGCAACCTTTTATTCTAAACTTCCTAACTTTCTTCAAGATTCAACATCTCATAAAGAATTTAAAATTACACTTCTTAACTTTTTTAACAACCGGTTCGATACTAACTTTTTATTTCCACTAACTAAATATTACTAACATAATGGGCTCAATTACTTTAATTTAAACTCGTATTACTTTAAATCAATAAATTTTTCTTGTTTATTCTTTAAATTTATTTTAATTTTTATTTCTTTATTTTTTAAATAATAACTGTAACTGTAATTTGAAATTACTTATATCTTTATTTTGTTTTTATTAAATATGTCTGTTTTCTTGTAAAACGTTCAATAAATATAATAATAATAATAATAATAACAAAACCAGTGTAGTACCTCTTTTATAAAAAATGTAAATTTATAGATTGAAAATAAAGGATAAACCAATCGTAACTTGTGGTTCAAACAATAGTTTAATTAAATATCTTCGATATTTTAACACTTTTAAAAATGAACAGTATTGATTAAAAATTTCTTATCTTAATTTTTTAATGTATACAAGCATTTTGTGCAACAGTAAAAATTTCGATAATTTTAAATTTTTTATTTATTGTAATATCATTTTTTTGAGTCAACAAATATTCAAAAGCACAGAAAAAGCAAATAAAATGTTTGCCATGAAATTTTTGCAATAACTAAATGAATAATTTTCATTGAAAAAAAGAAGTTGCTGTTACATTCCCTTTTTTTCGAAGAAATGTCATTTTGATTTTAAATGCATCATTTTTTTATTGAAAAAATGTTGTTTTTTCTTAACATTTTAATTTAAGCAATTTTAAATCTTATCCAAAGTGAAAGGCATCTTTTTTTGCTTTGTTCTTGACGGATTAATTTAATTATCTCTTATTTGAATTTTTTGTGGTTTCCAAGATTTTTTGTCTTTTTTTTGAGGGATTTCATTTTTGTTATACCTCCCATCTCATATTTTTGCCGTTTTTACAACTCTACACCATGAAATATTTTTGCTTTTTGACGTATTACATCCAACATAAATTTTTTTCAGTCTGCGTTTCGCAAAATATTTCATCATCGACATTTTATTTCTGATTGACAAAAAGCAAAGAAGGACAAATTTATTCTTTTTGGATAAATGCAAAAAGCAGATTTATGATTTTTAAATTTTTTACATTTTTCAATACAATTATTAATAATGTTTTATGTAAATCATGTTATCCAACAAGTAGAGTATATAAAAATGTATATTAAAAGAATAATGGTGAAATGCATCATTCCAACATATCGAAACAATAAATAACAGAACAGTTTATTGCACCTTCATTTTTTTAATTAAAATAATTAGGGTATATTTGCTGGAATATTGTATTTGGGTATAATTGTCAAAATCAGTTAGCTATAAGTATTGTTTAGTTTATTATATTGTTGTTTCATATTATCCAAAGTCCAGTGCATTTAAATAAAATATTCGAAAATAAAACACAATGTTCTTGATTTTTAATCTAAAACGATTGCGAAACGCTTTTTTCAAAATTCTTTTATCTTTTCGTCGTCACAAAAAAAGAAGTTTACAAATGTCAAAAATTGTTCTTGCTCGCCATAAAATTTAGTCTGTCGAAACAATTTTTTTAAGTAATCGAAAAGCGGGGTTTCGTTTTTTTTTTTTTTTGACAGTTTTCATTTTTTTGTTCGAAGTAGTTTTTGAATATTTAATTTTAAAAATCAGTTTTGATAATACCCATTTTATTAAAGTTCAAATAAAGTTTTTATCATACAAATTATAAAAAGATGCGCTGATCAAATTTTGCATTATTGAAAACTATTCTAGTGTTTTTGCACTCATTTAAATTAAATTCATTGCTTTATTTTTGTGAACAAATTTAATAATTTTTAAGAAATGAAAAGCACTTGTAAAAGGCAGGAATAATTAATATTTTTACTTTTTGCATGTTTCATAAAAGCGGATATCTTCTTTTATTGTGCAAGTTTGAACGAATTGCCTTCGAAAGCGCTTTATTTGCAAATAAAGCGCTTTCGAAGGCAATTCGTTCAAATGGGATTGAAATGCAAGTTTAATACAAAATTCTATATCTTCGTTTTTCTTCGTAAAAAGAGTTTGATGGGTCGAAATTGATAAAATTACAACAATGAAAATTAACTCGAAACAAAATTATTTTTGAGATCGTTGTATTTTTCTAAGTTGTCTTTATTCATTCGATAGACAGATGACTTTTTTCTCTTTTCTTCTTTTGCTTGCGTAACATTTTAAAGGACGAGACCCACCTGGTATAAACTTTTTATTCTCGATTTTGATTGCATTTCTCAACGCGAAAACACCTTCATTGGAGCTTGTTTTTTTCTTCACTGCCTCTGAAAAAAAGATTAAAAAAACAAGCTCCAATGAGTCCCTGATTTTTGTAAAAAAAGTTTATTCACGATGGATCTCCTCCTTTAAACATTTATTCTTTCGAAATTCGCTTTTACATAAATCGGAGTGTTGACGTCTTTTAGAAAACATTTTTTTCGTCTTTCAAAAATATTCATTTTTTGTTTGCATGGTTTGAATATTTTATTTGGGAATAAATTTTTCAGTAAAATAACAACTGTTATTTTAAATGTAATTAAACGAAATAATTATAAATAGGGGGTTTACTTGAAAAATCCAAATCAAAATCTGCCAGATCATTATTTTATTTAAAAAAATTGGTATAAAACTTTTCAATCATTTTTCAAGATTTATTTTAAAGCTGAAAACAAGTTTGCCAAAATAAATGTTTGTATCAATCAAATAAAAAATAACAAAAACTTTTCCAATATCGTTAAAAAAAAACGAAGATAATAATCAAAGAAAATCGGAGGATCGGGAAAGAAAAAAAGGCAAGGTCAAGGCTGCAATTTTCTTTCTTTTTTCAAGTTTTTTTTCCGTTTCTGTCAAAAAATTAGTTTTATTAATTTTTCTTTTCTTGTTTCAAATCGAGAGTTAATTTAAAAAAATTAAAAATGTCGGTTCCAAGTATCATTAAACGTGTCAAACCTGAAATTGAGTCGATCCCTGAAATCCCTGATTTAAAGTTAATCCGCCCCAAGGCATTTCCGGATGATCGAGGATTCTTTGTTGAATCTTACAATGTTGAAGAATGGAAAGAATTATTAGGTTTTGATGAAGTCTTTAAACAAGTAATTTTTATTCAAATTTTACTTCTTAATTTACATATTACTATTTTAGGACAATCATTCCTTCAGTAAATATGGTGTCCTCCGGGGTCTTCATACTCAACCTGGGATGGGAAAACTTGTTTCAGTTGTTTCTGGAACGATTTTTGATGTAGCTGTTGATATCCGAAAAGGCTCCCCAACATTTGGAAAATGGCATGGCGTTGTTTTGGATGCCGAAAGTAAAACAAATTTTTGGATTCCATCTGGATTTTTGCATGGTTTTCAAGTAATTTTTTATATTTCGGATTATGCAAATTTTTTACCTAAAAAGGCCTAACAAAAATCACTTTTTCTCTCCAGGAATTCAAGTTTAAAAATGTTTGATAAAACCAACCCCTTTTTCATACTGTAGCCCAAAACCTTAAGCTTTCCAAAAAATTATATGTGTAAAGTTTATGCAAATTTTTAGTGCATTTCACCTGAAGGTGCTCATGTAACCTATAAATGCTCTGGAGTGTATGATCCAAAATCTGAATTTGGTATTAATCCCTTTGACACTGATATTGCCGTTGATTGGCCAATCAAAGATCAATCCCAAATTCTTGTTAGTGAACGCGACACCCAACATTCTAATTTGAAGGACCTCATTCTTTAAATTGTTTAACAAATTTAAATCACAAAATTTTATGATTTATTTACTGAAAATTTATTTTTTTTGATAACTGTTTTAACATTTTCAAAGCTTAAAAGAAGAGATTAATAAAGTATTATCGAACAATTTTGCTTATTTCCAATGTGTCAAAAGTAATATAAGTAAATTGAGTAAATTACGTGGAAAATTAAAAATTTGTAAGCTTTTGTAACATTTTACAAAAGTGTGACATTTTACCATGTCACTAATATTGAACTTTTTAATTGAAAATGATCCCCTTTTTGAGCAAAAACAATTTTTTTGCTAGTTTATAAAAAAGCATTGGTCAATTTTTTTAAATAAAACAGAGACAAAAAAGTCGGAGAGAAATAAAATGAAAAACAGACATTTCTTTTTTCTTTTCCTTTTTTTAGAAAAAAAACATCGATGATTTTTGAATATTTTGTTTTTTCGAGTAAAAAATACAATCAAAACTTTTGAACAAAGTAAGATTGCTTTTAGGCCAATCCAAAATTCCAGGTAATTATACTGTCAATAATTAATAAAAAATTGAACAAGAACAAATATATTTCAATGACCATAACAATCACGTGTTGAAAATCGTTTTTAAACCCTAAAAATAATAATAATAGTTTTTACTATAAAAAATTTGTGTCTTTCTTTTCATTTTCCCGTTTTTGCAGAAAATGTATCAGCGATTTTTTAGACCAAAAATCAATTTTATCTGTTGCAACAAATATCTAAAACCAATCGCGGTCTTTTTTTATTACTTTTTTCTCGAATGAACGTCGTTGATTTTGAATGTTTGATTTTTCGACAAATAAATATGGTTTAAAATAGTTTATCAAAAACAGTGAAAGGAGGATTAACATTGAAGTTACATTCATAAAAAAGAAAGTTTCATACAAGGCAACACTAAATATTTAATGGAAACCCGTTCATGACACATATATAAACAGATCTCCTTTAAATTAAATGGTTTTCGGACATGACCAAATTTAATATGGAAAAAGTCGTTTTGGCGAAGGGTCTCACCGACAGTTTTATAAGGATTTCGACACACCGTGTTGTTCGTTGTTTGTTTGTCACAGACATCGGTCGAAAAAATGCTGCTTTTTTGAAAATGTCTCTCCTTTAAAAAACAAAGACAAAAAAATTATTTATTGATCGTCAGAGAAAAATGAAATGAAACACAATTATTTCTTTTTTTCTTTTCGATTTTTGAATATTTTAGTTTTTACAAGGAAAAAATATATTTTGATAAACGAATATTGCTTTTAGGCCAATTGAATTGGACGCAAAAGATTTACCCATTAATTATAAAAACTTACTCCCAATATGCCAGCTTAAGTGTTGGCACTAAAAACATTAAACAAATATATAACAATGACAATAATAGTCACATGTTAAAAATCGTTTTTAAACACAAAAATAATTTTACTTATGTCTTTAACTACAATTGCGTTTGTCTCTTTTTTTAACAAGGGATTGTCCAGAAATCACGTGACCATGAGGGGGGAGGGAGGGGGTAAGCCAAATAATCAACCGGCTTTGATGTTGTCGGCAAAAGGCTTCGATCTTTGGTCACGGAGGGAGGGAGGGGGTCTGAAAATCACGTTTTGGAAGCTACTACTAAGTGATAGTAGTAGCTTTCTTTTAAGTATTGTTAGAGTTTTAATGCCTGGAGATTTTTCTTAAAGGATTTCTGGACAATCCCCAAATAAAACCATTTATTGATGTTGTAAAATAACCGATCGACGGATAGCCCTCGATCAAGGCTACATTTTATATCTCGGAATTTATTTTCTTTCGTGCCGGAACCCTCGGATTCAGAAGCCGGAAAATTTTTAGCCTTCAGAAGGCCGTCAAGGAGTTCCGAACCAGAAAATTTTGTTTTTCTTTAAATGTGTCTTATTGTAAGGGCTAACTATTAGAGAAATAAAATTTTTAGGTTTCGGCGTCCATGACCCTCAAAAAAATCAAAAACAAAAATCCACATGTTTTTGATTTTTTTGAGGGTCATGGACGCCGAAACCAAAAAATTTTATTTCTCTAATAGTTAGCCCTCATAATAAGACACATTTTAAGAAAAAAAAATTTTCTGGTTCGGAACTCCTTGACGCCCTTCTGAAGGCTCGAAATTTTCCGGCTTTTGAATCCGAGGGTTCCGGCACGAAAGAAAAAAAAATTCCGAGACATAAAATGTAGCCCTGATCGAGGGCTATCCGTCGATATCAAATTTGTAGCGATCGGCTAAGCCCAGGGCAAGCGATCTCCATAACTCAGGATTCAGAAGGCGAATCCAAAAAAAAAATTTTTTGCGCATCTCCTTGAACTATACTGATGCCATGTGGAAAGTTCCAGCTCAAAAAAATAATTTTGAAATTTTTGTGTTTCCGCCCTTATTTGATTTTTATAGAAAGTCAGTTTTATAAAACAATTAACCGGACTTTAATTTGTTGCAAATCATTTTTTTAGTTTAACAATGCATTATATTTTTATAAAATGTCGAAAAACTTTTTACATCGACAAATTTTCTCTTTCTTTATACATTTTTTCGATTTTTTTCTTTTTTTCGTTCGCTATATTTGGTTCAGAATATTTTGTAAGTGAAACAGAATTCATATGTTTAAAAAAGATATAGTTAAACGTAAAAATAAGAGAAGTTGTTTCTTCTTAAAAAAGGGAAGCATTTAGTTGATTTTACAATAAAAATAAGATAAAAAAGTTTCACACAAAAAGCAAAAAATGAAAAAAATCACCAAATGTCATGAACAACGTCAAAAACAAAACAACCTGAGATACTGTAAAACATTATTACGGTAATTTGAACCATGCTTCATTAAAGTTATTGCAAAACCTTGTCTTTAGTTTTTTGGAAAACTAAATGCGTTCGTAAGAAATTTTGTTTAAAAAATCAATAAACAGATCATCCTTTTTTTAAACCAACAAAAAAACCAATGTTTTCTGTTGTAACAGACATGTAATAAAAAATTGCCTGTTTTATTTTTTCATTTTTTTCCGAATGATCGTCGTTGATTTTGAATATTTTGGTTTTTCGGCAAATAAATATGCTTTAAAATTGTTAATTAAAAACAACGAAAGAAGGGTTAACATTCAAGATACATTCATAAAACGAAAATAATTGCAACATTACATAAATCGCTAAATATAAAAGAGGAATTGAATTAATTTTAGTCAAAGGAAAACTACATTTAAAGATTTTTAAACAAAATCTGTCCTTATGATTTATGTTTTTGCATTGTTCAGATAAAAAAACAAATTTTTTCTGGCAAACTACCCTTTTATTTTTTGCTTTCTTTCAAAATCACCAGCTGCAGTGAAATTAAAGAGTGCCATTTATTAATTCTTTTTCGTTTTTTGCAAATTTGCAAATTGGTGATTTTTGGAATATTTTATTTATTAACCATTCAACATTGTTTTTTATGATGAAATTATTATCTGATTAAAAAAACAAAATTTGTTACAAAAAGCTGCTGTGAAGCAGCAGCTCTTTTTGATTACTATCTTCAGTAAATAAAAAATATGTTTTAATAAGAAGCCACATTAAATTGAAAAAAGGAAATAAAATGAATCACAAATTACTATTTCAATACTGAAAAATTATCTTGTTGTAACAATTGCAATTTTTATCAATTGTAAAAGAAATCCAATCTTAATTTAAAAATTTTTTTCAAAAACTGCTTTTTATTTCCGCATGATTTTCCAAAATTGTTTAAAAAATCGATCCCTGAAATTCATAGCCTGGAAAAAAGTAGACGAAAAAACAACGTCAATTTCGACACAATTTTTTCGTAGAGAACACATAAATTTTCTCAGACAAAACATGTCTGCCCCTTTTCTAAAATTTAACAAATGTTTTAAATTGAAAAATGACAACGGTTGTATTTCTTACTTGGATTTTTTTGGAAATATGTCTGGTTTTGAATAGTTAATGTTTGACAAAGAAATTTCTTTTTAAATAAATTGCTGGAATAAGAAAAGCTCAAAATAAAGTTTAGCAAAATGTCGGATTCATCAATAATTAGGACCATTAAAAATATAAAAAAGCATGTTAGTAGCATTTAACAAAGATGAATAAAGTTAGAGAAAATCCTAAAAACATGATTAACTGTAAAACAGTTACGGTATTTTCATTGATCATGTCATATTTCTGGTTAATATGTATTTTGTAGCTTTTAAAAATGATCTAAAAATTAAAAATATTTTAGAACATGTTTAATTGAATTATTAGTCAAAAACATTTTTGTTCTTTTTTTACATTTCAAAAAAGATGTTTAAAAAAGTTTTGCTGCTGTTTTTATTTCTTTGTTTTTTTCGTTATTGAATTTTGTCGATTCTGAATTTTTTTATTGCCAAAGAAAAAAAGGTTTAACAAAACATGAATAGTCCGAATCGTTAAAATCTTTTGAAGCCCATACGAATTTCCCCATGATATCAATAATTATAATAAATGTAACCTTCAATGAAAAATTTCATTTAATAGAATAGTAAGTAATGTATCAGCTTTAAAATCACAAAAAATGCTTCTTAAAATTTTTAAATATTTTAAGTTTTAGAGGACGTTTTTTGTAACATTTGAGAATTTTTGGCGATATTTGGCATTAGGAAAAATTTTTTTTCTCAGAATCGGCTGAAAATGTGTTCCTAGGGTAATTTTGGTCCAGGAATTCGAATTTCATCATAATATTTGAGATTTTTCAGGTGGATTCTGAGATCCAGAATCTGTGACCCAGAATCTGGATTCAGAATCCATGTTTTCAAAAAATCCCAAAAATGATACTATTCGAAAGCCCTGAACGTATTTAGTCAGGAAAATGCAAATATATTCATATTTGACCACTTTTAATGGTTTTATGCCCCCGGGAAGTTCAAAAATGGCCTAAAATTACGGTAATTGGGTTCCAGAATCCACTTTTACAACTTACTTAAAGCCCATTCATATTTTTTTATAAACTTTGACTAGTTGGGCATCGAAAAATACCATAATCTGGAAAAAGTAGGGGGATCAGAAAAAATTTTTCCTGTGCTACTTTTGTCGACTTCAACAAAATACAATATCTCCAACATAAACAAAAATTCATAACTTTTGAAAATGACTATGAATCGTCTTCCGGTGACTTTTATGATGAAATATAATATATTTGTAGCATTTTTGGAAAGTTTCAGCTCACCAACATCAAGTATGTACATTTGGGACCAGCTTAAAATATCTGGTTTTTACCTAAATTAACACCAAAATACAAAAAATCGCAAAACTGATTTTTTTATCTAAAATCATTTTTCTTGTGCTTTATTAATTTAAACTACATGTATCTGCAATAGATTAACGCATAAATAATGATATTTGGACCAATATGGATTTTTTACGAATTTTTGAAAATACCTCATTTTCGGTCATTTTTCATGATTTTTGAATTTCATGAAACATCTAAGATATGAACATTTTTGAGTGTTTACCATTAAATATATGCTAAATAAAAATTTTCGGCAAAGTTTCAACCCACTAAAACCCGATATCAACCACATAGGGATAATTTAAAAATTGTGATAACATTGCTAAAATAAAATTTGATCCCAAATATACAGTATAGGTGTTAGTGGGTTGAAACTTTGCCGAAAATTTTTATTTAGCATATATTTAATGGTAAACACTCAAAAATGTTCATATCTTAGATGTTTCATGAAATTCAAAAATCATGAAAAATGACCGAAAATGAGGTATTTTCAAAAATTCGTAAAAAATTCATATTGGTCCAAATATCATTATTTATGCGTTAATCTATTGCAGATACATGTAGTTTAAATTAATAAAGCACAAGAAAAATGATTTTAGATAAAAAAATCAGTTTTGCGATTTTTTGTATTTTGGTGTTAATTTAGGTAAAAACCAGATATTTAAAGGTGGTCCAAAATGTACATACTTGATGTTGGTGAGATGAAACTTTCCAAAAATGCTACAAATATATTATATTTCATCATAAAAGTCACCGGAAGACGATTCATAGTCATTTTCAAAAGTTATGAATTTTTGTTTATGTTGGAGATATTGAATTTTGTTGAAGTCGACAGAAGTAGCACAGGAAAAATTTTTTCGGATCCACCTAGTTTTTCAAGATTATGGTATTTTTCGGTGCCCAACTAGTCAAAGTTTATAAAAAAATATGAATGGGCTTTAAGTAAGTTGTAAAAGTGGATTCTGGAACCCAATTACCGTAATTTTAGGCCATTTTTGAACTTCCCGGGGGCATAAAACCATTAAAAGTGGTCAAATATGAATATATTTGCATTTTCCTGACTAAATACGTTCAGGGCTTTCGAATAGTATCATTTTTGGGATTTTTTGAAAACATGGATTCTGAATCCAGATTCTGGGTCACAGATTCTGGATCTCAGAATCCACCTGAAAAATCTCAAATATTATGATGAAATTCGAATTCCTGGACCAAAATTACCCTAGGAACACATTTTCAGCCGATTCTGAGAAAAAAAATTTTTCATAATGCCAAGAAATTCTCGATTGTTACAAAAAACGTCCTTTAGCTTCTATTTGTTTGAGATTTAAAATAATGTCGCTTAAAAAAACATTAGTTGAAGAAATATTCAAAATATTATTGAACACAATGGATTACATTTTGTTAAAAAAAAAAGTATTTGTTTTTTTGGTCGTGTTTAAAATTCTTTTCTTAATTTTTAGAAGGAGTTTAGTTTAAAAAGAAACAACAAAGTTTATGTTACAAGGATTTTTAATGAGATGTTTTATGACTCAATTTTTGGAACATGCTTTTATCCACTTAAATTTATTGGGATAAAAAGAAAGTCCTATTTTAAAAATTTAAAACAAAGTAAACGTTTCATTGATTTTTGAGTTGTCGCAAACAGAAAAAAATCAATGAAACATTCAAACGTCATTACACAAAATTCAATGACAGTTTTTTTGAATAAAAAAAAACGAGAGAGAGATTTTTTTTTTGTTTTTTGCATCAATTTTTCATTTGAATATTTTTGTTTATTGCAAGTTAAAATTATCTAAATTTTGTTTTTTGGAATCAAAAAACAAAATATGAGGTTTTTTGGTTTAATATTGATATAGTAAACATTCACATAATTTAACTCTTTAACAATAATTAAATAATGTGAAAGTTTCAAGCACAACATAGAAACTAATAATTATTTTAAAAAATGCGATGTGTAAAATTTTATTGTTGTATGAATTTCATCAAGATTTTTTTGTGGCAAACGTTGATCGAAATATATTTATTCTGTTTTTTATAACCGCATTTTTGACCGGAAAACGACAGTTAATTGTTTTATTTCCTTACTTTTTTTCGGAAAAAAGCATGTTTAACAAGGGAAAAAAAGAACATTCTTGCTTGAGCGTATTTTCGTAATTCAAAAGAGCAAATAACATTTTTTTACAGTACATGATCAGGTTAAAAAAACAAAGAAATCAAATTTTGGAGACAAATAAACTTTTTCACATGTTTTTATTTTGTGTCAGGTTTTTGTTCAATCGAGTGTACATTTTTGTGATGAATCAATCATGTGTTCATGTGCCTTGTCGCTCAAATTGATTTTTTAATTTATTTTCCCGTCTTTTGATCTTAAAAAATAACATTATTGCGAAATTTTGGAAGAGCAAATGTCGATGATTGCAACTGAAACACAATTTTAAAAAGGCAAAAAAAAGGCGGTTAAAAATCGAAGAAAAATGTCAAATTTATAAAAATGTGCTTTCTTCTCTCTTTTTTCGTTCATTTTTTGTTAAATTTTGTTATTTGAATATTTAATAATTTATAACTCAATAAAGTGATTATAAAAAAATCACAAATAAAGCACATGTTTTTAATAACCCATTTTATTTTAAACGGCAACAGTTTTAAAAAAAAAATTTAAAAAAATGTTATATCCTTTTGAACAAAAATGAATTTATAAAAATTAAAATATTGCCCCAAAAAACTAAACAATGAAAAAAAATTTTCAAAAATTCTATTTTTCACATAGAAATGTCAGCCGAACAATGTTTCTAGGAAGACTTAAAATAACAGAATTCTCTGCATCCGAGATTGTCACCAAAAAATGCATAAAAAATTTGATTACGGTATTTTCGATTATCCAATGACTAATGGAAGTATATAACTTGGAGCAGACAATATCAAAGAGAATAACACAGAAAAATAAGTTTCACATGAACCTCACATCAAAGTCACATGAATCTCACATCTCCGGTCTAACTCACATCAAAGTCACATCAACTTCCGAGCAACGTCACATGTGAATAAAATATTCACATGTACTTCACATGTAAAAATAAGTTCATGTGATTTTCGTGTGAAGAACATGTGACTTTAAAAATAAAGTATCATTTCACATGTGAATCACAGCAAACTCTCATAAACCTCACCCCGGACTTAGAACAATTTTTTCATTTCGAAATTCACATGTGAATTCATATATGTTTGTTTCTTGAAACGAATTTTCGGCTTTTCTTCAAAACTTTAGAAATGTTTTAAAACTTCTTTTTTTGGTTCTTTTTCTCAAATTTATAAGTATTACAAGTTCTTTAGGGGAGCCGCGGTCGCGGCTCCCGCATTCTTAAGTTTTGCATTATAAATACTCATACTCCATCTTTCATGCCCTTCTCAAACATACCAAGCAACCGCATTACAATTATTCAAGTAAATGATAAAAAAATCATGCTACATTCATCATTACCACCATCGTCAGATCGTTTATCAGCCCCGTCATCATCATTCTCATAGAACATGAATTTATAACCATACTTTATTATTCCCTCGCTTTTGCCACCATCTTCAGAACCAACAACCGCAGCATTTTTCCTCAACGCATAAACTTATTTTTACCATCATTTCTAATTTCGAAAAAAGAAATTGTAGGTTCGTACCGAACCTACAATTTCAGAATCTTACCATCCTACTTTTCCTAGAATTCCTTAAATCCGAATTCCCGATCTGACATTTACCCAAGAAGCATAAGACAATCTTGTTTTTTATCTAAGAACAGCAAAGAAATAACTTTTTGCATTTTCACCATTCATCCTGCAGTATAATTATACTCTACCATCATTGGTTCCTTCGGAACCAACAACGGTGACAATCTCCTTAGAAGCATAAACTTTTTCATCACCACCCTTTTTTTCAAATTTATGACTTTTCATCATCCTTCTGAAATCTGCATTCTCATTCTAATATTTAAAAATTTCATTTTCATTACCCCTTTTTTATTTTGAATCTTATGGCAAAAAAGGAATTGTGGAGTCGTACCAAACCCACATTTTCTCACGTTTTACCGTCCTTTGTTTCCATGAATTCTTTTAACTTTTATTCTCCTTTAATTTTCATGAATTGTGCCATTTAATGATGCCACACTTGATTTTAATAAGGACGCATTTCAAACAATCCCACCATTAACATCGTATTAGATACCATCCTTCATACCTCCCCCATTTATACCACCATCATTGGTTCCTTCGGAACCGACAATGGTGTCAATTTTCATAAATGCATTAACTTATTGATTACCTTCTCTCTTCCATTTCGAATTTCATTGCAAAAATTAAATTTAAAAATGAAATTAAGGGTTCGTTCCGAACCCCCAATTTCCTTAATTTATTATCCTCATATTTATTAAAAGAGCTTAACTACATTTTCCTTCAGAACGAACAACGGCGGTAATTTTCATAAATGCATGTTAATTGCAAATCACAAAACAATAATTACAACAAATTATAAAAAAATACATTTGCTATTTCTTTTAAAACATTATTGCAAGAAAGGACATTGTGGGTTCGTACCGAACCCACAATTTCTGACTTTTACCATCCTTCGCTTCCTACAAATCCTTAAATCTGTATGCTCTTTTTTCAAAAAA
The DNA here is from genome assembly GCA_024447195.1 of Panagrolaimus sp. LJ2414. Lineage (NCBI taxonomy): Eukaryota > Metazoa > Nematoda > Chromadorea > Rhabditida > Panagrolaimidae > Panagrolaimus > Panagrolaimus sp. LJ2414. Next base: position 37,175 of record JAMRXY010000011.1, on the reverse strand, counting down.
TAAGATTGCCTAATAAGCATAAGGCAATCTTTTTTTGTTATCTAAGAACAACAAAGAAATACAATTTTTGCATTTTCATTTTGCGTCCTACAGTACACTCATACTCTACCATCGTGATTCCTTCGGAACCTACAACAGTGCTAATTTTCATAAATGCATAAGCTTATTCGTTATCTCTCTTCCAGTTTGAAATTGCATTCCAAAAATAAAATTTAAAATAAAAATTGTGGCTTCGTACCGAACCCACAATTTCTTAATTTTTCTCATCCTTCATTTCCTTTAAATTCTTTAAAAAAGCTTTCCTACGTTTTCGATTTTCGTCCCATAAATATTTTACTCCATTGTTTTGACCACCATTATTGGTTCCTTCGGAACCAACAACGGCGGTAATAATTATCATAAATGCCTAAAATAATAAAATCATTGAAAATGCATTCCTAACATTTTCACTTTTCGTGTTATAGTAATAAAAAATTATTACAACCATTCGAAAATTATTAAACTTATATTGAAAAATGCATTTTTTTGAACTAAAATGCAAAAAAGGAAATTGTTGGTTCGTACCGAACCCACTATTTTTGACTTTTACAATTCATAGCTTTAAATGCACATATTATTCATCCTACAGTACATTTGCTCAAAATCATAACATTTAATTTTTTTCACACTTTAAACATACTTAAAACATGCATTAAAAAACGCATTCTCAACATTTTCGTTTTTCATCCCACACTACATGCATAAATTTGCATAAAACCCAGAATCATTTTCAAGCCACATATAACAGTCATAAAACGTATACCAACATGCATAAATCATTAAATTCATTAAAAAATGCATTCCTTTGCATGTTCATTTTCATGCCATTCTACATGCATAAATTTGCATAAAAGTCATGTGCATTTTAAAACCTCATACAACACTCATATAAAAATACAGCATTCATTAAATTCATTGCAAAAAAGCATTCCTTTGTATTTTCATTTTTCATCCCACACTACGTGCATAAAATCACGTAAAACTCATATGCATTTTAACACCTCATATAACACTCATATACTCATATAACACTCGAAACAACATACAAACATAAAGCAATCATCAAATTCATCAAAAAATCGCATTCCATGCATTTTCATTTTTTATGCCATGGATAAAATCACATAAAAGTCATATACAGCTCATATAACACTCACATAACACTCATAGCATTCATAAAATGCATATAAACATACAGCAATCATCAAATTCATTGCAAAAAAGCATTCCATTGCATTTCCATTTTTCATACCATACTACATGCAAAAAATCATACAAAACTCATATTCATTTTTAACACTCATATAACACTCACATACTCACAAAGCACTCATTAAATGCATACCAAACATACAACAATCATTAAATTCATCAAAAAATCGCATTCCATGCATTTTCATTTTTTATGCCATGGATAAAATCACATAAAAGTCATATTCAGCTCATACAACACTCACATAACACTCATAGAATTCATAAACTGCATACAAACATACAGTAATCTAAAATTCATTAAAAAATGCATTCCATTGCATTTCCATTTTTCATACCATATTACATACAAAAATTCACATAAAACTCATATGCATTTTTAACACTCATATAACACTCACATACTCATAAAACACTCATACATTGCATACGAACATATTTGCATGCCATGGGCACCGAACCCATGACATCCTGCACGCAAGCCCTCCACACTACCCACTGCGCCATACGTACATCTCCGTTATTTACAGACCTCCGGCACTCATTTAAAAAATTTTCATAATCCTCATGCCATGGGCATTCGATTCATACCAAATTCATCCAAATCCAAGCAGGTCCACCAAAATGCACATTCTCAAATAACATAGCGGGTGACAAGTTCTTTAGGGGAGCCGCGGTCGCGGCTCCCGCATACTTAAGTGGGTCATAAAATGATGCCATACTTCATTTTCACATTCTTCGGTTTCATCCTTATACAACACCATCATTTTCATTCACCATCTTAGAAACATCTTTAATTATTCTCAATTTTTGCCATGGTTGATTTTTACCATCACTGATCACCAACATCGTTGGTTCCTTCGGAACCAACAACGGTGGCAATCTCTTAAGATGCATAAACTTGTTCATTACCACCTTCTTTCATTTCATACTTTCATTATCATCAAACAATTAAAATACCGTATATTTTCATTTTTCGTCCTACACTATCATCTTATTGCATATATGCAAAAACTTATTCATTAACATCCCTCTTTCATTTCAGATATCATACCAAAACAGGAAATTGTGGGTTCGTACCGAACCCACAATTTCTGACTTTTTACTATCTCTTATTTCCATGAGTTTCTGAAATCTACATTCTCATTCTTACTTCTACTACCCAAAACAAAAAGCAAACTGCTTTTATCAAAGCACTTCAAAGAAATGCATTTTCTGTTTTTTTCATTTTTCATCTTACAGTATGCGCATAATCAACAGATCCCTCATTTGTTTACTTCCAGTTTATACTTTCATTATCACAAAACTTTGAAAAAATCCATACAGAACACAAAATCATCAAAAACGAATTTCCTAACATTTTCCATTCTCATCCTACAGTAATATAGAATTAAAATGTAAAATTATTTTTCATTTTTTCACACTTTTAATGCCAAAAACCATAATTACAAATATACCTAATTAAATTCATTGAAAGATGCATTCCCTGCATTTTCGTTTTTTCAACATACATAAAATCACATAAAAGTCATATGAATTTATACAACTCATATAACACTCACATACTCATATAACACTCACATTGCACTCATAAAATGCATACAAACATGCATCAATCATTAAATTCATTAAAAAATGCATTCCATTTCATTTTTCATACCATACTACATGCATAAAATCACATAAAATTCATAATCTTTTTTTTCACGCCTCATTTAACACTCATATACTCATAGAACACTCATACAATGCATATAAACACATTTGCATTCCATGGGCATCGAACCCATGACATTCTGCATCCCAACCCGTCGCACTTCCAACTACGCCATATGGTCAAGTGAGAAAATTCCAATTTTCGCGCGCGCATAACTCCTTCAGATGGCCACCTCCGGAAGCCGCTTACCCAAAATTCTTCATCCTCATTATTTTCACTATCCAATGACACCAAACATGCCCATAATCCCAGAAGGTCCAGCTGAAAGCGGACATTCTCAAATAACATAACTTGGTGATTTTATTATTTTTCTGTATTTCTTCGATCAAATTATCTTCATCAATTTTGAATCAAATTTTTTTCATTCTGAATTGTTTTGAGCCGACACTGTCGTAAGTTTTTCGGAGTTTTATTGGGGATTATTCTTCTGATATCAGATAGTGAAATTTCTAAAGCGTTGGCAAAAACATATTTTCGCTTCCATAGTAAAGATAAGCTGCAGGCAATGCATAACAGAGGGAATACTTTTGAGAATTTTCCTAATATCTCAAGATCAGAGCCATTAATCAGTAAATTCTTGCCACATTTTCATTTGGTTTTTTGTATATATTTATGCTGTTTTTAATAAATGATTATTCTTTGTGTCTTATTATCCGTATTTATACGGTTAAATATCTGAATTTGGTTTGTAATAAATGATTGTTATGTATTGCCGTGTGTATCCTGTATAATTACAGTTAAATATCTTTTCTTAACATTGTTATTGCATTATATGTACTGTTGTCGAATAAAGAATTTAATTTATGCTTTAAATGGTTTTAACCTTATAATTATCTCTTTTTATTTAATCTATTTTTTAGCACTTTTTACGAAAATGAGGCAATTGTTTGCTGATTAGTGGCTTTGCTCTTGAGATTTTAGGAATATATCCCACGAATGCGTCTTCTGTTATGCGCAATTTTTATTTTCAAAAAGCGCTATGGGCTTTGATAATAAATCGAAAAGATCTCATTTTTGCATTTTTCATTGTCTAATATTTTTTAGGGATCTCTGTTTGGTTGGTTACAGAGTTTTTTTTGTTCTAATTTGTTTATTTTAGATGCTTCTATTAGTACGTTGTAGAAGCTTTATTATTAAATTAAAACTTGCAAAAATGAGGACTTTTGCAAAAATGAGGCTTTGAAACATTCATCTTCGTTCAATTTAGCGCACCCAAGTTTGCCCCAAAAATTATTGACTTTATTTAATACGCGCAAAAAATTATATAACTAACAATTTGTAAGTCATTTTGAAGTTAGAGTCTTACTGTAGAACCTTGTAAAACATTATCTCCTTAAAAATCCTCAAAAAGTTTTTGTTTTAGTCAAAAAAAGCAAAATTGCCTAAGTCCGAGATCACATGTGAATTAGATCTGATTCATATCTGAATCAGGTATACTTCATATGTGAAGCAGGTCTACCTCAATATCTGTTGAAAAAAGTTTTAGAAAATTTTAACTTTATCGGTTAAATAAAAAAGTTCTCGTTTTTGTTTCTTTTACTGTCTAATATTTTGTTTTAGGAATCTCTGTTTGGTCAGTTACAGAGTTTTTTTATCTTCATACTTGTTTCTTTTAGGTGCTTCTGTTGGTGAGTTGTAGAAGTTATTTATATTAATTTAATTAAAAGTTACAAAAATGAGAACTATACCGTTTGCGCCGTTCCCAAATTCATGCGATATAATGACGAATTACAACATTTTAATATGGGTTACTTATTACAGATCGGTAAAATTCAGATCACCCAAGCGCGATATACCCCAAAATCCTTCCAGAAAACCTTCCAAATTAGCCCTGAATTCTTGAGAATCAGAATCAGACATAAATCAGAGATGCCAGTAGATTACCCCTAAAATTCTAAACTAAAACCGTGTAAAAGCCAAAAAAAAATTTTTTTTTGAAAATTTTGACTAAGTCCAGGATCATATGTGAATCAGATCTACTTCACATATGAATCACATGAGAAAAAAAATTTGAGAAATTTTGACTAAGTCCGGGATCATATGTGAATCAGATCTGATTCACATGTGATATTAATTTTTCACATGTGAATCACATAAAAAAATTTTGAAAAATTTTTGATCTGATTCATGTCGGAATCAGATCTTCCTCATGTCAGATTCACATGTGGCGGTATACTAAAATCACATGTGAAAGTATACCAAAGTCACATGTGATTCTGACGGAGGTTCATGTGAATTTAATGTGAAGTTCATGTGAAAATCATTTTTCTGTGAACAACTTTTAATGGAAATCAACCAGTACCACAAAAACCCCTTTTTCGTACAATTTAGAAATACGAAGAACATTTATTAAATCAAATACACAAAATAAACATTTACAAAGCTACAATAGTATTAATATTTATTGGTTGTTGAATTTGAATACGGCAAATATCGGAATAAATGAACTCTTCCAGCAGTATATAAATCATCACATTCACCAAGTGCTGCATAACAAGTACAAAGTGTTAACTGCTGGGAAACATTAAATCCACATCCATGTATCACACGTTTTTTTAACATTCCAACCATTTCCAAATCTTCAGCATAAATTTGTCGAAATTCAATTTCTGCAGGTACATATTTTCGATTTTCTTTTTTAATTCCATACAGAAATTGTCCACATAAAACTCCATTTTCATAACTTTGAAATTGATATTGCCATTTTGAATCACCACGTTTCATTGTTGGACAAGCATTCAGCACACCTTTAAGTCGATTCAATTCATCTTGATCTCCATTCGCATTTGGAGGACATGCCGCAATTGTCATAATTGGATAAGATGGACGTGAACATGAGCGAAAATACCAATTAAACACTTTTACAGTATAATAATAGCAATCTTTTCCTTTTAAAATACTAACCGGAACAATATTTAATCCCATTATTGGATACACATAATCAAAGGTAGTAATATCAAAATACCAATAACATGGAAATGCAGAAGAATTGAAGCCATAAGCAGATGAAAATAATGGATCAGAGAATGGACCTTCTGTTGAGCAATTTGCACCAACTGGAGATTGATGATCATTCACTAAGCTTACGTGATCAGATGTTATATTACCCTAAAAATATAAATATTATATTATAATTTAGTACAGTAATATTCTAGAGAGTTTGTGATACTTTCGATCAAAAAAGCTGAAGAGAAAAATGAATATTTACGGGAACCAATTTTTAAAACCGCCTTAAGGGGCACAAATTAACAAGATGGAAATTTTAAAAGGTTCTCTCCGGTCATCTTGAAACCAAAAAACAAACTCACAAAAGTATATCGAAGATCCGAAGCTTTATAGCTAAAAAATCGTGAACGGATTGGTTTAAGTTGATCAGTGGTATATTGATTGAATAGACAAAATGTATGTTGTTGAAAGGATGATATATCAGACTGATATCCCAGATCGATATTTTCCAAATTACTGCCATTGCGAATGTATAAATTATAGAATGGTGGAACAATACTCCAAACAAGCAAACATTTTCCCTAAAATACGGTAATTAAAACTTATTTTTAACAAAAATTAAACTTGCTGAATAAGACCTATTGTCAATGCTACGCTTCAAGAAAAAATCATCAACTTTCATATATTCCGAATTTTTATAAACATTGGGATATTGTTCAGTAGCATTAAATTGAATTCCAAATCCAGAAGGACAAATAACACCCGGATAACTTGTTGCAACTTTTAATGTGCAGGCAGGATTATCACAAAGGCAGAAATATCGAAATAATCGTTTGTTTTCATCCATAAAATATGAAGCCTTGCATCGATCTCGATATGTAACATTTTGACGTAGCAGATCATTAGATGAATTGACAATAATATCATAATTATACAAATCCATGTTTGAAAGCGTCAAGGAATACGTAATTTCAACTTCTTTAGTAGAATATTCATCAAAATCACCAGTGTCTTTCAAAAATTGATTATATTTATAATCCAACATGCACAAATCTTGTGTCAAAAATGCCGGGATATAATGTTTCTGAGTCTAAAAAAGAAGCCATTAGTTGAGTAACATAGACTACTGCAGTAGCTACTGTACATTATACAGTAGAAAAGCAGCAACATTTTGACAGTATCACAAAAAAAACTTACAAATTCAAACTGCTTTTGAGCACAACTTGAGTTAAACATTAACCGCTTTTTCCAAAATGGTCGAACTGAGATTTCAGGCATCAGTTGTACGTCTTCAACTGGATTAGAGTAATATTGAAAATCAGATTGTCCATATCGAATATTATGTTTCATTCTTTGATTGTACAAGCTTAACAGAAAGATTCTTAACTTTGGAAAAGTAAACTTTGGTAAAGCTTTCTTTAAATCATCACATTTTTGGCATGCATAATAGAAGATTGCCATTGTTAACTAAAAATACAAATACTAGTTAGATTGATGGAAAGCTTCTGGAGAGAATGGAGGGAATCTATACTGTAGAGTGATGGGATGCATAAACGGTAAAGCAATAAGCCACAAAATCTTCCAGTATCCCTAAGTTCTTTCTCAAACAGTTGAATCAGATTCCTCAGTTTGTAAGTATGTATATTGTCTGAAAAGTTCTCAAACAACGCTTTTCAGCACTTTTCTTTTCCTCGAGATACGCGTTATGGTAACCTTTAGCATGATATATGTTGTATCAGAATGAGATAACGCTCGGTTCTAGAGAAATGACGCCTGGATTTCCTTAGTACCGACACAACATAATATATGAGATTAATAAAAACATACCGATTGTGGTGAATAAAGATTTACAATAACATCATCATCTTTATTAGCATGCGAAAAATTTGCAATTGCAATTTCTTCCTTCCTCATTCGTGCAACATTTGTAAGATCCATTTCATCATTTTTTCCATTAATAAATACTTCACCAACATCATTGATTCCATAAACACAAAATTCTGCAGATGTACATTGCCCTTCATAACCACGCGGACATGGACATGCATCCTCTGGAAGTGAAGGAGTAGTTGTAGTTGTAACAGTTGAGGAACTTGTTGTACTTGAAGCTATTTCATTAACAGGTGGAATGGCATAACATATTGTTGTACCTGAAGTCATAAAAAGAATGCATAAATACAAAAGCGAAAAGTATTTCATTGCTGCTGCAGAAGACGACGGATGATGACAAATAAAATGAATTTTGAACGCGTCACAAACTTTTGCAATCAAAAAAAGAAATGAAAAGACGGACGTGGATATATGTAAATTCTTGGAGGAATATAATTTTTAACGCGGAAATGGAACTGTCGAAACATTGGTAAAAATGAAAAAGTAAATCATCTTTTGTGACAAAAAACCCCTGTGAAGATGACAATATTAATATATAAAAATTCAACAAGTTTAGAAAATCATTAGTCAAAAAAGTTTACAGAATCAATCAATGTTGTTTTTTTGTAAAACATTTGTTGAACAAACTTTGCTTTTTTCAAAGTAGGAAAAAAAGAAAAATTCTTGACACGAAAAACTACGGTAAAAAACTACCTTGTTCAAATTCTTTTTTTTTCTTCGAAGAGCTTTTGTCTTTGATTGCGAGTTTTTCTTCCAAGTTTTTTTGTGGATTTTTTCTATTTTTTAGTTAGAAATGTTCCACAAGATGCTTCTCAATCATAATGGCATGTTTGAGATCTTCGGCTAAAATCTGAACGTGCTTTTAAAGCTTATACTTCACTCTTTATGCGGCATTTGTGTAAACCTGATGAAGGAAATACTGAAATTTTTAATGATGAAGTCCCGCGAGAAGGAGTTTCTCGGCAGCATATTCCTTATCGAATTAGAATTTTATCATTGATTCGAAAAAAGGTAAAAGAATTTGAACATGTTAATGGTGAATGGGCAATTCTGGCAACTTATTCTAATGTTGCTTCCAAGGATGGCACTCCAATGGAAATTTCTACACAACGATCAAGAGCAGGAATTGATTCCTTAATGAATTCCCAAGAAGCTACAAATGGTGAAATTGAAGATGAAGTAAAGAAAGAGAAATCTATTGTTGGTGAAGATGGTAGTATTGATGATGCTGCTGCTGAAGTCAAAAAAGATAAACCAACTCCCCCAATCTTCATGTTTAATATTGCTGATGGAGGCTTCACAGCGTCATACCCTTTGGTTCAATGAAGAAAGAGCAGCAGTCCCAGATAAACAATATGAAATTTGGTATCGTCGACATGATTATTAGTTACTTGCTGGAATTTACACGCACAAAAAAACAGAACTCGCGGAGCAAATGTTGTACTTTATAAAGGTTTGCATTTATTTGGTGTTAAATGTTGCCTGTTTAATATTTATCAATATGTTTTAGTTTTAACTCAGGTGGAAGAATATGATTGCTTCGCAATCATCAATGAACCATTCAAATCTGAACATGGAAAAGGAAATTATTTGGATTTAAAAAATTAATTCCTTTAACGTCGCTTTAAATTATTGGAGCAGCTTTGATTATTGAAGAACAACTTTGTCGAGCAGCATATTTAAATATTACTCAACAACTTGAAGATGAACAACTACAAACTTCACAACTTAATCAAAACTTTGGTAATCTTGAAGCAGTTTCGGAAAGTCATCGATCATTGGTGACAGAAGCAGCAAATGGAACTCGTGGAGCAAATATTGTACTTTATAAAGGTTTGCATTTATTTGGTTTGATATAAATTAAATGACATAGATTTGTTTGTTTTAGTTTTAACTCAATTGGAAAGAATCATTGACTGAAGGGAAGGGTGATATTGCAAGACTTACAGCAACTTTAACTCGGCTTCCATCTGTTACAGAACGATTTCAAATGACTGAAAGACAAATTCTTTATCGTTTAACAACCGCAGATAAAGGAGCTGCTGCCGGATTATCGGTCCATTACCAGCACCTGGACCATTTGTTACTTCTGCAATGAATCAAAAATTCGTCGGAATTCAACCGAAATTCTCTGCTCTTCATGGTGTAGGTTTGTTGTATGTTATTTTTTATTATTTACTTTTTTGTATTAATTGTAGTTGTAATATGTGATTTTCTTGTTTTTTGTAGAAATAAAATGTAGTAATTTGGAAACAGCCATTGAGATGGGATAATTTATTTACTTTAGCCGTATACGGTAGCCTATACTCATTTTGATGACGTTTTTTCATTTCTTTTGTTTTTTGGTAAATGTTTAAATTCTTTCATTAGAGAGAAAACGAAAGAATGCATTCAAAAGCTTCAAAAAAGGTTTTTAAGGATTGATAAGAGATGAAGGAACAGAAAAAATGGTCTAAATGAATTCAAGAAAGACGTAATTCAATTTTTTGTGCCACACCTAATTCCTTCTTTTTCTTTCTTCCTCCACAATATTTTGATAATCATATTTTCATTCGGTAGCAATCAGAAGCATATCACTGATAAGCCTCTGTTAAAGAGGGAGAGAAAAATTGAAAAAAAATTTATTGTATATTTTTGCTTGACTTTGATCGATTAGCTTAAAAATGAGGCAACTTGGAATTATTTTTTGCTTGATTTTTGCAACTCTTTTTCATGGATCAAGTGGTAGTGGATTTGATTTTAATCCACATGAGGTAAGAAGAAGGGAGTGTTGATAGAATCGGTTAGGAGAGGGGTGATACGGTAGACATATTGATTTGCATAAGTTCTCCAAACTATTGCATCTAACAATTTGGAAAAATACTTTTAAGAAAATAAAAAATTACTCTATTTAAATTTCAGGTAATTCGAAAATCTCGACAAAATCCAGTTGATTTGGATCTTGGAGTTCGAGATACTAAAGCTAGTATCTCTTACAGTGTCCCAACTTCGATTACCGGAAATGGCGCCGATGGACTTTTACAAAGTGCCAATTCATTAGCTGCCCAAGCTGACGAGTAATTTAATTTTACAAAAATTAGGGCATAAAATTTGATTTTGAAAAAAATTCGATAATCCGAATTTTCGAGTTTTTTGCCGAATTAGAAATTGAAACTGTTTTAATCCCAAATCCTAATCCTTAATATATCCCAATATGTTTTAGTCTAATGATAGTTTTGCAATCCCTTCTTGTTCATTTCAATGACACTGAAGGCCCAGAAATTGAAGATGTTCGAAATATGACTGCTCAAGTTAAGGCTTTTGAAGAAGATTATCGTCAAATTACTGATTTAATTGAACAAATTCAACAAACAATGAACAATAATGCCAACAATGTTACATACATTGAAAAACAATTAACATGTATGAAAGCTTCCGGATGTAATATTGGTCCAACAACACCTCCACCACCAGTTGGTATGTAAAAATTTCTTATCTTTTTATGACACGATTACGGTAATCATATTTTTAGGCTATGATTGTACCGTAACCACGCAAATTCTTTCCAAAGAAGGTGACGGTGGATTTTGGACATTTGCAAATCCAACAGATTTTGCAAATTGTTCAATTTTAACAATTCAATCACAAAAAGGTCTTTGGGTAAATTTGAATATTACCATGGGTCAAGGTCAAGTTGGTTTGGAATTATATGGTAACACAAGTGGAAATGTTTTGTTTGAGTAAGGACCTATTTGGGGTGTTTGTCTTAAAATTTGCATATTTTTTCAGCAGCTGTACCAATACTTCTGCTTCATTAATTGATGAACCAGATACAGCCTATTCAATTATAATTACTCAACCCACATCATTCAGTATCAGTTTTAAAGCTGGTAAATAGGCTAAAAATGGTTACGGTAATAAAATAATTTTTTTAGTTGGAGTTTGTACTGTCACAAATTGTAATGCTGGTATTTGCTCTGTTTCGGCATCAAATCAGCCGGTTTGTGCTTGCAAGCCCTGTTATGCTGATGATGTTGCGGGAAATAAAAAGTGTTCAGTTTGTAAGTTTATACCCTCCGGGGATGACCCATAAAATAAAACCATTGATACAGATACAAATCAATGTGATACTCATGGCGCATTTTGTGGTGATCCAAATCTTTGTGTATCATTTGCAAATTCAACAACTTGTACGTATTACTGTAATTGTCCAGATATGCCAACAGATTGTCCAATTAAACCTCAATGGTGTGATGGATCAACTGATTGCCCAACAGAAAAAAGTGTCTTTGATTCTAGAAAGTTCTGGAAGCGGCATGAAACCTTTGAAGATTTTGATCCAGTTGAGGTTTGGCACAGTTAAATCATTTTTGATTAGCTAATATTCAAATTTAGTTTGTTCAACAAGCCCAAGAAGCTGAAACTACGCTTAACTTTACCATGCCGGATGACATTGAAGCCAAAGATCCATATATTTTATTGAAAGATGCCACAAATTTAGCCAGTTTGGCAAATGAGTTAGTTCACTTTGTGCCATCATATCTCTTCAAAAATCCGTAATTTTAGTTTAATGTCCCAATTACAAAAATACCTTGACATTTTCAACAATACCCAAAGTGCCCCAGAATGGAATACAATTTTGCCATTTGAAAATCGATTGAATAATGCCAATGCCACTTTTGGTCCTCTTTTGGATAGATTCAATGATTTAAAAACCAGACAAAATGCCATGGAATCTTCATATGCTGAAATTGCAGAAAAACTTCATTGTTACCAACAATCAAATTGTCATATTGCCCCATCAACAACAACTCCACCCCCACCACCAGAATATAATTGTTCAAATGCCAAAACTGCAACAGTTTCAAAAGCTGGAGATTCTGGAAGTTTCCCACCATTTTTGTACATTAATCAATTCAATAATTGCCCATTCAAAATTCATTCAAATCTTAAATATGGACTTTGGATAAATCTTCAATTTAGTAACGTTATTTTCAAAGGTTCAGTTTCAACATTAACAATCGTAACATCAAGAGATGGAAATTTTACGTAAGTTTTTTTTGATTAAAACCCCTCAAGGCAAATTCAATCTGTTTTCGTTATTCTTTGAAAACAGTTGCATAATAGATTTCTAAAATATTTATTACAGTAATTTTTGTAATTATAGTGTAAATAATACAGTAACCTCATTCAACAATTTAACAAGTGATGACATAACAATTTATGCCAATGGTCAACTACAATTTTCTCTAAGCTATAATGCCATTGACCCATGTGCCGGATATGATTGTGGAAATGGTGGAGTCTGTGGTGCCGTGGCACCAAATAATACACAATTATGTGCCTGTACAGGCTGTTATCAACATGATGGAAATGGTCGTTGCACAGTTGGTAAGTAATTTATTAACTAATTATACATAGTAATATAACATTTGTAATTAATAATCACTAATACAGTAACCAATAATAACAAATAATTTATTTTTTAGAAACACCAAATCCATGTAACGGAAATGGCGGACTTTTCTGCACAGCATCAGGTGGAACATGCCATGAAACATTGGAATGTGGATATTACTGTGTTTGTCCACAACTTGGTTCCTCTTGTCACACGGCAATCATCTGTGAAGATGATGTCACTGATTGCCCTCTTCCAGCAAGTTCATACAAAATGCCATCCATCTTTTCTAGATTTTTAAAATATTTTAATTAATTTTGACTTCGAGTTGTAATCTTTTGAAGCTTGAAGCTTTGTATAAGATGTAGAAAATCTTTAAAAACCTTCAAAGAACTTTTGACAAAAATAAATATTTAACTTTCACAATTGTTAAAACAATCAAAACATTGAAATGAATCGGCACTTTCTTAAATTTTTTATTAGAAATCCGTCATTTTTCGGTTGCGTTGAAAGTAAAATGTTGCTTGTCATCAGACTAGAAATTGTAATCTATTATTTGAGAGCAGATTCGGGCCCGGCAGAATTATTTTTTAATATCGTAAATAAGTGTGATAAGGTGCAAAAATTAAAACTTTTTTAAACTTTTTTGTGATAAATTTGATCCTATATATTTTATATATTGCACAGATATAAAATTTATCAGCATAAAAAAACTAAAAACAAAAAACTTTAATAAGCTTTAATTTTTTATCAAAGTTGATATAATTATGGTGCAATGAATTACAAAATATTCAAAGAAAAATCAAAACTGCCTTTTTTTAAAAATATATTGAACAACTCTATAAAGGTGCTGTTTCAAAAACATCCTAAAAAGAGAAATGAAGACAGGAAATTTTATTGGAACAATTTTTCTAGACATAACAACTTTTTCACATCTGTTTTTCCCCTCTAAAAACTGCAGCATCCGCTAAAAACATCCTTTATTTTGAGAGAAAATTTTGTCATGTCGTTTTTCTGTGGATTTTTTGTGGCATTTAGAGTAAACAAATGTGAAAGAAAAAATTGATCAATTTGCTTTTTTCGTGTGCTTTTGAATATAAAGCGTGAAAAACTAAAAGTATTTAAAACTTGTTGAAAAAATGCCAAACAAGGCGTTTTTTGTAAATTTTTTTTTACAAAAACAACCTTTCCTATGCTTTAAGGGCACTTTTGTAAATTTTTGAGATTGTAAAGCCAAACAAGGCAAAAAATGTAAATATCATTTACATAAACAGGCTTTCTTTAAACAGAAGCTGAAAAGTGTAAAAAATATTTACAAAAACAAGCATTCCGTCGAAGTATGCCAAAAAATGTAAAAAAAATTTACAAAAAGAAGGATGGTAGAGAACAAAGGTGTTTTGTGTAACTGCATTTACAAAAAAGCATCATGCATTTTTGTAAATGACGATTTACAAAAACGCATCATGCATTTTTGTAAATGACGATTTACAAAAACGCATCATGCATTTTTGTAAATGAAGATTTACAAAAATGTATGATGCTGTTTTGTAAATTTGGCAAAGTGTGTAAAAAAGCCGCGGAAAATAAATTTTAAAGGGAGAGGACGGGAAGGAAGAAGTTTATTTTTTTTTATTACTGTGGTCCCACCCCGAAAGCTCTCTACTAATCGAGTAAAAAATTTTTTTTGAGAATCAAAATTTTTTTTAGTAGAGAGATTTCGGGGTAGGACCACAGTAATAAAAAAAATAAACTTCTTCCTTCCCGTCCTCTCCCTTTAACTACGATTTGCGCTTATCATGATCAAAAGTAAGTAATTTCTGGTAATAAGGCTGGTAAAATTTTACAGTAATATTTGTGTAAAATATTACTGCAAAAAAGTGATTAACAACAAAAATTTGCAGCAAAAAAGGACAGCAATGTTTACAAAACAGCAGAAAAAAACGATGCGCGTCTAACAAGCGGAGGGAAACGCGTTTTCAGCGAAATATAAAATCAGTAATTTTTATAAAGATAGTAATAAAAAGTAAGTATTATAAAAGCACGAGTAATAAAGAGTAAATGAGGGAAACAGTTTGCTGATTTTCCTTATTTTACATGCTTTGGCATAACGTGTTCTGTAGCAAAGTAGAAACATTCACTCTTGTTGAAAAAAATACAGATGCTTCCCTCATTTACTCGTTATTACTCGTGCTTTTATAATACTTACTTTTTATTACTATCTTTATAAAAATTACTGATTTTATATTTCGCTGAAAACGCGTTTCCCTCCGCTTGTTAGACGCGCATCGTTTTTTTCTGCTGTTTTGTAAACATTGCTGTCCTTTTTTGCTGCAAATTTTTGTTGTTAATCACTTTTTTGCAGTAATATTTTACACAAATATTACTGTAGAATTTTACCAGCCTTATTACCAGAAATTACTTACTTTTGATCATGATAAGCGCAAATCGTAGTTAAAATTTATTTTCCGCGGCTTTTTTACACACTTTGCCAAATTTACAAAACAGCATCATACATTTTTGTAAATCTTCATTTACAAAAATGCATGATGCGTTTTTGTAAATCGTCATTTACAAAAATGCATGATGCGTTTTTGTAAATCGTCATTTACAAAAATGCGTGATGCGTTTTTGTAAATGCAGTTACATAAAATGATACGATTTGATTGTAACCCTATTTTTGTAAATTTTTTTTACAAAACAAGGGTTTGTAGCGGTTTAACCCTGTTCTTGTAAATTTTATTTACAAATAGAGGGTTTACGTGGGATTTGGCTTGTTTTTGTAAATTTCATTTACAAAAATGCCCTTTACTGAAGTTGCCCTGAAATATTGTAAATTTTTTATATGGTTACAGGTTTGGCATTCAAATTTACAAAAAATGCCTTATCTGGAAATTTTTTTTCAAGTTTCAAATACTTTTAGTTTTTCACGCTTTATATTTTATTTAAAAAAATTAAGGTTGAAATCGAATAATGAAAAACCAATTGAATGTTAGAAAACGATATCACAGTCAAAATTCAAAAACCGACTTGATAATACATGCAGTAATTATTATATAACTTATCTTAACAACCATATTATCTAATCAAAGTTGTTGAAAAAAATCTTATTTTAAGTTACTATTTGCCAAGCCTTATCATAAAAGTGGCATTTTGTTCATTTCAATTACATGTTCCTCTTTTATGTTTTTTAAGATGCGGATATCATTATTTTTCCCCATAGAAAATGTCATAATTTTGAAAAGATTTTTTCACTTTTTATTCATGCTAAAATAAAAATGATTTATCATAAAACATTTTATGATAAATTTGATCCAAAATACATATTTTATATATTGTACGTACATAAAATCCATCTTCAGAGAAAAACTAATGACTTTAATATGGATTTATTTTTTAACAATGTTTATATAATTATGGTTCAACAATTAATTATAAAATATTCAAAGAAAAATCAAAACACTTTTAAAAAATATATTGAACAACTCTATAAAGATGCTGTTTCAAAACGTCGTAAAAAGAGAGACAAAAATAGGACATTTTGTTGTAACAATTTTTTGAGACATCACAATTTTTTCACATCTGTTTTACCCCCTAAAAACTGCAGCATCCCCTAAAAAATATCCTCTTTTTTGAGAGAAAATTTTGTTATGCTGCTTTTCTTTGGATTTTTTGTGTCATTTACAGGGTGGGCCAAAAAAAAGTGGAATTTCGTTTTTAAACAAAGGCAAGGGGACTTGAGTAACTTGTGTTAGGTGGAATTAATACTTGGGGGGGGGGAAGCGCATTTGACCCTACAGTATGACCTCTTGAACATTTTCGTGTCGGGAGTTTCGCCGCCGCCAAGTTTTGAAAAGTACGTTTTTCGACCTTTTCGTAGAACAAAGTTCCTGGGAGAACCAGAGGGGCTGGAGAAAAGGTGATGGTAGATTCGGATAGCCCATATGTTAGACTCGTTGACGCAACAAAGTTTTGGTGTTCAAATCTTATGTCCCGGGTTTAATCGCTTCGAGAAAAAAGTGATTTCCGATTTTTTCATTTTTTGGTCGACTTTGACAAATCGCCCTAATTTTTTCAGAAGGAGTTATTGGCTCATATTTGTTGCCAACAAACTTCAGCTTGTTTTGGGTTGATTCCATACCAAAATATTGAAATCTAAAAAACTGACCTTTTTTCGATACACCAAAATGCATAAAAATGGCTGCTTATAGCATTATACTAATAAATAGCAAGTAACTATGCTAATACGAAATTTTTTAAATGCTTTGTTTTGCTATATATCAATGAAAATAGACCAGAAAAATACTCTGAAATACAATTTAAGCGTTTAGAACCAATTAAGATACTTTAACATTGAATAGAATTACGGTATATACTACATATACCTACTAACATACGAACATTATGGCTGCATAAAAGGTCAATTTTTCCGATTTCAATATTTTGGTATGGAATCAACCCAAAACAAGCTGAAGTTTGTTGGCAACAAATATGAGCTTTCAATTCTTTCAGGAAAAATTAGGGCGATTTGTCAAAGTCGACCAAAAAATGAAAAAATCGGAAATCACTTTTTTCGCGAAGCGATTAAACCCGGGACATAAGATTTGAACACCAAAACTTTGTTGCGTCTACGAGTCCAACATATGGGCTATCCGAATCTACCATCACCTTTTCTCCAGCCCCTCTGGTTCTCCCAGGAACTTTGTTCTACGAAAAGGTCGAAAAACGTACTTTTCAAAACTTTGAATCTACGGATCTCTCGAAACACAAGTTATTCAAGTCCCCTTGCCTTTGTTTAAAAACGAAATTCCACTTTTTTTGGCCCACCCTGTAAAGTTAACAAATGTGAAAGAAAATATTGATTGATATGCTTTTTTCATTGAAAAAAAATTTTGATCAAAACAATGAGTCTTTTGATGTGTGTTTTTGAATATTTTATTTTAAAAAAAATAAAAGTGAAATCGAATCGAAAAATGAAAAATCATCTAAATGTTGGAAAATACTATGACAGTCAAAAATCAAAGAAGATAACATAGCTATCATTTTTAAATTATATTCAATTCATTCATTTAACTACTTTTTAAATGAATTTCATCAAAGGGATTTTTAATTCTGTTAGGAAGAATTGAAAAACAAGTAAAACAGTCATTAGTTTTTTGAGAAATAACCATGACTTGACTGCCGACGGCGGTGGCAAAAGAACAAAGGATATTTTCGCTTTTCTGTTAATTACTTGTTTTTCATCTCTTCTTGATAAACATTTTTGTTTTAACTAAAACCTTTTAAGTTTTTTCGTTGCAATTGTATAATTTATATCCAAGATCTGGGGGGAAATCACAACAATGGCATTGTTGATGGTTTTCATTGTTGCAGTTTCTACTTTTATTTATTTATGCATTTTATTATCCATGCTTTTTTTTAAAAGTTCTCATCCCAAAATTTTCATCAAATCTTTTATTCATTTTCTCTAAAATCAACGCACAGCTTATCATTTTGTTCAAATCTTAATTTAGTTACTGTATGAAAAAATCTTAAAAACCAATTCTTTCGGTCGACTTGCAAATCTCAATTTAGTCGAATGAAAAACACTTCAAAATTGTTGAGTACTCATTTATTTATATTTATTTGCCTAAAACCTGAAAATAAAGATTGCAATCATCCCCTTTGTGATCTTTATTGCTTTTAAGAAATAAAGGTTACAACAACATCCTACACATAAGAAAAGCTTTTAAAAAACTTTGTATAAATTATTTAAAAACGTTTAAAAATCTCTTCAAAAAATTTACGATAAATATAAATATATTAATTTCATATTTATCAAAAAAAATTCGAGAAACATAACAGAATTTAATTTTTCATTTGTGGTATTTAATTTTTAAATTTGTCAATTTTTTTGAGTGTACTGAGGAATATATCTTTTTTCATAGACCTAATATTTTGAGGGCAGATCCGATAAGGGCCAAAATTTTTATAAGACAGTTTGTGATTTTTTTCTCGTCCGTATTTTAAATATTGTTGTATATTAAAATAAGGGATTTTTAACTGCAAATAACTTGAATAAGAAATTTGCTTTATTTTTTATAATTTATTTAACAATGGCCAATAACACAATATTCAAAGTAATATCAAAACAACTTTTATTTAAATTGAAAAACAACAAATTATTTCAAAAGCTTCGTAAAAATGAAGACAGAAAATTCTGTTGTAACTTCTCCACTTTTTTCAGACAGAATAATTTCTTCACATCTGTTTTTGACCAACTAAAAATTGCAGCATTTTCAAAAAATATCCTTTGTTTTGGGAAAAAAATTTCAACATCCCGCTTTTCTTTAGACTTTGAAAAAATTTCTTTGGCATAAACAAAACAAATATTGAAAAATAAAATGATTAATGTCTGCTTTGCTGTTTTCAAGATAGAAAAAAAATTTTGATCAAAATGAATAGTCTTTTGTTGTTCATTTTTGAATATTTTATTACAAAAATTAAGGATAATAAATAATCACTTGAATTTTTGAAAACATAACAATAGTCAAAGTCCAAAACCTGTTTTGATGACAAAAAAACCTCATTTTAAATTTATGTGAATTAAATCGAAAATGTATAAACAAGCGTTTTTAATTTTCAAACAAAAGTTATTTTTTTAACTTAAACTAAAAGTGTGAATTATTTTTTGTTTTATCCGACCTTCGCAATGAAAGAATTACAACAATGGGATTTTTGGTAATTTTAAATCGCAAATTCTTTTTTTAATGTTTTTTTATGATGCAGATAAATATTTTTAAAGGAATCCTTAAATTTTAAACAGAAAAGTTGTCATCCAAAAAAACTTCCATTAATTATTTTATTCATTTTCTTTCAAATCAAAGCACAGAAAAATTTTAGTGTTAAAACAAAAAACTTTTTGCCTAAAAGTCCAATTTAAAACCTGAAAATAAAAAATGCAATCAAAAATCATAAATAAATAATCAAAAAAAATCAGGAACTCTTAAAAGACATTCTTAAATAAATACATACTTACTTAATAACATCTTAATTTTCTTCCTTTCCTTTTTAAAGATTATTAGAAGAAGAAAAGCTTGATATTGCATCTATTTTTTTTCGTTGCTTAAAGAGCAAGAAAAAAAGAAGAAGAAGAAGAAGATGATCTCTTTTGTCGGACATTATTAAGGACGCAATAAAAAAATCTCTTAACAGAGGAGACTATTTTGTTTACATTCATTTTTTAATTTAACGAAAGCAAAAAAAATAAGAGCAAAAAAATCACCGCTTTGTTTGAGGTAAAAAAAACCGGGAACAAAAAGCAAAGAAAGTAAAAACGATGAAGCGGAAGGGATCAATCAAGACTAGTTTTTTTTGTGTTTCGAGTGGTCAAAAGTAAAATCAAGGGAAAAAGAAGGGGGTATAAAAGGGAAAAGCTAAAATGAAAAAAATCACAGTCACTCCAAGTTTTATAGAGTTGTCCAGAGGTAAGCTTTTAAAAATGTTTTAAAGGGGTAAAGATTTGAAGGGAAAAAATTTGCATAGTTGCCTGCTAGCTATTTGATTTTTGGGATTTCTCAAATCTTTGCCCTCAGGGAAGTTGCAATTTGCATAAACTTTTCTATCCTAAATTAAAAATCAGTAAAAAACCCTGATTTTCATGTTCAGGTAAAAGAAAAATTTTAGGTAAAATGCAGCTCTCTGTTTTTTTAAATTTGTCTTATCACGAAAATATTACAGTAATCTTTTTTTGGAAATAATCCTAAAAACAAAAATGTTCTCAAAAGCTGGAATTTTCTTTTTACTTGTTGCATTCTTCGGAGTCACAAATGCCGTACTTTTTGGTGGAATGCAATTCTCACAATTAGGTTGCGGTTGTTCAAGTGGTTGTGACTCCGGATGTAATTCTGGCTGTAATTCAGGATGTTCCTCTGGATGTTCTTCAAACTCTAACTGTGGCTGTGGAAACTCAAATTCTGGACAAATTCAAGTTATTCAATTGGACTCTTCCTCATCAAGCAATTGTGGATGCCAACAACAATCAAACTGCTGCTGTCAGCAACAATCATCCTGCGGATGTAATTCTGGATGTAACTCTGGATGCAATAACAATAATAACAATGGTGGAGTTACCGTAATCCAACTTGATTCATCCTCAAACAGCAACTGCGGATGTCAACAACAATCAAACTGCTGCTGCCAACAACAATCCTCATGTGGATGTAATTCTGGATGCAATTCCGGTTGCAATAATAATAATGGCGGAAATATCCAAGTTATTCAATTGGATTCATCCTCTTCAGGTAATTGTGGATGCCAACAACAATCAAACTGCTGCTGTCAACAACAATCTTCATGCGGTTGCAACAATAACAATAATGGAAACGCTTACGTCATTGATTTAGGATCTTCATCCAACTGTGGTTGTTAATCAACAAAAAAAAGAAAACGAAAAAACTCTGCAGCAGTTTTTTTTTAAATTTTCACATTCTTGATTATTTTCATGTCTTGTTTGTATCTGTACATTTAATGAAAAAAACACATTTTTTCTAATAAACATTTTTGATCCAAAATAAACCTTTGTTTAAACAATTTTTAAACATTTTCAAAGATGTGAAAATGTGAAAAATAATGGTTGTTTGTATTTAAAAAAACTTTTGTTCTAAAAAACTCGACTAAAAGGCTTCAAAAAATTATCATTCTTGAATAACAAAAAAATAAGAATTCTTTTTTATAATTTGAAATTTACTCATTGATGAAAAACGTATTCTAGCCAGCTTTTTTTCTTATACCGTAATCTGCTTTAAACTTGTGTTATTTATCACCTTTTTCCTTCATTGAAATTTTTGTCATTTCACATTCATTTTTTCAAAGAAGATCCCAGCCCAGCATACTGTAAATGCAGTTTTTTTTACTAGAATGACAAAACCTATTTGTTGTAAAATATTATGTTTATTAAAATTATTCCTTACAGTAATCTTCATAAATTTTAGGATCTGTTTTTGAAGAAAAAAAGATATACAAAAGTCAAAAAAAAATGCAAATTTGTTGAAAGAAAAGTGCAATGAATCAACAAAATTTTTTTGTTGTCAATGATTTTTCTTTCTTGAGCATCAATCAATCAGTCAATCAATCAGTTGCTGCTGCAGCATTTGATTTTGTATCAATTTTTACTACTGTATTATTTTAATTGTTTATGATCAAGAAGAAAGAATAAAGAAATGAGTACTGAACAAGAACAAAATGATAAGCTGCCACAGCTGGGTGAAATGATTCCAAGTAAACGACATCAATATGAAGTAAGTTTTTGTTTATTATAACTGTTCACTATAGAAATAACGAATCCAAGCAGCGTCATTGTACATTCGTGTTGAAACATTTTGATGCATTTTTTCTCTTCCACAAAAAATTTCTGTTTTATCCGATTTTTGCAGATCTCAGCAATTACTAGACCAATTTTTATGATTTAAAAAGCATTATTCTTATTTTAAATAATTAAGAATAGCCAATATCATAAACAAGCTTGAAAAAAATTCAGCAAAAAATTCATAAAAATGTTTCGACACGAAAATACCTTCTTCATATATGATGCTGTTTGGATTCGAAAAGGAAGAAAAAATTCCATAGTGTGTTATATAATTTAGTAAGCTTCTCTAAATCACATAATTTTACAATCATAAGCATACTGTAATTGAATTTAGATGAAAGGTTAACTGTATAGTATCCAGAGGGTTCGAAAGCATATATGCATGATCAAAGCTTTAAAGCTACATTCTGTAATTTTTATAAAGATTCATGTCTTATGTCCATGATGTGTCAGTGGATGTGCTTATAAGCACATCCACTGACACATCATGGACATTACTTGTCGAGAGTTGGAAAGCATATAAATATGCTTTCCAACTCTCGACAAGTAATTCACCGCCTGTACAATTTCATTGAGGATAATATTTTAAAAGCTTTTGATGTTTCTTTCAAGGACTTAATCATATTAATGTGTTGTTGCTGCATATTTCTAATTGCATAATATTCTTATGATAATTTCGTTTTAGATTACTGTAATGAAATAAGCAGCAGCTTTTTTGAAATTCTTAATGTTGAACACGTTGAAGAACGTTTTGCCAAGCGCATGTTTTTAACTCGAGCAAAAATAAATTTTGTTGCAAAAAAAGTTGTTGCTGCTGTAAATTTTTAATTTTGTTAAAAAATATTTTACGTTAGCGATAATGATTGCTTTTAAGTAATATGCAATGTAAATATAATCTTCATTAAATTAGTTGCCACTTTTAGGTATCAAAACTACTTGGCAAGGGTGGATTTGGAGCTGTCTTTCATGTCACCAGAACAAATGATAAACAAGAATTTGCGATGAAATGTGAAACATACGATGTCAAGAAACAAGTAAGTTTGCTTTCTGGTGCTTCAACTTTATATAATGATTGCAATTTTAGGTATTATCAATGGATTGCAAAGTTTTGAGAGGTGCTTTTCTCATTCATTCACCTCATTTTTGTACTGTCTTGGATCGTGGTAAAGCTTCTGGAAGATTTCGATTCTTGATTATGAAATTGGTAAGCTTTTTATGAACTCCGACATGCTTTTAAGCAGCCTTTCATCATTATTAACGCATCTGTGTACTGTAGCTTATACATTTTTAGGTTGGAAAGAATCTATGGGATCTTCGAGTTAATCAACCAACAATGAAATTTACTATGAGTACTGCTTTGAAAGCTGCAGAACAATGTTTAATGGCATTAGAAGATTTACATCGTGTTGGGTTCCTTCATCGCGATATTAAACCTGGTAAGTGATTACTGTATTCGAGAAATGTTTAACTTTTTAAATTTTAGGTAACTTTGCAACTGGTCTAGAAGCTGCTAATGATCATCATTTAATTTATATGCTTGATTTTGGATTATGCCGAAAATTTATTGGGTATTCTTTTTGTGTAATTATTAACGTTGTTAATATCAAATTGTTGTTTCAGAGATCAACAACTGAAGGATTTGAGAATGCCAAGAGTATCGGCACCTTTTCGTGGAACAACTCGGTATGCTTCATTGGCTGCTTTGCGGCAAATTGAACAATCAAGGAAAGATGACATTGAAGGATGGTTGTATATGATTGTCGAAGTATGTCTTTTGCTTTTTCTGGTTATTGATTAATTTAATTATTACAACTTTTTAGTGGACAAAAGGACATTTGCCATGGAGAAAATTGAAGGGTCCGGATAAGGATGAAGTTCTGAAATGGAAAGAAGATGTTCGTGGTGGAGAAGCTTTGGAAGATTTCCTTACAGATTGTCCAAAACGTCAATTTACTGCAATTATGCAATATTTGGATGGATTATCTTATCAATCAATACCTGATTATGATTATGTTTATTATTGCTTGAATAAGGCTTGCAAAACAAATAATATTGATCCTGCTGAACCTTTGGATTGGGATCCTACAAAACCTTATCGTGGACCAACAAAAGCAGATCGTGACAAAAGAATGGAACAAGGAACAAAAGCACTGGATGGACAATCAGTTAAAAAAGATGATATGGTGTCAACTGGAGAAGAAAAAGATGTCAAAAAGAAAAAGTAATTATTTTTGTATTATTGTATGTATTCATTTTTTATAATTATTGCTAAAGGTAATGTATTAATTTAATAAGACATTAAAAAGATTGTTGTGTGTATTCAATTTTAGCTTTTCGTTATATGTAGTGTAGTTCTAAATATTACTTTTGACAAAAAGATTTCTTACGATTACCGTAACTATTAAATTATATGTTTCTGATACTCACTACTTTAAGCAAACTTGTAAAAATTGCTGTCAGAAAAAGAAAACTACAAATTCTCATATGTCACATATGATATGTGTTTTTAGAAAAGAAAACAAAGTTAAAATATAAATTTTATTTTTACAAATTACATCAGTTTCAGTTAATACAAAAAATTTTGATTATTAATTTCTTGTTCCAAATCACGGATCTCCTTTCGAATCTTCATTGTTTTAAGTTCTTCTGCTGCCGAGTTCTTGGTGCATTGGTCAATGTTGGAGTTTGTGGAATGCTGGTACGGTAATTGTCATTGTCATCTGAAATATAAACATGAACTCATTTGCATTCAATCCTTTCAAAAATAAAATTTACTACCCACCAGCTCTTTGATCATTTACAGGTGCAACAGGTAAATCATCATCAGGTTCAATGTTAGGTTGAATATCATCAAATGAAATGTCTTCAATTGTATCTTCAACATCTGATTCTTCAAGAAGTTCAGTATCTATAAAGAAAAAACAAAATTAGGACTTTCTGTTATTCTTAAACCTTTCTTAAAACCTTTTTTGAGTTGAAAGATTCAAAATGGTGTGTGGTACAGTATTCTCAAGTAAAGTTTCACGACTAGTGTTCATTCCCCCCCCCCCCCCCCCGTTCCCCGCGGGGATCCCCGCGGGGACGGGGATGTCCCCGCTCCCCGTCCCCGTAAGATTTTCGTCCCCGCTTTTATCCCCGCTCCCCGTCCCCGCAACATTTCGTCCCCGTGAACTTAAAAATTCATTGTTTTTGACTATTTAAAGGGTCGGATCAGCTGTGTTATGTGATAAAAATGACACTTCCACTCATTAATTATCGATTCTGGGAATTTTAGAATTTTCCCGTCAAAATTCCGTCCCCGTCCCCGGGATTTTCGATTTACGGGGGGGGGGGGGGGAAATGAACACTATTCACGACTAGCCAATTAAAAGCTCAAAATCCTAAAAATAAGGATTCATAGAACTTCTTTTTTGAGTAATGACAGATACTGTACCACCATTTTGAAAATTTTATCCTAATCTTTTAATATTACCGGAATCTGTTTTACTTCCCCGTAATATCCAAAACTTACCAGTTTCTTCATCACTTCCAGAAAATAATGGATTATGTAGGGAAGTTTTACTGCTACTTCTTGCTGTATTAGTTCCAAAAGAACTAACAGTGACTTGACGCCGAAGTTCTCTCTTTTCTTGGCGGCTTTGATTGTAAGCTTTAGTTGAAAGCTTGCGATTATATTGAAAAATCTTCTATCCAATTCCATGCCGCTTTCAGCGAATTCCACAATCAAATCTAAAACGATACGGTAGTTAGGATACTGTTTTAACAACTAATATAAAAGGGAGGATATTTCTATGGATTTTGGTAAAAAAATTACTCAACAACCAATTTTTTTAATATGTTTCTCAATTTATTTTTTAGTTATGCTTTTAACAATAAGCTTTCTAATTAACTATTCTTCGCAACGTCTATGAAAAAGGATATAATTGTTCGTAATAACGTTTTATCCCTAAAAATCGTATACCCCAATGATTGTGTTCGAGATGACAAACTACCGTATCCTTGATGCAATACGATAATGAAGAATGACTCTTTCTTTAAAGCAGTTTTATTTTGCCTTGTGATATTTTCCTTTGCAAAAATGCAATGTTGTATGTGATCATTTTTTTCGACCCCGAAGTCGATAAAGACGGCATGTTTTTCTTTGATGATTAAAAAAATAGACGTCAAAGTTGATTCCGGAATCTGTGTCGCAACAACATTAACTACAACCATATATAACGATAAAAAATACAGTAATCTCTTTTAGAATGATTGAAAACTTGGTTTAAAGGCTAACTTCAATAAGTGTTCTTTTTCGTTTCGTTGGTGTTTGCGCTGATTATTGCTGATGATGATTTGGTTGCGTTGAATATTTCGTTACTTGATACTTGATTGATGAAAAAATCCTTCACCTAACTTCTGCTAGTGTAAATGATTTGATCTATTTAGTTGACACTAACGGCAAAAATGTAATGTTTAAAAGTTTAACAGATCAAAGGAAAGCAAATGACCTTAAAAATTGGTTGAAGAGTAATCTTTTTGAAGGAACGAAAAAGTTATTGGGGTCTTAAAAGGAAATGTGAATAAGAACCAACCTCCAATTAACGCATTTCGTAAAACTTTAAATTCTTTACTTTGATTTCCTTTTGGTGGCTTACATCCTGAAAATTGTCAATGTCATTAAATTTATTGCGATAATCGGATAACATACTTAATTGCAAAATTTTCCAAGCTGAATAATAAGCATTCCACCCATCTCCACCCATATTCATTGTTGTATCTAAAGAAAAGTAGTATTAAAGATACTGTAACGTTAAAAAGCAAAAATAAATGTTAAAATATTAATCGTTTGAATCAAGTCTAAAGCAATTCCTTCCCCAACAAAAAACCTTGGTCAATTTTTTTAAAAAATGGCAAAACAACATTTTTCAAAGAAGTCGTTTTCCGTTTGGGACCATTTTTTGTTGATCAAATTTTTTAATAATCTTTAATGTCTTTTTCCCAAACTTTGAGCACTATAAAAGCCTTTTTTTTTAAATTGAGCAATATTTTGAGGGTTTGGTGCAATGTATAAAAGTGCATATTTTTTAACAATTTTTTGCCCATATAGGCAATTTTTTATGCTGAATCGAATGAATTATTTTTTTCTCCAAATATGTCTAGGGGGTACAGTAGGCACGTGCAACGAATATTTTGTTTTAGCAAGATCTCAGCTTACAAACCACTATGTGACACAAACTGTATCTTAAAAAATAGGATTCTGTATGCTTAAAATCCTTAAAAAAAGAAAACCAGAAAAAAAATTAAGAATGGCAGATCAAAGATTCAGAAGGAGCTAGTTTTTTAAAGGAGAAAATGTTCAAAAAAAATTATTTTTCCTTAGATCTAAAGAAAAAAACGTGTTTCACTGCCAAAACCCCTACATCAGATCTGGACAATCCCTTACAATAAAAAAAGCAATGATAACGGAAGATGATTTTCTGGTGTGAAAAAAAATGAAATTAAATTTTCAATTAAATACTATAGATTATTTTTAAATTTTTGAATTTAGTTAAAGCCCTGCCCCTGCGGGCCCAGAAGCAAAGGGGCTAGCATTGAGCCTTCAAAAAAAGGGGCTCGAGCAATGCCTAGTTACTGTAATAAAATCATTTGAGTTGTGTTCAGCAAACGTTGATGGCATTTTTCACCTTTTTTTGCAAACTAACGATGATTTAAATTGTAAAATTTTAACTTTTAAAATATGCAATTTTTTCCATTTTCTTCTTTACAATTGTTGTTTATTTTGTAGTTTGATAGCACACTGTTGAAAAAATGAATAAACATTATTTGTTATTAACAAACTACAAAAAATTAGCATAAAAAAAGTTTGTTCAATAAATATTTAAGTCACTCTTTCTGTTGTTGGAAGAAGTGGAGTGAGTGTATTTTTGGACGAAACTGGCTTGATATATATTTTTTTTTCAAATATTGAAATTAAAAAGGTGGGATATTTAAAAAATTAACCGTAACAAAATTAAACCTGATTCTTTAGAATAAAATGGCAGAAATGGCATGGAAAGATTGGCTGAATTTTGTTATATGTGCTAAACATTTTGAGCTGGGTAATTGTTTTCTTACTGTATAAAACGTATTAACCCGATTAAATAATTTTAGAAAATGGTCGAAATCGGCGAGGACGTGAATCAAATGAAAGACATGCAAAGAAGATAGGTAAGTCTTATCTTTACAAAACACAAACGAACAACTTGGCAACTTTTGATTGTACCATCTTAAGTAATTCATGTCAAAAACTGCTATTTCTTCATGTTCATCTTTCTTCCTTGACTTTAAAATATAATTCATCTGTTCATTTTTAGAAATGTGCAAGCGGTACAATGTTGATGTAAGATGGTTCAATCGATACAAAGATGACCTGAAAACTGCAATCTCAATCATCAATGAAAATGTACCAGTTGCACCAGCAGTTCCTGATATTACTTTGGATGTAATTAGTCTTTCTGTCTCAACAGCATCAGAAATTTCATTTGTTTCAACTGCAAGAAGTAGTACGTTTAAGATTTGTCTTGGACTAATTAACGTGTGAATAATTTTATAGCAATATCAACTGGTGAAAGAAGATTGCCCCCCCAAGGATGGGATTTCTCACATATGTATCGACAGGATATTAATGCTTTGATTGATACAGTACATTCAAGTAAGCAAACTAACATTAAGTAAGCAATTTGATTTAAAAGGATTAATACTAGCATTGTAATTTTTTCTATTTTTTTAGATATGCTGCCGCAATGACAAATACTACACTATTTTTATAATCTTCTATTCATCCGTCATCACTTGCAATCAAACGACTCTGTGATAATGTTAGCATTTTTCATGTAGACTTATTGTTTTTTAATAATGTTTTGGTTTTTATTTTTGAAAATTAAATAAAAAGAATTTGTGAATAATGAAGAGTTGTTGCCTATTACGTTTATTTATGTTTTTTCATATCAAAGATATTTTTCGACAGTTTTAATAATTTCGAAATTCATTTGGTGACTACGAAGCATTTAATGACTGAATGAGACTCTTTGATTTTGGTGAAAGTTATCAAAAAATGCAATTCAAAGTTCTGTAGACGTTCCTGGGATTTTCAAAAAACGAATTCTTGGTTTTGTTGGGTTTGGGTCCGCATGTTTTCTGTGACAATTATTTTCTTGTATTATTTTGTATTGTAAAACTTACAGCATGGAAAAAATACGACATTAATTAGCATAATATGCTTATTATGTTTGTGTTATTTTTAATATGAAAAAACAACAGAGTTTTAAAATAATAAATTTCAGTTGTAAACTTATGAAAAATTTACAGCGTTATTTTTTTTTGAAAACTCAGCTAGCAATGCATCAAAACCAACCTCCATATTTCGGAAGGCTGGCTTTGATGAAGAGAGAGAGAACGACTGCTTTGTATTAAACAAAAATAAATAAAATGTGTGTACAACAGAAGAGCCAAACTAGGCATGGCTCCGGGCCCGATCGGGTCTAGTAAGTCCGGAGGCATGCCAACAGCCTAACTGAATAGAAAGGCAATATTGCTTGGGGCGATGAATCACAGTTTTTCCGAATATACATTTGTAAATTTTGATAGTCATAAAAACTGTTTTACTTGGCCTGTATTTTTTTGTAAAAGGAAAAATTATAAAACTGTCAGATTGTTTTGTGAAGTTATTTTATATTATTTATTATTTACATCAAGTTTTTGTCAAAAATAATCTTGAACTTCAGTAAATTATGTAACATAATCCTAAAAATTATATTTTTCAGTAAACAAAAAGCTAATTTTTTAGTTATTTATGTAAAACTTTTTTTGTTGATTTTGAATAAAATACCTGTTTATTTAAGCCCGAACACAAGAAATTCAAGATATTTAAAATTTTATTTTTAAAAGAATAATATAACAACAAAAAAAAATAAATAGTAGTACATTTAAAAATCAAAGGTTTATTATCGAAAAGTGTTTTCTAGTTCAAACAGTCCATTTGATTTCATTTGTAAGAGCCATCAGAGCTGGTAGCAGATATCTAAAATTCATAAATCGTTAAAAAGCACAAATTAAAGATAAACTTACTTGTGAACAATTTCAATGGTAGTGATTACATATTTCTCTTTTCCACTGGGCCGGCCAAAATATTCTTCAGTTCGTCGATGCTTTGCTGTGATTGTGTAGCATCCAAAAGTCAATGAACCAATATGGATAGCATACTTGACCCTTTTTTTCATTGATTTGACAAAGCATCAATATTGCAGTCATATTTTCATCGTATATCATTTGCCAAAAATCATTTGTTGTATTTACCATTGGTGCTTGGGTACAGTAATATTTATGATTTCCATTATGCACAACATTTCCTTGAATGAAATTTACTAAAATCATTCACATCATCTTCATATAGAGCTTTCTAATTTGCATGAATAAAATGAGCTTTGAGTGTACAAGAGTGCTTCGACAGATGGTTAAGTTCGGTGTAAGCAAAAGCGACTGCATTTTTCATTGTAAACGAACGACAAAAAAACTTTTATTGGTTTATTATTCTTCTGTATGTAAAAAACAATAATAATGATATCATTCATTCTACCAAATACAGTATCTTCATGTAATAATCACATCTACGGAATTACAGAGTTTATTTTGGAGAAGTCGATTACGTTATTCTCCTAGCAAAAGTTTAGAGTTTATTTCGGAGAAATCGATTACGTTATTTTTCTAGCAAAAGTAGTTATTTAAATCTTCATCTTCATCTAAAATCTGCTTAAAAATTTTGTTTCCCACTAAAGCAGGACAAGAGAAGTAAGATCGGTGTTGCACAAACTCGAAGCAAAAATTATCACCAAAACCTTGGAAAAAGTCAAGAATTTTGTATTTCCAAAAAATGGAGTGAAAAACTTTGGACAATTTCTGGATGGAATTCCATGAAATTTTATAAAAGTATAAAAATTTTAAAATCTTTATTGGGGGTTTTTGATTTCATTGACCGAACTTGCCGTAGTTATTTTTACATTTAATAGAACCCTTCAGGCCAAAACAAAAATGTGTATGAAAGCCTAAAGTATGAATTGAATATGTTGTTTTTTAAAAGATTTAAAAGTTTTTATTTCAATGATACTAAATTAGAGTTTTTTTAAAGTTCCACTTTCTATTTTTTTCCTTTTTAAAAAAAAGCTTTGTGTAGTCGTTCAAAAAGTTTAAATTAAGCATTAATGAAACAACATATTCTTTTATGACTCCTACATTTTTATCTAAAAAAATTAACTTCCTTTATTAAAAATACCAAAACCACAAGTTTTACAACATGAAATTAATTTTATGAACAGCTGAAAAGACACACACAATCTTTGAATAATTTTTGATGAGATGAAAAATGAATGGGCGGCAATGCCGTTTTATGTTTATTGATTAAAATTTATAATTTAAACATTTCACATGTAAAATAATTAATTTAACACTTTTGTACGCATGAATTTTCATCAGTTTTTTTATTTAATTTTAAAAATTAAAAAACAGTGTTTTAATTACTTTTTTTGTTTATTTTTTTAAAAACGTGGGAACTATGGTGAGTGAAAAAGAGGAAGTATAAATGAATTATAGTACCATCTTTTAATATAAAAAAATAACAAATTTGATTTGATAAATATGGTTCACAGTAATGCTGAATATAGGGATTATCTCAATTATTTGTGACACGCAAAAATTCCATCGGCCTGTTCCCCAATAATATTTTATTTTCTATCATTTTTTTCTTTGTTTTTCAAGATGACACGATTTTAAACATTTTTTTGCAAATAAAAAACAGAGTTTTCAAATTTTTAGTGAATTTATTGGGTACTGTTAAATTTTTTACTTAACGAACATTACCTATCCACGACATTGATTTATACCGTACTTTTCTGTCGCTTTTGTCACAATTTTCTGTGCCAATTTTGTTATTTCCTGTTTTTTTTCTAGAAAAACTATAATTGTAAACACAAAATATTTAGAACTTGCGTGTTCTTTTCACCATAAAAGTGCCATTTTGTCTGTTTATTGCTATTTTGAAATAAAAAACGGAAATTTAAAGCCAGTAATTTGCGCTTTATTGTCTTTTAACGACCGTGAGAAAAAAAGGCCAATAACTCAAAACTTATAATTTATTTCCACAAAATTTAAGGTTGAAAAAAAAGTAAACGACTAAAAAAAGTGCATTCAAAAATATTTCACGTAAAAATATTTATTTCGCCCCTGTGAATTTCAATGGCTGCAAATCGATGGCTTGTCCTTGGAGAATATTTAATTTCATTAGCTTCTCAAATCTTCAGTTTTTACGTTTTTGCATATATAATTATTAAACGTTTAAGCAGTGTCCGAAATTCTACCGTAATCAAATCACCATGCATTTCATTCTATTTTCAAACAGAAATTATTACTTCAATTACAAATATTACTTTTATTTTTTATTATTTAATTAATTGGAAGCCATATTTGGTGGAATACAATAATGCATATCATATTTACTTTCTCGGCGGAGCTCAAATTTTATTCATACTTTTATCCCCAATTTCATTGTTTGGATTAGGCTTGGATAGAATTCTATGTGTACTGTATCCAAGTGAATACAGTTTGAATCGAATGTCATATCCAAGATATTTTACGATTTTGTTAATGCTTGGCACAACAATTTTTGCTGTAACAATTATTATAATTCCTACATTCCCTACAAAGCCTACAACAGTCTGTGCAGTGTTCGGGTGTATGGCTTCTGAAAAGATTGTCAAAATTTTTCTTTACTTTCGAGGCTTTACGGGTTTCTTCATTTTTGGAAATTGTATTTGTTTATTCGCTTCAATGAAATATATGCATAATTTTAAGGAACCCAATTATCAGGTTAGTCACCTTTTAAATCCATAATAAGAACTAACCGTAGACATACTCAACGAACGCCGGGATTGGGGCTTCATCTTTTGCCCATAAACTCGTCTAGTATAAGGTATAATTGTGGCAAAAAATTAGCTGCGCAATCCTCATCCTGTGGGTTTACCAGGGACTCAAAGTTACTGTAATACAGTAATCCACAATGTGACATACTCACTTTTAATTTGCATATTCTGCAAATTTTAGAAGCTAAAACGTTTCAAATCTTTCAAATTCGGATTCAGCATGCCCGAAAACCTATAAATCATGGAAACAAGGCCAAGAAATCACAAGCTTTTAGAAATTTGCACAAATGTACGGAAAAATGGTGCTTCAAAATTATATTCGCTCGTCTGAAAAAATTTGCTTACAATTTTTTTGTAGAAACTAGTGTTTAAATGTAGTTAAATATTCTTTATCAAGCATTGTGGATGTAATAATTATGGTAAAAATACGAAATGGAATGTTTAGATTCACTAAAACCAATTCGTCATCGCTGCACCGTAATATGAACTATCTTGATTTACACCGAATACCGCAATTTTACCTTGATGACTAATCAGTACAATTGACTTTTTTCCCTATTAGATTCCCAAATATGATTAATAAAGAATATTTAACCACATTTAAACACTAGTTTCTACAAAAAAATTGTATGCAAATTTTTTCAGACGAGCGAATATAATTTTGAAGCACCATTTTTCCGTACATTTGTTTAGATTTCTAGAAAGTTCTAATTTATTGGCCCTATTTCATAGATTTATAGGTTTTCGGGCATGCTGAATCCGAATTTGAAAGATTTGAAACGTTTTAGCTTCTAAAATTTGCAGAATATGCAAATTAAAGGTGTGGATTTCACATTGTGGATTACTGTATTACAGTAACTTTGAGTCCCTGGTAAACCCACAGGATGAGGATTGCGCAGCTAATTTTTTGCCACAATTATACCTTATACTAGACGAGTTTATGGGCAAAAGATGAAGCCCCAATCCCGGCGTTCGTTGAGTATGTCTACGGTAAGGAATTTAAAAAAATTAAATATTTTAAGTTTAACAATCTTGTACTTTATACAATGCTTGCAACATTATTCTTGGATATTTTTCCAAATCTTGGTGGCGCTGTTTTACACAGTGTTAGTTTTCTTCACTTTTTTTTATTGTTGGTTTTATTTAAATTTTTCTATTTCAGTTCACTGGTTTCAGTTTACAAGATTATATTGGTCCTTATTCTACCGTATCAGCTTGCATTGAAATGGGAATTTGTGCATATTTTTATAAAAAAATGTTTAAAAAACGTTTTAATACTTCTAAAGTTTTAAAAGGACCTGGTGGTTTAATGTCATAATAGATCAAAAATAATTATCTTATATCCCAGAATACTAAACTCAATTATTCAACATAGCCTTATTTAATCTTGATTTTTTTAAATAAAAATTTGTTTTTTAAATTATTTCTAACACCAAGGCCGTAGAGAGGGTGCATTTGGGGCACGCGCTCTCCTTCCAGAAACTGACAAAATCCCTTGATCTTTTGCCGCCACCGTGTTAAAGCGGCAAAAGATTAAAAGCCTGCCCCCTCCAAAATGAAAATGACCACCCGGAAATTTTTTTCTCCTTACTGCCTTGTCAAACACATTGGTCCTTATTCTACCGTATCAGCTTGCATTGAAACTTTCCGACACATTTTTGTGAGTGTATTAAATTTTATTTATTGCAGTGCACGATTGTCTTTGAAAAGCATTTGTTGATTTGTTGGGAATAACAAAATTTTTGTTTCACAAAATGATCTGACAATTTTATTCTTTTTCTTATTAAAATAGAATTTAATGCTTTCTGTGGAAATCAATAAATGTCAGTTTTAACAACTTTTAAAATGCGTACAGAAAAACATAACATTGTAAAACTTTTGAATTTTTCGAAACTTTACAACTGAAATTTATTGTTTTACAATTTTGTTATTTTTGTGAATATGAAAACGATAGTAATATATGCTTACTTATTTCTTACAAATTTTAAGTTTTACAACAGAAAAAGGGTAAGAATATTAATTGACGCACACAAAATGCAAACATGACAGAAAACCATTTAAAAAAGATTGGCACTATTGCGTTTTGGATATTTTTACCAAAATCAAGGATCTTCATCATGTGTGATATAATTTATTATCCTCTCATCCAACATTGCTTCACTCATTAGATTTGTCTGAATTTAAGCATCTAATTATAGCTTTAAATATGTTCAATTTAAGGATTATTTTTTCATTAGAATTTCAAGAAATTTTAACAACGAAAATTCCATCTCAAAATAAGGCTGCTCAAAAGTAAAGTCAAAAGAAGAAAACACCAACGAGAAAAAAATGTTACTCTTGGGGCTTGTACAATGTCTTTTAAGATATTTTCAGTTATCGATAATTTAAAAATAACAAATAAAGAAATAATAAAAAGTAAAATAGAATTGCAGTTTTCTCGAAACGAAAATTCGCATGAAAATTTTTCTATAAGAAGAAAAATGTCATCCTTTTTTCCTCATTCTGCGTTAAAGGAAGGATTGAAAGTGCTTGTTTTTTATTTTTCTCTCTCTAAAAAGAATATTATTATTTATCAAGTGATTGTGTTGCTCACCGTAGACATACTCAACGAACGCCGGGATTGGGGCTTCATCTTTTGCCCATAAACTCGTCTAGTATAAGGTATAATTGTGGCAAAAAATTAGCTGCGCAATCCTCATCCTGTGGGTTTACCAGGGACTCAAAGTTACTGTAATACAGTAATCCACAATGTGAAATCCACACCTTTAATTTGCATATTCTGCAAATTTTAGAAGCTAAAACGTTTCAAATCTTTCAAATTCGGATTCAGCATGCCCGAAAACCTATAAATCTATGAAATAGGGCCAATAAATTAGAACTTTCTAGAAATCTAAACAAATGTACGGAAAAATGGTGCTTCAAAATTATATTCGCTCGTCTGAAAAAATTTGCATACAATTTTTTTGTAGAAACTAGTGTTTAAATGTGGTTAAATATTCTTTATTAATCATATTTGGGAATCTAATAGGGAAAAAAGTCAATTGTACTGATTAGTCATCAAGGTAAAATTGCGGTATTCGGTGTAAATCAAGATAGTTCATATTACGGTGCAGCGATGACGAATTGGTTTTAGTGAATCTAAACATTCCATTTCGTATTTTTACCATAATTATTACATCCACAATGCTTGATAAAGAATATTTAACTACATTTAAACACTAGTTTCTACAAAAAAATTGTAAGCAAATTTTTTCAGACGAGCGAATATAATTTTGAAGCACCATTTTTCCGTACATTTGTGCAAATTTCTAAAAGCTTGTGATTTCTTGGCCTTGTTTCCATGATTTATAGGTTTTCGGGCATGCTGAATCCGAATTTGAAAGATTTGAAACGTTTTAGCTTCTAAAATTTGCAGAATATGCAAATTAAAAGTGAGTATGTCACATTGTGGATTACTGTATTACAGTAACTTTGAGTCCCTGGTAAACCCACAGGATGAGGATTGCGCAGCTAATTTTTTGCCACAATTATACCTTATACTAGACGAGTTTATGGGCAAAAGATGAAGCCCCAATCCCGGCGTTCGTTGAGTATGTCTACGGTCAATGTTAATAGTTATTAAGTGATTGTGTTGCTTAATATGATTATTTACCAAGTGATGATGATAATGCTCTCATCAAACTCATCAATTGCTCCTGTTTGTTACGACGATAAACGACG